>CM050521.1:56243559-56843559 GCA_027563665.1 Antrozous pallidus | reverse complement strand
TCCCAGGAACCCACAATCCTATCTTTAAAATTTGACAAAAATCTCTTCTGACAACTCTTGAATTTGCTTTCCCAATATCATATCTCTCATTTAGAAAAAAATAAAAATAAAAATCTTGCAGGATATCTTTTACAACTAAATCTATCTTTGATATTTCCCAGAGGACCCCTGGGAACATTAAAAAAATATTTATTCTCTCATCTAATAAAAAGAGGGATCATCCCATTGATCAAGACAGCCTGACTGCTCCCTGCAGCCTGAGTAAATGACTGGGCTTCATAACTTGACATTAGGTCTCTAACCTCCTTTTCTTAGAGCATTTGCTTTAGAAAACTTGTAAATTCTTTTCCTGCCTCTTTACCATGGAAATCCTTGCAAGGACTGTCTTTTGCAAGGACCTTGGAGCCATCCCTCTGAGATGTGAAATCGTCAAGGGTGACAACACTCCTATCTCTCCTTCTCTGAGGGAGGATGGGAGCCTAACGTTGGCAGATCCCTTGCTCCAAACTGTAAAACCACACCCTGTCATGAAGGTACTGCTCCTATTGGTAAGACCGATTAGCAGACGCAGGTGGCCTCCGCTGTCTCCACCGCAGCTCTTAAAAACTCCCCCAACCTTCGTTTTAACCCAGTGGTTTTCATCTCATGGCACACACACCAACATTTACTAAAATTCTGTGGCATACTAAAAATGAATTTTTTGCCCATCTGACAAAAAAAAGCAAAAGGGTGTAATTTGGATTCATTCACAGTAGGCAGCTAAAGTTGTGTTGGCCATTGCCACTTTTTTAGTTGACAAACTAAGGGAAAAGGGGTCAGTGCCCTTAACTAAATCAGTACTGCATGTTTTAAAAAGTTTTGTGGTGCACTGATTGAAAATGGCTGAACAAAACTGAAAGAAGTTACGACGTTAGTTCTGGCCTCTCTCCCTTATGGCAATAGCCTAGAATAAATTGTTTCTTGCCTGTTGAACTTTTGTCAGATAAGATTTTTGCTTTGACACTAAGTAATGAGGTCTGTTTGCTGTGTTCCATATGGGTCCTTAATTAGATCCAACAGAGGAAAAGCTATTGGAAGCATTGTCAAATCAAAGAGACACTCAGCTTTCCTTGGATTAAGGTAAAAATGCTACCGATATAAATATTTTAGAAAGTTTACACTTTATGGAAAGGCCTTATAGATTTGTCAGTGCCCCCACTCCACGCCTTGCTTTTATCCTCAGAGGAAGCATTGATCAAACTTGATGAAATAATTTGTACTATACTCCAATAGACAATTTTCTCTCCTCCATCCCATTATTATCAGTTAACCTGGAATAAACTGATTACAGTTTTTGGCATCAGCAGATGGTTTGTTTTACTCTGGTGCTGGCCTGAAAGTGTTGCTCCAAGTTCCTGATCAGAGTTTGTAACTTCAACAAAGGACCATCTTGTGTGAAGACAGCCACGCGGGAAGGACTGCACCGCCACCGCGGCGGTTTTGTAAACTGTTGACCGTTAAGGAAAGCGAGTTCCACAGTGATACCCCTCGGACACTCCGAGAAAGTGCCTGAGGACTGTCGGGACTTCCAGGCCTTTGTCCAGAAACAAACGACTTCATGGAAACTTCTGCTGCCCACGTCCCCAAAGGCAAGAATTAATGACAAAGGACAGAATGATGCACTGATAAGGGAAACTTGAGTATGCTACTTATTTGCAGTATTATTAGTATGATTTTAATTTTCTATGTATGTGTGAGATAACCCTTATCTTTTTCTTAAGCTATTTCTAACCCTCAATTTTGCTTTTGAAAACGGATATATATATTTTTTAATGGATTTGAATTCTTACTGGACTTCCTTCCCCTAAATTCACAATGACTTTAACTGAGCCTTCTCAATTTATTAAGGCAATATGGTCCTTTGCATAGATTCATGGGGGAAAAAAAATCAATTCGCCTTTTACCACCACATAACCAGACATATCAATGTTGTGTCTGGAATATCTTACCTGAGAACGAGTCTCATTTAAGCAGACCTGACAGACTATTCAAGATCAAGTCTGCCTTTGTAGGTGGATTCAATGCCTCTGAAGCCCTTCTGGGGAAATGGGCCTCAGAGGGGGAAAGGAAGGTCAGCTTGGAGGCAGGCCAGGAACCTCAGCAAATTTTGGAGACCTCTGGAGGCAAGTCACCCACATTCAGGGGACCTGCAGCTGAAGTTTGATAAAAAGTATTTCTTGGACTTGGTTTCGAAATTTGGGAGAGATTAACAAATAACAAAGCCTTTTAAAGGTTTCACCCAAGATTCATTATAAAAACTTCAAAATCAAAGTTAACCCTTTGGCCTTTGTAGTTTCATATTATTTGACTGACTCTAGATTTGCAAAGCCAACTCAAGAAGGCCTGGATATTAATAGTCTTCTAGCCCCCTATGTCAATACTCAGGCAAAACTGAAAAGAACTAGCCTTTTGGGGATCAAAATAATATTTGGGGATTATTTTGACATCACAAATGGAGGAGAATTAAGCTGTCAGAGAAATGGCAAAATAATTGGAAAAATAGCAAGAGAGATTAAGATTACTGGATATCCTTTCAGTGGAATGTTGATCATTTGTCTGGGAAATTATCCAGGAATATCTGATTCCACGGGGACATGAACCTTTGATTTTGTGATTAGCTAGATTATTTAACCAGCTCTTTAGGGATAGAAATTAATTTGTAGAAAACTGAATAGTAATGCAAATGTTGCCAGCCTATAGCTATTCCTTTTGTAGAAACACAAATTTTGTCTGATCTATACTAATAAAAGGGTAATATGCTAATTAGACTGGGACACCTTCTGGGAGACCTTCCCGAAATCTTTCGGACAAAGTCATGGTGGTGGGGCTCAGGCAGGGGCAATTAGGGGTGATCAGGCCAGGAGGGGAGGGCAGTTGGGGGTGATCAGGCTGGCAAGGGGTGGGGGGCAGTTGTGGGTGAGCAGGATGGCAGGGGGAGCCATTTGGGGACAAGCAAGCTGGTGGGGGGGCTGTTGGAAGCAAACAGGCCAGCAGGGAGAAGGCAATCAGGGGCAAGCAGGCTGGCAGGGGAGGAAATTGGAGTGATCAGTCCAGCAAGGGGGTCAGTTGGGGTGAGCAGGCTGGAAAAAGGGGCAGTTGGGGGTGATCAATCCAGCAAGTAGGGCAGTTGGGAGTAATCAGGCCAGCAGGGAGGGCAGTTGGGAGCAAGCAGACTGCCAGGGGGAGGCAATTGAGGGTGAGCAGGCTGGTGGGGGGGCAGATAGGGGCATGCAGACTGGCAGGGGCGAGGCAATTAGGGGCAAGCAGGCTGGCAGGGGAGGCAGTTGGAGGTGATCAGTCCAGCAAGGGTGGTCAGTTGGGGGCCAGCAGGCTGGCAGGGGGAGCCAGTTGAGGGCAAGCAGGCTGGCAGGGGGAGCAGTTGAGGTGATCAGTCCAGCAAGGGGGGCAGTTGGGAGTAATCAGGCCAGCAGGGAGGGCAGCTGGGAGCAAGCAGACTGACAGGGGGGAGGCAATTGAGGGTGAGCAAGCTGGCAGAGGAGGCAGTTGGAGGTGATCAGTCCAGCAAGGGGGGTCAGTTGGGGGTGAGCAGGCCAGTGGGAGGGGCCAGTTGGGGGCAAGCAGGCTGGCGGGGTGGGGGCAGTTGGAAACGAGCAGGCTGGCAGGCAGAGTGATTAGGGGAGATCAGGCAGGCAGGCAGATGAGCAGTTAGGAGCCAATGGTCCCAGATTGTGAGAGGGATGTCTGCCTGCCAGTTTAGTCCCAATCCCTGTGATTGAACCTAAATCGGCAGTCAGACATCCCCCCAGGGGTCCCATATTGCAGAGGGTGCAGGCTGGGCTGAGAAACCCCCCCACCCCCTTGCACAAATTTCATGCACCGGGTCACTAGTGGAGAATATAAATCTCTGTAAATCAAACTCTGAGTCAGTTTTAACACCTTACTATTTCCCTCATTAATTAAAGAATTCATGTAAATCTTTAGTAAATGTTGATTTTATATTTGTGCAGGGGGTGGGGGGGTGTCCCTCAGCCCAGCCTGCACTCTCTCCAATCAGGGACCCCTCGAGAGATGTCTGACTGCCCATTTAGGCCCAATCCTATCCTCTTGTGGACACCGGGTTTGGACATAAATGGGCAGTCAGACATCCCTTTCACAATATAGGACTGCTGGCTCCCAACTGCTCACCTGCCTGCCTTCCTGATTGCCCCTAACCACTTCTGCCTGCCAGCCTGATTGATGCCTAACTGCTCCCCTGCTAGCTTGTTTGCTCCTTACTGCCCTCCCCTGCAGGCCTTGTTCCCGCCAACTGCCCTCTCCTGCAGGCATGGATCCCTCCCTAACTGCCCTCCACTGCAGGCCCAGTAGCACCCAACTTCCCTTCTCTGCAGGCCTGGTGACCCCTAACTACCCTGCCCTGCAGGCTTGATCACTCCCAAGTGCTCTCCCTTGCAGGCCTGGGTCCCCTGCAAATGTCCTCTCCTGTTGGCCTGATTGCCCACAACTGCTCTCCCCTGCAGGCTTGGTCCCCCCCAACTGTTCTCCCCTGCAGGCCTGGCCATCCCCAACTTCACTCCTCTGCTGGCCTGGTCACCCCTGACTGTCCTCCCCTGCTGGCCTGATCGCCCACAACTGCCCTCCCTTGCAGGCTTGATTCCTCCCAACTGCCCTCCCCTGCTGGCCATCTTGTGGCAGCCATCTTGTGTCCATATGTGGGCAGCCATCTTTGACCACATGGGGGAAGCCATCTTGTGTGTTGGCGTGATGGTCAATTTGCACATCACTCTTTTTATTAGGATAGAGGCCTGATGCACAGGTGGGAGCCAGCTGGTTTGCCCTGAAGGGACTCCTGGATCAGGGTGAGGGTTCTCTTGGGGCATGGAGCAGCCTGGGCCAGGGGCCTGTGGTGGTTTGCAGGCCAGCCATGCCTCCCAGCAAGCCAATCAGAGGCCCTGGTATCTGGGATTTATTTATCTTCTATAATTGAAACTTTGTAGCCTTAAGTGGAGATCAAGGCAGGCCAGGTCTGTGGAAGCTTAGCCAAGCTAAGCTTCATCGCCGAATGCAACTCAAGCCTCCTGCTGTTTCCAGCTCTGTCGCTGCCACCATTTTTGTTGGGATTTATTTATCTTCTTTAATTGAAACTTTGTAGCCTTCAGTGAAAGCCTGGGGCCAGCCAGAGTGTGCAGAAAGCTTGGCTTCCTCCATTACCTGGGAAACCTAAGCCTTCTGCTTGCTCTGTGGCTGCAACCATCTTGTTTGGATTAATTTGCATACTTGCTCCTGATTGGCTGCTGGGCTTGGCTTGTGGGTGTGGTAGAGTGATGGTTAATTTGCATATTACTCTTTTATTAGATAGGATATATATATATTTTTAAAATATATTTTATTGATTTTTTACAGAGCGGAAGGGAGAGGGATAGAAAGTCAGAAACATCGATGAGAGAGAGACATTGATCAGCTGCCTCTTGCACGCCCCCTACTGGGGATGTGCCCGCAGCCAAGGTACATGCCCTTGACCGGAATCAAACCCGGGACCCTTCAGTCCACAGTCCAACGCTCTATCCACTGAACCAAACCGGTCTCGGCTAGATAGGATATTTTATCTTTTTGAAAATTACACTTAATCACCATGAACTTAGAATCTATACTAATAAAAGGGTAATATGCTAATTAGACCAGACATCTTCCGGACGACCTTCCAGACATCCTTCCTGACAAAGCTGTGCCCAGGTGAAGCCACCCAGGGTCCTGGGCACCTGCAGCTGCAGCTAGACCAGGCTAAGTTAGCCTGGGTCTCAGGTGCCTGTGGCTAGCCAGAGGGAGAGAAACCTGGTCCCAGGTGCCTGCAGCCAGCCAGCCAGAGGTGGGAAGCCTGGGTCCTGGGTGCAGGGGCTGAGACAGAGATGGTTAGGGGCAATCAGGCCAACAGGAGAGTAATTAGGGGAGACCAGGCCAGCAGGCAGAGGTGGTTAGGGGCAATCAGGCAGGCAGGCAAGCAGTTAGGAGCCAGCTGTCCTGGATTGCAAGAAGGATGTCCGACTGCTGGTTTAGGCCTAATCACGCAGGGAGCAGGCCTAAACTGGCAGTCAGACATTCCTTGAGAAGTCCCAGATTGGAGAGGGTGCAGGCCGGGCTGAGGAACACTCCCCCCACCCCCATGCATGAATTTCATGCACCGGGCCTCTAGCTTATCTAAATAAAGGGCAATTGAATTGGATCATATACTAGCAATCATAATAATGGCTATTTATCATAAGCCTAATGTGTAGCAAGTACTGTGCTGCTGCCAATAGTTTAGTTATCTTTTTAATGACCCTACATTATTACCATCTCTGCTTTTTAGATGAGGAAACATGTTCAAAACTATTGAGTTGCCTGAGATCATAGACCTAGTAATTAAAACCCAAGATTCAAACCCCTACTCTGGCTGATTCCAAATCCATTTCCTAGAAACCTTGCTCTCTCCCACCAAACACCTTTAGTTTTCAGCTGGAGATGATAAGTATCTAAGGTGATGGTTGGGCCATTTTAGGGGGTTACTCAGTTTCCTGAGTCTTTCCCATGTACGTAGGGGATACACATGTTATTAAACCTCTGTCTTGCTTTCCTCCCGTTAATCTGTATCTTATTACAGGAGGAATCTCAGGCAAGAACCTAGAAGGAAAGAGGGATAAAATGACTTTTCCTCCCTTGTGACCTCTGCCTACAAATGTACAGTATCCTTTAAGACCAAATGGTGGAGTTCTATCACCCCGATAGTTAGCAGCTGAGTATTTGCCAGGGAGAGAGATAACGGAAATAAAAGCGAGTAGAAAATATTTAATTCTTGGAAAACCTTTTCAAAGGGCTTGAAGTCCTTTGCTGTCTCCTAGAACCTATTTCCTTGAGCACTTTATGTAATTTGATCTTTTGTTAAAGACACACTTGCCTGGAAGATGAATGAAATTTTCAACTTGGTTTTTGGGGGGTGAGCAGTTGACCTTTCCCACTCCATTTCATTATGAAGAGTAAAGTTAAATAGCCTAATGGAGAACAGGGGGATTTATTTCATATTAAGTAATTAACGTCACCAAGATGATCAAGATGACTGATTTGGAAACTGTGCAGTGTATTAGGTAGCAAATGTGAAAAAGAATTGTCTCCAGATTAGGGTGCTATCTTTATTGTAAAGGAAGCATTTTTTAAAAGGGCTTTTATAATTCAAATAGCATCTCTCTTATACCCTTATGATCACAAAACTGCGAGACTTGTCCTTTTGTTGTGAATAATTTCCAAGAAAAGGAGCCACAGGAGGGGTGAGAATAGCACAGCTTTAAAGATCTTAGAGAAGACTGATTCATCTCTTGACATTTGAGGTTTTTGTGTATTTATTAAAAATTATACCATTTTAGTGAAATAGGTTTTAACAAATGTCAACCTCGAGCATTTTTACATTTTATAAAAACCAACCCCACACATCAGCTGCTTCCTTATTCACACCTCCAGTCCTGGTACAGACTGAGGAGTGTGCATGTAGGTATCACTGGTCTCCATTTAACTTTCCCCAGAGGATTTAATGTCTGTCAGAGCTCAGGTTAAAGATTGCTCTCTGCTGTTCCACTACTTTATATCTTGTGGGTTATTTTCCTCTCACAAATGAATGTTACTCATTCCTATTTTCAATTTTGCTATTTTTATACTTAATTAGATTTCTACAATATTTATTTCTGAAACATGTCTCCTCTACCAATACTCTTTAAGCTAGCCACGATCAATAAGCAATTTACTCTCCAAATTCTTTTACAGGGTCTATTCATCTGAAAAAGGTTTTATTTAATCCAAATGTGAAACTAAAACTTGATGGTATTTATATCTGTCATTCATATGCAAGATGGTGTTATTATTATTGGATCTCAAAAGATATAATTTATGTATTTAGCATATTTTAAATTTATATTTTTATCCTTTACTTTGACTGTATGTTTTAAGTTTGCTTGTTTGTTGTCTATATGTTAATTGCCATCTCTGCCAAACAAATTATTTAAAACTACTGGTAGGTGCGTACCATATAATTCTACTGAATTTTATAATTTATCAGAATAAATATACAGAATGGTAGCCTTCTTTGTAATGTTGCTGAGTTTTCATTTTCATAGCAACAGGCAATAAATGGGATAGTTTTAAAATCAGAGAGTCCTGGGTTCTAATTCCAGCTCTAGCTCTTACACAAGTTAAATGACAATGAGAAAAATGTTTAATTTCCAATGCATGGCACAGAGCAAGCCTGTAGCAACTACAAAATAGTTTCAGGATATTTGGCTGAAACATATCACTCACTGACTGCAGACAAGTGTCCCAGTTTTTCCTCACTACTTGGAAGCTGCATTCTGAGTTAAAACTAAAAGAAAAAATACCAACATATCCTTTTCCAATTAAAAAACTACTTTTAAATCAACACTATGAGAGTAACCATGTTTCATTGTCAGAAGGACAGTGGTATAAGAACTGAGATAGTTTCAACAGTGGAGAATACTACTTGCATCAGTACTTATATGGTCCGTTTCTTAGAGAAGTGCACAAAAGACGTTGGCATAATAAAGGATGACTAGTGAAATACAAAAAGCTAAAGCCAAATAGATCCCTCTAGGTATAGGGATTTGATTATGAAAATATACTTAAATTCAGTAGGGAAAAAATAGGTTTAGCACAAATGACCAGTCATCTGAAAGAAAACAAAATGATATCCCTGTAGTCCACAATATGAAAAACAAATTCAAAATGGGTTAAAGAATTAGAGTAGCTGGATTATGGAATTAAGCAATTAAAAATTTTAGGAATAATCTAAAATACTATAAGTATAATTATAACCAAGTTTTTTAAAAGGATAGATTCATTTGACCTTATAAAAACAAATTGCTATATTGGCAAAAGATACCCTAACAAACTCAGGAAAGTAATAACAAGTAATCTATGAAGATACTAGGTGTATCAATTAATAATGCAGGTTTTATAATGAAAAAAAACACGATAATTTCAAGAGAAACATCAAAAGTACTTTATTCAAAGTAATGTCCATCATTAGGTACACATTTCCCCCATCTTTCAGGTAATTTGTGGATACCATCCCAATAGAATTTTCCTTGTTTTGAGGCAAGCCAGAGACCCAATTTTCTATTTCTTCAGATGTTTCAAAGTGCTGCTCAGAGAGTGTCCATCCATTGGAACAAGTGAAGGAGCAAGGTCTGGTGAATACAGTGGCAGGGTTGATACATCCCAGGAAAGATCTTTTAACATGTCTTTTACTGGTTTTGAAGTGTGTGATGGTGCATTATCATGAAACAAAATTACTTTGCCGTGTCTTCTAGAACATTCTGGTTCATTTTACAATCAAAGTGTGGTTAAAATTGATTATTTGTTGTCAGTAGTGATTAGTATTAATGGTTTCACATTGTTTTAGAAGCTCATAATACACCACACCTTCCTGATCCCACCAAACAAAGAGCATTGTCTTCTTTCTGAAGCGATTTGGTCTTGCAGTCAATGTTGATGGTTGACCTGGATCAACCCATGATTTTGTGCACTTGGGATTCTCAAAATAAATCCATTTTTCATCACCAGTTGCAATTCAATGCAAAAAAAAAAAAGACTTTCTTTCGTGCCACTGAAGCAACATTTTACTGATGACTTTCCAATTTTCCATTTGTCTTTCATTCAGTTGATGTGGCACACATTTTTCTTCCTTTAAAATCTTTCCCATTGCTTAAAATGATCAGAAATTGTTTGCTGAGCAACATTTAATCTTTCTGCAAATTGTTTTTGAGTTTGACATGCATCTTCATCTAATATTGCTTGCAATTGTTGGTCTTCAAACTTTTTGGTTGACCTGGACATTCTTTGTCTTTCACATTAAGTCATCACTTTTAAAGCATTTAAACCAGGGTTCGCAAGTATCTTGAGATGGAGCATGTTCACCATAAGCTTCCCAAAGTATTCAGCAGCACTTTTCTTCAAAATAAAATAATAAAATAAAACTTCCCACAAATGCTCTTTTTTGGCATGAAATTTGACATTTTTAAGTGATCTTAACACCTTCAGAAAATTTGACATATGAAGTTTTGAAGCTTGTTGTCAATACAATAACATACATATCAAATTGTATATATATATCTGAACATGTGTTACTCCATCTATTGAAAAAAATCTGCATTATTAACTGATACACTTAGTATGCTGGACTTGCAGGTAGTTACAAAAAACTAAATTAAAGTAGTCATGTTAGGAATATAAGTGTGTATGTACTTATAGATAGATCTCAGATCAGCAATTTTCTTGTTTAGTAAAGTCTACTATTGGTGAGGGCTGCCAGAGAGGGCACTGCTAGCAGAAATGGGAATTGTTACATGTTTTTAAGAGCAAATTGTCATGATCAATTTCATTTAAAATGAATACTGCCTCCGACCCAGCAATCTCATGCTCATTTACCTAGCACATAGAAATAAACGTGCCAGTGAGTAAGATGTATAATGTAACATAGTTTGACAAGGCAAAAACTGGTAACTTACAAGGTTTTTTAATGGCACCAATGACAAAAACAGCTGTTTCTATAGTTAACCACAAAAACTTCCCACTTAATTCTATTTTTTCCCCATTTAAACACTATCATTAGCTTATCTATAGTTAACCACAAAAACTTCCCACTTAATTCTATTTTTCCCCCATTTAAACACTATCAAAAGCTAGGATTCTTCTTCCTCCTCCTTCCTGTCTCTTAGTTTCATCCATCCAAATATCTTCAAATCTCTGAACCCCATGTCAGCAAGTCCCCTGGAACCCATAGAGACAGTCACATGTCCACAACTTCAACAGAAAGAATTCACTCTCATTCTATTTATTACACTCATCACTGTCTCCTTTAAATAAGATATCACTTTGAGATTCCAAGAAACTGAGTAATGATTATATGGCTAAAAGCAGCATTACCTGGTGTAATCCTACTGACATGTAACAATAGCTATATAACTGATATCTACCAATTAGACAGCCATCTATCTAATCTTTCTCTAAAAAAGGCAAATACCAATGTCTCAATAGGTTAACTCCATTTTGTGGATGAAATTACAATTCATCCTTATTTTCTTTTTTCTGTTTTACAACTTCCACATTTCATTCAATAAATATGTACTTTCATCATTGGAGGCCACAATAAATGTCTTAAAATAGCATTATCACAGTTTCAATTTTTGTCTTCACCCATGTTGATAAGTATATATGGAGGGCGGCGAGTGACAATCCTTTTTAAAAGATACATATTACTTATTTGAATAGTAAAATAAAATACCTCATCACTAACATATAAAAATTAACCTAGAAGACGGTAGAGCTACTCTCTGTCTGGAATGGCAAGTGAAATTTCACTGTAATTTTAAAGGCAATGATCTTTCCATTTGTGCAGCCTCTAAAACTTGAGGAACCATTCCATGAATTGCTCCTCTTTTGTCCAGTAGCCAGGTATATAAAAGATAGATGCTAATACACCTACATACGACTTTTCTCTAAGGAAGGCTCAGAAAATGTAACTCTATGAAAATATATTAGCCCATAACATCAAGTTACTGCTGTTCATATTTGGGAGCTTACTGAGAAATAAGTCTCTAAAGGTTATATCATAAGTAAAAATAATAGGAAACATCTTGAGGAGGTCACACACTAAAGAAGCCATAATTCTCTGGCAGAAGGGGGAAATCACACTGCGTGTGGCCTTTCTAGGAAGAGATGTGCTGAATGCACCATGAACTCGAGGATACAATGCCAAGGAGAACTAAGTCTCCATGTAAGGTGCCCTTTTGACTTAAAGTTATACCACTTTGCCTTCCCTCAATTCCATGTGGCATTATATGTCAGCAACTCAGTGCTCTAAAGTGAACTCATATAGTACAAAAACTATCTCAGTGTCATGCTCCCAATATCCTGTTTAACCTAAAGCAATGTGAATAGTGGTAAAAATAAATAAATAAACAAACACACACACACACACACACACACACACACACACACACACACACACACACACGAAACAGTATCTAGTTCTAGACTCTGCCATTAGTTGACCTTGATCTTGAATAAGTCCCACAATTCATTTGTATTTCATGTAACATGGTTAAAATTCAAAGGCCTCTAAGTCTCCTGCCAGAAACTTGAAGACTTTGTGGCAGATTATAATCAGAACTGAGGAGTTAACAGTGTTTTCATCTATGGATGCTTCTCAGTCCCTCAGAGAGGTCTTCCTTCCTTCTCATTGTCTTTTTCTTCCTCCTTCCGCCACTTGCCTGCTTTCATTCAACATGAGCATCCATTATTCTCCAGTAATAATAGTAATATTTATTGAAAACTTTCCATGTGCCATAAACTTCATATTCATTATCTCCTTTAACCCTGACAACTACCTTAGGAAATGGCTACTTTGTTTTCTAGACCATGAGCCTGAGACGTAGACAGTTTCCCTTCACTCTACTTATGACTGCTACAGTTCAGTGTGCACAATAGCACAGTCATTAAACATGCTGGATGAAGTCCTTGGCCATGGTGACAAGGATAAAAAGCTCATATGAGTGATCTTCTCACAGTGACTCAGCTCATGATTCTTTTTTTAACTGTGGTTGGTATACAACATTATATTGGGTATATTACTTTCAGGTGTACAAATATAGTGATGTGACATCTTTATACCTTACAATGTGATCACACCATTAACTCCAGTAATCATCTGTCACTGTGGTAACTTATCACACTATTACTGGTTATACTCCCCTTTCCCATTTCACCCTTCCTCCCACCCCCTCCCCCTGGTAAACATCCCTTTGGTCTCTGTTTCTATAAGCCTATTTTTGTTTTGTTTATTCCTTTGTCTTGTGTTTTGTTTTAGATTCCACAGATAAATGAAACCATGTGGTATTTATTTTTCTTTGCTAACTTATTTCACTTAGCATACTATCCTCTAGATCCATCCATGTTGTCAAAAATGGCAAGATATAATTCTTCTTTATGTCAGCTCATTACAAAGATTTACTTGAGCAAAGCATGTGACGTCTGAAGTTTATGTGAGGCCATTAAAGCTGCTTGGGGAAGCAGCCTTCCCACAGTGACTTGGGTGGATTCACAGTTGTGGTTCAGCAATAATAAGAGTTTGGATGTGATATGTTTACCTTGATCAAGGGCAAAATTCCACACTCAAGAAAACTAATAATCAACAGGTTAGGAACCCAGAGACAAACATGTTAGTCACAGGGACTGCCTTCCCTTTCTAATCTATTGATTATAACTGCTCTTATTCCTTTTTTAATATTTTATTTTATTTTTTAATCTGTATTGTTCAGTTTATTAATTACATTGTTCCCCCTTTCCCCCCTATAGCTCCCTTCCACCCAGTACCCATCCTACCCTCTGCCCTTACCTCCCCCCACTGTCTTCTCCCATAGGTGCACTATTTTTGTCCAGTCTCTTCGCACACCTCCCACACCCCTTTTCTCCCCAAGAATTGTCAGTCCACTCCCGTTCTATGCCCATGATTCTGTTATATTCACCAGTTTATCCTGTTCATCAGATTATTAATTCACTTGATTTTTAGATTCATTTGTTGATAGATGTGTATTTGTTATTCATAATTTTTATATTTACCTTTTTCTTCTTCCTCTTCTTAAAGAATACCTTTCAGCATTTCATATAATATTGATTTGGCGGTGATGAACTCTGTTAGCTTTTTCTTATCTGCAAAGCACTTTATCTGATCTTCAATTCTGAATGATACCTTTGCTGAGTAGAGTAATCTTGCTTGTAGATTCTGGCTATTCATCACTTTGAATATTTCTTGCCACTCCCGTCTGGCCTGCATCGTTTCTGTTGAGAAATCTGCTGACAATCGTATGAGTGCTCCCTTATAGATAACTAACTGTTTTTCTCTTGCTGCTTTTAATATTCTCTCTTTGTCTTTTGCTCTTGGCATTTTAATTATGATGTGTCTTGATGTGGTCCTCTTTGGATTCCTATACTTTGGGGTTCTGCGTGCTTCTTGGACTTTTAAATCAATTTCTTTCACCAGGTGGGGGAAGTTTTTGGTCACTATTTCTTCAAATAGGTTTTAATTATCTTGCTCTTTCTCTTTTTCTGGCACCCCTATAATTCGGATGTTGGTATGCTTGAGGTTGTCCGAGAGGCTCCTTACACTATCTTCAATTTTTTGGATTCTTTTTGCTTCTTGCTTTTCCAGCTGAGTAGATTTTGCTTCTTTGTATTTCAAATCTTTGACTTGGTTCTTGTTAGCACTAGGAGGGTTTGACCTCCAGGCCAATTGGCTGTGAGGATCAGCTGTGCTCAGGTTGGGTGGCAGAGTCTCCGGGCTGAGCAGGCAGCCTTTATTTCCTGTCAGCTCTGCCCTATGTGGTACCTGGGTCTCTGTGCCTGGTGGTAATGGCTGCACGCACCTCTGAGAGAAAGCTGCCACTGAGCTCTACCCACTGCTGGACAATTCAGCCTCTCCCCAAATGTGTCTACACACCCTAAGTCTCACCCAGGGTTGTAAAACAATGCAGTCTGGTGGTTTCCCTTCTTTCTTTCTTTTTTCCCCATAGAGAGCAAGTCACAACTTCTCTCGTGCCCTCTCTGTATGCTTGCGGACCTCTGCAGTGCCCGAGTTTCAGCGTGCTTCCTCCTTACTGTCCAATTTCACCCTGTATGAGTGTGGGTTCCCCAGACCTCGCCTGGAGCTGGGGAATCAGTGCAGTGGGACGCCTTTGTCTCCCTCCCCGTTAGAGAAAACCAGCCGGGTTTGCAGCCGCCCGCCCTATCTGCTCGCTCATGAGCACGGCTCCAAACCTCTGACCCTGCATGTATCCTCAACTCTGCCCTTCGCCGCTCCTTTGAGCCACAGCATCCTATCTTTACTTTTATTTGTGGAATTTCCACTCAGCCAGCTTTCTGGTGATTCTGGATGATGTTCGTTCTGTCGTTAAGTTGTAGTTTTGAAATTGTTGTGTGGGGCAGCAAGATAGGTGTTTACCTATGATGCCATCTTGGTTCCTCCTAGCTTTTATTCTTTTTGAATATATTTTAAGCTCACAATGATGTTGTGAAAGTTAAAAAAAAAAACTATGAGAGGCATTGTCTTGTGGCTGTAAAAAAGCAAAGAGGCTTTATATAGATCCTTGAGCAGGTTGCTTATCCTAAGTCTCAATTTCCTCATTTGTAAAATGATAAAATTGCCTATTTTTAAATGTGTTTATAAGGATTAGATAAGAATTTATATCACCTCACTCATATTAGAATCCCACCTAATATGCAAATCAACTGAACAACCAGTGGCATGACCGGTCACTATGATGCGCTCTAACCACCAGGGGGCAGACACTCAATGCAGGAGCTGCCCCCAGCCCTCAGACCCCAGGCCAGCCAAAGCAGTGCCCCTCCCGTTACCCGCCAGTCACCCCACATATCAGCCCTGATCACCAGCCAATCCTGAGGACCCTACCCATGTACGAATTTCATGCACCAGGCTTCTAGTGACTATTATAAAAAAGACATAACAACTCTTGGCTAGGATCTGGAGAAAAGGAAATCCTTGTGCATGGATGGTGGGAATATAAATTGGTACAGCTACTGTGAGAAACAGTATGGATATTCCTCAAAAAATAAAAAAAAAACAGTGCTATCATATAATAGAGCAATTTCACTTCTGGGTACTTGTCTGAAGAAAATGAAAACACTAGTTTGAAAAGATATGTGCACCCCTATGTTCACTGCAGCATTATTTATGATAACTAAGATATGGAAACAACCTAAGTGTTCACCAACAGATAAATGGGTAAAGAAAATGGGAACTATATATTTATAATGAAATATTATCCTATATAATAATAGAGAAACATGCAAATTTGACCTTATCTTCGCTCCTGATTGGCGTATGCTACCAGCCAATCAGGAGCATGGGTGGGGCCAAGTGGCATGAGCGACAGGCCTGGAGGTGGTGATGAAATGGCAGTGGAGGCGAGTGCTCAGCCCCCGGGCGCTGTGAGGGGAAGTGGTGGCAGCAGCAGCAGTGGTAGCGTGGCAGGAAGTGCTCTCCCCAGGGCGCTATGAGCGGAAGTGGCGGTGAGCGCCCAGCCCCCAGGGCCGGGTGGTTGCAGGCAGGCACGGCTGAGCTGAGCAGGGTGATGGCCTTGGGCAGGCTGGGGGTGAGCCATCAGTTGGACATCCCTTGAGGGCTCCCAGTATGTGAGAGGGGGCAGGTTGGGTTGAGGGACCACTCACCCTCAGTGCCCAAATATCGTGCACCGAGCCCTTAGTTCAGCCATAAAAGGAGTGAAATCTTGTCAGGATAACATGGATGGTTCTTGTTTTTGAGAGCATTATGCTACGTGAAATCAGACAGAAAAAGACAAATAAAAATGATCTCACTGATAAGTGAAATATTAAAAAGACAAAAACAAAAGTTGAGCACAGAGTCTGGCAGGCTTGACTCAGGAGCTGAGCACCAATGTATAAACCAGGAAATCATGATTTGATTCATGGTCAGGGGGCATGCAGGAGGCAGCAGATCAATGATGCTTTCTCATCATTGATGTTTCTATCTCTCCCTCTCCTTTCCTCTCTGAAATTAATAAAAATGTATATTTTTTAAAAGCTGAGTTCACAGATGCAGAGAACAGATTGGTGGTTACCAAAGGCAAGAGATGGGCATAATTGGTGAAGGGGTCAAAAGGTACAAATTTCCAGTTATAAAATCAATAATCCATAGGAATGCAATATACAACATGTGACTACAGGTAATAATTATTTATTTTACTAGAGGCCTGGTGCACAAAATTCGTGCAGGGGGCGAAGAGGGTGGGGGACGGGGGATGTCTCTTAGTGCAGCCTGCACTCTCTCCATCTGGACCTCTCAAGGGATGTCCAACTGCTCATTTAGGCCTGACTGGGATTGGGCCTAAACGGGCATTCGGACATCCTTCTCACAACCCAGGACTGCTGGCTCCAAATTGCTCACCTGCCTGCCTCCCTGATTACCCCTAACTGCTTCTGCCTGCCAGCCTGATCACCCCCTAACCACTACCCTGCCAGCCTAATTGATGTCTAACTGCTCCCCTGCCAGCCTGTTTACCACCAACTTCCCTTCTCTGCCGGCCTGGTCACCCCTAACTGCTCTCCCCTGCAGGCTTGATCACCCCAAACTGCCCTCCCTTGCAGGCCTGGTCCCTCCCAACTGCCCTCCCCTGCTGGCCTGATCATCCACAACTGCCCTCCCTTGCAGGGCCTGAAACCTCCCAATAACCCTCCCCTGCTGGCCATCTTGTGGTGGCCACCTTGTGTCCACATGTAGGCAGGTTCTTTGACCACATGGGGGCAGCCCTCTTGTGTGTTAGAGTGATGGTCAATCTATAATTTACTCTTTAATTAGATAGGATAGAGGCCTGGTGCATGGGAGGGGGTCAGCTGGTTTGCCCTGAAGAGTGTCCCAGATCAGGGTGGGGGTTTCCTTGGGGCAAGGGGCAGCCTGGGCAAGGGGCCTGTGGAGATTTGCAGGCTGGCCATGTCCCCCAGCAACCCAAGGGGAGGCCCTGGGACCTGGGATTAATCTATGTCTATAATTGAAACTTTGTAGCCTGGAGCGGAGCCAAGCCTTCTGCTCGATCCACATTGTAACCTCCACTCTAGGCTACAATGTTTCAAACAGAAATGGCGGTTTTCATTATCTTGCTCTCTCTCTTTTTCTGGCGTCCCTAGAATTCGGATGTTGGTATGCTTGAGGTTGTCCCAGAGGCCCCTTACACTATCTTCAATTTTTTGGATTCTTTTGGTTTCTTGCTTTTCCAGCTGAGTGGATTTTACCTCTTTGTATTTCAAATCTTTAACTTGGTCCTTGCAATCCTCTAGAGTACTTTTAGGTCTTTGTATAATATTTTTTATTTCAGTCAGTGTATGCTTAATTTTTAGTTGGTCCTTTTTCATATCCTTGAGGGTCTCGTTCATATCCTCGTAGGTCTCGTTCTTTTCCTTGTAGGGCTCATTCATTTATTTCCTTATAGATCTTGTTCATTTCCTTGTAGGTCTCGGCCTTTTCTAGGAGCCTCTTGAAAAGCCTTATAACCGTGGTTTTGAATTATATGTCCAGTCGTTTTTTTCCCTCCATTTCTTTCACATCTGATTTGTTTCCATGTCTCTGCATGGTGGCTGCCTTCCTGAGTTGGTCAGTTAGCTTTGTGTGGTAGATGTCCTCTAAGGGATAGTGGCTCAGCCTCCCCCGTTACCTGAAGTGGATATGGGTTGCATAGTCTTGATTGGCTATGAGGTTCAGCTGTGCTCAAGTTGGATGGGCGGAGTCTCTGGGCTAAGCAGGTAGCATCAGCTCCACCCTATGCAGCCCCAGGGACTCTGTGCCAGGTGGCAATGGCTGCCAGCACCTCTGAGAGAGAGCTGCTGCCGTGCTCCACCCGCTGCCGGACAATTCAGCCTCTCCCCAAATGAGTCTGCACACCCAACGTCTCACCCAGGGTTGCAAAACAATGCACTCCAGTGGTTTCCTGAATGAGAGAGTAAGTCACGAGTCCTCTGCACAGTCACGCAGCTCCACTGTTCCCAAGTTCACGCTCACTCTGCACAAGCTCGCCTTCTCCACAAGCTTGCAGACCCTGGCAGCACCTGAGTTTCAGCGTGCCTTTCCACTGTCCAGTTTTTACCCAGTATGATTGTGGGTTCCCTGGACTTCGCCCAGAGCTGGGGAATCAATGCAGTGGGACGTCTTTGTCTCCCCATTCGAGAAAACTGGCTGGGTTATCAGCCGCCCGCCCTATCCGTTGGCGCGCGCATGGCTCCAAACCTCTCTCCACGTGTATCTTCAACGCTGTTCTCCTCTGCTCCTCTGAGTCACAGTGTCTTATCTTCACTTTTATTTGTGGAATTTTCACTCAGCCAGCTTTCCGGTGATTCTGGATGGTGTTTGTTCTTTCGTTAAGTTGTAGTTTTGAAATTGCTGTGTATGGCAGCAAGATAGGTGTTTACCTATGTCGCCATCTTGGTTCCTCCCCCCAACCATTATATTTTAACTTTTAATCAAAGAATTTAACTTTTATTGCACACACACAAAAAGCTGAGAGGTAGGTATCTGGAAACCATCATACAGAAGCATTTTAGAAAACTATGATTATGAATACACATGACATACCTTTGTTTAGCCACAACTTTTAAAATCTACTTTTCCATTTGGTTGTTTCCATAGCTTGGCTATGTAAAGAACACTATAATAAACACCAGTGTGCATATATTCTTTTTGATTCATGTTTTAGATTCTTTGGATATATACCCAGAAGTGAATCACTGGGGCATAGCGCACTTCCATTTGTTTGAGGATTCTCCATACTGTTTTCCAGAGTGGCTGCACCAGTCTGTATTCCCACCAGCAGTGCATGAGGATTTCCTTTTCTCCACATCCCCCACCCCACACTTGTTGTTTGTAGATTTATTGACAGCAGCCATGCTGACAGGTGTGAGGTGCTTTCTCATTGTGGTTTTAATTTTCATTTTTCTGAGGATTAGTAATGTTGAGCATCTTTTTTATATGTCTACTGGCCATCTGTATGGCCTCTGGAGAAATATCTAGTCAGGCCCGCCCACTTTTTGTGTTTACATTTTGGGGGTTGAGCTGTATGAGTTATTTATAAATTTTGGATATTAATCCCTTATCAAATGTATCACCTGCAAATGCATTATCATTTGCATTATCACGAGCAACCCCATAAGGTAGGTATTATCCTTTTTCCTGGTTTACAGATGAAGAAACAGAGGCCTATGAATAAATTATTTTTACATTTCTTATGCATTTGTTAAATATTTGCCTTATCAGGATCATTATTTTTAGTTTAGAGCCCTTTTAAAAAGAGTAGTTTTTCTGACTTGGTGGCTTGGTTGGTTGGAGCTAATAAGGGTAGGGGGCTAATAAGCTAAAGAAGAGATTTCAGCACAGGGGTCCATCTCCAGACCTGGTGCTTTTAGCCACTATGCTACCACTTCCCTTATCAACAAAAATCTAGTAAAATTGCATGAAGTCACCAAAGAGAAGCAGCAAATTAATAAAATAAACATGACATATTGGAAAGAAAGTGGAGCCTCTAAAGTAGGCCGAGAGGTCAAATCTCCCAATGCCCTGGCTGTGATGGTAGCCCAGACCTGCGCAGCTTGAGTGGCCAGGAGCAGAGAGTCCGCAGCCACCAAGCCAGGTGGAGAGAAACGGGGGGCAGGTGGAGTGGCACTGCAGTCAGCCTTGACCTCTTGTTTTGTCCTTAAGGTATTTTTACTCTGACATTCAGGGTTCTCCGATACCCAGATTTCTGGCAACAGCAAGGCAAGGCAGCTTGGGAAATGAGTGCGGCTCACCACCATCCCACAGCCGTGGTGGCAGTGGTAGCAAAAGTGACGTGGACATTTTGTGTTTGCAGGGCTTCCTGCTGGAGGACTGCTTTCTAACGGCTTTTACCATGCATCTCCTTACCCAAAGTTGGGCGGATGGTCTTCACGCAGCACTTCCTTTGTGGATCTCCCCGGCAGCAGGGAGTAGCATGGACTGGGGTCAGAGAGCACTGCTACTTCAGAATCAGGCTTCAGAGGAGGCTGGACAACTCCCGCATGGCCTCCAGAGGAGCAGCACCTGGGGGATGTCTGGGTGTCCTATTCAATCTGTCTGTGGTTGCTTGGGATTGTGGTCCAGAGGCCCAGGACTGTGCTTGAGGGAAGGGAGGACTCCCTTGGTCTACAGGGGCCTATATGTCAGTGGTAGATACCTGATGCTATTCAGGGTGTTCTGATGGTCCTGTCTGTTGCTCTCTTCCATCTCTTTTGGACAAGGAAGTGGGATGGTACTGGAGGGGACTGGCTTCACAGCCTTGACCACCTGCTCATATGAAGTGTGGGAGAGATGTGAGCCCTGGAGCAGGCATATGGATTGTTTTTGTCTACACATCATGGACTTCTTTGGAGGGTCCTCCCAGTTCACCAAGGGGAGGATCCCCAGAGGGGAGCACATAATCTGTGAGGAATGATATTGCTTCCTTGGCTGGGTGTCAAAGCCACATATCAAAGGCACACGATCACGGTAAAATAGTCTGTGATCAGGGCCGAGGGCAGGTGTGGGAGCAGCGGGGTGGTCCCAGCCAGGCGGGACATCATCCAGGTAGACAGGGAGAAGCACAGGGTGACAGCCACTGGGTAAGACATGGGATTGATGGGAATACAGAAGAAACTGAGAAAGCAGATTGCCCAACTAAAGCTGGTTGTACACCAAACGAACCTGAGAATATAGTAGAAACTAGGAAAGCTTCTCCTTAGCTTCCCATGCCTCTCATGGTCTAGCCAACACTGAGCTAACTTCAGCCAGTCTCTTGTTCAGAGAAAGGAGAAGGTGGAGTGGGCCTGAGTGTGTGTCGGCAGGGGTCGGGGAATGGGGAGTACGAGGGGCTATAAGTCCTATCCTTGTGAAGCGAGAATGGCAACTGGCGCAGTGGGCAAAGAGTGATGCCTCAAAGGCTGGGGTAACCCCTTCGGGACTTCTTAGCACCTGTGACTCCCCACAGTGGTTTGGAGGAGTTTGGCACAAGATGGGCTACCATATGGGGACTGTTCAGGTCTCCAGAAGCCCAACTACCAGAGTTGAAACCACTTGGGCACCCGCTCTGCAGGTCCATGGGCACCTTCCCAAGGTCCTGGAGACCAGAGCCTGTCCAAAGCCAAGTGCTGGATCCTGCCTGGATGTGGCCCACCTCCTCCCGGGACCTTCCCAGCTTCTCTGTGAGGCCTGGAGC
Organism: Antrozous pallidus; assembly: GCA_027563665.1. Classification (NCBI taxonomy): domain Eukaryota; kingdom Metazoa; phylum Chordata; class Mammalia; order Chiroptera; family Vespertilionidae; genus Antrozous; species Antrozous pallidus. The sequence goes on along the minus strand of CM050521.1, from coordinate 56,821,741 downwards.
CAGGCACGTTTTCTCCATGGCCCCCTCCCTACCAGGGTCACTAGCCAGGTGTGACAGTTTCTGCGGAGTGAACTTAGAACCTGGACCTGACTGAGTGCTGCACCCTGGGTCATTCCTTCCTGGCAGGCAATTTCATTTTGTTTTTTAACACTTTAAAAAAAATCCTCACCTGAGGCCATGCTTTGAGAGACGATGGAAGGATAGAGAAAGGAGGTGGGAGGTAGCAAGAGAAAGAGAGAGAGAGAAACATTTATGTGAGAAACATAGATTAGTTGCCTTCTATATATGCCCAATTGAGAATCAAACCAGCAACCTTTATGTACACAGGATGACACTCAACTAACAGAGCCATTCTGCTGGGCTAAAATTATTTTATTAAAAATGTTTTTCAATTACATTTTACATTCAATATTATTTTGTATTAGTTTCAGGTGTACAGCATCGTTTTCAGACAATCATATACTTTACGAAGTGTTCCTGATATTTCCAGTAACTAACTGGCACCATACATAGCTATTACAATGTTATTTCCTATGCTGTGTTTTATATCCCTATGACTATACTGAAACTACCAATCTGTACTGGCAAGTGGTTATTCTGAGATAATTCAGCTTGGCAGAAGCAAGCAAGCTGAGACAGAATTTGTCAAAGCAAAGTATTTTAAAAATGACTAATAGTTAATAAAGTATTTTAATAATAATAGCAATTTACAGATGCCAGGTGAAATTACTTCTACGAAAACACCCATCTCCAGTCATATCAACTGAACCTAGGGATGGATAGCATTGGTGGAATTTGTAGTATGACAACAAACCATAGCTGGAAACCTGTGGTTGAGCACTCTTACTCCCTGCTTTCTTGGCTTGCTTACCAACAATCCATTGTGATCCATGTAGAGTTAATGTGGGGATAGACTGAGTGATCCCTGGAGCTCATTAAATGGATATACCCCTAAATTAACTTTTGTCTTCTTGTTTTAAGCCCTCTTATTTATTTCTATTAGATTATCTATCCATCTATCATTTATCAATCATCGATCTTTGCTTTCCAGCAAGGTAAAAAACCTTTCTAAGGTTGTTGACTTCCACAATTTCTGTACTTGTATTTAAATATGGTTTTTAGAAAAACAAGGTAAAGGTTTCCCTGGTCTTTTTCTTGAACTGAAAGTACCTGTTGATTTTAGCATCCAATGTTGCCAAAGGGAAAACACCAACCTTGGCATTAGCAGACGTAACACTCAATATTTCAACTTTTCTTAAACTATGACTAACTAAACTATTTAACACATGTAATTTCTAATGGGAAAATAATAGTGATCAACAAAATAGTTACCACCTAGAAAGAACATCTATGCACATGAATAACTTACGCATCGTCAACATGAAGACTCTGTGCATACACACTTATATTCACATACACCTTAAGCCTCTATATTCTGTGAGATTAGTAGAGCAGCTGAACATCAGTCATGTTATATTTTCTAGATTCTCTTAGTGAATGAAGTCTTTAGTCACTAAAACCAAGCTGTCATTGACAAGGGCCTCTCTTTTCAATGTCATTTGATGATGTGATTGATTAAGAGATGTGTTGAAATGTTATTAAACTCAAACTATGCAGGTAAAAATCCAGATAGAATCTTCAGGATAGTAGTCTAAAATAAATTTTCAATGTCAAGCTTACTCTATCTCTAATCATCTATTCCTAACTTTAATAAGTGCATTCCTCAATGTGTATCAATTATTCTATATAAACAGGTAACATGCTAATTAGCTGGGTGTCATGACTGCTCTGGAGGAGGCTGCATCACAATCGCTCAGGAGGAGCTGTGCTAGCAGATGGGCAGGAGGGAATTGCGTGCCACCCCGAGCCCCAGCAGCCATGGGGAGATGGGGCTAGGGGCAGGCAGAGTGGAGACACAACACATGGAAAAGCTGGGGTTAAGGGCGGGCCAGAGCAGAGACACACCACTCAGGAGTGCCTGCCCACACCCCAGCAGACACAAGGCGGCCAGTGCTATGTGGGTCCCGATCCCCCCCGCAGGGTGCCTCCTCACACAGTGGGAGGTGGGGTGCCTCCTTGAGTGATTTCAATCACCTGCTGGGCCTCTAGATAATTGTAATATGCCAAAACCATAAATTTTATTTGATGACAGTATTTTTCAATACTGACATGATTTACAATTAGAGAATGAATGTAGTTTATAATAATACTAGAGGCCCAGTGCACCAAATTTGTGCACTGGGGAGGACTGTCAACTGACCTGCACCCTCTTGCAGTCTGGAGCCCTTGGGGGATGTCCCACAGGGAGCGGGCCTAAGCTATCAGTCAGACACCCTTAGCACTGCTGTGGAGGCAGGAGAGGCTTCTGCCACTGCTGCTATACTTGCCAGCCATGAGCCTGGCTTCTGGCTGAGCAGTATTCCCCCTGTGGGAATGCACTGGCCACCAGGGGGCAGCTCCTGCATTGAGTGTCTGCCACCTGATGGTCAGTGTGTGTCATAACAACCAGTTGTTCCGCTGTCAGGCTAAAACCAGCTCTCTGACATCCACCGAGGGTTCCAGATTACAAGAGGGTGTCAGCCAGGCTGAGGGACTCCACGGATGCACAATCAGGGCCAGGGAAGGACGTGGGATGTTGGCCAGCTGGGGAGGGGCCACGGAAGGGCTCCAGGGCCTGTTCATCCCATCTTGCTCATTCCCGATTGGCTGGATCCCAGTAGCAAGCTAACCTACCTGTCAGAGTATCTGTCCCCTGGTGGTCAGTGTACATCTTAGCAAGCAGTTGAGCAGTCTTAACATTTCCTTAGCATATTACGCTTTGATTGGTTGAATGGCCAACTGGACAATCAGACACTTAGCATATTAGGCTTTTATTATATAGGATTCTGTAACCAGTAGTTTAAAAATCAGTTATGATTTGTGGAATGTAACATTTCCAATTTATCAGAATGATAAGTGAATGACTATAGAAACACAGTAATGTGGTTAGCAAGTCATGCACTTGAAAACAAAGAATATAAAAAATTCTGTGCTCCACCTATGTGTACTACACAATGCAAACCATATTTCTTGCTAATAAGGAGCTTTTACTGAAACAATATCCCTGACCTTAAAACTATTACATTTCTAAAATGAATCTTTCTGTTAAGAAATGAACTAAGTAACTCTATTTCTAGTTCCTCTGCAGTAACTGGTTTTATTTAGGGTCTTCCTTAGACAACCTATATGATAATAGAGAAAGTTATGCTCTCTATAAAACATAAAATTAGAAATACCATTTACCTATATCTTGAAGAAATTCTCTTCTGGAAAAGAACACCTCTCCTTACAAGTGAAAAGCTCAGCCCAGACACCCATGCTCATTCAGGTCAGCCACACATGATCTGTCAGCAGTCTGCACTATTGATGGAATCTCCTCACGATAACACACAAATGCTCTTGGATACAGAGAATGAGTTGTTCTTGGTAATATTGCAAAATGTAAAGACTTCTTGTACTCTATTCTAGATATATTTGTGATTAGTGAGTAAACTATTGTAAATAAAATTATTTTTGGTGTTAACGTATAGTCAACAGACACTTTATATTTCACTAAATTTCTATACTTATTTTCTTCAGTCCCAAACACTTTATAAAAAAAGTTAATTATGTGCTTTTAACACTCCCTCAAGCTAATTAGGAGAACTTACATTAAGGAACTCCATAGTGAATACTTTTAGAGAAATTTCCCATAGTCATATTCTATTCAATTTTATTCTTTTGTAAATCAGGTTTCTTACAGAAGCCTACCATTCTTTTTAAAATAAAAAGAATGGTAGGCTTTACTTGTTTCAACAGTTTAAGTTTCACAGCAAGAATGAGAGAAAAGGACAAGGATTCCCCCTGTATTCCTGGACCCCACACAGGCATAGCCTTTCTCATTATCAACAGTGCCCACTGGAGTGGTACATTGGTTACAATTGAGGAACCTGCAATGACACCTTACAGTCGCTCAAAGTTCATAGTTTACTTTATGGTTCACTCTTGAAATTTCACATTCTATGGGTTTGAACAAATGTATCCATTATTAAATCTTCTGTAGTACATATTCACTCCTACCCCCTCAACTTCTGGAAACCATTGGTCTTTTTACTGTCTTTTGCCTTTTCCAGAACAACATGTACTTGGAATCCTACAATATATGTAGCTTTTCAGATTGGCTGCTTTCACTCAGTAATATGTATTTATAGTTTCTATATGTCTTTTCATGGCCTGATAGTTTTTTTTCTTTCAGCACTGAATAATAATCCATTGTCTTGATGTACAAGGATTTATCCAATCCCCTTCTGAAGTACAACTTGGTTGCTTCCATACTTTGGTAACTATAAAGAAAGCTGCTGACATCTTTGTGCAGGTTTTCATGTGGACATACGTTTTTGACTCCTTTATGTATCAAGAAGTACAGTGGCTGAATTGTAACATTAAATTATGTTTAGTTTCAGAAGAAACTGCCAGATTGTCTTTCGAGTTCGCTGTTCCATTTTGCATTTCCACCAGCAATGAATGAGAATTGTTCCACATCCTCTCCAGCGTTTGGTGCTACTGTGGTTCTTTAGATGAAAATAAATGTGTTCTTACAAGACAAGTCAGTCTTGAAACTTCTAGGATATTAGCATTAAGTTCTTGTTTTCAGAGGAAATAATCTAAGTAAATTTTGAAGAATGACAGCAAATATCTTCTTGAATTATAATTAGAAGTTATAATTACTTATTATTTCTGCAAGTGTTTACTGAGTGGCTTCCCTCTCTCTGATGCTATGGGGTTAGTGCTATGGAAACAAAGACAAAACTGATAACGGTTTTGTTCTCAGGAAGCTTAATACTGTTATATATGAAGGAAAAACAAAATCAATTAAATTGATTAGTAAAATTGTTATCATGCCAGAGAATAAAATTAGTCATTCTACAGAACAATTTGTCAGTAAACAGGCATACTGTTAATGCAAATATGTTAACTTAGGTGTCTATTACTAGCATATTTCATCAGTAAAATATGGTGAGATTTACAATCCTATATAATAAAGAGGTAATATGCAAATTGACCATCACTCCAACACACAAGATGGCTGTCCCCATGTGGTTAAAGATGACCACCACTATGTGGACACAAGTTGGCCATCACAAGATGGCCAGCAGGGGAGAGCAGTTGGAGCAATCAGACCTGCAGAGGAGGACAGTTAGAAGTGACTAGCAGAGGAGGTCAGTTGGGAGGACCCAGGCCTGCAGGGGATGACAGTTGGGGGGGCGGGCCTGCAGGGGAGGGCCATTAGGGGTGATGAGGCTGGCAGGGGAGGGCAGTTAGGGGTGACTGGGCCAGCAGGGGAGGGCAGCTAGGGGCAATCAGGCAGGCAGGCAAGTGGTTAGAAGCCAGCAGTTCTGGATTGTGAGAGGGATGTCCAATTGCCCATTTTGGCCTGATCCCATCAGGCAGTCGGACATCCCTCAAGGGGTCCCAGATTGGAGAGGGTGTAGGCTGGGCTGAGGGACACCCCTCCCCAGCATGAATTTTGTGCACTGGGCCTCTACTGGAATATAATGCAGAAATCAGATACAGCCAACTAAAGGTACATACACCATTGTTGATCTATTTTAAAGTTATGTTGACTCAAAACATTAGAATATCAATGAGAGCTATAACATAATATTTCTTACATAATTTTAAACATATATTACCCCAAACTGCATTTTATAGATACACTTGACTTCATTCACTAAACATTGGCATGGGATCTCTAAAAAATCAAGGAGTTGGCAACAGAGATCCAGGGAGAAAAAGAAATGGTGAAATAGAAGTAATAAAAAATAAAATAAAAGAGACTTCCTCAAAACATTAATTATATTTTTCCATGGATTAAGAAATATTTCCAAATATATAATCTATGTCTTTTTACAGAAAGGTTTATAAAAAATACAAAGAACAGAATATCAAGATCAGACAATTTGATAAGAAGTAATGCAAAAGCTGACCAACAACATCACTTATAATCAGGAAATAGAATGTCAAGCAATAAAAGGCTACTGGTTTCCTTCTTTTAAACTGAAAAAAATGGTAAGGGTTGTTAATGTCCAGCATTGATGAAAATGTAGGAAAACAGAAATTTTAAAGTGTTGAGGAAAATATAAAATGATGCCATATTCTTTCAGGACAAGAATATACAAAAAGTATATGCTCAATGTTCTAGCTAGTTAACTTCTAAAGGTATATCATGAAACTAAATGTATTGATGCAATTTTAAAGAGGAATGCTGCATTTCTGCTCTGATATGGTTGCATCACTCCCTTATAATAGACTTTCCTGATTAAAATAGCTAAACATTTATGGAAGAAATTAGGAATTTTATTTTTCATAAAAGGCAACCCCCTGCTAACTCTATGGTGTAAACATGAAGAGGCAGATTATTGAAAGAAGCCAAAATTGGATTAGTAATTGCCACAGTGTGTTTCTTATATCATCTTTTCAGTGGATTTTCACAGAGGGCAAGCAAAGTCATGAAGGAGTATGGGAAATTAAAACCAGGAAACCTGGAGGTTTCCTTTTGGGCTGGAGGACAGAGGGAAACAGGCGTGGGAGACCTTGGTGTGGAGATGCCCAGAGAAGAGGATCCCTGAGTTTATGTATGAAGAAGCACCACATGCAAACATGTGGCAGGTTCAAGGAATCAGTGCAAAGACTTAGGGACTGAACTGAAATTGTAAAAAGGACCACACACAGTAGGTGAGGTAGGGCTTAAAGACTGAATAAAACATCCAGGATGTATATGTATTAAAAATATATGTATATATCATATACATTTTTGACACCCTGAATATAACATATATTGTACGTCATATGTATGTCATTCATAATTATGGAAATAGACAGGTATATGCACATACATAGTAAAAATATAGTAAGAGATATTGAACGGTATGTCATATAATTTCATGAAAAACATCTGCAAATATCTCTTCTTAAAAATTTATATGAATTTCTTAAGTTGCGGCTTTCTGGGAAATAAATAGATAATATGCTGTCCCTATGGAAAAAATTAATGAATTTATACAATATAATGTTTAAATCACAATTAAAGACATATAACTGTATAGTAGGTTCTATGAGGGATATAAGATATATAAATAATGGAACAACTATTTTTCCATACCTCTTTCAGGCCACAGCTACTCCATGAATATTTTTAACCCATTAATTTAAAAAAATTTCTTTATTAAGGTGTTACATATATGTCCTTATTCCCCTATTTCCCCTCTATCTCCCCCACTCCTACCCTCACCCCCTTGTTGTCTGTGTCTATTGGTTAGGCTTATATGCATGTATACAAGTCCTTTGGTTGAACTCTCCCCTTTACTCCCTCCCCTATCTTCCCTTTGAGGTTTGATGGTCTGATTGATGTTTCTCTGTCTCTGGATCTGTTTTTGTTAATCAGTTTATATTGTTCATTATATTCCATAAATGAGTGAGATCATGTGATATTTATCTTTCTCTGACTGGCTTATTTCACATAACATAATGCTGTCCAGTTTCATCCATGCTATTGCAAATAGTGAGACTCCTTTTTTACCACAACACAATATTCCATTGTGTAGACATACCACAGTTTTTTAACCCACTCATCTGCTGATGGGCACTTAAGCTGTTTCCAAATCTTAGCTGTAGTGAATTGTGCTGCTATGAACATAGGGGTGAATATATCCTTTCTAATTGGTGTTGCTAGTTTCTTGGGATATATTCCTAGAACCCACTGATTTTCTATGAAGAATCTTTTTTCTCTTATCACTGTGCACATGGTCAAATATGATTATTCCAGCCCTGACATTTTGTTTCTAGATCCATTTATGGGCTACCAATTGGAGTGTGAGTATCTTAATATAATTTTCTGAGATAGAATTTATTTGCTCCTGCTTACTTGCATAAAATAGAGTTGCCCTGGATTCAGGTGTCCACATTGATCCAAACACATATGGCCAAAGGAAAGGTATTGTGGTATAAAGCTAAGCTGTCCCATCAATAATCACTGACTTTTCCCACAGTGATGGGACATTTTTCCAAACAAAATGGTCTGGACTAGGCTGGAACTCCAGACTATTGCTCCTTCATTTTTCAGCTAAGCAGCTATTCGTAGAACATTTTACTCTTCAACGGCAGTGTGGGGGAGATTACCACTTCTGATCTCATCTCTAGCTGTCTTTACATATAATTGCATTTCAGCCATGACCCTCTAACAGCCACTCCGCTAAGCAGAGACTCAAATAGTTTTTCTCTGAGTTCCCTTCAAATTTTCTGGCTAGTTTTAGGCATTGTTGTGAAATAGTGATCAATGTTTTATTTCTGATCTCATCCCAGATACCTTGCCACCTATTATTAGCAGTCTTATTTTTTAAATGAACAATATATATTTACTCCAGCTGCTAATACATAGCTTATAATTATTCACATTATTAAAAGCAGAAGGATTTTGTATTAGCAAAAACGCTAGTAAATTGGATTACAATCAATTAGAAGTGCCAGGAACTATCAGATCAGAAAGCAATTATCTTGTCTTTTAACTTTCATGTTATCTAAATGATGCCAAACAACATATGGGCTCCACCCAGTACAAAACACCAGTGTGATGTACAGATGTGTCCCTAATTATAAGCAAAATAAATACCAGGTTTTGCCATGATAATCTTTTTTAGTTCAATTAGCCACAATAATAAATTAGCCTTTAAGTCCTCCAAAACATTCATGTATATGGGATCATATTTTGTGTCTGTCTGTTGACCAAATATCATTGTCATAATATTCAAATTAGAAGAAGGTACTGTAACAGTTTCAAGAAAGGGCAGAAAGTAGTCATTACATTTCTGAAAACTCTCCAATTCTGATGTTTCCTTTATTGTACTCAGATAGAAAATAGTCTTTGTTATTGAACAGTCATCACTAGTAATAATTCCTTTTTTAAATAATAAGTTAGGCTAATTATGTATTACAGGATAAAGACTGAGCTCACAGTAACTGACAGACCATGTTGCCAGCCTTCTTTATGTTAGTATGGAAATCATGTACTTCACCTAAAAACACACTGTATAGTAATTTTAGAGATTAAAATTTAACACACAGAAAGGTATCTCTCTTCAATTTTCTACAGATACCAGCAATCTTGTAATTGGTTTAGAGCATATAATCATAGGAAGAAGACAGACTTAGAGAGACTACTGATTAATACCTCCCCACAAGAGAACCACATGGATATAATTTCAGGGTGTAAAATGTACCTTGTTTTTAAAAACTTAAAGGGAGCCTCCACAAACTCTTTAAAATCTCTGAGTTCCAGAGACTCAGTCCTTTGTTTTATCACTCATATTTCATATCATTACTGAAATCTATTTTCTTTCATTCCCCTTTAACACACAGAGGAATACTTTCATTTAAAGAATTATATCTTAATTTTTTCCCAAACAATTCTAGTTCATATGTCAGTTTACATGAACAGGCTAATTCTTAGACTAAATTGAGTTTTTGATAATTTAATTTTGGCAACTGCTAAAAACAATAGCAAATAAAAACATTGCATAGGATATCTCACCTGACTTTGAGAAATTAATGATCTTGTTGAGGGCAACATGCATACATAAGAAATAATAAAGCATTTTAAAGCAAATAAAAGACAGAGTTCAATATAACCAAATTCCAAATATATTTTAAATAGAAGAATATGAAGAGTTAGGAAGTTGAGAGAAAAACATGTTGTTGGGGATTATCAAGGCATAATTCTTTGAGCACTTACTGGAAATAATTCTTCTATAACAGGCAGATTGTTTTTAAATGAAGAGGGAAAAACGAGAACATTTGATGTGTGAGAGGAAAGCAGAGATACATTTAGAGTTCTGCAGAGATAAGGGGTGACTTATCTAGATTCATAAATCATCATGTCGAGGGTATTGCTGAATAGCAGACAGTGCAATAGGACAGCTTCAAGAAGGGGGATTTATTGCAATGACAGGGAGGGGAGAGTTTGATCTCATAGGAAATGAAAGAGAAGAGCAAGTTCTTAAATGAAAAAGTCACTCCTACAGCAATGTTTTTGACATCACTTTATAGCTTTCATTCCAAATAGTTTCCATGCAGTTAAAATTGAACCCTAGATTTTATTAATGTCTAGTTATGAAAAATACTCTCAAAGGAAACTTAATTTCTTCTTTAATTATCTATTTAGAGATAGCTATCTCAAGCATGCTAGAATGAAAATGAAAGACATAGGTTCTGTGACAATTCATCTAGTACATGATCTAAAGAAAGTTAAAAGTTGAAGAATTACATAATGAGATACAAGATAGTATTTTTGTTAAATTGACAGAAAAAAAATTGAAATGCATGAATGTAGATGCTAAAAAAACAGGAGGAATAGAAGTAATCAAAAGAGATCAACAGAGGGACTTGTGTGCAAGCATATGAGCCTAATCAATGGACACAGACAACAGGGGGTGGGGCATGAGTGGGGGTTAGGGGGTTTTGGGGGAATAAGGACCATATGTATAAAATAAAAATTAAAAAAATTATAAGAAAAAATAAAACATTAAATCTAATTCATACTAGTGGTCACCATAACCTTAAGAGAAAGGATTGTAATTAAAAGTCAATATATTTGACCCCTTTAACTAAGGTAAGTAATTTGTGTTTTTACCTCCCTGACAAAGTTTATATAAAGTTACAAAAAAAAATTGAAAGCCAGTTCGAAATTGAATTGACATGGCCTAGAGCAAAAAATATCCTTACATGATATTATTCTACAATGTCATTATAATTTTTGATATTTTACAACAGCATATTGTACAATTATCTTTGAATTAGTTTGCAATTTTAAAAAGGACATGAAAGGATTTAATTCCTTTCAGAAGGAATTAAGACACTGGGAAGGCACTTGAGCATTCTATAGTGGCCCCTCTTGCCCTTTTTGCCAAGAGGGACCTTCTTCTCACAATCCAATTGCACACAGCTGTTGCCTGAGCTTTCTGTTCAAGCTGAGGTTGAAGCCTCGTGGTGACTAGTACCATGGATCTGTCTCTCACCCAATGGTGTGAGCTGGGCCCTCCCTGGAGAAGAAACCCAAGTCCCCCAAGATATGTGATCAGTATTGGGACCTTGCCAGCAGGTAAAGGGATCCCAAGGCAGGTGATGGATGTGGAGGCCACAGGGCATAGACTATCAGGGAGACAGAACTGAACCTGATATCACCTTGCTTGGCCCCGAAGGTTAGCCAGAGACGGGTAAGATTTCTCAGGGAAGGAACAACCTAAGACAGGCACAGTCACAGAGGGGCCATCAGGAGAACACTTGGGGGTCAACAGAGGTGGGGCACAGACCCTCACCCCCATGAACTTTCACCCCTTCTGAGGGAGGCCTCCTGCCCCTATGGCTGCTTCACCTCCCATGCCCACCTTAGATCAGGACCCAGGTAACAGAGAGAGACTTGGCCGGCAGCAGCTGCCCTATATCTAAAGCCAGCCTAGCCCCAGGAATGCTCAGGGTCTACTCAAGAATGCAATTAATCCTTTCTACTAATATTTACAGGGTAAACTAAGATTATTGTTTGAGTATAAAATTTGACAGTAAAATAGTAATCAAGTTTTCAGATTAATTTAAATTGGCTAACTGAAATAAATGAATACTCAAGAAAATTTAATTGTACTAGACAAAAAGCTGTTCCTAAAATATTAACTAAAATTTATATTGGTAGTTCATCTCATGGTAAAATTGCTTAACATGCAAAGAACCTAAGGCAGTCATATTTTTGTGCAAAAATAAAAATTTAAAGTTATCAAAACTGTATTATAAAATTTCCAAAAGCCTCCATTAACCAAAAAAAAGAGGGGGGGTAGTAAGGTAATATCATGTAAGGAAAAAATATCCTGTAAGTAAAATACATTGAGAAAATTTTTACTTCATAAAATTAATTTCCATTTGCAATACTAATAGCAAAACACCCATGAAAAACACACATGGTGTTAAAATAAGCCAAAGGAAAATGATTTGGGCAAAAATAAAAAGGATCCCAAGTCAAATTTATAGAAAAAATTCCTTTATAAACTTTTGGTCGAGAATATGTTTGTATATTTTCAGAAAATAACTCCAAGACCATATGGATTCCTGCAAAAAAGAGGAATTGACAGGTCTGCTCCAACCATGAAGACAAGAGGAGAAACAGTCCAGAGATGGAAGATGCTGAAAATACCTTGCATGCTAGCAGTTAGCAGCTGTGCATTGTGGCAGGTTGCCCAGGACCAAACAGACAGAGTCACACATGCATTGCCACCATTTGTCCACCATTGCTGACATGTACACATAAGGAACTATTTGACATTGAAACTGGGTCTCAGAACTGTTGGGCATTGAAATTGAGACTCAAACATTTTTTCTTATATGTTTATTTCTAGTAGCAGATGCAAATTTTTTAAAGAAAAGAAATGGGGTAAAAATAGATACAGAGGCAAAGAAGCATTGAACAGACTGTCAAACTACAGTGGGAAGGCAGGGGAGGTTGGGGGGCTGGGGCTGTAAGAGATCAACCGAAGGACTTGTATGCATGCATATAAGCATAACCAATGGATACAAAAGACGGGGGGTGGGCAGGTGAGGGCATGTGCTGGGGGATAGGGTAGGCTGGGGGGAGGTCAATGGGGGAAAAAAGGAGACATATGTACTACTATTTGTAATACTTTAAACAATAAAAAAATTTAAAAAAAACAGGAGGAATAGAAGTAATCAAAATATTTTCTTAGGAGCTCCTTAAAGAAGTTTCCTTTAAAAGTGTTGTATAAACAGTGGAATCCTATCTAATCTTAGATAATAAAAAAGTAATATGCAAATTAACCATCACTCTGCTACACCCACAAGCCATGCCCACCAGTCAAACAGGAGTGAGAATGCAAATTAACCCAACCAAGATGGCTGTGGCCATGGAGAGAGCAGAAGGCTTGGGTTTCCCCAGTAATGGAGGAAGCCACGCTTTCCGCACAGTGCCCAACCTAGGCTTCCATTCAATTCTACAAAGTTTCAATTATTGAAGATAAATAAATCCCAACAAAAATGGCAGCAGCCATCAAGCTGGAGAGAGCAGGAGGCTTGTGTTGCCACCAGCAATGGAGGAAGCCAAGCTTTCTGCATACTGTGGTTGGCCTAGGCCTCCACTCAAGGCTACAAAGTTTCAATTGTAGAAGATAAATAAATCCCAGATACCAAGGCCTCCACTTGGGTCGCCGGGGGCGTAGCTGGCCTGAAAACCACCACAAGCCCCTCACTCAGGCCGTCCCATGCCATAAGGGAACCCTCACCCTCATCTGGGACACCCTTCATGGCAAACCAGTTGGCATCCACCCATGCAGAGATCTCTATCCTATCTAATAAGAATAATATGCAAATTGACCATCACTCCAACACACAAGAGGGCTGCCCCCATGTGGTCAAAGATGGCTGCCTCCATGTGGACACAAGGTGGCTGCCACAAGATAGCCAGCAGTGGAGGGCAATTGGGGGCAACCAGGCCTGCAGGGTAGGGCAGTTAGGGGTGATCAGGCCTGCAAGGAAGGGCAGTTGTGGGTTATTAGGCCTGCAAGGGAAGGCAGTTTGGGGTGATCAAGCCTGGAGAGGAGGGTACTTAGGGGTGACTAGGCTGGCAGAGTAGGGAAGTTGGGGGCAACCAGGCCTGCAGGGAAGGGCAGTTGTGGGGGACCCAGGCCTGCAGGGGAGAGTAGTTTGGGGGGACCAGGCCTGTAGGGGAGGGCAATTAGGGGTTACCAGGTCAGTAAGGGAGGGTAGTTAGGGGCAAACAGGCTGACAGAGGAGCAGGTAGGCATCAATCAGGCTGGTAGGGGAGTGATTAAGGGGTGATCAGGCTGGCAAGCAGAAGCAGTTAGGGGCAATCAGGAAGGCGGGCAGGCGAGCACTTGGGAGCCAGCAATTCTAGATTGTGAGAGGGATGTCTGACTGCCTGTTTAGGCTTGATCTCACTGGGATCAGGCCTAAATGGCCAGTTGGACATCTCTCGAGGGGTCCTAGATTGGAGAGGGTGCAGGATGGGCTGAGGAGCCCCCCCATGCATAAATTTTGTGCACCAGACCTCTAATAGTTACATAGTATTCTGAATTGTCTTTGGATGTTGCTGCTTCCATTTCTGAAAAAAAGCATTTTTATTAAGAAATTATTTAAATGAAAAATTATCCGAAGTACTATAGACTATTCTGGAGCTTTGTAGGTTTGTTTTTGTTTGCAAAATTATATTCACATATATTCTGTTATTATTTTATTTTATTTTTTAAAAATATATTTTATTGATTTTTCACAGAAAGGAAGGGAGAGGGATAGAAAGTCAGAAACATCGATGAGAGAGAAACACCGATCAGCTGCCTCCTGCACCCCCCACCCCAACTGGGGATGTGCCAAGATACATGCCATTTACCAGAATCGAACCTGGGACCTTCCAGTCTGCAGGCTGATGCTCTATCCACTGAGCCAAACTGGTTTTGGCATATTCTGTTATTATTTTAATCAAGCAATTTATTATTCACTAGATTTCCGGTGCACAAAATTTGTGCATGGGGGTCGGTTGGGGGGGAATGTGTCCCTCAGCCCAGCCTGCACCTTCTCCAATCTGGGATCCCTTGAGGGATGTCCAAATGCTTGTTTAGGCCTGATCCCCTTCACAATCCAGGACTGCTGGCTCCCATCTGCTTGCCTGCCTGCCTTCCTGATTGCCCCTAACTGCTTCTGCCTGCCAGCCTGATCACTCCCTAACAACTCTGCTGCCAGCCTTATTGATGCCTAACTGCTCCCCTGCCAGCCTGTTTGCCTCTAAGTGCCCTCCCCTGCTGGCCTGGTCACCCTTAACTGGCCTCCCCTGCAGGCCTTGTAATCCCCAACTGCCCTTCCCTGTAGGCCTGGTTACCCCCAACTTCCCTCCTCTGCTGGCCTGGTCATCCCTAACTGCCCTCTCCTGCAGGCTTAACCACCCCAAAATGCCCTTCCTTGCAGGCCTGGTCCCTCCTAATTGCCCTTCCCTGCTGGTCTGATTGCCCACAACTGCCCGCCCTCCCCCACCACTTGCAGGCCTGGTTCCTCCCAATAGCCCTCCCCTGTTGGCCCTCCTATGGTGGCCATCTTGTGTTCACATAGGGGCAGGATCTTTGGCCACATGCGGCATCCATCTTTTGTGTTGAGTGATGTCCAATCTGCATATTACTCTTTTATTATATAGGATAGAGGCCTAGTGCACGGGTGGGGGCCAGCTGGTTTGCCTTAAGGGTGTCCTGGATCAGGATGGGGGTTCTCTTGGGGCATGGGATGGCCTGAGTGAGAGGCCTATCGAGGTTTTCAGGCTAGCCACGCCCCCAGTGACCCAAGAGGAGGCCCTGGTATCTCGGATTTATTTATCTTCTACAATTGCAACTTTGTAGCCTGGTGTGGAGGCCTGAGCCAGCAAGGGCAGGTGGAAACCTTGGCTTCCTCCATTGCAGTGGAAACCCAAGCCTCTCTCCTACTCTCAGTGGCCAAAGCCATCTTGGTTGGTTTTTTTGCATATTCGCTCCTGATTGGCTGGTGGGCATGGCTTGTGGGTGTAGCAGAAGTGTGGTCAATTTGCATACTACTCTTTTATTAGATAGGATTCCAATCCATTATTTTATTAAAAAGTTTTTTTTTAAATTGGTATGCAATATTATATTAGTTTTATATGTACAACATAATGAGTATACACTTACTTATTTTACAGTGTAGTTACCACCATACATCTAGAAACCATTTGTCACTGTACCCTCATGGCTTATTTATTTTATAACTGGCAATTTGCATATCTTACTCCCCTTCACCTTTTTAACTGCCCCTTCCCTCCCTTCCAGAACCATCAGTTTTATTTATTTTTTGTATATATCAGTCTGTTTCTATTGTTGTTTTATTAGAGTCCACATACAAGTGAAAACATACAGTTTTTGTCTTTGTCAGTTTTACAAAAATATTATTTTGTATCTCACTATATAATTCTTGAAATTTTAACTTTCTTTAGATTATGTACTAGATGAATCGTTATAGAACCTATGTCTTTCATTTTCATTCCAGCATGAGGAATTTGAGGACTCATTTCACTTAGCATAATACCATCTAGGTCCATTCGTGTTGTTGCAATTGCAGGTGCCGCCCACCCTCAAGTCACCGGTCCAGCCCTGCCTCCCTCTCTGGCCCTTGAAGCAGCCATGGCTGCTGCTGATCAGGCCTCCCCCAGTGCAGGCACAAGGAAGCCCCTGCTGCCCACTTCCAACACTGCGCTTGCAACCTCCTCCTGTCTGGTTGACCCGTTATGGTGTCCTGGTTAATTAGCATCTCTATCTCTATCTCTCTATCTCTCTATCTCTCTATCTATCTCTATCTCTATCTCTATCTCTATCTCTATCTCTATCTCTATCTATATCTATCTAGAGAGATGCTAATTGGGAGCATGGCTAGCCTGCAAACCACCATAGGCCCCTCTCCAGGCCATCCCATGCCCCAAGGGAACCCCCATCCTGATCCAGGACACCTTTCAGGGCAAACCAGCTGGCCCCGACCTGTGCACTAGGCCTCTATCCTATATAATAAAATAGTAATATGCAGATTGGCCATCACTCAACACATATTCATATTCAGTTGGAAGTAATATATATCTATATATGGCTGAGTAATATCCTACTTCTGTATCTATTCATCTATCAAGGAACACACAGGTTGTTTATATAGCTTGGCTATTATAAACAATCAAACAGTCATTAAATAAGGAGTGTTGGTGAAGATATGGAGAAAAGAGAACCTTCATGCATTCCTGGTGGGATTACAAAGTGGTGCAGTCACAGGGGAAAACAGCATGGAAATGAAAACACTAATTTCAAAAGATATTTGTACCCCTATGTTCACTGCAAGACTGATATCTCTCTAAAAAGTGAATTCTGGCAGCAATACTGCCTTTGGACTTGTGCTGCAACATTAAATCTTCTGTGGGTCTCTGAACTGCCAGCCAACCCTGCAAATTTGGACTTGCCAGCTTCCATAAGGTTTGCAAGTGTGAGCCAATTCCTTAAAGTTAAATTTCTCTTTCTCTTTTTCTTTGTCTTTGTCTCTGTCTCTGTCTTTGTATATGTGTGTGTGTGTGTGTGTGACTATAAAGACAAAGAAACATTACAGACACACACACACACACACACACACACTTACACACCCTATTTATTTTGTTTCTCTGGAGAACTGTGACTAATAACAACTACGCAACACAAAACTGGGGTGGCTAAAGCATGTTCCTGAAAGCTCTCTGAGGAAATGAGCACAATGCGATCATGTCCTCATGGCTTACGATAATTTGCTTGTGAATTTAGACCATTTTAAAGAGAACACACTCAAGCATAAATGAATCCCATAATATGTGGCTATTTTGATGACCAATTGAAAATTTATCTAATTTTAACCATTTAACCAATGTTTTTATGGGTCTAAATACCTATTTCCACCTTTAAGTGCTATAAAAATAGCAATTTACATTTGAAATACTTGTTAGGAATTTTCTGTATCTGTATATTAAAGTAACTCTCCAAAAGATCACTTCCCATTGACATTGTTAACATTCTTATTTTCATATTCAGTTGGAAGTAATAAAATTAGATCTCCCTAAACATACAGATAGTATTAATACCCATGAAATTCAGAAGTATCTGTTTCAATATAGAAACAGAGAAATGGATGCATCGAATGGACTGACAGCTGTCAGAGGGGAGAATGGAGGGGGACTGGATGAAAGAAAGTGGAAGGGATGAGCCAAAGAACATATATGCATAACCCACAGACACAGAAAACAGTGTGGTGATGGCCAGAGGAGGGGTGGCTGGGTGAGGAGGGCTAAGGGGCAGGGGGATGAGGACATCTGGTCCTGGGATCATTTTTATTATAAGCAGTGTTATACAGCAAGCAATACAGTAAACATTCTACTCCTATAGGCTATCAGAAAAATAGTGAAGTTAACTGAGGATTAGCATTTTGTACAGGAAGGTAAGGAATTTTTGTTCAAACTTACCAATCAAGTTGGAACTTCTTGGACTCATTATTAAGGTCATTCAAAAATCTATCCCCACTCCTCTACCCCCGCCTTCCCAGCACCCAGTTTATTCAAACCTCTTTCCCAGGTATCCTCCTCTAACTCCCTCACCCCATAGAGTAAGAGTCTAAAATATTTTCTTCCTTCATTGTATTTTAAAATCCAGGGCCTGCTATAATTCTTTGCAAGTAATATCTATTTCAGAAATAGCGACAAAATAAGAGAATCTGAGCTACGAGAGATATTCCAAAAGGATGGCTCGATTCTACATTGTTTTGCACCGAAAGAAAGCAAAGCACTTTCTTGGTTCATTGCTGGATTGAGAGGGCACTATTGCCAAACGTTTTTTGGAAGTGAGAAATTCATAGCTTAAAGCTAAAAACATCACTTCCCACCCAAACACCTGGCACTACAAACATTAAAAGAAAAAGCTCAATGATGAAGTGAAAATTGAAGCTGAACCACAAAATTGCTAAGGTTTTAGTGCCAGAGAGGCTTGCTCCCCAGGTGGAGCGAGGGAGCACTGAGGCAGAGAAAGAGGAATCTGAGGCCTTAGGAGACAGAGGACACTGGATGTGGGTTGGGCTGACTGGTTGTGTGACTTCCTGCACATTAACGACCTTTTCTGTGCTTTCATACATCTCGGTGAATGCACACGGTGATGTGCTCTCATTATTCATCTGAAGTAATGTGGTTAGCTTTAATGAGGTTCCTGTGAAATGTCTCCGGTTACAGAGACTAGAAATGCATCAGAATTACAAGGAATTTTTATTTCTCCCATTGGGGATCAAAGAGTAGAGTAAGGAGAGAGAGATTTATAATTAAGTTACCGGTATGTTAAGTTGTGTCAAATACGGGCAGTTAGAACAGAAATCAATAATTTTGTGTGTGTGCAAATTTGATCAATATAGACAGAAATTAAATTAACTCAGGATGATCTGTATTATTTCATTCTTTAGTAGAAGGATTTTGGATCTAATTGCTTCCCCCTCCCCCTCACTTTATTTTTATTGATGGAAGAATCAAGAGTAAATCCTGATTCCTTTTTAGGTAGAAGATTTAATTTTTAAAATTATATTTTAAACAAACATTATGGGGAAAACATTTTATAATGAAGAAAATAGAAAATTTTGTGAGCTGCACATATGATGTTTGTGTGCCAAGGAAAAAACTAAAGCAGGCAGACAAGTTGAAATATATGTGGATCCTAAAGCAATGCCCAACCTCAATTATATTCCAAGTTAAAAATGCTTACTAAACGTACACATTTTGTGATATTTTGTAGTTGTGTTTTTAAAAGATAATTAACATAAAATGTGAACTCATAGCTTTCCTTTTTTAAAGAGTACATTTTTACAATTAATAAAAACATAAGGAAGAACATTTCCCATGGTGTTATAAAGTTATCAGTTATAGTCATTGGGAAGTAATTATTCCAATTCTCTATTGTAATAATTGAGCCCTCATTATTTTCTCCCTTGCTCACGTTAGCCTTAGTAAGTTAAAGTAATAGGGTGGTCAAACATACTTCCCAGATCACATTTGTTCAGTCTGCAGAATTTATTACCTCGGAAGGTCATCAAGCCAGTTATAAGAATTCAAAATAAAGTTGAGAGAATTTTATAACAAAAATCACTTATATAGTAAAGAAATTTACTTAAGGATTTTATGCTTTAGGTCATAAAATCAGACTTCAGTTCATAAAATATTAAACTGTGGAATCAAAAAGGAACTTTTTCTTGTACAATATCATTGAAGACCTTCGGTAGAGACCAATTCCAGTGCCTCATGATAGACAAAGTGACCTAACAACATAACATGAATGTCGTTTGATAGCAAGTTCAACATTTATGTAGACATCATTGCAAACTAATACAAGCATAACGTCAAGCAAAAATTAAAGTCCTGTCTGACCGTGTCTACATAGCGATAATACAACTAGTTAAAAGAATGAAAATTCAGTTGAACAAATTATTGATGCTATGGAGACGTGACTTTTTTGTTTTATGAACTCAGATTAAAATATGAATTTAAGTAAACTTGCTTGTATGTTTAATGTAGTCTAACTGCATGTAAGTAGTAGTAAATGTATTCAATTTTTAATAGACATATTTCTCATTTTTATTGATGGAGTTGAAGCATTCAGATATACATTTCTAGTTAGATTTGTTTCACAGTCTCTTTGCTAGTTAGACCTATAATGCAATCCTTCCTCAGAATAAGTAGCATGACCAGGAATTTAATAATTTTAAAACCAATACAATGCCATTTAGATCTCAAAACTTGTGATTTTTAGGGAAAGATAAGGTGTTGTCTGGGTTCAAAGACTGTGGAAGTGAAAGTGTTGCCCTTGAAACAGAAAACCCTTGAACTGACATTGACATTGACATTCAAGTCTTACTCTTTAGCTGCACTTTGGATATAGAGAATGACTGTGGATCAAAATTTATAATGTGTGATAGTGTACAATGCATGCCAGTAACCTTTTATCTACATTTATGAAGTGCCAATAGACTCAGAACTTTTTGGTTTCTTACATGTTGAGGTCCTGCTACCATTTGGAGTATGGAGTGCTAAGCAGAGGCATGTTTTAGTGGCTGATTCTTCATAATATTTCCATTCTCTACACTTGCTTTTTATACTGCTTATAATGCTTATTTTATGAGCTTGATTCTCAAGTGTAAAAATACTCTGTTGACTTGATTGATTTAATGTTGGGCAGGAACAGAGCTAATCACCAAGGAATCACAGATATTTAAAATTGCTTTTTATGCCTATCAAATACCACTTATCTCTCACCTCCTAATTTTATAAAGGTTAGAAGTTCCAGATAGATGGAAAGTGACTTGCTCAGAAGAAGCTAGTGTGATTGTTGATTTTATGTGTCAATTTAACTGGGTTATGGAGTACACAGAGATTTGGCTAAACATTATTTCTGGGTGTGTCAGTGAGGGTATTTCTAGATGAGATTGACATTTGTATTAGGAGACTAAATAGAAAAGATTACCCTGCTCAGTGTAAGGCACATCATCAAATCACGTCAGGGCCTGACTAGAGGACAAAAAGGCAGAGGGAGAGTTTTCTCCCTGCCTGACTAATGAGCTGGGACATCGGTCTTCTCTTGCCATTGGACTGGGACTTAATCACTCCTGGTTCTCAGGCCTTCAGGTTTGCACCGGAAGGACACTCTGTGTTTTCCTGGGTCTCCATTTTGTAAATGGCAGGTCATGGGACTTCTCAGCCTCTATAATAGTGTTAGCTGATTCCTTATAATACATATTTTAAATATATATTTACATATATCCTACTGGTCCTGTTTCTCTGGAAAACACTGACTGATAAAGTATTAGTCTGCTCAGAGATAGGACTAGAACACTTTTGTCATTTATCATTTCATGCCTTTGAAAATGACTGGCATGATGGCTAATATGAAGGACATGGCAATAAATGTTTTTAAAATGATGAATGACTACCTGGTTGTTTAAGAAAACGTTCTGGCCGAATCCGGTTTGGCTCAGCGGATAGAGCATCGGCCTGCGACTGAAAGGTCCCAGGTTCGATTCCGGTCAAGGGCATGTACGGTCAAGGGCATGTACCGTGGCTGCGGGCACATCCCCAGCAGGGGGTGTGCAAGAGGCAGCTGATTGATGTTTCTCTCTCATCGATATTTCTGACTTTCTATCCCTCTCTCTTCCTCTCTGTGAAAAATCAATAAAATATATTAAAAAAAAGAAAACAAGAAAACGTTCTGACTTTATTTTGCAATAAGTAGACAAAGGCTTATATAGTAGTTGCAAATTTTCATTTTTCCATTGCTCTTAGTAAATTAAAAATCTTTCTCCTATCCTAGAGGAGGTGGGGAGAGGGGTAAAGAAACTAAATAAAATTGAAAACCAGCGTCATCATATGCCTTTTTCTTGCCTTAGGTGTTAATTAACATAACAAAGATGTAGTTTTTGATGAGTCTTTCATAGGAACTCTTTGCACTTAGGCTCCCATATGGCTAGTTCTTTGCAAAAATGGGTAGGAAATTTGAAAAACAGACTGAATTATGGTGGCCACATCCGGAAGCAGCCTTTAGGCGACACAAAGTTTACTGACTGCATCTGCTAGATCTTTAGAGGTAACAGGTTCAGTCAATCTAAGCAACATCTTCTGAACTATGCTAATCACCTGGGACTCTTGTCCAAATGCAGATATTGTGAACCATAGGTCGGCAGTGGGTTCTGAGACTCTGAATGTCTAACAAGCTTTCAGATGCTGCTGAAGTGTCTGTTTTGAAGTTCACCCGAGGTAAGGAGAAGCTAGCTACTAGAAAATATGACTGTCTGCCTGTTGTGTCTGGCCTTTGTTGAAGATCTTACTAATGGTGAGAATCCATACTCTGCAGCATTTAAATAAAGCCTCTTATTGGCCCTGAAGTTTTCCTTTTCTCCTATGAGCCTTCAGTGGGACATCCCCTGAGCCCTGAGGGCTCCCAGACTGCAAAAGGGTGCAGGCCCGGCTGAAGGACTGGGCCTCTAGTAGGTAAATAAATCTGTATTTGGAAATGTGGTTCACTTAAAGATTCAGAATTTAATTTAGAAATAAAAAGGGGTCATATGATTTTAAAATAGTTATTATGGGGAATATGGATATTATTATTGAAAATTACTCTGGAGCACAACTCTACATTGAAATGATAGCCACATACACACATTTGTAAAGGAGAGAGAGTGAGAGGGAGAAAAAAGAAAAGAAAGAAAAAACATTTTAACCACAGGGTGGCAGTGATGTATATATAAAAGAGATTTCAAACACATAATTTCCGACATATCTCTGAGGAAATGCTTATCAAAACACATAGGGGTTCCTAAGGTGGTATGCAGAAAGCCTCAGCAAAGCTACTTATTGCTACTTATTTGTGGTATCCTTGGCTAACCCACTCTAAATTGATCCTCAGTGTATATGTGTAGAGTACAATTTTCAATTACAAAATAATTGCATTGTAATACTTTTTATTTAGTTGGGTTTCATTTAACCAATAGTTATTGTCATAAGTTATATGCAATGAACTTCAAGCTTTGACAAGTCATTAATATCACATGACATACTTAATTTAACCTGCCTTTTTACATAAAAGTTTAAAAAATTTAAATTGATTTTTAGAGAGAGAGGAAGGAAGAGGTAGAGAAAGAAACATCGATGTGATAGTGACATGGATCTGGGAATTGAACAAGCAACCTCTTGGTGTATCTCGATGGGTGCACAGGATGATGCCCAACCAACTGAGCCACACCGGCCAGGGCTATATAAGAGTTTTGAAAATGTTTTATGGTTCCACTCTTTGTGACACTCATTACTTTTACTTTCACTTGAAAATATGCCCCATTCTCTTTAGCCCTTTTATCTTAGTTGTGAAGAGCAACTAGAAGTTGGATTGATTGTGTTGTGAACCTTGTCAACAGCTCACTGGAAATCTGACAAAGATGAAGTTTACCTAAGCAGTGCCTAATAGCAAGGTGAGATAAATATTGCAGATAGCCTGATGAATGAGATACCCTTTTCCCTTTGGAAAAGGTTTGGAAGGCTCATGGTGGCAGATGTTTGTTAGAAAGGTTTCCGCGAAGGACAAAGAGACAAAGTGAATAATTCAATACCTGTTCAGTTCTTTAAATGACTTTTCATGAGGTGAAGCTCTGTTCTCCACATATTTAGATCTTGAAAATACCCTCAAATGCCAGTTATAAGCCAACACTTTTGGCAGCCAACTGAGGATGTGAAATAGAACAACGTTCTGGCTTGAATAATGGGTGGGATTTTTTCCAGTTCCTGCCATTGGCAGGAGACCTACCTGCCAGTTGTTCTGAGGCTGGAAATCAGCCAGAGTGAATCTGGGGCCAAAAGCCAAGGAGTGACACCTGTGCAGGTATGCCCCCGGCTCCTGCTCAGATAGTCCCTGCGCAAGGTAACAGGGACTGAGCTTTTGCTTGTTTCAGACTCACATTTGTCTAAATGTGAGTGAAATTCCCTTAAAATCAGTGCTCAGAAGTGATACGGTAGTCTTTTTGGAATTTATGAATACTAAGGACTTCAGGTTATGAAGTCTGCCATACTAGATTTCTCTTTCAATTACTCTATTTTGAATAAGAAAACTCTCACTATCATTTGAAATAACAGGTCAATCAATGCTACCTTAAGATGCTTATGGTGGTTCCTTGACACAATTAAAAAAATGGGAAAACAATTTAACATAGACTTAGGAAACGTTCCAGACGTTGGAATGTCACAATGAGAAGTGATGCTGGGAGTTTGCGTTGACGTGTGTTCAAAACCACTGACAAGGAGAGAGAAGAGCTAAAACATAGTGAGCTATTTCACAGAGATGCCGTGGTTAATGAAGCAATGAAGCCATCAAAACCTATGCTGCATTTACATACAAAATGTAAAGATGTGAATACAAAAACTGCATTTAATATATGAGGGGTCATATTTCTGAGTGATACTATATATTATTTAGTCTACTGTTACTGACACATTCAGAAAAAGTGAATCTTTTCAGAACCAAAAAGAAAAAAATTCCAGCGACAGTTTCTTTTGACATTCTTAAATTCCGTGTTAAAGTAAATAATACTAACTTTACTATTTTACTTTTATCATTTAGCTGATAGTTAAACTATTAATTTAAAAATTAGCTTTGATTAAAAATTAATATCCTAGTGGCAACAGTCCTATATGTCTACAAGTCCTATATGCTACCATCTTTTATGAAATCATATGGGGAACACGAGCAGCACACATATGCCAAGTGAACTGTATTGGATCCTTATCTCTCAGCCTTAGTAAATACTGTATCTTGTCACAATGAATGCCAACTTATGATTTAGATACCACTGTTAAGCCTCCCTTTCCCAGAGCTCTGTGGTTGCTAGAAGGACTAAATGAACTAAGATATTAAAAAAAAAAAAGCTTAGCCGAGACTGGTTTGGCTCAGTGGATAGAGCGTCGGACTGCGGACTAAAGGGTCCCAAGTTCGATTCCGGCAAGGGCATGTACCTTGGCTGCAGGCACATCCCTGGTAGGGGGCGTGCAAGAGGCAGCTGATCGATGTCTCTCTCTCATTGATGTTTCTGACTTTCTATCCCCCTCCCTTCCACTCTGTAAAAAATCAATAAAATATATTAAAAAAAAAAGCTTAACACAGGACCTGGCATGATATTCATGTTCAGTGATGTCAGGTATTTTTATCTGAGTTATTAATAAATTAGGATGGGAGAGAAAACACAACCCTAGTGCTCTAGAAGTTAAACTATGACTTTATCCTATGCTGTGGTCACCTTTCCTGAAAAGCTTACTTTACAACACCTGCATTAGTTTATTCACTGTATTACTAGCTGGGAACGTATATTTATCTATAAATATATGACAGCAACTTTGGAGACTCAAAACATAAAGGCAGAACCAATAATGTCACCAACTATAAAATATGCAAATTGACTGTACCTCTGTGACACCCATCAGCCAACCAGGAGTGAGTATGCAAATTAACCCAACAAATATTGTGGATTAATTTGCATATGCAGGTGCAGAGTGGCCAGGTGGGGCAGGATGCCTGCTATGGGGGTGAGGGCAGGGGGTGGAGGGAGCTACAGGATCAGTGCTTTGGCTGGGAGCGAACACTTGCAGGCTCCTGGGTGGCCAGGAGCAAAGCCCAGGGAAGGAAGGCCTATTCTTGCACGAATCTTCATGCAGCAGGCCTCTAGTGAGAAAATAAAACAAGAGCACAATCCCAATGTGCAAAATTATAATAATTTAAAGCTGAAAAGATACTTTTGTAAAGATATTGCAGTTTTCTAAAATAAGGTGATTTCATGAAAACCTAATTCTACTTTTAACTTTTGCTAGGTCCACTTTGGTGCTTAACCCTTTTCTCTGGG
Source organism: Antrozous pallidus (assembly GCA_027563665.1). Taxonomy (NCBI): domain Eukaryota; kingdom Metazoa; phylum Chordata; class Mammalia; order Chiroptera; family Vespertilionidae; genus Antrozous; species Antrozous pallidus. The sequence goes on along the minus strand of CM050521.1, from coordinate 56,795,704 downwards.
GAAGAACTATGCTGACAGTTTGCAGCGAGCCTCACATTTCTCCTTTTATTTTTAAAAATGCACTAATTCTAACGAGTCCTTAATCTGTGGGAGGTGGTATTAAACCCAGAGGTGGAAAGAAGAAAAAAAAAATCAGGTTTAAAGAAGCTGCATTTTTAAAACAAAGGAGACCCTTCCTGTAGTGTGTATTTTAATAAATGTGAACCACTTAGTTCCACTCCTCAGTGAATGGTCTTTGTAGGAGGAGCCTGTTGTCATCTCCAAAGTCAAGATATCTAAGGCGCTGTGGGCAAGCTCTGCCCCAGTTGAAAAAGGGTGACAGGATTCTTCCAAAGTTCAGCACAACAGATTTGTGTGATTAGTTTTTGTTTCTGATGAGAAGTCAAGTTGGAATGAACTGACTTGGTTGAAAATGGTGTAGCGATTTTTGCTAAAATGAAATTGAAGTCTAAAAAAGAAAAATAATTGAAGTGGTAAACAGCTTTGTTAACCAAGTGCCTTTGAAAAGGCTTCATATCTTAGTGAACTTCACTGAACTTTGTCCATGGGTAAAATGTGCACATTCCTTATTAGTGTTCTTAGCCACACAATCTGATGACAAGTTGGGATAGAGAATAGAACCACCTCCCATTCACCTTGTTGGTGAGGGAGGGATTCCTGCCCTAAGTTTAGAGAAATGGTGGAACACACACTGGACAGATGAGATTGCCAGCTCTTGGCATTAGTGCTGTGTCATGAGGAAGGCTGGACTAGTCTCGCAGACGAAAGAGCACAGAGAGTGAGGCCCAGATGAAAGCCTTTAGCTGCAAATACTCACAGCCTGATGGAGAAGAGCATTGTAGGCCACACAGGGCCTCATGGGCATTGCACGCAGGCCGGGAGTGAACAACTAGGGGCTGAGGGAGGCAGGCTTTGTAGTATCAAGAGGATGGGGTGCCTCTTGGTTGTCATTGGCTTGTCTGAATTATTTTACAGCTGAAACTTGCTCTCAGGGCTAAGCAGGAACTGTACCCAGTCCACCGGATAAGGAGGGCTATATAGCCAGGAGACCTTATACACAGGAGCAGAGTGAGAAGGGCAACTTGTGGTTAGGCCTTTGAGTCCCTCCTGGTTTTATCAGATATCAAAGCAGCACATAATACTGGGTCTTAATTTTAAGGCTTATACCAACAAATATTTAATAAGAGTTACTGTAAGCCAGGCACTGTACTGGAAGCTGAGGGAAATTAAGACAAATAATATATTAGCTATGCATTGGAGGGGTTTAAAGTTTAATAGAGAGAGGCAAATATTAAATAGGTTAAGTGCTATGAGCTGCAGTAGACATATAAAGATAGGACCCAAGGACACAAAGGGAAATTACTTATCTACATAAGGAAAGAATAGTGTCTCTGGCAAAGTACTTGTTTTCTGTCTTCTTTGTGAATAACAAAAATCATAGCAGAAGCTATCCCAATAGGTGTTCTGGTATATATTTTTTTGGTCGAGGTTACATTGTACATCCATATCTAAATCAGTCCCCATTAGGTGAATTTGATAACTAATGGATTTAGGCAAGTCTTCAATCAGCCACTGGCATTGGGGAAAGGGCGATGAAGCAGATGGTTGCTCAAAATTTCAACAAAATTAATTCTAATTTAATTCCTTTTCTTCTACATCTCCTTTCTCCCATTTCCTCCATTTTCTTCTTCTTCTTTTCTCCTCTTCTTCTTTCTTGCCTCTTCGTCCTCCTCCTAAGGTATGAGGAGATTCATATTCTATAGGCATTAACAGTTTTTGCCTCCCCTTCCTATATCTGACCAATCATTGTGTCCTGCCCAGTCTAGCTCTGAAATATTTCTAGAGTCTTTCCACAGCTCTTACCCTATATTCTTTGAACCAACAATGCCCACATAAAAACAGATATTAGGGCTTGTGGGGTGTGCTTTAACTAACATCACAAATTTAGTATATTCAAAAAGTTGTGCTATTGTCATCTCATTTAAGTTTATAACATTTTCATCACCACAAAGAGAATTCATATACCCATTAGCAGTCACTCCTTATTCTCTTTCCACATTCCCCACCATCTCCTAGTGCACTAGACAACTATTAAAGCACTTTATTTCTCAATAGAGTCATCTATTATGAACATCCATATTTATAAAAAGGCAGTGATGGTGATGACCAAAACGACCAGATGACCAAAGAGCAGGCTGTGTGGTGTGACCAGGCCGGCAAGGGGTGGTAGTGAGGGATAACCAAACAACTGAACAGCAGGATGTGTGGGGCAACCAGGCTGGGAGGGGTGGGCAGTTGGGGGCAACCAAGCTGGTGGGGGGGCATTTGGGGGCAACCAGGTCTGCAGGGGGTGGTAGTGAGGGATGACCAAATGACTAAACAGCAAGATGTGTGGGGCAACCATGCTGGTGGTGGTGGTGTGGGGCAGTGAGGGGTGATGACTAGGCTAGTGGGGGGGGGAGGGGGGAGGGAGGGCAGTTAGAGGAGATCAGGCCAGCAGGCAGTGGTGGTTAGGGGTGACCAGGCTGGCAGGGGGTGCAGTTAGGGGCATCATGTCAGCAGGCAGAGGCAGTTAGGGTTGACAGGCTAGCGGGGGTGGGGGGTGGGGGGGCAGTTAGAGGCCATCAGATTGGAAGGCAGGTATGGATTAGGAGCCAGCAATCCAGGATTGTGAGAGGGATGTCCAGATTGCAGAGGGTACAGGCTGGGCTAATGGGACCCCCCTCCTATGCATGAATTTCATGCACCGGGCCTCTAGTTTCATATAAATGGAATCATATGGTATGTGGTCTTTTGGGTCTGGCTTCTTTTGCTTAATTGGAATGGATTCTTGTACAATACTATTCTTCAGTAGGACTGAGTGCTCAGTGAGGGAAATTAAGACAAATAATATATTAGCTATGCATTGGAGGTTTTTTTTTTTACTAGTGAAATAAAAATGACCCAAACATAGGAAGAGTATTCAAGTGATACTGAGTAGCTGCAAATATGACAAATATCCACTGCATGTGGCTAGCACTTCTTATCTTTTAGATCTCAGCTAAAATGTTACCCTGAGACACTTTCTTGCACATCCTAGTTAAAGATATAGCATCCCTATTACTCTGGTATCCATTTTGGTATTTAAAATTCTATCTCCCATGTAGGTCCTTGTTTATTTGTGTGTATGTTTTTTAAAAAGCATTTATGGTCACTTAAAATAATTTTAATTGTCAATCAGTCAATATGTGTGATGAGGTAAAATATTAACCCTCAAAATTTGACTATGGCTTATAATTAACATTAATTATGTAATAATATTTAATTGGTAATGCTTCACAAATTTCAGACCAATCAAACATTGTGTGTGTGTGTGTGTGAGAGAGAGAGAGAGAGAGACAGAGAGAAAGAGAGAGGAGATCTGTCTCTCACCAGAGTACAGACTTGATGAGCAAGTAAGTCATGTCTCTCTTGCCACCACTGTACTTCCAGGATTTTGCTCAGTGACTTAAAGTAGGCATTCAAGTTTAGAATGAATAAGTAAATGAATGAGATTGAGTGATAAAAAGAATGCAGTAGGAGGCAAATGCTTGATGGGGAATGATGATGAAGAATTCAACATGGAAATTTTAAGTATGAGGAAGCTGTGGGACATCCTGGAGACCAAGTGTTCTAGGTAGTTGACATAGTTTGTACACACAATGTTAAAGCTAAACAGTGAAGAAAGGCCTATAGGAAAAGGTGATATTTCCTTGGTCTATTTCACCCTCAATAAATCTCTTTAGAGATAAACATTTTAAATTGTAGTTAGCTCCTTTAGTGGTTTCTGCCATTGTCTCTATCTAAATATGATGCTTTATTACTTTCTCTTATTTTATCAACTTCTGAATTATTTATTGCTGTGCTACATGAGGCTTTAGTCCATCTACCAAAAATTTCCATCTTTCTCTCAGCCATTAAATCTTTAGAAAATGTCTAAGTATACTTACAAATTTAAATGAGCTGCCTAAGTCTTCTGCTTCCATCCACTATAAACAGTTCCTCTTGCCTCCTCAAGTTGTAAGATCAGGATGTTTATGTGTTGTCTTCCTTTTACCTCCATTCCCCACTTTCTGGAAATTGTACTTTTAGTTTGTATAGTCAAGATCGATAAAGTTTACAGTCTCCTGTCATACATTCTACTAGCTGTTCAAAATCATGTCACGTTTCAATAGGTTTCATATTTGAATTATGTTGCTTGTATCATTTTTCTTATTCTGGAGAAACTGATTTTGTTTTTTGCCCCAATGGACGAAAAATCACGTGTTTTTTTTTTTTTTTACCATAATGTTAATGTCTTTTAGCTACTTAATTATTCCTTATACTTTTTAGAATCATTTATTTTCTTTTCCTTGCAGCCATTGATTTCCTGTTTAAATTGCAGGGAGCTGTGCCTTTATGGTAAAGTGTTCTGCTTTCCTGGAGGTTTACATTTTCTTTCTTTTTTTCTTGTAAAGGTAAATCATATATCAATACAAAAATTCCCTTAAATAAATAGAATTTCAGTTAGAAATGCAATAAATTCTATAGGTATGTAAATTGCTTTATGTTTTAGAGGTAAAATGTTAACCCTCAAAATTTGACTATGGCTTATAATTAACATTAATTATGTAATAATATTTAATTGGTAATGCTTCACAAATTTCAGACCAATCAAACATTGTGTCTATTCCTAGTGATTATTATATTACAATCAAAAGAAAATGATCAGCAGAGATTCTTCCAGGAAAAATTCTTTTTTTTTTTGAGTCACTTTTTTTCTTTATTGTTCAGTATATTAATTACATTGTTTCCCCTTTTTTATCCCCCTATATCTCCCCTCCACCCTGTACCCATCCCACCCTCCACCCTCACCTCCCCCTCCTCACTGTCCTCTCCCATTGTTGCAAGATTTTTGTCCAGTCTCTTGCTGTACTTCCCACAACCCTTTTCTCCCCAAGAATTGTCAGTCCATTCCCTATCTATGTCCATGTCTCTGTTATATTCACCAGTTTATCCTGTTCATCAGCCTATCAATTCACTTAATTTTTATGTTCATTTGTTGATAGATGTGTATTTGTTGTTCATAATTTATATTTTTACCTTTTCCTTCTTCCTCTTCTTAAAGAATATCTTTCAGCATTTCATATAATATTGGTTTGGTGGTGATGAACTCCTTAAGCTTTTTCTTATCTGCGAAGCACTTTATCTGGCCTTCAATTCTGAATGATAGCTTTGCTGGATAGAGTAATCTTGGTTGTAGATTCTTGCTATTCATTATTTTGAATATTTCTTGCCACTCGCGTCTGGCCTGCATCGTTTCTGTTGAGAAATCTGCTGACAATCGTATGGGTGCTCCCCTGTAGGTAACCAACTGTTTTTCTCCTGCTGCTTTTAATATTCTCTCTTTGTCTTTTGCTCTTGGCATTTTAATTATGATATGTCTTGGTGTGGTCCTCTTTAGATTCCTATATTTTGGGGTTCTGTGTACTTCTTGGGCTTTTAAGTCAGTTTCTTTCACCAGGTGGGGGAAGTTTTCAGTCACTATTTCTTCAAGTAGGTTTTCATTAACTTATTCTCTCTCTTTTTCTGGCACCCCAATAATTCTGATGTTGGCATGCTTGAGGTTGGCCCAGAGGCCCCTTACACTATCTTCAATTATGTGAATTCTTTTTGTTTCTTGCTTTTCCAGCCGAGTGGATTTTGCTTCTTTGTATTTCAAATCTTTGACTTGGTTCTTGTGGCCCTCTGGACTGCTTTTAGGACTTTGTGTAATATTTTTTATTTCAGTCTGTGTATGCTTGATTTCTAGTTGGTCCTTTTTCATATCCGTGAGGGTCTGGTTCATATTCTCAGAGGTCTTGTTCATTTCCTTGTAGGTCTCATTCATTTCCTCGTCAGTCTTGTTAATTTCCTCATAAGTCTTGTTCATTTCCTCGTAGTTCTCATTAAGTTCATCGGCCTTTTCTAGGAGCCTCTTGAAAAGCCTTATAACCGTGGTTTTGAACTCTATGTCTAGTCGTCTTTTTTCCTCCATTTCTTTCACACCTGATTTCTTTCTATGTCTCTGCATGGTGGCTGCTTTATGTGGTAGATGTCCTCTAAGGGTCAGTGGCACAGGCTCCCCAGTTACCTGAGGTGGGTACTCTTACTGCAATCCTTTATAGGTTGTACAGTATTTTTGAATTTAAGCCCAGCTTATTGTTGTTAGCCCTAAGAGAGTTTGACCTCCAGGCCAATTGCCTGTGAAGGGAGATTGTGTTCAGGTTGGATGGGTGGAGTCTCTGAGCTGAGCAGGCAACCTCAGTGTCAGCTATGTCCTATGCGGCGCGCGCGGGTCTCTGTTGGATGGGGATGCCTGTAGGCACCAGGCACCTCCAAGAGAAAGCCGCTAGTCTCTTCCCCTTGCCAGACAACTCTGCCTCTCCCCAAATGAGTCTGCACACCCAAACTTTCACCCAGTGTTGTAAAACAGGTGGTTTACGGGACCAGGAGACAAGTTTCCAGGGAGCACGTCTGTGCTGTCGCACTGTTTACTTTCGCGCAAACTTCTTTTCCCAGCTACCCTGTTTCTCTGCAGACTAGGAGACCTCTGCCGCGCCTGGCTTCCAGGGTGTGTCCCCTGCCCACAAACTTCTTTTTCAAGCACCCACTTTCTCCTCAGACTAGGAGACCTCTGCCACGCCCGGCTTCCAGGGTGTATCCCCTGGACCTCGGACCTCGCCTGGCACTGGGCAATCTGTGCAGTGGGACGTCTCCACGTCCCCTGGACCTCGGACCTCGCCTGGCACTGGGGAATCCATGTAGTGAGATATCTCCACCCTCCCCGTTGGAGAAATCTAGCCGGGGTTGCTGCTCCAGCCCTACAGCCCACGCAGGGGACCAGGACGGCTCCTAACCTGTTTCCGTCTTCAAGGCTGCGCTCCCGCCGCTCTTCTGATTCTCAGTGTTCCACCTTTACTTTTATTTGTGGAGTTTTCACTCAGCCAGCTTTCTGGTGATTCTGGGTGATGTTTGTTTTGTTGTTATGTTGTAGTTTTTGAATCGTTGCGCGGGGCAGAACAATAGGTGTTTACCTATGCCGCCATCCTGGTTCTCCTAGGAAAAATTCTTGCTAGAGTCAAAGCTATAGCTGAGAAGAGGGCCTCAGATTAACTCAAATGCTGTTTTCTGCTGAGATATGAGTAGACGGTAGGTGAAGACCTAATCTTTTTCATTTATTAAGTATATTAAAGTATTTTGAAACTGAAAAATATTTCACATATTCTTAGTGGTCAAGAATGAATAATGAGATGTACAAGAAACAAATTTCTCAGTCTGTTTCATTTAGCAAATAGTATTTAAATATAAATTTCTAAAACACACAGAGACACACACAGGAGAGTACATAAAAGGCCTGATTGGCACTAGGACCAAACCGACATAAGGCACAGTAATTGTGCAAGCATAGCCATCCTTATCACAGGAATGTGTCCTGTTATGTGATGATTAAACTTTCCCATTTATCTAGCTTGCTGTAAGGTTTGCATGCCACGCAGGGAAGAGGAGCACAGATTAAGTTTAGGCAAGGGGAAAAAGCTGACATTGAAATAATTATGACAACTTACTATACATGGTGTATAGAAAGTTTGCAAAGCACTTTTCACATAGATGCTCATCTGCTTTCCATAACTGCCCCGAGAAGTGCATGTGGATATATTAACTCTGCTTTACTGCTGACAAAACTGAGGATCCAAAAAAGTTATGTTTTTCAAAGGAACTGCTGATAAGGAGCAGAGCAGGAGGATTCAAAATCAGGAAATATGGTTCTTAGTTTCTTTTCTGTTTATCACAACATTTTCTGTTTATCACCTGTTAATGTTTATAATGCAGACACTATCTGCATAACAATGGAAAGGTACTGGATGCTGGAAAGACACATGCAAATGACTCATGCAAGGTATTATTTAAACTGCACCTCCTCTTCTAAAAGTCAGAGTGTAGTAAGGACAGAAGACCTGATCTTTGTCCTGGCTATTCCCAAGACTGATTAAGGATATTCCCAGGATTTATAAGTATATAATTAAGGAGGACAATATTGTGTGTGTTTAGTACTATTCACCACAACCCTAGATTCATTGTGTAAAAATTAATATCCAGAAAAACTTGGGAAAGTCATAAAATTATTAAAGCATATTCTTCCCACTGCCTCGTCTCAGTGGTGTTCATGGGTTGAATGGATGTATTCTTTTATTTAATACTAGAGGCCTGGTGCATGAGATTCATGTACGGGGGCGGGGGTGTCCCTCAGCCCAACCTGCACCCTCTCCAATCTGGGACCCCTTGAGGGATGTGCGACTGCCCACTTAGGCAGGTTTAAGTTCAGGGGGCTAGGGTTAGGGTCAGGGTAAGGATTTAGGATTAGGATTAGGCTAGACTTTAGGGTTATGGTTATGGTTAGGGGTTTAGAGATTGGGGTTCAGATTAGGATTAAGAGTAATGGTTAGGGTTTAGGGTTAGGGTTAGGTTAAGGGGTTAGGTCTAGGGTTAGGCTTAGGTTAGGATTTAGGGTTAGGATTAGGGGTTAGGGTTATGGTTAGGTTAAGATTTAGGTATAGGGTTAGGGTTTAGAGTTAGGTTTAGGGTTAGGGTTAAGGAATAGAGTTTGGGTTAGAGTCATTGTTTAGAGTTAGGGTTAGGTCATGTTTTAGGGTTAGGATTAGAGCATGGATAGGATTAGGGTAAGGGCTAGGGCTAGCAATAGGGTTAGGTTAGGCTAGGGCTAGGGCTAGGGCTAGGTCTAGGTTGGTCTAGGTCTAGGTCTAGGTCTAGGTCTAGGTCTAGGTCTAGGTCTAGGTCTAGGGTTAGGTTAGGGTTAGTGTTTTTGTTATGGCTAGGGTTTAGTTTAAGGCTAGGTTTAGGGCTAGGGTTATGGTTAGGGTTACGATTAGGTTTTAGGGTTACATTTAGGGCTAGGGTTAATGTTCGTGGAGTCAGTTGGGTGTAACTGGGTCCAAAGTTGGGCAGTGAAAGGTGATGAGGTTTGCAGAGGGAGGTAGTGAGGGGCTACTTGTTTGGTGGGGTTGGGTGTTAGTTGGGGATAACCACATAGCAGGAGGAGCAGTAAGATGGTGATCAGGTTGGCAGGGAAACAGTGGACCAGTTAGAAGGCAATCAGGTTGGCAGGCAGAGACAGATAGGGCCAAATCAGGCAGGCAGGCAGGCAGGTGAGCAGTTAGGTGAATGAGGTCCGATATTGTGAGAGGGATGTCTGACTGTCGATTTCACACCAATGCTAACCCTAATACTACTCCTAAGACCTAACCCTAACCATAACCTAACTCTAAGCCTAACCTTAATTCTAACCCTAACCTTCCCCTAACCCTAACCTTAACCCTAACCCTAACCCTACCACTCATCCTGTATCCACACCCAAGCTCTTACCTTAACCCTAACCCTAAAACCTAACCCTAGCCCTAGCTGTAACCCTAACCCTAACTTTAAAACCAAACTCTAATCCTAATCCTAACCCTAAAGCCTAACCATAACCATAACCTTAACCCTAAAACCTATTCCTAACCCTAACCTTAACCTAACCCTCACCCTATACCTATCTCTAGCCCTGCCTCTAACCCTAACTCTAGCTCTAATCCTAACCCTAACCCTAACCCAAGCCCTAACCTAACTCTAGCCCTAACGCTAACCCTAGCCCTAATACTAGCCCTAGCCCTAACTCTAACCCTAACCCTTACCCTAACCCTAACCTGTTTAGTCATCTGTTCAGTTGTTTTGGATGTGGTGTTTGCTTAGTCTTTCATATATGAAGATAATTTTTAATAACTACTATAGATTAGCACAATTCTATATAATAAAGAGATAATATGCAAATTGACCATCACTCCAACACACCCGGTTGACACCCCCATGTGAACACAAGATGGCTGCCACAAGATGGTCAGCAGGGAAGGACATTAGGGAAAGATCAAGCCTGCAGGAAAGAACAGATGGGGGCAATCAGACCTGCAGGGGAGGGCAGTTGGGGGCAACCAGGACTTCAGGGAAGGGCAGTTGGGGGTGACCAGACCTGCAGGGGAGGGGCAGTTGGGAGGATCAGACCTTCATGGGTGGGAAGTTGGGAGCAACCAGGCCTACAGGGGAGGACAGTTGGTGGGACCAGGGATGCAGGGGAGAGCAGTTGTGGGGAACCAGGCCTGCAGGGGAGGGCAGTTGTGGGGAACAAAGCCTGCAGGGGAGGGCAGTTGTAGGGAACAAAGCCTGCAGGGGAGGCCAGTTTGGGGTGACCAGACCAGCAGGGGAGAGCAGTTAGGGTTGACCAACTGGCAGGGGAGGGCAGTTAGGGGCAATTGGGCCTGCAGGGGAGCAGTTAGGTGTCATTAGGCTGGCAGGGGAGTGGTTAGGGGGTGATAAGCCTGGAAGGCAGAAGCAGTTAGGAGCAATCAGGAAAGCAGGATGGCAAGCAGTTGGGAGCCAGCAATCCTGGATTATGAGAGGGATATCTGACTGCCTATTATGGGATCTGGCCTAAACAGGCAGTCGGACATCCCTTGAGTGGCCCCAGATTGGAGAGGGTGCAAGCTGGGCTGAGGGACATACCCTCCCTCCCATGCACGAATTTTGTGCACTGGTCCTCTAGTTCAGAATATAAACAAAAACAACACAACAAAATGATTGGAGATTGAGGTTGATAATATGAGGGGAATAGCAGGGAAAGGCAAAGTACTTTAATCCAAGGAGTCAGGCCAAGCTGGTGTAGCTCAGTGATTATTTGTCCATGAGCCAGGAGGTCAGGGTTTGATTACTAGTCAGGGCATATGGCTAGATTGTAGGCTTGATCCCCAGTAGGGTGTGTATTGGATGCAGCTGATTGCTGTTATCTTTCCATCTTAATTTCTGTGATCTGCTAAAAAAATTGGTCTAGGCCAGTGGTCAGCAAACTCATTAGTCAACAGAGCCAAATATCAACAGTACAACGATTGAAATTTCTTTTGAGAGCCAAATTTTTAAAACTTAAACTTCTTCTAATGCTACTTCTTCAAAATAGACTCGTCCAGGCCAGGATATTTTGTGGAAGAGCCACACTCAAGTGACCAAAGTGCGGCATGTGGCTCGCGAGCCTTAGTTTGCCGACCACTGATCTAGGCTTAAGTCAGAGCATGTTGTAAGATTTTGGCTGGTAAAGTACTGGGGATAATCCAGGAATGAGAAGGTGGCCAATGTACCTAAAGCACACAGTTCTGGGGGAAGCAAGAGATGAAATGAGACCCCAGAGTTTTCTGCTTTTAACTCATTTCTACCAAATGCTAGCTGTGTGATCTTTCAAAGTTACATAAACTCACTGTTTCTCTCTTTGTAGAATAGGTAATGGAACCTATTTATTAAGGTAGATTAAATAAATTAATACATATGAAGTGATTGAAATAGTGCCTGGCACAAATAAGTATGCATAAGTGTTTTTCATTAATATTAGTGAGCTTCTGGGAGGGGTAGGTTGGGACATTGTAAACTTGCTTTTAAACCATCATATCTTTGCCCCAGTCCTTTCTAGAACTTAATATTTGAGGAAGGAAGAATCACAGTTAATAAGGTAGCGTTGCATAGCATAACTCAGTAGAGAGATTCACCTTAAATAGTGTATCAAAATAAAACTCGAGAAAATTAAAAGTAAAGATAACACCATAAAAGGAAGAAAACAGACAAATTTTAGACAAAGTATGAAATTATAGAAGAAATGATAAAACATCTGATTATATAAAAGTTAAAATTTCTGTATCTCTCAACCATCATAATAAAAATTCAAGAGCAAATGTCAACTTTGTTATATATTTAATGAGGTGTGATAGCCTAAAATATATAAAATACCAACACCCCAATATGGGTGACTTATATGAACAAACATCCAAAAAAGTTTTAAAAAGGCTGATAAATGTATAAAAATATTTCATCAGAGAGCTAATGGAAAATAAATTTGAGTGCATTTCATTGACTAATGAAACAATCATTATGCATATCATTATATAGATATGCACATATGTAAATTGAGTTCATTTGTAGTGTAAATTGGTGCACCTTTTCTGCTAAGTATCGTGTCAATAAATATACATTAAAAATTTAAAAATATTCTTTGCCTACTAATTTCACTTAGTCTCCAAGGAGGAAGTAATCTTTAATTCTGACAAAGTGTGATATATAAAGATATTCATCACAGCATTATTTATAGTAAAGAAGCATTACAAAGTGTCTAAATGAATAGACACTATATGAAATGTTTACATCCATCTGATTACTACACAGCCACTTAAAATTATGTTGATGAAGGGGTGGGAGGAAGGAGGAGTCAAAGGGCACAAAGTCTCAATGACAGATAAGTTCTGGGATCTAATGTATAGCAAGGAAATTATAGTTAATAGTACTGTATTGTATATTTGCATGTATTTCAAGTAGATTTTAAGTGTTCTCACCTCATACACACACAAAAAACCAGTAACTAGCCCAGCCAGCTTGGTTGAACGTTGACCCATGAACCAGGAGATCATGGTTTGATTCCTGGTCCGGGCACATGCATGCATTGCGGGCTCGATCCCCAGTGTGGGGTGTTGAAGAGGCAGCTGATCAGTGGTTCTCTCTCATCATTGATGTTTCTTTTTTCTTTTTTTGAAATATATTTTATTGATTTTTTTACAGAGAGGAAGGGAGAGGGAAAAAGAGTTAGAAACATTGATGAGAGAGAAACATCAATCAGCTGCCTCCTGCACACCCCCTACTGAGGATGTGCCCGCAACCAAGGTACATGCCCTTGACTGGAATCGAACAAGGGACCCTTGAGTCTACAGGCTGATGCTCTATCCAATTAGGGCTCATCATTGATATTTCTATCTCTCTCTTCCTCTCCCTTCTTCTCTGAAATCAATAGCAATATATTTAAAAGAAATTTTATTTTAAAAACAAAAAAAATATTGTATTCAACTTCTATACCTTTTGTTCAGTTTTGTTTCAGCCTGAACACATATCCCTCTGATCTGTAATACCAAGTGGATATTTATTCACCCATCCCTAACCACCATTCTCATCTCAAGTCTTGGTAATGTGTCTTAAGATTTTGGTTAATGGGGGCGGGGGGAGAGGATAATTGTTATGTCACTATAATTTGGCTGGCTGCATTTTGAACTCATGTCCAATATAATTACGAGATTTACTTTCAAGAATATTGAAAACCCTTAGTTGATTTCTTGATATTTTTGATATTCATTCTAATATCCAATCCAAGACCACAGAACATATAGCTAGTTTCTTTCATGAAATTTTCTTTATCAGTACTGTTTTGTTACTTTTGTAGGGAAATATTTTCATGTAGTTATTATTTTAAACATCATGGTTTTATTTCTGAGTCTTTTGTAAGTACCTAGCAGGGTGTGCTGTGCTTGAAGAAACTGTTATTTGTCTTTGGATTTTTTCTGCAGGCAGCTAACAACTGAGTCAATCAGCACAGTTTAATTTGGACACTTTATTTTCACCAGAAAAACAATCTCTCTATATAAAAGAGCCAAAGTCAGTAACGACCAAATGGATGACTGGTCCACCTCCCCGCCCTCAGCTCCATTGATCAGGGGATGGCTAACTGGGGAACTAATAAATCCATGGCAGCAGTGACTGGTTAGTGGGTAGAAGGCAGACCACTTGGTCCCTCTCTCAGCCCACCGGCTCCCATAGATCAGGAGATTGTTAACAGCTAACATGGGGACTGGTGAGCAGCTGGAAGGCAGGCCTCTTGTCCCTCCTCCTGGCCCTCAGACTCTAATCAATTGGTGGCTGGGGCAGGGCAGAACTGGGGACTGGCTTCCTTAGTAGACCTGTAGGTTCAATCTCCAGAGGACAGGCCAGCCACCAACACACCAGTGCTTCTGGCACAGTCCTGACAGTGCTGCCAGCCTCCTGGAACTCAGCCTCGGGCACTGTGGCCACTTCTTCCTAGACGCTCCACAAGGAAGAAAGGAAACCCCAGCAGCGCCAGGGGTGACCAGCAGTGACTGACTGCTCTCCCTGTGCTTCCTCCAGGTCATTTGGGCCAGCTCCCGCCTGCCCCGCTCCAGATGAGCTGTGGTCCCTGCACACAGAAGGAATGTCATAACAAAAAAAAACCGATGATCAAGAGAATGCCACAGTCAACGACCAGAGTCTGGCTCCAGAGAATGGAGAGAAGGGAGAATTCTGTAAGTTGGCTGATACCAAGATATTTCTGAGTGACTGCTGGGCGTGTGGCAGTTATGTGACTGTAGAGGAAAGACTCCAAGTTTCTCAACAGAACACCAAGGACTTCTTCCGTATTCTGAACCTTAATACAAAATGTCATACCTCGCAGTACAAGGTGCTGGCAGTGTCCGTGTGTCCTCAGACTCTGCCTTATTTTGCCACTAAATTCAGCCTCAGAGTCACTGATGCATTCAAGAAGTCTCTGTGGCTTTCTCAAAAGCCTTGGGCGCATTGTCTTTGACATGATGATAGTTGCGGACTTCAGCATCCTGGAGAGTCAGCAATTTGTGCATTGGTACCGCCAGCACGTGAGGAAGAGCCCCGGCTACCCATGCTGATCTCTGCCTACCCTGCTGGGACCGATATGCAGAGTGTGTGCTGGGTCATCCCATTGCCCCCACCTCTGCACGGCCAAGTCTCCCCACCAGATCATGGGCTCTCCAGTGAAGGATTACTGCACCAGATGACAGAACCTGTCCCCAGACAAGATTTTCCATGTCACTGTGGCCCCGTGTTACGACAAAAAGTGGAGGCCCTTTGAAAAGATGTTTCCACAGCTTTATATAGTTCCCAGGTTACTGACTGCATGTCAACCTCAGGTGAAATTGTCCTGATAATGGAGCAAAGTGAATGATGCTGCTGTGGACACTCTGTTTGGAGACATGAAGGAGGAGGAGCTGAGGCTCCGTGAGGATGCCAGCTCCGACGGGTACCTGGTGCATATCTTCAGGCACATGGCCAAGGAGCTGTTCAGTGAGGAAACACCCTGAGGAACAAAGACTTCCAGGAGGTCACCCTTGAAAGGGACAGAGAGGTTTTGCTATGCTTTGAGGCTGCTTACTGCTTTCGGAACATCCAGAAGTGGTCCTGAAGCTGTAGAGGGCAAGTTCCCCTGCCACTTCGAGGAGGTCATGGCCTGCGCCGGGGATGCCTAAGCAGCAGGGGCCAGGCCCAGGCGGAGGACAGGCATGGGGACAGGACACTGCTGTGGCAGATCGAAGGCATCTACACTGCCATCTTGGTGTGGCCCCTGGAATCCAGCGCCCATGTGCAGGCGCTGCACCGGTAGTGGCTGGGGTGAGGAGGTGATGCCCCTTGGGCCCAGGCAGCCTGCACATTGCCTAGCAGGGCCCAGGGCAGCCTGCCAGGACAAGTGGTAAAGGTCCAGCAGATACCCGGCCTGCAGGCCGCCTGCAGAGGGTATCTCTGTCATCACTTTGGTTTTCACAATTCCCTGCTTCCCAACTGTCAGCTCCCTCCCTCTGAGGGAAGCTGTTGTCACCACATGGGTGCAACTAGAATATTGTATCTTGAGAAGATTGCTCCAGTGTATGTATCCTTTTATCTGACGGTGAAAAAAATCCCAAAGAACAAGAATGGAGACAGACTATTGTCCTTTAGGCTTAAAAAATCCTGGAAGTGTCCTGCGAAGAGCTGAGAATTGGTCTGTCCATGCGCCTCCGAAAGATTGGATGAGGAAATGGCCCAATTTGGCTCTAACTTTACCAACTTAGGTTACTTTTAAGGGTTAGGGTTAGGGTTAGGGTGGCAGAATAAACTGCCACCTTTTGGAATAGTGGCTTATCTGAAAGTCTGCATTACCAACTTTTCTTGAAACAGATCTATGTTCTGCAGCTGTGGCCACCATCCTGAGATCAGGTCTTTTGACCAGGTCCTGTCGCTGGGAATCAGGTCCTCCCTGCCACCCTGGGGCCCTCTTACATTTAGAGATTGAGCTGAACTTACTTTGGGGGAGGCCTGGAAAGGGTGACAGGTGTCACTGATGGGAGAATGGAGAGGTGGACACCATGCCCGGTCCCTCCGTGGGTGGGGTCAGGCAGATGAAGGCCGGCCAGGCCACTCCACAATTGGGTGAGATAGTGTCCTCTGAGTCCACCTCTCACCCTGTGGGCCCACTCCCCTCAGCTACGAGCAGCCCTCTGTGTTCCACCACAGTGCACTCTGCCCTCACATGCTGCTTGCCCTAAGTAAGAAGGAAGATAACAGTTGGCCCACAGACAACTACACAGAAAGATACAGTTTACAGCTGGCAAGCACATTGGTGGTGGTGGTGGGAGCCCCTCCTGCCTCCATGGTAGCATTAAGGAGCAGTGAGCTGAGGGGTAAGGAACAGTTAGCAGGTGGGCAGTAAGGAGCGAGGGGTCCCAGACTTGGACAAGGATTTCCAACTGCCAGCAGGTGGACATCCCCTAAGGGGTCCTGGACTGCGAGAGGGTGCAGGCTGGGCTGAGGAAGCACCCCCCCTCCAGTGGACGAATTTTGTGCACCAGGCCTCTAGTCAATATATATTTAGATTTTATATAATTTATAGTTGAGAAAGTAGATTCATATACCCAAATTGTTCCAAATATATTTGCGAGTTTCTTAATTGTATTGAGGATTTTATATTTAAATTAACTAAATCACAATTAAGTTAAATATAACTAAACATTATTTAGAATTACATGTAATTTTAAATTAATAAAAATTAATTGAGCCCTGGCTGGTGTGGCTCAATGGTAGAGCATCAGCCTGGGTTGTGGGTTTGATACCCGGCAAGAGCATGTACCTAGGTTGCAGGTTCATTTCCTGGGTGTGCTTGGGAGAAAACTAACCGATATGTCTCTTACATTCTCTCTCTCTCTCTCTCTCTCTCTATCTCTATCTCTATCTCTCTATGTCTCTCTACCTCCCTTCTTTCCACTCTTTAAAAATCAATAGAAAAAGTTTCCCTAAATAAGGATCAACAATAAACAAATCTATACTAATAAAAGGGTAATATGCTAATTAGACTGGGTCAACTGGACATCTTCCGGTCATGTGGTCCTCCTACTGGACAAAGCCATGGTAGAAGGGGCCCAAGCAGAGGTGGTTAGGGGCCATCAGGCTGGCAGGGGAGGGCTGTTAGGAGCCAGCAGTCGCAGATTGCAAGAGGAATGTCTGACTGCTGGTTTAGGCCTGATTCCTCAGGGACAGGCAGTCACATATCCCCCAGGAGGCCTCAGTTCAGAGAGGGTGCAGACTGGGTTGAGGGGACCCCCCTCCGTGTATAATTTTCATGCATTGGGCAGCTAAATGAAATCAAACATTTAGTTCCTCACTTACACTAACCATATATCAAATACCCACATGGGTTGGGAACTACAGTATTGGACAGTTCAGGTTTGGAAAGTTTGCTATAATTCTGAAAAACTTCACTTTTTGTTTTGCTAGCCAGCTTTTAATTTTTATAGTATAAAAATTACTTGATATGTATTGCCTACTTTTTCCTTTGAAGTAATGTCAAGTCAGAATGAGTACATTCTGGTTCAAGCAACATAATGTTTTTTGCCTTATAGTTTCAGGGTCCTTCAAGTCGCTGTCTGAAAATGCAGTCACAGAACTGGCATATATTATCAATTGCCCATGAAACTGCTTACACAAGGGAATGGCATTTTCATCTACTGCCTAGATGACTAGTTATGCTCCTAATTTGGATATATACATGCTTGCCCTATTTGCTTATATAGTCATTCTACTCAGACTTTGCCAGAAGAATTTAAAAGGCCAGTGTTAGATAATTTTTATAGATCGCATTTCTCAAGCCTGCAGGCCTCTTGATATATTTACTTATAACAAATGCACATGTATTGATGGGGATTTGGTGTGGAATTTACTTTGCATGTTTATACTGTTATTCTGTGAAATGAGTTCAATTTACCTGTCATGTTGATTGTTGACTCTGTGTGTGTGTGTGTGTAAGTTTCACATTTTGCACTATCTTCACATTAAAACTATTTCCTTTGATTCAGAAAATTCTAGGTGTCTGTATGATTGAAGTCTGTGTGTATTTTTTATTGTAGCAAAATAATTTTAAAGCCTTGAATATTATAAAATGACCATGTTTATATTGATTAGCCATTTATTTGTTCTTTCATTTATCATACATTTATGGGGTACCTACTGTGTTCCATTTTCTAAGGGAGAATTCATGAGCTCTCTCTCTCTCTGTAGTAAGAAAGATATTTTCACATACATATTTTATCTTACTGCAGTTTACCTGTTAAAATATTAGCTATGGAGTCATGCCCTATGTAATTGGTCATCTTGACAGCACAAACATGTCTGCTTTTGTCAGAATATAAAGTGATGTGAAAACAAAATAAAACAAAACAGTGGTTAAGCTTTGTTCATTGCTCTATCACTGAATGATCATGGGAAAATTACTTAACTTTTTCCTCAGTCTTCCAGTCTGCAAGGATTATGATAAATGTCCTATTCATCACTCTAGCCACTTTTAAGGGTTAGTTGTAAGAATCAAATGAGCCTTGCCTGTGACTGTATGGTTTATGTTAAGACAAAACAAAACAAAACAAAAACAAAAACAAAAACATGGTGTGTGGACTTGAGGAGGAATAGAGGCATCTACCGTACACCTGATGATTAAATTTGTAGCAGCTGCAGCAGGCTGACCACCAGTTTGAGAAAGAGGAAAGCAATTAAAGTGAGAGCCATGTGCAACAGTAGAGGGAGACTAATAGGATGTTGGGATGTCCTATGCCCCTGCGTTTCTCCTGGCTCCAATGAGGTGCAAAGAGCATGTCAACTTTTGCTTCCTGGGCTCCTTAGGAAGCAGGATTTGAGGCCAAAGGTCAAGTTTGAGTACTTTAATCAGAGGATTATCTTAGTGGTCAGCAAACTATGGCTCGCGAGCCACATGTGGCTCTTTGGCCCGTTGAGTCTGGCTCTTCTACAAAATACCATGGCTTGGGTGAGTCTATTTTGAAGAAGTGGCGTTAGAAGGTTAAGTTTTAAAAATTTGGCTCTCAAAAGAAATTTCAATCATTGTACTGTTGATATTTGGTTCTGTTGACTAATGAGTTTGCTGGCCACTGTCCTGGATGGATGGATGTTGACTGTGTCCTGGGTGGTCCTATGCTGTAACACAGCAATGCTTGAAGTGTGATCCATGACAAGTACAGAAATCAAAAGTGGTTAGAAACGTTTATAGCATATTGAGTGAGCAATCCTATGTCTGTTGAATTGGGCAGTGAAAATTTGGGCTTGTCTTTTTGTATGCTTTTATTTTTTCAGTTAATTTTTTGCAAGTCTTTTTAATGATAATTTACAGTGCTAGTCAGCAATGGATTGGAGAAAAAATGACCCTTCATTAATGAGAGTTTGAAAAGTTACTGCCGTAGTTTAAACTGGTGAGCTCTGTGTATAAGGCAAGAGGTTCACTATGCAGGCAAAAGGTAAGGATACCAAGTCATACCTGATGGGGTTAGTCTGACCCTCCCACACAACTGGTCATTACAGAGGTGGCTGAAGCAAGTGGCCACGATCTCCAGAGAAAAGTGAGGCTAATAAGATTTAAAGAGACACAAAGAGGTGTTGATACTCATGGTTATATGGATGACTTAGAACAGTAATTCTCAGATTTTTTGATCTCAGGATGCCTTCATAGTCTTAAAAACTATTGAGGACCCCAAAGAACTTTTCTTTGAGTTATCATTTACTATTATTTTCTGTATTAGAAATTAAACTGATAACTTTAAAATATTTATAAGTTGACTTAATATAACTATAATAAATCCACTATATATTGGCATACATAAAACAATTTTAATTGATTATATTTTAATATCAATTAAAATATTTAGTGAGAATAGAGGTACTTGTTTTACATTTTACTGAGTCTTTGCTTTTAATGTCTGGCTTAATAGAACACAGCAGGGGCCCCATATCTACTTCTGAATTCATGTGTTATGGATAGTGGATGCTATATTTATCTAATAGAAAATAAACTTTTGCCATGTGGTAGTTGCTATGATACATTGATGATACAAGCACAAAGAGGACCCCAATTTCTGCCACTTGGATTTTAAAGTTCAAGGGCTAAAATTGCCAGTATGGCCCTAGCTGGCTTGGCTCAGTGGATAGAGCATCAACCTGTGGACTGAGGGGTTCCAGGTTTGATTCCAGTCAAGGGCACATGTCTGGGCTGTGAGCTCGATCCCCAGTAGGGGGCTGTAAAGGGTAGCCAGACAATCAATGATTCTCTCTCATCATTGATGTTTCTGTCTCTTTCTCCTTCTCCCTTCCTCTCTGAAATCAATAAAGAAATATATTTAAAAACCAAACCGAAACAAACAAACAAATCCGAAAACCCGACAGTATGGTATGGAAAGTGTCTCAATCTAGACAATGTTCTGAGGGATCAGGAGGGTGTGGCCCTTTAGTCATAGCAGGAACTAGACGTGATACATGACAGATTATGTCCCAGTTCAGTATAATTTATTTACTTAGATCTTAAATAGGTAGAAAGGGGCACAATTTGGGTGAGCACGGGAAGTTTACATTTCATGACCCTAAGGTTGTTCGAGTGAGCCAGGAAAAAGACTATGAGAAACAAAAAAGAGAGTAAAGAAAAAAAGGAAAGAAATATGGAGGAAGATAGTGGAGTAAAGCATAAAGGCAAAAATTGGAGAAAAGATGAGTAGAAATTATTACATAAAGGAAATAGCAGAGATGGCCTGGACGTGAGGATGAGGACATAAAAAAGACTTTTAAGAGACTACAGGGGATTTTGAAAACTAGGACAAGACAGATGTCATGTATAATTTATTACCTAGAAAACTGTTAGAATGGATATAAAATTGCAGGGTAGGAGAGTCAGGTGTGGAAAAAAGGTGCCCCAGCGTAAGTGAACGTGCTAAAGCAATATGCTTTCAAAGTCAGTTAGTCAAGACTATTGAGAGTAATGGGAGGAAGAGTGGACAGCTGTAGTTAGAATTGATGGGGTTGTAATAAATAAGGGAAAAAGGAAAGCCAGAAATTTTTGTTCTAGCAAAAATGTTGAAGCTTATAAATGTTTGAAAGAGTAGAGATGCTCTGGCCTGCAGAATAAAACATATTTTAGAAAAGAAAAGAAGAAATAAGATACAAAGAAACAATGACCACTGAAGACTCTTAACTTCTAAATTTATTTTTACTCAAGAATTCTATTGTTAAAAAAAAACTTCCTAAGAAAATAATTTTAAATGTTTCATTAGAAAGTAATACATTCTCATTATCAAATATGTAGGAAATGTAGAAAAATTCAATCATATTTCCACCATTTAATTTTATTGTTTAATATTCTTTTTCATGCATGCTTTTCTGTGTTTTGATTTTGGTAAAATATTGATAAAACTGTCTAATTAGATTTTGTTCAGTTATAGGACAAAATTATGCATGTAAATACTTTGTAAAATATTTTTCCAAACAAAAGTGATGAAGGTCAACTGGAAATAGGTATCAGTTGCTTCTCATATCATAACCATGCGTGTGTAAAACTCTATATAAACCATTTCAAGTGCTTAATCTTGGGCAAGTTTAGCTTATTCTAGCAAGCAAAGAAATTTCTAGTGGGTTGTAATATTGTCTTAGTCCTTGTGGGCTGAAAGAACAAAATACCTCTGATTGGGATGTTTACCTACAACAGAAACTTATCACAAGTTGGAGGCTGTAAAGTTCAAGATGAAGGTGCCAGAATGTCTGAGTGAGGGACCTCTTCCTGTTTCAGAGACTTCTTTATTTGTCTTCACATAGTGCGACGGGGCAAGTGAGCTCCCTGAGGTCTCTCTCTATTAGGTTATTAATCTCATTCATGAGGGTTCTGCTCTCATGACCTAATCACCTTCCAAAGGACATGTCTACCACTACCATTGCATTGGGTATTAGGATTTCAGCCTATGATTTTGAGAGGCTGGGGTGACACACACATTTAGAACATAGTAGGTAATATGTGTATGTTGGGTTTAATGTATGGATTTTCTTTAAGCAGACTTCCTGGAAAATCAATAACAGTTTATGTATTTTCCTTTCATCCTTTCTTCACAACTTTATTTGACAACAGCTTCTAAGCTTCTGGAGAAAGGAATGATAGATCAAAAGTTCATCAACTCTCTGATTCTAGTACAAAGAGCTGACTCTGGCTGGGATGGGAATCATTTCTTAGCTCTGACCTCTTATGTCAAGATATTTTTTATTTTAAAATAGTCATATGCAGTTTCCACCATATAAAATAGCAAATAAATTTAAGGCCTACTTAAGAAAAAAAGTAGAATAGTAACAAATGTAAACAGCAGGGAATATCAACTAAACAAAATGATGGTTGTTGTAGGGGGACGGGAAAGAGCAAAATTTTAAACATCTAGTTGGACTAACTAGAGAAAACAAAAGTGCCACTATCAGAAATGAAAGAGGTATCATTACTACCCATCCCATTGAAACTAGCAAAGATAAATATCACATAATCTCACTCATGTGAGAAATAATGATCAACATAATTTGATGAATAAGAATAGATCCATCTAGAGACAAATGGAGGGGGGGCTAGAGAGCAACCAAAGGACTTATATGTATGCATATTAGCATAAACAATGGACACAGACACTGGGGTGGTGGGGGCTTGCCTGGGCTGGGAAGGGATGGGGGAGAGGTTCAATTGAGGGAAAGGAGACATATGTAAAACTTTAGACAATAAAAAAATAACGAAATAAAAAACAAAAAAGCAAACAAACAAAATAAGAAACTAAAAGGAAATAAATATTTCAGACAACTCTATACCACTAAATATCATAAATTATATGAAATTCCCTGAAAGACAAACTATCTAAACTGACCCATAAAAATAAACTGAATAGCTATATATCTATTGGAGGAATTAAATCAATAATTATTAAACTTCCAAAGAAAAGAGAGAACCAGGCTCAGATAAGTTCATTGGTAGATTCTACCAAGCACTTAAAGATTAAGTAATATCAATTGTTGACAATCTGTTTCAGAATTTAGAATCAGAAGCAACACTTCAAAACTTATTCATCAAGTCCAAAATTACCCTAATAGCAAAACAAGATAAAGACATTACAAGAAAGGAATATTATGCAATGATATCTTTCATGAACATAGATGTAAAAATTCTCAACAAAATATTATAAAATTCAATTCAGCAATGTATAAGGAGAATTATACACCATGACAAAGTGGATTTATTTCAAATGTGTAAGGGTGATTCAACATTTAGAAAATAATCAATTTCGTTCATCACATCAATAGACTACAGAAGAAAAACCATATATTCATACTAATGCAGAAAAAACATTTATTTGACAAACTTCAACATCTATTCATGATTAAAAACTCTCACAAAACCAGAAATAAATGGCAACTGCTTCAACGTGATAAATAATGTAATGATATATCTGTAGTTAACATAATATTTAATGGTGAGTAGCTGGATGCATCCCCTCTAACATTGGGAACAAAGAAAGTCTATCCTCTCTCACCAACCCTGTTCAATTCAAAGGTGGGCAAAAGTAGGCTTACAGTTGTGAGTATGTAAAAGATTATTCTTGTATTATTTATTTGTATTATACCTGTAAACCTACTTTGCCCACCTTAGTTTGTACTGAAACTCTGAGCTACTACAAATAAAATGGACTTTAACTGCAGATGGCATGATTGTCTAGGTAGAAAAGACAAAATAACTGACAAAACACTTACTGGAACTAACAAGTAAAGCAAGGTAATTGGATATAAGATTAATATACAAAAAATCAATTGACTTAATATATAAAAGCAATGAACAATAGAAAAATGTTAGTAATTTTGGAAGACAGTTGGAAGTTGTTACAAAACTAAGTTTAATTTTACCATATGATCAAGCAATCACACTCCAAGATATTTAACCAAACAATTGAAAACTTACATCAACACAAAAAACATGCACATGTTCACAGTAATTAATAATCACCTTAAACAGGAGACAAGATGTCATTCAATAGGTAAATGGGCGAATGAAATGTGGTATAATTATAAAATCCTATATAATAAAGAGGTAATATGCAAATTGACTATCAGTCCAACACACAAGATGGCTGCCCCATGTGGTCAAAGATGGCCACCCATGTGGACACAAGATGGCTGCTACAAGATGGCTGGCAGGGGAGGACAATTGTGGGCAATCAGGCCAGCATGGGAGGGCAGTTAGGGGTGACCGGGATGGCAGAGAAGGGCAGTTGTGGGGGACCAGGCCAGCAGAGGAGAGCAATTAGGGGCAATAAGGCTGACAGGGGAGAGGACAGTTAGGAGTGACCAGGCCAGCAGGGAAGGGCAGTTAGGGGCAATAAGTCCAGCAAAGGAGCAGTTAGGCATCGATCAGGCTGGCAGGGGACTGGTTAAGGGATGATCAGGCAGGCAGGCGAGCGGTTGTGAGCCAGTAGTCCTGGATTGTGAGAGGGATCGGGCCTAAATGGGCAGTTGGGCATCCCTTGGGGGGGGGTCTTAGATTAGAGAGGGAGCAGGCTGGGCTGAGGGACACACACACAAACACACACACACACACACACACACACACACACGTGCATAAATTTCATGCACCAGGTCTCTAGTGTGATACTATTCAGCAATAAGAAGGCATGAATGATCAAGCCAGGTAAAGACACAGTTTGTGTAGATAATGCACTCTCCAGGAAGTGATATATAACTTTCCAGTACTGTGCACAGGGTGAATGCCTTTCAAAGAGGAAGAGGGTGGGGTGAGTTACTTTATGGTGGAGAAACCTGACAAACAGTAAGGGCTATGGTGATAAAGATCAACAGCAACAGTCATAAATCATGTTGATAATTTATATCCCTGATGTGATATGATGAGAATAGTACTTAACCTCTGTGACCTCCCTCCCGAAAACCAATAACCCAAGTCTAATTGTGAAAAACACATCAGACAAATCTCCTTTATAAGATTGTCTACAAAATATCTGACAAATACTCATCAAAACTGTCAAGGTCAACAAAAACAAGGAAAGTCTAAGATAATGTCAAAGCCAATTAAAGTCTTAGGAGACATGAGGAATAAATGTAATATGAAATCCTGGATGGGATCATAGCTAGGTAAAATTAAAGAAATCTAAAACACAGACTTTAGTTTATAATATGTAAATATTTTTTTACTAGTTGGGACAAATGTGCCATACTAATGTAAGATGTGACTATAGGGGAAACTGGGCATGTGATATTTCAGAACTATATTATTTTTACAACTTTTCTATATATTCAAAATTGCTTTGAAACAAAAAAATTGTATTTTCATATGCATGTTCCTAACAAACAAGTATTTCTAAAACTTTTGCACTGGTTTCACATTTACCTATTCACTTGCTTTTCAAAGATAGACAATCCAGCCTTATACCACAATTGCATCCAAATTCAAGCCTAGAATTTTGGAGCATACTTTATTGCATGTGGCTGAATGAATAAGAACTTTTCAGCCTGGGCGATGATGGAATATGCAAAGTGGTTATAAACACAATTTCTGGAATCAAATAACTGTGGATATCAAATTTACCATTTACTAATTTCTTAACTTTGGTGAGGGTTAAAAATGGAGGATTATTTGCAAGGATTGTCACAGGGCATGAACAATCTTCTTTACATGCTAATTTCTTGTCAATGCAACTTCTTTTTTTAAAAAAATTTATTTATTTTTAAGTACCTATCTATATATCCTATCAAATAGAGAATATGCTAATTGACTGTCATGCCCTCACAAAGATAGTGGCCCCCACCACCAATAAGGAGGAAATGTGTTAATTGACTGCCATGCCCTCAAAGATGGTGGTGCCCACAGCCACAAGATGGTGATGCCCAGTCCCCTCAGTCCTGCCAGGGTGGCAGGTGCATAACATGGCCAGGCCAACCCCTAGGTGGGTCCAGCCACTCTGCATGCCTGCCTTCAGAGTCCCCCCAGTCCTCTTAGCCCCCCAGCCACCTGGGATTGGTCTGAGATGCAGGCAAGTCTCAGATGGTGGCTGCCCAGCTGCCCAGGGCTGCCCAAGGCTCAGGTAACCAGGGCTGGCTGAGGCTTGTGCTGCCGGCAGTGGCAGCAGCAGAGGTGTGATGGGGGTGTCACTTTCCCCTGATCACTGGGTCACCTCCTGCACCTGGTGGCTCCTGGACTGTGAGATGGGACAGGCTGCACTGAGGGAACCCCCTTCAGTGCATGAATTTTCATCATATATATATATATATATATATATATATATATATATATATATATATATACACACACACACATATACATATCCTATCTAATAAAAGTATAATATGCAAATTAAACATCACTCCATCACAAAGATGGCAGCACCAATAGCCACAAGATGGCAGTGCCTAGTCCTCTCAGCCTTGCTGGAGTCCCCCAATCTCAGGGAGGCAGTTGCTGAGAGCAGGCGGCATGAATGGCCTGGCAGAATGCTTGCTTTGTCATTGCATCGATGAGGCAAGCATTCTATCCCAGCCACAGAGGGCTTCTACGCAGCAGGCACAGAGTGGGGAGCAGGGGGTGGGGAATGATTGCATCATCGCCCCAGTCACAAGGCAAGTGTTCTGTGCCCGGCTGTGGATGGGCTTCTGGGCTGCGAGAGCCTTTGGGCATTGGGTGTGGAGCATCCAGGCCAAGCAGAGAGCTACTGGTGCACGAATTTGTGTGCAGGGCTAGCAATACACACACACACACACACACACACACACACGTGTGTGTGTGTATATATATGTATATATACACATATATATGGAGAGTATATGCATATATGTGTATATATATACACACATATATACAGATATATTTATTTATTTATTGTCTAAAGTTTTACCTGTCTCCTTTTCCCCCAATTGACCTCCCCTCCAAGTCATTCCCACCCCAGGCCCACTGTGTGTCCATTGGTTATGCTAATATGCATGCATACAAATTCTTTGGTTAATGCAATTTCTTTTTAGGTTAAATTCACCTAGAGGCAATTAACATTTGGTCTACCTCAGAGGCCTTGTTGAATTACAATTCCTATATCTATAGCTTAGCCTGGAAATTGTTTTGATTAGCAATGAGCTTTGGTGTTCTTGCCAACACATTACCTAACCTAATATCCCAATCAAGAACTCATCTTACTGTCTTTAGTCTTGGCTTCTTGCAAAGCAGAGGAGCCTAGGATAGATAGGTATGTTCCTTCTCTTACCCCAAAGTTAGATCCTCCCTTTAGATGACTCCTTCCAACCTCTGCAATATTCAAGGCTGTTAATACAGGGAATAAGCCCCAAAGGAAGACTGAGGAGGATATAGATTGGTTACTTGTAAATTATTGAATCAGCTACTAAACCTAAGAGGAAATAAGGTTCTAAAGGTCTATGCCAGTGGTCGGCAAACCACGGCTCCAGAGCCACATGCGGCTCTTTGGCCCCTTGAGTGTGGCTCTTCCACAAAATACCAAGTGCAGGCACGCACATACAGTTTGATTGAAACTTCATGCCCCATTCGCAGAAGTCGGTTTTTGACTTTCAAAAGAAATTTCAATCGTTGTACTGTTGATATTTGGCTCTGTTGACTAATGAGTTTGCCAACCCCTGGTCTAGGCCATCATGAAGGCTCCATCTCCAAAAGTAGGATACAGACAGCTACAGCTAAAATATACTACCTGAAAATGAATAAAAATGCAGGTGCTCTTACAAGAAGATACTGGAATTAATGTAATCAGGCAAAAACAGGTGATATCAACTACCATTCCTTTGCCATATTACCTAAAGTTTTATTCAATAAAATATAAAATTCAGGCCTTGGCTTTTTTATGGCCATTATTTCGGAAAATAAGAGGCCACCTTCTTCTGTTTACTCTGCTCAAGTTTATACTGCTACCATATATCTGAAAATAATTACTTGTTCACACTACTCCACTGACTCCCAGGAACAATATGAAAACTCATTAGGTTACATCTGTGAATCGCACACTATTTATGAGGGTAGTGTCATTTAAATGTAATTTATAGTGTTATTCTTATTGAATAATTTTTAGTGTGACCCGTGTTCTAAAAATTTCCACTTGTTCCTTTTCATAGTTAATGATAAAATGTCATTCAAGCAGCAATTTGAAAAAGATTTAAAGCAGATGTTAAACTGAATAGCTGTAAAGACTGATTTTCTGAAGTGACTGATAGAAAAAAAACAACAATGAAAATAATTTGAGCATGGAACAAAAGGCATTGATATACATTTGTAAAATAAATAATTATTTCAATAAAACTTGTAAAGTAGAAATATGTGTATTTTCACACATAGCTCAGAGATCACATAAATGCCAAAAGAAGTGACAGTTACTGAAATAAATGTGTTTTTTATGAAAAGCAAAGTAGTAAAACAAGCACAATAGATGCATAAAATGGGTAGATTTTCAGTGTATTAGTTATTGCTGCCTCAGGGCGGCTGTAAATTACAAACTTGTTTTTTATATATTTTTGGTATTCATGAATATATTCTGGGCCTGTTATTCCTTTCACAGCTCTTGTGATTTGACCCTTTGCTAATTTATAACCTTCTTTAAAGTTTATAAATCAAAGGGTAACAGATATTTAGATAGAAATATATAAAACCTAAAATGTGATGGTGAATAAGATACTAACTTTTGAAAATATTATGGCTAAAGAATAAAAGTTAAATTAAGTGTAAGATTTTATTTTGTCTCCCCTTATCCAAAAGTAAATTTTTCACACATATAAAAATTATTACTTTGCTTTTTTCTTTCAAAGTAAGGACAATGACTTATTCATCTGGCCATATTAGTCAAGGTGATGCAGTAAACACGTTTGTGGTGAGATATAGAGGACTATAAATTAAAAACGCTTTTGTAGCATGGCAATTAATTCTTCAGAAGAGTCATTTTATTGTATTAAATGAAAGCCTACACTTCTCACACTGGCCCCTAGTGCTACAGAGAACTGAGCAGAGAAAATGCACCCCTGTATGGATTCCAACTTTAGGGAGTGGAATCCCAGAAGATTCCACTCCCTAAAGTTCTTCCCTGACATTCATTTATGCAATTGTAATGAGAAAGTGAAACAAAAATGACAAGAACTATTAAAAATGTTTGATTTTTAAATCTTTTAAGCAGAAAATTAGTATCTAGAACTAAACTTCAAATAACTTCCAAAGGTACAAATTGTTAAGAGAGTAGTAAGTTAAAGTTAATTCAGACATCTATCTATATATATAAAAGCCTAAGCAACTGTTATGACTGGTCAACCAAACAACCTGTTGACAGGTTGCCATGATGTATACTGACCACCAGGGGGCAGATACTCAACACAAGAGCTGCCCCCTGGTGGTCAGTGTGTTCTCATGGCCAATCTCCCATGGTCCCTCCCCCATACTGGCCAACCCTGATTGCCAGCCATTCTGAGAGATCCCACACATGCACAGATTCATGCACTGGGCCTCTAGCTAATGTATATTTTCTCTTTCTCCTTCCTCCCCAGGGTTTTGACAGATGACTAAAAATAAAAGGTTTTATATATTTGAAGTATTTTGATAAATGTATACAATATTTAATGATTACCATAATCAAGGAAATTAATATACCCATCTCCTCACAGAGTTAGCTTTTTGTGTTTTGTGTGTGTGAGAATATTTGAGATCTACTTTCTTAGCAAATTTCAAGTACAGTATATTATTATTCTTCACAGTAGTCACCATGCTTATACAGTAAGTCTCTAGAACTTATTCAGTTCATAACTAAAAATTTTTACCCTTTAATCAATATCTCCCCTTTTCTTCTACCTTTTAGACTCTAATAACCACCATTCTGTTCTCTGTTGCTATAAATTCAATTTTTTTCTTCTATTTCCCACATAGATAAAATAATTCAGTGATCTTTTATTTCATTCATATTGTCACAAATGGAAGGGTTTCATTCTTTTGAAGTCTAAATAATATTCCCTTATGCATGTATGTGTGGATGGGTATATGAATAGATGGATGGACAGATAGATATTACATTTCCTTTATTCATCTATTGATGGACACATAGGCTGTTTCCATAGCTTAGTTACTGTGAGTAATGCTGCAAAAACATGAAAATGCAGGTATCTCTTTGAGATCCTTAGGAAATATGACCAGAAGTAAAATTGCTGGCTAATATGATAGTCCTATTTTTAATTTTTTAAGTAGCTTTCATATTTTTCCATAATGGCTGTGTAATCTTATATTACATCAGTCTGCAAGTGTTCCCTGTTTTCATATCCTCACCAACATTTGTTAACTTTTGACTTTTTGATGATAGCCATCCTAATAGATATGAGGTGATATCTCGTTGTACTTTTGATGTACATGTCTTAATGATCACTGATGTTTAGCTTTTTATTTACCTATTTGCCATTTATATCTTCTTTGGGAAAATGTCTATTCAGGACATTTGCCATGATGGCTTTGGGTAGTATGAATATCTTAACAGAAAATATCTCCATTTATTTGTATTTTCTTCAATGTTTTATAATTATCAGCATAGAGATCTTTCATTTTCTTGGCTGAATTTCTTTCTAAGTATTTTATTTGTTTTTATGCTATTATAATGAGATTTTAAAAATTTCTTTTTGCATACAGTGTACAGAAATAGAAATGAGCCCTAGCCAGTTTGGCTCAATGGATAGAGTGTTGGCCTGTGGACTGAAGGGTCAGTCCCAGGTTTGATTCTGGCCAAGAGCACATACTGGGCTTGATTCCCAGTAGGGGGCATGCAGGAGGCAGCCAATCAATTATTCTCATCATTGATGTTTCTATCTCTCCCTCTTTCTTCCTCTCTGAAATCAATAAATATATTTAAAAAAATAGAAATGATTTGTTTTGTTAGTCCTCAGGTGAGGACAGTTTTTCCATTGCTATTCAGAGAAAGTGAAAGGGTGGGAGGGAGTAGGACAGAGAGAGAGACATTAATGTGAAAGAGACACATCGGACCAGGGAGTGAACCTGCAACCTAGGTACATGCCCTTGACTGGTAATTGAAACCAAGACCCCCAATGCACAGGATGAGGCTCTAACCACTAAATACACTGGCCAGGACAGAACTGATTTTTATATGTTGATTGTGTGTCCTGAACTTTACTATATTTGTTGATTAAATCTGGCAGTGTTTTGGTGGATTCTTTTGGATTTTCTATATAAGTGTTATTTTTGGTGGATTATTTTGGATTTTCTATAATCATGTTATCTGCAAATATGGACAAGTTTACTTCTTCCTGCAATTATGATATCATTTGTTTATTTATTTAGCCTAATGCCTTTGGCTAGGATTACATTACTGTGTTAAATAGAAGTGGTAAGAATGACACCCTTGTTTCTGATCTTAAAAGGAAAATGTTTCAACTTTTCACTAACTGAGTACTATGTTAACTTTGGACTTGCCATATATGGACTTCATTATGTCAAGGCCATTATGACCTTCTACAATTACTTTGTTGAGATTTTTTAACAAGAATGGGTGTTGAATATTGTTAGGTACTTATTCACTATCTATTAAAATGATTATGTAACTTTTACATTTCATCTATTAATTGGATGTATCACATTTATTCATTTGCATATGTTGAAACATCCTTGCATTGCAAGGATAAGTTCCCTTCAGTCATTGTGTGCTATCATTGTAATATGCTGCTGAACTCAATTTGTTAATATTTTATGAAGAATTTTGTAACTGAATTTTTAGTACTAGATTTTTATTTTCTTAGTCATATAAGATAATGCTGATCCAAGCCACAAATATCAAACTCTCTTTATGTTGATCCTCTCCTAACTTAATCCTTCTGCTCAAACTTGTTTATAGCAAGCAGCTAGTGCTATCTTTGTAGACCAGATCATTGTTCCCTAGTTAAAATCCTCCATCAGCTTCCCTTACTTTTCTAAGTCCTACAGAGTATTCTAGGATTTGGTTCTACTTCTTACTTGCTAAACCTTCTCACCCCGTTGCTCCTTCATTCCATACCCTTCACCACATTTACCTGCTAGCAGTCCTTCAAATGGGCCAACTCTGGTACTTCCTCTGGGGCTTTGCATTTGCTCTTCCTGTTATTTAATTCTCTCCACTAAATTTTTACTGTGGCATTTTCTTTCTCATTATTATTGTTTCAACTTTGTGTTGATTCTTCAAAGACAGCCTTCTTTACCCACCTCACTAAAGCAGTATTCCCATTCTGTGTTATTCTCCTATTTTAGCTTTTTAATATCACCTACTAGTTTTAAAAAAATATTCTAGTTGGTTAAGTTATCCAGTTAGTTAATGTGAGTGAAGAACAGAAAAGGGTCTGAAATTTTACCATACTTGCAACTTAATAAGTTAGTCTTTCATATCTTTACTAGAGGCCTGATGCATGAAGATTCATGTAAGAATAGGCCTTTCTTCCCCTGGCTGCCAGAACCACCTTTGCTCCAGCCCGGAGCAAACTTTCTGCTTTTGCTCTGGCCAGAGTCACCTTCTGCCTTTGCCCTTGTCATGTCAATTTGCATATAACCTCCTTATTGGCTGTGGGCACAACTATCTTAGTCAATTTGCATATTCCATCCTTAGTAGATAGGATGTCTGCTCACAAAAGACAGGCGTCTTTGTGTGAAAGATAAAGCACATTAGTACTCTCAGCACTTGTCAGTTCTCTTAGGGTAACTCAAAGAAGGTCAGGTCAAACCTGATCACAGAGTGAGTGATATTACAGGAGGGAAATTATGAACTTAGGAAGCCCAGTTACATTGGACTTTAAGCCAAACTCTTTGCACTAAAGGAATATGGACAGTTTATATAGTGGTACCTTATGCTTCACCATGTGTATGCTAGTTATTAATTTATTATCTCTCACTTCTAAAATTTATCTTTCAATGTATGTTCTGTGATAATAGAATTCATTTTAAGTATTCTTTTAAAAAATATATTTTATTGATTTTTTTTTTTTTTTTTTACAGAGCGGGAGAGGGATAGAAAGTCAGAAACATCAATGAGAGAGAAACATTGATCAGCTGCCTCTTGCACGCCCCCTACTGGTGATGTGCCCACAGCCAAGGTACATGCCCTTGCCCGAATCGAACCCGGGACCCTTCAGTCCGCAGTCCGACGCTCTAGCCACTGAGCCAAACCAGTCTTGGCTTAAGTATTCTCTTTTAAAGTGAGCACAATATAACCTATCTCAATGGAGAGTTTAATGATTATTAATATTAAACCTCTATGCTTGAATCTACTGTATTTCTATCTCTTGATTGAATCCAGACAGATATAATGCATTTAACTAATTCATATTGTGACCATATATGTTGCTTATAATTTTCCACTATTATTATTATTCAGAAAATAACAAAGAACATGTTTGATCATAATCTTTACATGTCTCTGTAACTATATCCCTAAGAGAAAATTCCTAGAAGAAAAACTGCTACTTTAAAAATTAAGTATATTTTTAAGATTTTCCAAAATTACCCACTAGAAAGGATATAATAAAATATACTTTTGGAAACATATAGAATGCCTAAGTCCCATTACTTTATAATAGGCATTGTTTATAAAAAAGAGGGAAAGAAAAGAAAATGCACTAAGATTACCCAATAGCATCCCTCTAGCCTACAAACACCTATCAACAGTGAGCAAATCCATTTATCATAGCTTGTGTTGGACTGTCAGAGGTTATTATTTAGATAAATAAAATAATATTGGAGGGAAAATGATTTCTCTTGACTTGTAAACACTCCATACCCCAGTGCCCTCTCCACTTTACTTCCACCAGAAACCAGAACCTCTTCATACTGTTATCTCTTCATTCATTAAAAACCTCAAAGGAACTCAGAAGGCTTACAGCTAAGCTGAAGTGTGAATTTAAAAAGCTTAATTACTCAACTTAATCATTATTAACTACCCTGAGTGGCCAGATTATTATGATCTGTGAATGCATAATAATCTGGCCACTCAGTATATTTTCCTGAAAAAATTTTAATTTCTAAATATACTACAGTAAGTTAAAAATAAAATAAAACATTGTTTACTAATAGAGTGTCAGATTTCTTTTTTTTCCTTGGAGATTAACATGATTGAACTCTGAGAATGAGGGACATTTTGGTTTGCCACATAAACTGAAAATGTGAAATTTCTGATTGTTGATCTGGAAGACATGGGTTATGATAAATACCGAATTTAAAGCAATAGCCATCTCTTTAGGGTAATAACAATCTACTGAATTGTATTTGTACAGTCAGTAGATCAACTTTTCATTAGCTGGTAGTAAAATTTTAAAATTAAAATAACTAGGGAAAGCTAATGAGTTGCTATGACTATGGAGTTGGAAATCAGTTTACTAATATTCTAGTCAACTGGAGTAATATTTAGAGCTTTTGGCCCTTTCTCAATCAAGTCTAGAATCACCCATATATTTTTGTCAAAACCATCTGTATTTAATAGGGAATTAGGAAGACATAAATGTCTATTGCACTTCACTTTTCTTAAATATCTGCTGTTTACTCAAACACCTGGATGTTGCAGCTTACTCTTTCAACACTCAGTAAGTTTTTCATTTATTCCAGCTAAATCGACTGCTTTGTCCAGTTACAGGAGCTCCCACATTGACTTGACAACTAGGCTTAAACCTGCTCAATGACTCCCTTTTATTCCAATGTCTTCCAGACATGGTACTAAATGATCACCTATATAAACATTAAAAAAATAGGAATAAATGTTCAGGCTAGGTGATTTGGAGATGTAGCTTTCATTTTTTTTTGTATTAACAGTTTTCTCACATCATTGCTAATTAAAGCATAACAATTAGTGCCTTAATGCTTTTACATGCTTTTTTGGTGTCCTCAAGAATAAAAAACAATGGTGTCCTTACACCTCCATTTTGTTACTTCATAATTGTGCAAATTACACAAAAAAGCTAGTAACCTCATTTTGTTCTTATTAGTCTCTCATGGATCAACTATAAACTCCTGGTCAGAGCCTTGACATATGAAAAACCAAGGAAAGAGAGAACATTCTCTTGAACTTGAACTCCTCCTTGACAGGAAATGAAAAGAGCTGTGTTTTCTTTGAGAAGTTCCCTCACTCAGCTACTCCAAAGCTGTGGCCACTTCAAAGAGGTTCCCTGCAGAGGGACAGACTCTCTTCTGAGGAATTTTGATGGGAATGCAAGATGAAAGCTCTCCTGTATCTTATCACAGGGTCCTGCATATGGCAGCATTTCAAAGGGCCCCTTATTCCCTTTGGTTGGGCATGTCACTTTTGTAAAATGCAACTAGGTAGAAAAGTAAAGCAAAATCACGAAGCCTTTTGTCTCCTATTCAGCTCTTCCTACCATCTTGGTTGAAAATATTAAACATTTTCAAGTTTTGGGGGCCCAAAGAGTTCAGAACTTACAATTTGACAATGACATTTGTAGAACTGTAGTAGGCTGAATAACACGTCAAAGATATCCACATTCTAATTTCTGAAACCTGTGAATATGCTATCTTACCTGGTGAAAGTGACTTTGCAGATACATCTTAAATTAATTGAGATGGGGAGGTAGATTATTCTGTATTATTCAGGTAGGAGGAAGTAATCAAAAGCGACCCAAGTGAAAACAAGGAGACATCACCATGGAACCATAAATTGGAGTGATGAGCTCTGAAGATGGAGGCAGGGGCCACAAGCAAATGTGTGCAGGTGGCATATAGAAGCTTGTAAAGGGAAGGAAACACTTTTTCTTGACATCTCCAGAAAGTATGCAACCTGTCAACTTCTAGATTTCAGACTTTTAAACTTTACAGCTCTAAAAACATAATTTGTGATTATTTATGCCACTAACTTTGTGGTAACCTGTTGTAGCAGCCACAGGAAATTAAGACAACCAAACAGTAATCAACCCAACTTGCTATCCAAGTTTATTAACACACTGCATCTCTGTAAAGATAGAAATCTCTCCGGCCTTGTCATATTTCAAAAAGTAGTCCCCTTCTCATGAAATTATCCCTTGCTTTCTCCTCATAGTCCATCTCCTTAGCTGACTCCTGCTCATCCTTCTAGCCCCATTTCATCTGTTGATCTTTCTTAAACCATTCTATATACCTCCTTAACAAAGTTAGGCCGAGTTAACTCCCCTTGAGAACTTGTGCATAAATAGATATATCTAATGTCTTACAATGTTGACTTATGGCACTGCCTTCTGCTTTATATACTACATAGAAAGTATATTTTATATCTATAAAAATTTAGAAAGTATATTTTATATCTAGCTTCTAGAAGAGTAGTCTTATTTATATTTATATCTCAAATACCTACACACAAATAATAATAGAATTTTGAAGACATGAGTAAATGAATGTAAGTTTGGATAAATGAATGTTACTTTAGGTTTAAACTTAAAACCACTGGAAACTCATCAAATTAATTTTCATTTAAGACGAGTCTCTCTGGGAAGTCTTCCTCAAACTGCCAAAGCAAGCGTTTGATATCCCATACTGGTCTAGCACTTTTTACAAATCTTAATCATCATACCATATTGTTATAATTTGTTTCAGCTTCATTTTCCCAGTAGACTCTGAAACCCCTGAGGCCTGAGTGCGAATCTCACTGAGCCTTGAAATCCTAAAACTGAACACAGGTAAATCAAAAAACTACATGCTGTTACTTTATATGGCACTGATCAAAGCTTATTGAACCAGATCACTTATTCCTTCATAGTTGTTGAGCTTTATAATGCATCATTTCAAATCCCAGAGCTGGGAATAGATCAGAGGTGTAACAGGACAATCATCTATACATATTTACGATGGAAACTTCAGAGTATGAAGTTGAAAAGAAGAAAAAATGGTCCATTTTATTCTTTGTACAGTTGCAGGATATTTAAAAATTATCTATAGGACTGCATCTGTAACAATGGCTTCAAGAAACTAGAAGAGTTGAATTGTCCCAAATAAGCCAATAGTCCCTGTCATACTATTATTATTTGAAATAATGTATGATTGCACATAAGTTTCATATTGGTCTCAATTCAGTATGGTCCATATTAAGTTAGCAGCAACTCTCATTTTATGAAATCATTACTAATATAACTGAATTCTACTACATGTTATTACTTTACAGGTCTTTTCCTGAGCTCTGTAGAACTGTTGTTTTTAATATGTACATGTATTTTGTTTATCAGTGTTCAATCTCTTTCTATGAAACTATTACTTTTGGTGGATGGCCTGATTTTAAGAATTGTGTTTTCCTTTTTTCATCATAATATTAAGTAATCTTAATGATTGCTTAAAAAGTGTAAGTACTGCCGGGTGACCTACTCATTGCATGCCTATGTCACATATTGAGAGTATTCTACTATTATTTTTGAAGAACTGAAAAATCAGTAAACAAATCATAGAGTTTCTTTTAATTATTTGTGAATTTAATTGTACTTCAAAAACAATTATTACTACAAATATTTAATAAAACTCTGGGGAATATATGGTTGTAAATTAATATTCTTTTATAATCTGATAAAACATTATGATATTGAACACATATAATTTCATATATTTTACTTTCTTCTGCAATTAAACTGGCTAAAGACATGAGTAAATGAGTAAACTCAGCATGGCTTTGTTTCTACCAATTTGAGGCATACAGAATTATGTAACAGCTGTGGCTATTGATACAATTGGGCTGTTTTATATTCTTACTTTGTACTTTTTGAATCCAAAATTATCTGGGGGAAATTAAAATTCTAGGTTTGTTTTGATAAATAACATGTTTTCATTTCACATTTTCCTTTGGAATTATAGTCAAAACATTTAAATTCTTGAAAAAATGAACTCTTAGGTCATTTGAAGATCTCATAATCAATAATTCTAAAAGAGTTTTTCCCCTACACTGGCTCCTGCAGCATCAGAGTCTGGCAGGCTGTATGGATTGAATCACCCTTTGTACTGCTGTCTCTTAATCTCAGTGGTATATGTGGAGAGGATATGGCACAAGCTCTTCAATTGCACACGTCTGGGTTGCATTAAGCTTTAATAAACTTAATTCTGTTTGCTTCTGGTCATCTCTTCAATTTATGAAGCTCACTTTGTAATTAGGCCCTACTTTCCAAACTATTCACCCTAACTAGTTTGAAATAACCTGTAAATTTAATGATCAAAGCCTTTATTCTAGCATTTAGTCACTGAAGAAAGATTTCTGTGTTTCAGACTTGATTTCTATATGTCCCCAGAGTTGACATTGATCCACTCACTGTTCAGATACCTTGAAGGGAAACATTAAAACTCTGTAAAATATCAAGACAGATTATGATTATTTTTAAAATCTGTCATCCTTTCAAAGAGATGTAAGTTACTAAAAGAAAATTGTCCTTTATAAAGACATTGGTTGACATAAAATTCCTGAATTTCACTAAGATATTGAATACTGTACTGAAACATTATGATTAGGCTGTCTCCCGACATTTTATTATAGTATATAAAAATAACTGCTTAAAATATTTTTCATTTCTCGGCTCTTTTTAAAAAGAATTCAGCATTCTTAAGGTTGACTTGGAATACTGCTATTCAGAAAATTGCTAATTAATTGCTCTAGCAGGCCTGGGTCTGAAAATTGCATATGGGAATTATTTTCAAAAAGATTTCCATTCAAGTTAAAATCATGGCAATAATGCCAAAATGCTGGGAAAGCATGGTAAGTGCTTATATATCTCCTGGCCAGTCTGGAATATATTAAAAGGTTATTAGGATACACTTTTGAATGACACTGGCGATATTATTTATTTTTAAATCTCACATGTCCATGGCATTCTGACCACTGCTTCCACATTATGGTTTCTTTTCAGACATTATAATGATTATAAAACATATTTTAGACCACCGCACTATCAAAGAATGTCAGAGATGGAACAACCATTATGGACCAACTAATTGAAATTAGTTAACATGCAAGGAAACTGAAGTCCCAAATGACAGTTTACCCATCTTGATTATCGTGAAGTTTGGTTGAGACAGAAGAGGAAAGAGATTCCAACCTTTCTAATTCTCAGTTCAGTGTTGTTTTTTTTCAGTCAGTTGGTGAGACATCGCATGGAGAAAAGGAGAGGATGTAGTTTACCATTAGTGTGAAAGAGCCAGTGGAGAGATTGTGGCAAGGTCTAATTTACAGAGTCCTGCTTTTTAAAGTCTCCAAGTATTGGTAACAGAAAGGAAGGATGAGACTTCTGATGAAAATCTGATTATTACAGTTGGGGTGGGAGTTATTTTCTCTTTGTACGCTTGTATGATTCTGTCTTAATCATTAACATTACATAGATCAAAATATATCCCAGTCTGGGTCTTTTATCTTTCCTACCTTCCAGAGAATCCCTTCAACTTAAAAAATCTTGCCTTTTACTAGGTAAGTATAGTTTTAATAATAAAAAAGTTTTAAAACTTCTCATTTAAAATTATTTGATTTGAGTGCTCAGATGCCAGTTGCCCACACTGTTGAACTTCAGGGTGGATTTAAACTCACTTAAAATTGGTGGTGGTTAGCTCTGTCAGCAGTTGTAGTCACATCTCAGTTTTATTAGTCCCAAGAAAAATAGATAAAAATAAAATATAAAAGAAGTACAAAATAATATAAAAATGTTAAACTTACTTTTGTTTTGGAACTTCAAGATCGCTATAATTTCAGAGAAATTGATTTTTGAGAGCATGTTTAATCTTCACATATTTGTGTGTTTTTTTTTTGTCTCCCCCTCCCCCCCGGCTATTGATTTCTAATTTCAAAGCATTATGGTCAAAGAATATGCTTGGTATGACTTCAATTTTCTAAAGTTTGTTGAGGCTAGTTTTCTGTTTCAACATAGTCTATCTTTGAGAATGTTCTATATACACTACAGAAGAATGTATACACTGGTGTTCTGGGATGAAAGACTCTGTAAATGTCAATTATATCAATTTGGTCTAATGTGGCTCCGAATGCCAAATGCTTCAGTGTTTCTCAGCT
Organism: Antrozous pallidus; assembly: GCA_027563665.1. Classification (NCBI taxonomy): domain Eukaryota; kingdom Metazoa; phylum Chordata; class Mammalia; order Chiroptera; family Vespertilionidae; genus Antrozous; species Antrozous pallidus. The sequence continues at coordinate 56,755,670 of CM050521.1, read as the reverse complement.
GAATTCACTGAGGCTCCCAGGCTACTGGATGCCAGTATGTGACTTCCGTGGGATTTGTTGGAAGGTTCTGACACTTAGCTGGAAGCCTGGTTCATCTCCCCAACTCTGCCATAGCTTCAAAGGTCATCCTTTTGTTCACAGTTCATGTTGAATTAGATGTTATTGAAATTCTAGAGAAGTTGGGATGTAAAACTTCAGGAATCTCTCTCCCACTTTGCTGGGGCTCTATACCACCTAATGTATTCCCTCAACTATACCATTTACTGACAATAAGTGTGGAAGAATCATGTACACGAAGGGAACATCTGTTTTCTGTGTGTTATACAATGCCTTAACCCTTAATACATTAATTCATTTAATACTTAGTGAGAAATAAAGAAAAACATAAAATATCCATGAATTCAGTATACCATGTTGATCTGTGTATTCAAATATTCTCTAAACTGGAAACTGTCTTTTTTTTTTTTTTTAAATATATTTTATTGAATTTTCACAGAGAGGAAGGGAGAAGGATAGAAAGTCTGAAACATCGATGGGAGAGAAACATCGATCAGCTGCCTCTTGCACATCTCCAACTGGGGATGTGCCCGCAGCCAAGGTACATGCCCTTGACCGGAATCGAACCCGGGACCTTTCAGTCCGCAAGCCGACGCTCTATCCACTGAGCCAAACCGGTTCGGCCAAACTGGAAACTTTCTACTATATGTATATATATTTTTTTGTGTAAACTTCTTCCATGCCACTCATAAAAAAGGGTAAATTTATTTGAATTGCAAGATTCTGGATAACATAGTCTCAATCTTTATTAAAGTTATATCTAGAACACTATAAGTTCTTATTAAACTTTATTTTGAATAGTCATAGTTCCCTGAACCTACTATGCTTTTCTATGTACCCACAGACCCATATATTTTGTATTTTAGGCTTGACACATGTTCTTCCATGTTTGCCAATGAAGTATACTCCTGCTCTTCTTTGTAGAACTCAGCTCAAATATCATCTATTTTATAAAGGCCTACTTGGCCCCTTTTATCTTATTTGGACCTCCTTAACACTTTTTTATAGCACTTATTTGATAGTCCTCTAATTATTTACTCACTAGAGGTCTGGTGCACGAAATTTGTGCATGGGGGGAGGGTCCCCTCAGCTCAGCCTGCATCCTCTCCAATCTGGGACCCCTTGGGGGTTGTCCAACTGCCAGTTTAGGCCTGATCCTGGGGATCCCTCACACAATCCCTCACACAATCAGACATCCTCACACAATCCTGGACTGCTGGCTCCTAACTGCTCACCTGCCTTATTGCCCCTAATTGCCATCCCTGCCAGCCTGATTACACCTAACTGCCTCTGCCTGCTGGCCTGATCATCCCCAATTGCCACCCCCACTAGCCTAGTTGCCCCCAACTGCCCTTCCTGCCAGCCTGGTTGTCCCACATAGCCTGCTGCTCAGTCATTTGGTTGTCCCTCACTAACCCTCTTGCCAGTCTGGTCACCCCACACAGCCTGTTCGGTCATCTATTTGGTTGTTTCTGTTATCACTTAGACTTTTATATAGATAGATATGTATTTGTCCCATGTGACCCAATATTTTCCCATGTGTAAAAATGTCACAGGCCTATGATGTGGGGCTCAAAAATGCTAATACTTTTTCTATCCCAATTCCTAAATGGACTATTTTATAAACTGCATAGAACCATAGTGATATTTATGAGTTCTGCTAATGGTATTCACAACTCAGAGCTCTATTTTTATTATTATACAACTAGAGGACCAGTGCACAAAGTTATGCACATTGAAAGGAAATTAATTGGAAGGTAGCCAGCAAGGTGAGACTGGGTAAGACAAGCTGGACACACCCTAGAGCCAACCTCCAACAATCGCTCCCTGGGGATGGGGCTGAAACCAGCTCTTTGACATCCCCTGAGGGGTCCCGGATTGTGAGAGGGTGGTTCTCGGGTGATGCACCCCAGAATCAGGCTCCCTTCTCTCTGGTTCCTTGTGCGTCACCTGAGAATATCACTCAAGAACTGCAGCTGGCAAGTCACTGCAGCTCTGCAGCTCCTGTGTTGAGCATATGTCCCCTGGTGGTCATTGCACAGCATAGTTACCAGTCAGAAGGTTAGACAGTCACTTAGGCTTTTATGTATATCGATTAACCAATACAAATGCTGAATGCTAAAAAAGAGGATGTGCACATTTTAAGTAATAGTAAATGATAAAAAATTGATACAGGGCTAGCTCAAAGCAATATTTTCCACTTGAGGATTATATCAAAAACATTTCCATGACAATCTCATCTTACATTTTCTAGCATATTCTTCCCATTGCCATGTACTAGTATATCCTTTTCCAAATTTCAGACTAACTATGTAGAACGTATAGTTCATTATTTTGATTTTCTTTTTTGTTGTTATTAATACTAACTCTACTATGTGCCTAACACTTTCTGGGTATTTTATATACATTAATTCACTTACTGAATCCTGAAAATAATCATATAATGTAGGTGCTATTATTTCAGTTTAAAAAGAAAACAGAGAACAAGAAATATGTTTTACCCATAAGTCTTCCAGATTTCCTCAAATTATGCTATATAATAATAGAGGAATATGCTAGTTATTCGTTATGCCATAATGTCATGACCAATCTACAAGTGGTGGAGAGCTATAGAAGGGCAGGGCAGTGAGCTGCAAGCTGGGAGAGCTACAGGAGGGCAGGGCAGCAAACTATGAGCAGCAGAGAGTAACCAGCGATGGTGGGCGGGTGGCCAGCTGAGGCAAGCAGCAGCAAGCTACTCATGCACGGATTCATGCGCAGGGCTACTAGTATCATTATAATATTATTACAGTTACCAATATTTGATCAAAATATAATCTGATATTAAAATAGTAATATTGCCTTAAATTTGTATAGTGCTTTATCAAACACAATTTCATTTAATTTTTACAGACACCTAAGGCAAGTCACACAATGTGCAAGATGAATAAAACTGAGGCATAGAAAGGTTAAGAGAGCAAATTTACATAAAAGTCCTCATTTTAAGTAAAAACACCAGTTTATGGATAAATCATGCATTGTCACAGGCTAAATAACATAAGGTACAAATCCCTGGAAAATGTAAATATCGCCTTATTTGGAAAAAGGATCTTTGCAGATGTGATTAAGTTAGGATCTTGCAATGGGGTGATTATCCTGGATTATATAAGTGGACCCTAAATACCATCACATAAAGAGAAACAGAGAGCTGGAGAAGGAGTTTTTACACCCAGAGGAGAAGGTGGTATAAAGACTGAGCAGACAAGAGATTTGAAGATTCTGGCCTTGAGAATTAGAAACATTATGTGGCCAGTCACAAGTCAAGGGATGCCAGCAGCCACCAGCAGCTAGCACAGACAAAGAAAAAGTTCTCCCTTATACTCTTAAGCAGTGTGTCCTGGCCAACACCTTGATGTTGGACTTTGATCCTCCAAGACTGTGAGAATTTAATTTCTGCTATTATAAGCCACAGTGTTTGAGGTAATTTGTTACAACAGCCACAGTAAACTAATGCAAGGAATACTTGAAAGGAAAATTAGATCTAAACTGATTAACCTCATAATGGTAATTAACTAAATACATTTGGCCCCTAGTATCCTGCTATCTAAGGTCTAAAGTGTTAAAAGGGATATAATAAACACCAGTTTGTTCCTTTATTTTGTTTTTTAGATTCCATATGTAAAAAATAATCCAATAAATGGAATATGGTAAACTTGAATTTTTATGAATTCAACATGGAATGATCTCTTCTTCTCTTTGATTTCATAAAACTTGTTGTTATTGTTCCAACTCATTTTCCTGCTGCATCAATGTTCATCTTATCATGGACACACATATCAATGCACAGATGATTGTCCCCTCTCAGAATTCTTTATCCTTGAAACCCCTCTTTCACGTCTAGATTAGTGTCGCCTAGATTATCATGTTTGCTTTCTGCTTCCCCATATGATTTGTCTGCCATCCCCCCTCCCCCCATTCACCTCTTTCAGGGTGATTTTGTCTGGAAAGGTTTCTAGGACATTAACCTTTTCTTCTTCTAAACTCTGATATTATATAATTCCCATCTCTTCAATGTTTTTTTATTATTTGATCTTTTTCCTGCTTCCTACCCTATCTCCTTTTTGGTCTCCTGACATTTTATGGAGTACTAGATTTTTCAACTTATTTCCTTTGCTGATTTTTACTCATCTATTTTTTTAGCCATTGCTATGAACTCTTTCAAATAGTTTAACATTACAACAGACTTTTACATCCTATTTGCAACAGAGTTGTATAGCATCATTTTTTCAATACAATTTCATTTCTGAATATGTGAGAGAGGTGCAGTGCTTTTATTTGTAATAATCATTACTTTGCTGATGTACCATATTCTGTGAGCCTATTTCAGCATACTTCCATTTAAATTGAGCTGAGACAGCTTTTGAAGTAATTGTCGAAGGTCCTTAATTTCTTAAAACTCCCATTTTACATCCTTTACATTCAATTACTGTCAAAGTTAAAGAAAGAAGACAGCAGAGTGGAATCTTTATTAGAAGGTCCAAATCATGATTTTTATAATGCAATGTCTAGGGCTTGTCATTGGCATCCATTGACAATACCTTAACAGCCAAGGTAATTATTTCATGTTCCAGGTTACCCAGTTCACTTCAGCTGAAAAGGATTGATAACTGAGCAACAGAAAATCATATTTCAGACCTCTCTGCCTACCTGCAAATTCATGAGTGGCTCTTGTAATCTACCTACCTGAATTTTATTCATATATTCATTTATTCAGAACTTGGGTAGTTTCTAAAAGAATTTAAGGCAGCTTAGAGAGAGAAAATACGATGAAACAGTGTAAGAATAAAATAGGGAAAGCACATTGATTATAAGTGATACACATGTTAACGTGGCTCACCAATTTAGCACCAAGACTGGTAAGCAGGCAAAGATAAAATATCACTGTAACTCAGTTCAGTGATCTCAGCTCACCTTCATCAGAAAACTGAGGGGCGGGAGGAAAGCTCTCTTATAAGTTATCAATAAAAAGATGCTGCATAGGAAATATTTTCCTTAAGTGCATATCCACAAACTTCCATAGAGCCATTTACAGTGCTCATAAATATATCTTTGGTATCAAAATTAAGTATTAGCCAAAAAATGATATTCCAAAGGAAATTAAAATTTAGTGCAGTTCAGCTATGCTATTAGGTCTTGTCATGTCCTTTTATAAAGAACAAATGAATAAAACTAGACAAAATTCATTGTTCTTCCCTGTTAACAGAATATGGTTCAAATTTCTTACCATTGTACTTAAGAATCTCTCTGATCTAAGCTAAATCTACTTATTCTCATTTCTCAATTATCTCCCATTGAGGTCTCCATGCTCTAGAGTATTGCTATCTGATAAAACTTTCTGCAATGATGGAAATATTCTACATCTGTTCTGCCCAGTATAGTACCCTTAACTTCATGTGCCTACTGAGCATTTGAAGTGTGGCTAATGCAACTGAGGAATTGAAATTCTGATTTTATTTCATTGAAATTTAAATGATATAGCACTTAAGCCAATATGGTTAGTGGCTACCATATTGGACAACTCATCTATAGAGCAGAAAGTCTGAAATTTTATCAGCTATCAGAGTCACCTGAAAACAGATGATTGGACTCAATCCCAGAGTTTTGGAGTTTGTAGACTGGGGTAAGGCCCAATAATATGCATTTATAAAGAATTCACAAATGATGCTGATGCCTTTGGTTGCTCCAGAGTATAAGTTTGAGAACCAGTGTCCCAGATAAGTTTAAACCCTATTGTCTCTTGAACAAATTTAGTACATGTGGTAACATTTGGAAAGGGTGCAGGCTAGGCTAAGGGACATGCCTCCTATGCACGAATTTTTTGCACCAGGCCTCTAGTATACACATAATAAACATACAGTCAGGGTTGTTGGATTGTAGTAGAGGCCAGATTTTGTTTTTTAAATATTAAACATGTAAAAGTTATTTTATTTATTCTAGTTTAAATTTTGGTTAGTAGAACAATCAGTTATTAAACTACCTAGAATACTTTAAAGTTAGGCTTAGAAGTCAGAGTATATAAATTGGAGATTTTCATGTTTTTTCTATCAATAGAGTTATATAATAATACTCCACTGACATTGGTAATTATATTTATGAGGCAAATGTGATAAAAATCAGAGATATTAGAGAGAATGGCTACCATCACAAAGTATCATTAAATGTTTAAAAGAGAACAAGATAAATATACTTCTCTCAGCAGATTTTTTTATAACAATGAGAAACTCTTTTTAGTAGCTTTAAACTTTTTATACACAACTCTTTTTTTTAAAAAAGGGAAAATGGCTCACAATTTCTATTGACATGAGGCTCAAAAAAAGCCAGCCACCATTACAATGAAGCTCAAGGTGATACAAACACAAGAAGTGTTTCCAAGATCTCTCACGGCAGTGAACCTGGTTAGACCAGGCAATTAGTTTCTTATTGTGATCAGCCACCTTTAAACCTGAAAGATGCCACCTATTGAGAAATCACTTCCACTTGTTCTGAAATTGTAGTAAGTCACCACCAAATTACTTTTCTTCATGTTATCAAAAAAGTTTACTCAGCAATTTTTAAAACAAACTCACTTTATATTAAAGACTCAATAATATATGGCTGTTTCATTAGTCAGATCACTCTCTTTTTGATTGTCCACACTAATATGGATCTTTATGTGAAGATCAAAGAAATATGCTCAATGAATGAACACTCAAAATCATAGCACAGAGAAGAGCCTAGATGGCATCAGTTGGTCTTAGCGCAACATTATTTGTTGCTAGGTAACCAAAGATAATAAAAGATCTGAAGCAAACCAGCCAAAGAAAACCAGCCCCAGCCAAACTTCAATGTCAGCCCTGCTGCCTGCTACCAATAAATATGTAGGAGGTCCAAAATCAAAACACAGCACCAAACTTGGGGGAAGTAAAGTTGCCTTTACCCTGTGATCTCATGTCCACCTTTCTATACCAATAAGAGGTCTGGCTGACAAGAAATTTCTAAAGAAAAAAAGTCTAGTTTGGGTATAGTCAATTCCCCTCTAAATTTTTGAGTCATTTCTAATATTCTAGGACACCCATTCAGATATTCATTCAGTAAATATTCTGGAAGTGTCTTGGGGGTAGTTTTGATTAATGATAATTTTTTTATTTTGTTGTCAATTGTTTTTGTTGTTGTTGATATATGATCTAAGAATTTAATTTTTTTTTTAGGAAAGAATATCTATAAGGGCAAAGCAACAAATAACAGTAGGCTGTGACTCCAATTAAAGACCAATGGGTACACGCAAAATTTAGATCTCTGTTCAGAACTTTTTTGTTCTGCATTGGTGGGACAATGCCCCATGGAAAAGGTGGGGTATTGACTGAGTCTCAAGGGATTATAATTTAAATAGAAGGAAGCAACTACCCACAGGAAAGAGGGAGTCAAAGAGCGTGATGTGTTCATACAGAGGAAACACTGGCTTCAAGAAGAAAGTTCATTATTTTTTAAATTATTAACAGTTATTCTACATTGAGTCTATTCTTGCCAAAGAAAATACACTTTTGTACCTGATTTCACAAGTCATGATGGTAATCCTCTGAAACAGATACTATTGTATCAATTTTGTAGATGAGTATAGATAGATGGATGAATGGATGGACAGATGGACCCATGGAAGGAAAGAATACCAAGGTTAAGGTATTTAAAATTAGTCTAAATTCACACAATCAAAATTCAAGTTTGTCTGACTTCTAAGTTCAAATTCCTAACTACATTTTACATTCCCTCCATGAATATTAGGTGACAGGGGAAGTAAATAAAGATAAGTCACCATAATTTAAATTTGATTTGATGATTCCATTCAATGTGGATACTAAAAAATAGCTGTTTTAAATAAGAGAGTGAATGATGTTAACATTAAAACTCTCATAATAAAATTTTCCAACTTAGCCAGGTTGCCAATTTTAAAGTTGAAATTTCTGGGATTTCATATGCTTGACATACAGTCTTCATGAGCCATTTAGTCTGGTTATCCACTCCATAAAATATACCCAAGAAAATTAAGAATAGATTATTAAATGTAAAAATATAAAATATTCAACTCATACTATAAGAATGCTTTTAATCAATGTTATTATGAACAAATGTCTTTAAGCAAAGCTGGTTTAATGACATTACCCCCCTACTGAGATTGTCATTAGAAGAGTAGCTTTTAGAAAAGCCTAAGTGGATTGCCCAAATAGCTTCTAAGGCCATTTAATTAACATGAATTTGGAAATCTGGGTTTTTTATTTGTTCAACAGCCCAAGGATCAGGTCAACACAATTGTTCATGATGGCAACCCTCTGAAGTAGATATAAATGCAGGTATAAATAATATCATTATTAATGGTTTTACAAAATATGTAGAAGTGAGGAATGTAGTTCCTATATCTTTAAATATTTTAATCAATTGGTATTTTGTTAGAAGTTCTATTTGAATTCAATTGGTAGAGCACTTTAAGTATCTTGTTTTAGTGTCTCAGATCCATTTCTAGCCATCTATGGATCCTCTGGGTAAAAAGTAGGAGTCTTGCTAATCTTAGCTTTTATTCACTTTCTATTTATAGTCTACTACCTATAGTCTCCTCAGCATTCACTTCCTGCAGAATTGCTAATGAAAACAATTCCCATTGCCAGTTCAATTTGCTCAGGCAGAGGCTTTGATCACAAAGAAAAACCAGATTTTATATTGGAAAACTGAGTCTTCAATGGTGGGAGGCAATTCAACATCTCTGTAAGAGGGATGTGAATGTTTGTTATGTTCACTACAGGAATAATAGGTTAAAAACAACTGAGAAACAGCTCTATCAATATGGAACATTTTTTTATCCACCTTGACTGATTTGGCAATTACTATTCATTCTACTTGAAATTTCTATCTCTATCTTCTCATGATCAATATGTGTACATCCTTTAAAACCAAGCTTAGGTGTCATTTTCTCTGAAATTCTGCCTATGAACATTACACTGGATTTATGTGACTGTCTCCCTCTTAGATTGTAAAGTCCTTCCATAGAAAGGTTCTACATTGTTCCTTTGTGGAACATAGGTACCTATCAAGATTCTTGTCACAACAGACATGCTCAAGTAATGTGAGATGAACTGAAATAAACTGGACTTTCAATTTAAGTGAGTGATCCCACCTCTGATCTCACTAAGAAGCCCTACGTAGAAAAATGCCTTTCCCGTCCAATGCTGTATATCTCTTTCACATCACTCTCTACTCTCTTGCAAAAATTTGTTCTTTAGTCTACACTTACTCTCTACCTTCTTTCTCTCTCTTAGTGGAACAAATTTGTCCTATTTTCCAAGGATACTTATGTTCTCTGTGAGCTTATTAATAATCATACTCTTTCTCTAGCAAAGCCTCACTCTTCTACAGTAATAGACAACCAGATCAATAAATGTATAGATATATGGAAATCCTGGTATGCTCAAAAAGAACACATTGCTATGCAGTATCACTGTTATCCTGAGGTGTTCGTCATCAGCATTTTCATTTGCTGTGGTATTTTCTTTCTCTTTTTAAATTAGGGCTAATTTTGTTTCACTCTTATTATATTACTAGGTGGGAATTTTGATATTCTTATTATGTATAATAGAATCTTTTGCATATTTTTAGCCCATGATTAGGTAATAGACATGTATGTGTCATGGCTTATTTGTGAATTATATGTTTTTTTCATTGCTGATATTGGTATATTTATGTAATCCTACCAATTTAATTGCCACAGTGGCACTTTACTTGAAGTGTGCTGCTTGCACATTTTGCCATTAAATAAATTGCAATACACTATTAAAACACATAACTAAATTGTTAATTTTATAAGACAATATTTTATCATATTTAATCATGGGTATATGGTCATGTTCTCTTACAAGACAAAATATTATTTTTCTACAAAACTTGAGATAGAGAATACTTTTCCTGGTTAAATGAGTTTAAGTAAAAAAAAATAATTAGCTTTACACTAGTTGCCTCCACATCCACTTATAATCTTATATTTAAGAGTGATATTGCACAGCATATGATTTTAAAAAAACCTATAAGCAATATTTGTGACATGCCTGGTTTACATTAAAATGTATAAAGACTGTGAATTACCACATCTGTCTGCTTAATTGCCCTTTAAAAAGATATTAATGGTTAATACTTTCTTTTCTAAGTGCACTTAAACCATTTGCTTAATAATCCATTCTGAAGTGTTAACATAAACCAATATCAAACTTTTTAGTTCTCAGCTATTGAAATCTAATTTATTCTAATTTGGAAAGTCTTTATATTTATTTGTCCATCTCCACTTTTATAGTACCTTTTCACACATTTTCCATCACAAATACAATGCCCATTTAACCAAGAATAAAAATAATGAAAATGTGCTTTAATATGGTAATTGAGGGGACAAACTTCTTTTCTGTCTTAAGCACTTCTTTCTTGTCTTAGAACCCGTTCTCTTTTTTTAAGTGGAAGTAAAAGATTTAGCTATCAAAAAACTTGAATGACATTTAACAGCTTTCTTCTCTTATCTATCTAAATAAATAAGTACCATTTCTTTGACCCAGCAATTTCAATCCTACATATATGCCCGAAAGAATTAAAAATATGTACTAAGCAAAGACATATACATAATAGCACTATTTACAATAGCCAAAAGGTAGAAACAGCCCAAAGAGCTATTAGAAATGAATGCTTAGGTCAGTCTGAGGTTATTTTTTCTTAAGATTTACTTGAGTTGTTAAGAAATCAAAAGCAGTTTGTTGTTTTTTTCTTTTTAATTTTTGCTGTTTTTAGTGTTTTTCTATCCCCAAAAATGAAGGCCAAAAAATAAAGAATGCTACCTAAGAAGCTAGCAATAGAAAATAGATCCCTGGCTGTTCTACCAAAGGTGCTTTAGAAACACAGAGGATCTAGAGATTATGTTTAAAATTCTACAGAATTTGTTATTTGTTTGGATCAAGAGAAATGTTGATATCTCAACAATGTTTATTAAAACATGGTTCTGTTTTCATGCTCAGAATAAAAAAAAAACTACTGGGAAGCAGTAACTCACATGTGCCATTGATGTGCAGGGAAAACCAGGCTAGAATTAACCAGGACCACTGATGACTGAGAATTAACAGAACCTCATTTTCATAGATAAAAGATGCACAAAAATATATTCAAAGTATTGAATTCAAAGCTATGCCTTTATTTTTATATCAGTTTAGGATTATTAATCTGAACTTAACATATAGGTATAAAAGTGGACTTTTGGATATCAAGGAGACAGAGTACAATAAATTGATATCAAAGGTTGTAGTCTACTCACTTCCTTTATAGAGGTTCACATCACACAAATACCCAAACAGTCATGGACTCTTTCATTGTAAACTCCTCATGTCTCTCAATGCATTGCCTATAACAATCAGCACATCCTCTATTGAAGGAAGTCTCTGCTCTGCAGAAATATCTATGAGTTCTATAATTTAATGAGCTTGTTTTTTCTGCTAGTGTTGACGAAACCAAAGATGCTTGTTGTCCTGCTGGGTAAAACTGCCTTTCATTTTTCAGCACTTGTCTACAAATCCCTGTATCTATCAGTTTAGACATGTCTAATAATCACTTGCAGAGTTCATATTGAACTACATTTAAATATCAGAGTATGAGGCTGACAACACACAGTCCGTTCCCATACACTAGAAGCTGCAGGAGAGTTTTGCAAATAAATGCTAACAGTCTGATTCAACGTCAAAATTGGCAGGGATATATATATATATATATATATATATATATATATATATATATATATATATAGAGAGAGAGAGAGAGAGAGAGAGAGAGAGAGAGAGAGAATGAATGGCCCAGTGCATGAAATTCATGCACATAAAAGGGGGACCCAGAGTCACATCCCCGCTCACCCACATGTGCCTCAAAATCACATGAGACCTAGACCTGGCTGCCCCGCCCCCCCTCATTAGGCTAGATCCAGACCTGGCCAGTCCCACCCTTGTCAAGCCCTGTGGAGAAGGGGGAGTAGCCTCAGGTCCCCTGGCCTGGTGGCAGGATGGGGGCATGGCCTAAGGTTCCCCAGATGGGGTGGAGGGCATGCCTTGAGGTCCCCATCAAGCCCCACCAGGTGGGGGACCAGCCTGAGATCCCCTGTTGAGCCCTGTATGGCCTGAGGTCCCCCGCCAAACCCCACCAGACAAGAGGGAATGCAGCCTCAGGTCCCCCATCAAGCCCTGCCAGATGGGGGACACAGCCTGACATCCCCTGTCAAGCCCCGCTGGGTGAGGGGCATGGCTTGAGGTCCCCTGTGAAGCCCTGCTGGGTGGGAGTGCAAGATGAGTTCCCCCAACCCAGCACTGGGGATGCACCTTGAGGTCCCCCATCAAGCCCCACTAGGTGGGGAGCATGGCCTGAGGTCCCCTGTCAAGCCCTGCCAGGCAGGGGGGTGCAGCCTCAGGTCCCCTGACCCAGTGCTGAGGTGGGAGGTGTGGCCTGAGGTCCCCGGTCTGGTGTCAAAGCAGGTGGTGTGGCCTAAGGTCCCGCAGCCTGATGCCAGGGCAGGGGCACAGCCTGAGGTTCCCCTGTCAAGCCCTGCTGGGTGGGGAGTGCAGCCTGAAGTCAAGCTCCACCTGGTGGGGCTACAGCCTGAGGTCCCCCAGCCTGTCACTGGTGTGCGGGGAGCAGTTTGAGGTCCCCTAGCCCAGCACCAGGACAAGAAGTGCACCTTGTCAAGCCCCACGGGGGTGGGAGAGGGCGTAGCCTCAGATCCCTGTTGATTGCTTGTTAAGGTTCCTTATGGGAACTTGGCCTCAGCTGTGGGTGCAGCCATCTTTGCGATGGAGTGATGGTCAATTAGCATATTCCCTCTTTATTAGATAGGATACCATCATTCATCTGACAAGACTTGGAATGAGCCCTTGAGGTAGAATAAGCTACTGTATGAAGTAGGTTCACATCCTGAACTGTGCCTGCAGGTCTGAGCTACCAGGTAGAGAAGGTGCAACATGTACAGATGTATGACAGGGTGGCTATGAGAAACTGCATATAACTGGTTGGCTCCCCCAACACCCCTCCCATGGTGCCCTAAGAAAGTTTATGTGCTAAAGAAGGCACTTGAAACAGAATTATTATCTAATAAATTATATTTAAGACTTCATAGTATAATATGTCATATTCAACTTTATAATAATTAAAGCTTTTATTTTTATGACCATATCCACTGTTTAACACTCAAGAGTTAAACCCTTCATTTGATTAAGCTTAAAGATTTGCAAAAAAGCAATTGAGCTAAAAGAAAAAAAATAGAGGCAAATTACTGTTATAAATTTATAAACTTCTTATTTTATGCCAATGACATTGCCAGTCAAATAACATGTCTAGAATGACCTCAGTTTTAAACTTTCTTCTACTAAATTTTATGTGTAAAGTCCACTGAATTAATTACATCTCATCCAAAATTTTAATGTATAAATCTGAAAACTGAAATTTCACATATGTATGTAAAGTATAAGTAACTGTCCTTAAATTTTACAATATGTTACATATAATTCACTTCTATAATAATCATATAAAATTAGGATTTTATATATAAAATTTAGAGAGTAGGATTTATAAATAAAATTTAGAGACTAGAATGATAAAAAGAGAAAACACATTGCTTTTTCTCTCATTTACTATGATTTATGAGAAATACTGTTCCCTATCATTATCTATCTATATTCAGAAAAAATTTTAAATTAAGATTTATCTGTACAATAACTTCAATAACAACCCAAAAAGGTGTTACATAAATAGTACTATAAAGGATTTGTTATAGCAAAGGCTCCTACTTCTATGGGATTTTTCTCTCTCTTGGGTGCCCATGAGACACAGAGGAGATGCAGTGTAGTCACCTTCCTTTCCTGGGAATCTGAGATAAAGCCTTCCCGGGGAAGCTTTAGAAACCCCTACAAGGGCAGAGCCTGCTCTGTGCATGTCAGAGAAATGAAAACATCCACCAGATCCACAGAAAAGTTAAATTTTCTGGGATTAGTTCTGGATTGGAAATGACAATAGCCACTGACCTAATTTTATACAGTTTACCAAGCTCTTTTATATGGACTGCTCTATAAGTGATAGGTTTTCTAGGGCTTTTTATTTTCTACTTTCTCTACCTGGACAAACAGAAGCTCAGGAGAGTTCCTTCTTCTCAGCACGTGGTTCATTGGTTCATACCAAAGCCAATGAAACAGATGCGGTGTTATGTAACTGCCTACTGCACGTTAAACAACATGGTTACCCTGCTGACCTCTGCCTCATACACTGAAACTAAGAGCCCTAAAATTAAGGTTTCCAATTCTACAGATACCATGATGATTCTCATCTTGCCCTAATAGCTGGCACCTAAGTTAAAAAGAGTAATGAAGTATTTAAAAGGATTTACAATGCATAACTTGCAAGAAACCAATGACATTATAATACAAATTTCAGCAAAGTTAAAAATAAAGCTAAATCTCTTAATACAGAGAGTTAATAGCTTTATTTCCACAGATTGAAGAAAATCCATAAGAAACTATGATAAAATGCTGTCTTTGGCATACTTAAAAATCAATAGAAAACATTTAATTTTCAGGAGTTAGGAATATTTTGATGATATCAGCTTCATCGCTTCCACAGATTCAAATGTGCAAGACCTTTGGGAAGAAGTGACATTTCCTCTCACTCTAACAAGGTGCTGAATGCCACAATATATGGACATTGAGTGCTCTTGGAAAGTCACAAACAATGCCTTTAAAGGGAAATCTCATTTCTAGAAAAAGGACACATTTCTTATTTAAATGTAGACTTTCCACATGAGGCTTGTTAGTTCTGTTTTAATCTACACTATTTTAATTAAAATATCCAATTTGCTCTTTTTTTATGTGTGATTATCATTATTTCTATGGTGTTATTAGCCATGGTAATAGCAATTAGGAACAGCACTTGAAAACTTATAGCAATTCCACTTTTAATCATGTAGGTTTCTTTCCTAAATGTCTATAAACTTAACAAGAAAGTTATGTAATACAAAATATATAAATGAATAAAACAATAATAAACATAACGGTATAAAGACATTTGACTGCTCAAAGACAGTTGTGTTTGAATAGTACAGCTACATGAAATACCAGGAATTTTTGGAACAGGTGAAACTGGAATTTTTAGTTACTTAACTCCAAATGTTCTAATGAGGATTGCTATAGCATACGTCTCAAGATCCTGATTTAAATACTAATTAGTTGTTGGCAATTAGTTCATTAATAAGCATATAAACCTGAGCATTTTTCTTATTTTTATTTAGAATTGATGTCATACTAATACAAGCATGCAAAAAAAGAAAAGAAAGGTATTGCTTATATTATCTATTATTCAAATGAAAAGTAGTGGTTCTGTATTGTGAAGTTGATAATTATTCTGGATCAGCAGAAAGAAATAGGTGCAAATTACAATAAAAATATCAATTCTCAATCTTTTAAAAATATATATTTTTATTGATTACAGAGAGGGAAGGAAAGGAAGAGAGAGAAACATCAATGTTGAGAGAGAATCATTAATTGGCTGCCTCCTGCACACCCTTTACAGAAGATTAAGCCCACAACCCAGGCATGTGCCCTTGACTGGGAATCGAGTCAGGTACCTTTCAGTCTACAGGCTGATGCTCTAGCCACTGGGTCAAACCAGCCAGAGTTCTCACTCTCTTTTTGATAGTCAGAGAGAATTGTCTACCAGATTGTTGGCCTGGCTCTAACTTACCTACCAAGGCTCTAATATTTGCATTTATCTCTCTTTCTGATTCCATCCAGTGTTGACCATTCAATAGTTAATTCCATAAACTAACATTTGTTTAACAGCTGTTCCTGTCTTAGATCCATCACGGTCCAGGATAGTCGTGGGAAAACCAACCTTTGGAAGTGTTGGATTATGGAATCAATTAACAGTCAGGCTCAAACATTCCATCAGTGGCTTTAGCTTTAGAAAGCAGCCAGTGAGCTTCTGTGAAAACAGCAAGAGCAAAAGAACTCCTTGAAGCTGCATAGAGTGAGGTTTATCTCCTGCCTCAGCAGGTTTCTATGCCAGAGGCAGAGATAACTATTTGATATTTAGACCCAAAGCTCTCTTCATATCCCCATCTCTTAGTGGTGCCATCATAGGCAAGGTGGAAGTTAAAAAGCTGCATTAATTATTTACAGATGGACCCCTTGATAGTCTAAGTTTTATTAATGCCACTGCTTCACATAAGCTTTTTAGCTATTATTGAGGAAATTACCTAAGCTCTATTCAAGAAGTTTAACATATTTGGATGAAAGTGAAGACATCTTAAAATGGCTTAAGTAAATCTCCAGTTCACTTCTGATATTAATTTCCAAGTGAGCAGCAAATTATGAATAGTTATGTATGCCCTATATAACACAATCAAGTGCTTCTCTAATCATAGTGACTGCTTATTTTCTTGAGTAAAAGCTATATGAGCTTGTCACTCTTAAATATTGTGCCATGTGCTCATTTAAAAACTAATAATTTATATTTTGATTAGATCTATACAGATTACAACTAGCAAAAATTTACTCAATTAGATTATACAAAAGAAAGTATTTTTAGAGTATAAAAATGTCTTAGGGAGCCCACAGGATCCAGGCATCATAAATAAACTTGTAACCAAGGCCACAAATGCCAACAAACACTCCCCACCTCTCACCTCTGCCTTTCAGCCAGAATACATAATCATGGTAGCTCACAAAATAACACCTTTCCTTATTACAAGTCCACATGGCTGACCATACTTCTTGGGTTTACAGGTCCTCCATTATAAAGATGAGTTATGCTTACCCAGATGTCATGTCCCTGTAAGGGAATTCTGATTGAGACAACTGCTTTAGTTGCTCATACCTAAGCCTAGAGTAGAGTCAGGTTATATAAATACTAGAAGCCTGGTGCATGAAAATTCATGCACTGGAAGGGGCGTCCCTTAGTCTGGCCTGCCCTCTCTCACAGTCTGGGAGCCTTCAGAGGTGGGAGGTGACCCAGCAATCAGGGGAAGGTGACACTCCCATCACACCTCTGCTGCTGCCACTGCTGGCAGTGTAAGCCTCCCTGGCCCGGGTTATCTGAGCCTCTGGCAGCCCTGGGTGGCTTGTCAGCCACCATTCAAGGCTTGCCTGGACCTCAAGCTGCCCCTGGGCAACTGGGGTACTGAGGGGACTGAGGAACTCCAGAGGCAGGCACACGGAGCAGCTGGGCCCTCCTGGGGTTGGGCCTGGCCATGCTGTGCACCTGCCGCCCCAGTGGGGCTGAGGGGACTGGGTGCCACCATCTTGTGGCTGTGGATGCTGCCATCTTTGAGGGCATGATGGTCAATTAGCATATTCCCTCTTTATTACATAGGATAACTACAGGGTGTCTCCCACAAAAATGTATACACACCTTAGAAACTGATCAATTTTGAAAATGAAATGGACTTCAGTAAACACTGCCTTTAATTATTCAAAGTGTGTGAATACATTTTTTTGGGGGGGGACATTTTATATTTGGGGGGAGTGGCTTCAAGTACAGCAAGCAGTAGAGAAATTGTACAGACACAATAATGATAATAATAATTGCACCAAAAGTTACATGACACTATTCTGGCTGGTCTTGCCAAAGAAAAGATATAGGCCATGATTCCTAGTTCAATAACTAACTCACCCATTAAGTCTTGTAGCATAGAGCTTCAGACACTGAAGAAGTGGGTGAAGGTCTGTATTGCATGATTCCACCATATTTACAAATATGGTTTTGACTCTACATTGTTTTTCAAAATTACACAGATAGAAAAATAGCATGAAAATCATAAGGAGACGGTACTTTGCTGTTTGCACTTTACTTTTTGAGAACCAGTTACTATTACATGGAATAAAAGAAGAACCAGATTTTAACTGGGATTGGGATGGGTAATGGTCAGAAAAAACCTTTTGGGAAAGTGACATTCAGACTAAGATTTGAGAATGAGAGCAATTAACTGGACAAAGAGTGGAGGAAAGAGATATAAGCAGAAGGCATAATACATAAACTTCAACAAAATAGAACAATAGTAGAAACTGTTAACGTCAAATTCAAGTTAAAACAATCAACCATAGAGCATATTGAAGCACATAGCCAATGTAGGAAAACTGTTATGTTACCCAGTACCAAATGGTTGTTTAGATTTCAATTACATTAAATTACCACAAATATTTAATTAGTCACAGGTGGTGATGCAGTATCTTTTTGGTCTCAGTTCCAAAATATTGTATGTGTGTTTGTTGTCTGCAGACTATATGTACATATACATATTCATAGAATGCTAGTGAATATAGATTTAACAGCTGAAAGAAAGCTTTCCAAGGATAAAAACATTCTGATACTGATAAACAACTGCCTGATTCGCCGTTTCCACTCCTGTGTGCAGACCAGCTGTGCTGTTAGTTATAACTTCTGGCATGTGTATAAATTTTAGCTTTATGCCATCCCCAGAGATTCTCTCCTTGTCCAGATAAGGTAAAAAACATGTTTTGAATTTTGGGAAGATGGCAATTGGGGCAGAGTTTTTAAATCTCTTTATATCCCCCCCAAAAGAGAAAGGACAACTAGAATAGAAAACTGAAAATCCACCCACAATATCAATAAGAAACATAAGTTTGAAAGCACCTGTCACCCCACAGCACAGATATGAGCAGGTATGGACAAACCATGACAACTAACAGACCTGTGTTCTATCAGCAGCTGTGCAGCAGGAAGCAAGAGGACCTCAAATAGCCAATGGGACTCAGAGGGAAGAACGAGTTGGTGTGAGAACTTCAGTTGAAACTCACTTAAGGAGTAATGCAGGGGTCCACTGAAATGTCTCAAGGGGTTGGGGCCATCTGGATGCCTTGTGCTTTAAAAACGGACAGCCTGAACATCTCCTCTGGATTAAATCCTCATATGAAAGAGACTCAGCTTCAAATAGAGTTCAAATAAAGCATGACCTCAAAAGTATGTGTAAAGGGAAGAGGAGGTCTAAAAAAAGTAGGAGAGGGAAACAGAGTCTGGAGCTCTCCACAAGAGGTCATATATCTGAACAACAGATCAGGCGCCATATCTTATCTGCTCACCCTTGTGGCTCCAACACCTACCGTAATTCCTGGCAGATATGGAAACTGGTATAAAAATGATTTATAAGAATTGTATGTCCTTTTATCATCTTTGACATACTTTGGCTCCCTTAACTTCTATTCTTAAAAGAAAGTATCTATCCCAAAATCTGAATAACATTTAAACTTCTGAAGTAACTTTTTCATAAGGTAAAAGGTATGCTGCCTATATAATAGTGTGTGGCACAGAAATAGGATTATGGCTTTATTATTTCCTTTGTACTCAGAAGTGAACTTGTGCTTGTGTGGCTTCAACTAAATAATTCATCATTTAAACATTAGAGATAATAGAGATACATTTCACTCTAGAACTAATGCAAGCATAGTCTTCAAGAGATGCATTGAATATCCCATGCCTTTGCTATAGACCAGATGGATATTTCAAACTAAATATTCATAAAATATATTCCTTACCAAAATTGTTCTAGGAAAGGACTCCTTTATCTCATTTTAAAAGTAGCCTGGTATCTTCTAGATACTCCATCCAATTTCAAAAATCCCTTAAAAATGGATTGAACCTAATAAGCCTAAAATTTCAGACACCCTTCTGACATACAATTATTTTATCCTGCAGTTATTACTCAAAGAAGTGGTGCCTGAATTGGAAGGAGAGAATTTAATTTCTCAGGTTGCTGTAGTTTTATTGGACTAAAGGTAGCAGTGATTGTACTAAATAGATTTTTTAAAAAGCTCTTTTCTGAGTATCCTTCTCAGAGTAGAAATGCTATTACCCTCATACAATTTTAGAGGAATGCTTAGATTGTAATAGTCTTTGGACACCTGTGCATTGTGGTGCAAGACGTAGTACATTATTATTTGTGACACCCCTCAAATGCCAATTTACTAAACTGCCGATTGCTCCCTGGGCCCAATCAATCTTTAAAACCCATCTAAAGCGGCTGTGCTACACTCTTCTCCCCAACCCCCCATTCACTTTATGCAGCAGATTCTACGACGTGTTTATTTTATTATGATTTCTAATAATCTGAAATCAGTGTTAATATTTTGACACTTGAAGAAGGATTATACAGTGTACATCCATTTATCCAGTTGTCAGAGTAATTATAATATCAATTTATTATAACTTTATATTTAGGTAGTGCTTTACAAATTTCACATACACAGATGTGTTTTATATTGGTTTAATCTCTGAAAGTTTCTGTGGGGTAGAGAAAGCAAATGACATACATATTGCATAAAAAGGGCAATGGCTAAAAATTTCCATGATTACTCATAGTAATGGTGGAATCTGAATTTGAACCCACATCTACTGCTACTACCACAAGAAAAAGTATATTAGCCATGTTGATTAGATTATTTTTTTAGTGTGGCTATTTTGACTTAGTTGAGGTTTAGTTCATCTGGCTTAAGAAGGAAGACAAGTTAAGAGGTTATTGCAATAATCCAGTACTGAAATGATGATTTGAATGAGAGTGATGGTGATGGAGGAGTTTCTATAAATATTTGTAAATTAGAGGGTACAGGAGATGCTGATATGAGGACTAAAAAGACAGATGATAACATTGTAATGTTGGGTCTAAGCAACTAGAAGAATGCAGTTGTCATCTGTTTAGATGGACAGGGCTGTGAGAAGAATTTGTTTTGGGAGTCAAGATTCAAGAGCTTAGGTTTGAATTTGTTAAGTCTTAGATATCTGATAGGTCCTAGCCAGTTTGGCTCAATGGATAGAGCATCGGCCTGCAGACCAAAGGGTCCTGAGCTCGATTCTGATTGCAGACAAGGTCATGTATTGCAGTGGCAGGCTCCTCCCCAGCCCCAGGCTTTGGTCAGAGCCTGTGCAGTAGGCAACCAATCAATCTGTTTCTCTCACATTGGTATTTCTCTTTGCCTTCCCTCTCTCCTCCACTCTCAAAAATCAATGGAAAAATATCCTCAAATGAGAATTTAGGATATGGAAAGGTGTAAAACACAAGACATAGGAAATAAAATGAAAAATACGTAGAACTGAAATGAGAGCATGAAAAGGATGCCTGTTAGATATCCAATTGAGAATATTAAGTAGGTGTAGGAGTGAATGAATTTGAAGTTTGGTGAGATGTCTGGACTGGAAATATGCTTTGAGGTTAATAAATGTATGGAACTTGTTTAAAGCCATTGACACTTCATAAGGTTATGAAGATAGTATTTTTTTTTTTTTTAAAAATCCAGATAAAGAATCTGTTCCTAAAAATAAGAGTGATTAGCTGTGGAGGAACAAAGTTGGTGGCATAGGTAAACACCTATCTTGTTGCCCAACACAACAATTTCAAAACTATAACTTTACGACAGAATGAACATCATTCAGAATCACCAGAAAGCTGGCTGAGAAATTCCACAAATAAAAGTAATGATAGGACACTGTGACTCAGAGGAGCCGCAGAGGGCAGAGTTGAGGATACGCAGGGAGTCAGAGATTTGGAGCCATGCATGCGAGAGGAAAGGGCAGGTGGCTGCAAACCCGGCTGGTTTTCTCGAACTGGGAGGGAGACAAAGATGTCCCACTGCACTGGTTCCCCAGTTCCAGGCGAGATCTGGGGAACCCACACTTATGCAGGGTGAAAATGGACAGTAAGAAAGAAGCATGCTGAAACTCTGGTGCTGCAGAGGTCTTCGAGCTTGCAGATAGGGCGTGTAAACTTGGGAATTGCAGAAGTGCATGAGCATGCAGAGAGGACTCATGACTTGCTCTCTCATTCAGGAGGAAAAAAAAAAAGGAAGAAGGGAAACCACCAGACTGCATTGTTTTACAACCCTGGGTGAGACTTTGGGTGTACAGACTCATTTGGGGAGAGGCTGAATTGCCCGGGAATGGGTTGAACTTGGTGGCAGCTTTCTCTCAGAGATGCGTGAAGCCATTACCGCCAGGCACAGAGACCCAGGTGCCATATAGGGTGGAGCTGACAGGAAGTCAAGGCTACCTGCTCAGCCCAGAGACTCCGCCCATCCAACCTGAGGACAGCTGATCCTCAGAGCCAATTGGCCTGGAGGTCAAACCCTCCTAGCGCTAATAACAATAATCTAGGCTAAACTTCAACATGACTGTGCAACCCATAAAGGGCTGCAGCAAGAGTATCCACCTCAGGTAACTGGGGAGGTTGAGCCACTGTCCCCTAGAGGACATCTACCACACAAAGCTAATCGAGCAAGCAGCCAAAATGCAGACACTTGGAAAGAAATCACATGTGAAAGAAATGGAGGAAAAAAAACGACTGGACATAGAGTTCAAAACCATGGTTTTAAGGTTTTTCAAGAGGCTCCTAGAAAAGGCCGATGAACTTAATGAGAACTTTGAGGCTATGAACAAGACCCACGAGGATATGAAAAGGGACCAACTAGAAATTAAGCATACACTGACTGAAATAAAAAATATTATACAATGACCTAAAAGCAGTCCAGAGGACCCGAAGAACCAAGTCAAAGATTTGAAATAAAAAGAGGCAAAATCCACTCAGCCAGAAAATCAAGAAACCAAAAGAATCCAAAAAATTGAAGATAGTGTAAGGAGCCTCTGGGACAACCTCAAGCATACCAACATCCAAATTCTAAGGGTGCCAGAAAAAGAGAGAGAGCAAGATAATGAAAAGCTATTTGAAGAAATAGTGACCGAAAACTTCTTCCACCTGGTGAAAGAAATTGACTTAAAAGTCCAAGAAGCAAACAGAACCCTGAACTATAGGAATCCAAAGAGGACCACACCAAGACCCATCATAATTAAAATGCCAAGAG
Organism: Antrozous pallidus; assembly: GCA_027563665.1. NCBI lineage: Eukaryota > Metazoa > Chordata > Mammalia > Chiroptera > Vespertilionidae > Antrozous > Antrozous pallidus. The sequence goes on along the minus strand of CM050521.1, from coordinate 56,732,694 downwards.
CAAAAGACAAAGAGAGAATATTAAAAGCAGCAAGAGAAAAACAATTAGTTACCTACAAGGGAGCACCCATACTATTGTCAGCAGATTTCTCAACAGAAACTATGCAGGTGAGATGGGAGTCTCAAGAAATATTCAAAGAGATGAATAGCAAGAATCTACAACCAAGATCACTCTATCCAGCAAAGCTATCATTCAGAATTGAAGGTCAGATAAAGTGCTTTGCAGATAAGAAAAAGCTAAACGAGCTCATCACCGCCAAACCAGTATTATGTGAAATGCTGAAAGGTATTCTTTAAGAAGAGGAAGAAGAAAAAGGTAAAAATAAAAATTATGAACAACAAATACACATCTATCAACAAATGAATCTAAAAATCCAGTGAATTAAAAATCTGATGAACAGGAAAAACTGGTGAATATAATAGAATCATGGGCATAGAGAGGGAATAGACTGACAATTCTTGGGGAGAAAGGGGTGTGGGAGGTGCAGCAGGAGACTGGACAAAAATCATACATCTATGGAAGAGGACGCGGGGGGAGGGGGAGGAGGTAAGGGCAGAGGGTGGGATGGGTACTGGGTGGAGGGGAGCTATAGGCGGAAAAAGTGGAACATTGTAATTAATAAACTGAACAATAAAGATTAAAAAAATCTATAAAGAGTGTTTAGCTGTGTTAAAGATTGAAAGCCTAGAATTGAACACTATCTTTCCCTGAAAAGTCCTTCATGTGTTTGACCCAAGCTAGTTTGATAGAGTAGTTACCAAAGACTTGCAGTGATTTTTAGTGATAATGAGAAGTGGAGTGAGTGATTACAGAAATTTCTTTTAAGGTGTTTTGCTGAAAAATAGAGACTGGAGAAGAATAAGTGGTTAAGGAAGACATTTGTTCCCTCTTTTTTAAACCAAGAAAAATAATAGCATAATTGTATACTGGTAGATAATTCAGTAGAGCAGGAAAAATTGATGTTGCAAAAGAGAGAAGAAATCATCATTAAAACAGTCTTTGAATAGGCAAAAGGAGATAGGATCCACTATTTTAAAAGGGGGTGGTATTGGATAAGAACATGAACTGTTTATCAATAGTAATCAGAGAAGAGACCAAGAATCTGGATACAGATATACATAGGGTGACTTATGTTGTGGTAAAAACATGTGAAAATTCTCTTCTAAATTGCTTTTGTTTCTTTTCAATGAAATAAGAACAAGAATGTTATCTATGAGTGAGGATGTCAGAGCCATACTAGTTCAATTACAGTACTGCACACTCTATATCCCCAATGTTTTATCTTTTTCACAAAGTTCTGCTTTTATTTTCTAACCACTGTTCTTGGCCATTTTAATACATTCTTCTTCCAGATGAGCTGCAGCATCAGCTTTTAAAGTGTCAATTAAAATTGAAATTAAATATATGAATTTGGACATAATTGACACCTTAATGATGTCATATCTTTCTAAGTATCTTCCTTTATTCCAATCTTCTTTTATATTCTCTGATAAATTCTATTATTAGTCTTGTTTTTTTTGTTGTCAAATTCAATTCTGAGTAGTTTATGGTTTTTGTTTATTTGTTTTCCTTTTCCTTTTTGGTTTTGTTTTTTTTTAAAAAAAATTTTTTTTAGAATGTACTACCCTCCTTTTATCCCATCCAGTTGCATTTAAAAATATTTATTACTGAAATAAAGGAAAGCTAATTCAATTTCTGCAAACTAGTATTTTTGTAATTTTGAGCAAGTCATTTAATACCCCAAATCTCTTTCTGCAGCTGAAAAGGGGACAAATAAACTAAATGATCTCTCTAATTTTATTTTTCTGCAGCAAGGATGCTGACACTCTCTTTTTATTGAACACTAGAGGCCTAGTGTATAAAATTCGTGCTGGGGTTAGGGGTGGGGGTGTTGGTCCTTAGCCCAACCTGCACGCTCTCCAATCTGAGAGCCCTTGTGGGATGGCCTAAACTGGCAGTCAGACATCCCTCTTGTAATCAGGGTCCACTGGCCCCTAACTGCTTCCTGTTGGCCTGCCTGATCACCACTAACCACTCTACCTGCCTGCCTGATCACCTCTAACTGCCCCCCTCCTGATATGGTTGCCCCCTAACTGTCCAGAAGGAAGTTGGACATCTGGAAGATGTCTTGTTGACCTAGTTAATTAGCATATTACCCTTTTATTAGTATAGATTTTTAAAAATATGTTTTATTGATGAAAAAAAGATGAAGGGAAAGGGAGAGGGAGAGGGAGAGGGAGAGGGAGAAATTGAGAAACATTAATTGGTTGCCTCCCACACACATCCCAACCAGGAACAGAACCTGCAGCCTGGTATGTACCCCACCTGGGAATGGAACTGGTGACATTTTGGTGCACAGAATTATACTCAACCAACTGAGTCACATAGACCAGTATATATATACACACACACACATACACATACATGGGAAGATTAACATTATTTCTATTTTACTAATTAGCCAAAAGAGTCTCAGAAATTATAATTTACCCAACATCATTCTGTGAATAATGACAAAACTTTATCCAGTTTGGGTAATTGCACTGCTTTGTTTCACAGACACTGCATTACAGACACTGCTTTGTTTTCTAGAGCTGAGAAAACAAACGACTACAAAAATCAGTGGCTTAAAAGAAGAACCCTTCATCTGCATATAATTGTTTGAGTTGATAATTTAGGCAGAGCTCAATGGGGACTGTTGTCTTAGCTTCAGGTTATGTTGAATTGACTGACTCATGCAGATGCAGTCCATTAGCAGGTCAGCTTGAGGCTAGCTGACACCAGGTGGGCACACTAATGGCTGTTGATCAGAGGATCTTGGATTTCCTCTACCGGACCTATAAAACAGACCATCTTGGTCATCCTGGAGTTCAAGAGGAAAACAACAAGCTTCTCCCTGTGTTCATATTGCTGATGGTTCATTGGTCAAATCAAGTCACATGACCAAGCCTATAGTGATCATAGAGAGGACTATACATGAACATGGATAACAGTAAGCATGATTCATTTTAAATTATTAATGTAATAATTTACCACAGCGGAGAACCAAGATGGCGGCATAGGTAAAATACCTATCTTGCCGTCACGCTCAGCAATTTTAATACTACAACTTAATGAAAGAACAAACACCTTCCAGAATCACCAGAAAGCTGGCCGAGTGAAAATTCGACAAATAAAAGTAAAAATAAGACACTGTGACTCAAGGAGCGGCGGCAGACAGCATTGAAAGATTCGTGGGGAGAGAGGTTTGGAGCGCACGACAGTGGAGAGGGCGGGCGGCTGAAAACTGGCCAGTTTTCTCGAACGGGGAGACAAAGACATCCCACTGGACTGATTCTCCAGCTCTGGGCAAAGTCCAGGGAACCCACTATCATATGGGGTGAAAACTGGACAGTGGGAGGGCACGCCAAAGCTCGGGTGCTGCAGGAGTCTCTCGGCTTGTGGAGAAGGCAGCTTGTGTGAACAGCTCAGCTGCGTGACCACGCAGGGAGCACTCTGTGATTTGCCCTCTCATTCGGAAAACTGTCAGACTGCTTTGTTTTACGACCCTGGGTGAGACATTGGGTGTGCAGACTCATTTGGGGAGAGTCTGAATTCCCCGGCAGCCAGTGGAGCTCCACAGTGGCTCTCTCTCAGAGGTGGTGGCAGCCATTGCCAACAGCACAGAGTCCCTGGGGCCGCATAGGGCAGAGCTAACGTTGTCTGCTTGGCCCGGAGACTCCGCCCATCCAACCTGAGCAGAGCTGAACTTCACAGACAATTGGCCTGGAGGTCAACCCCTCCAAGTGCTAACAACAATTAACCTGAGCTTAACTTCAGCAAGACTGTGTAACCCATATCCACCTCAGGTAACTGGGGAGGCTGAGCCACTGTCCCTAGTAGGAAGTCTACCACATAAAGCTAATTGACCAACTCAGGGCAGCAGCCACCATGCAGAGACATGGAAAGAAATCAGATGTGAAAGAAATAGAGGAAAAAAAATGACTGGACATGGAATTCAAAACCACGGTTGTAGGGCTTCTCAAGAGGCTCCAACAAAAGGCTGAGGCCTATAAGGAAATAAGCGAGACCGCAAAGGAAATGATCAAGACCAACGTGGAAATGAATGAGTCCTACAAGGAAATGAAGGAGACCCTCAAGGATATAAAGGAGACTCTCAAGGATATGAAAAAGGACCAACCAGAAATTAAGCATACACTAAATGAAATAAAAATATTACACAAAGACCTAAAAGTGCTCTGGAGCACCCCAAGAACCAAGTTAAAGATTTGAAATACAAAGAGGTAAAATCCACTCAGCTGAAAAAGCAAGAAACCAAAAGAATCCAAAAAATTGAAGATAGTGTAAGGGGCCTCTGGGACAACCTCAAGCATACCAACATCCAAATTATAGGGGTGCCAGAAAAAGAGAGAGAGCAAGACAATGAAAACCTATTTGAAGAAATAGTGAAAGAAAACTTCCCACACCTGGTGAAAGAAATTGACTTAGGAGTCCAAGAAGCACACCGAACCCCAATATATAGGAACCCTAAGAGGACCACACCAGGGCACATCATAATTAAAATGCCAAGAGCAAAAGACAGAGAGAGAATATTAAAAGCAGCAAGAGAGAAACAGTTGGTTACCTATAAGGGAGCACCCATACGACTGTCAGCGGATTTCTCAACAGAAACGATGCAGGCCAGATGGGAGTGGCAAGAAATATTCAAAGTGATGAACAGCAAGAATCTACAACCAAGATTACTCTATCCAGCAAAGCTATCATTCAGAATTGAAGGCCAGATAAAGTGCTTTGCAGATAAGAAAAAGCTAAAGGAGTTCATCACCACCAAACCAATATTATATGAAATGCTGAAAGATATTCTTTAAGAAGAGGAAGAAGAAAAAGATAAAAGTGTAAATTAGGAACAACAAATACACATCTATCAACAAATGAATCTAAAAATCAAGTGAATTAATAAGCTGATGAACAGGATATACTGGTGAATGTAACAGAATCACGGACATAGAGAGGGAATGGACTGACAACTCTTGGGGAGAAAGGGGGTGTGGGAAGTGCAGCAAGAGACTGGACAAAAATCATACAACAATGGGAGAGGACAGTGGAGGGGGGTGAGGGTGGAGGGTGGGATGGGTACCAGGTGGAGGGGAACTATAGGGGAAAAAAAAAGGGAACAATGTAATTAATAAACTGAACAATAAAGATAAAAAAATAATAAAAAAAATAAAGTGATGAAAAAAAAATTTACCACAGCACTGAATATGATTCAGTGCACCATCACTTTCTAGAACCAGTAAACAAAGCTTCATTTGGTCAAAATTTAGGGACCATGATTTGATTTAATATCCTCTAAATTACTTCTCTAATTTTCTCCCTTATCAATCTGCTACTGATGTCTGCTATTTCAGCATTAGGTTGTGAATCATTTGTATTAATAATTTGTTTTGGCCCTAGCTGGTTAGGCTTAGTGGATAGAGCATCAGCCTGTGCACTGAAGGGTCCCACAAGGGTCTAATTCCTGTCAAGGATATATGCCTGCATTGTGGGCTGGATCCCCAGTAGGGGGCATGCAGGAGGCAGTGGATCAGTGATTCTCTCTCATCAGTGATATTTCTCTCTCTCTCTCTTCCTCTCTGAATTCAACTAAAAATAATTTGTTTTGTATAAAATGAGAAATTTCTATGAAATAGAGTCCATATAAATTTATCTGAAAACTTCCAATTGGACCATTTGCCTTTAGCAGCTGCATTTGAAATAAATAAGGATTTTTGCTCTATAAGAGAAAGAGTGAGAAAAGTCATTTTCTGCATAAGACTGCTGTTCTGAGAAAGTAGATCTTTGTTCAACAGCACTTTAGAAATCCCTAGAAAGTCAATAGGGTAGAAGATAAGGGAGAAAGCTTTGAAGACTTATTTTATTTTTGTTTCAATCAATACCAGAGCCATAGTTTGAATACAGACAATGGCAATCCTTCAGCAACCTTACCTTTAATTCACTCCTATAAACTTGTCTCCTATGCATTTGCCATCACATATACTTTAACACATTGCAGACCAGTAGTTTTATTGCTAGCTTTATCAGTGGCCAGATAAGTTTCTATTGAACGAATACAAAAAACGTTTTATATAAATGTTAAAGGCACACTTTAAAATTAAATACCCATTGCATTTGAAGTTATTTATTACATGTTCTTACAAGCTAATATCTTTTTAAAGGATTGTCATGATTGGCCACAAGCCTTAGAACAGAAAACACGAGGATTCTCATGATCTGACCACAGTTTAATATATTTTCTCTTAACAAAAATGCTATTTTTTGCCACATTTGGGCTTTCAAATCATGGGAACTTTTAATGATGAAAAATATATTCTAAAGAAGAGTAATTTCTAAGTGGTATTCATACTTTGTGACCTATCAGGCTATTTCTACTTTACAACCTCATTTCTAGAAAAATAAAATTAATTCTACCCATCCATATGTAAAAGCTAGGAAGGTCAAGCTTATAAGATCTTAAAATTGCCTCAAACTTCTGGAGAAAGTGGTATTGCATGACTACTCTATTCTACCTTTATTTCTGCATATTAATATAAAATCATGACCCAACAAAAGAAACAACATGCCAAATTCATAAATTAAGGTCAGGATAACAGTCTGACATCGAGGCTTAGCACTTATTTTAACTAAGGTGCTACCACTAATTTAAGTCCCTACTTTGTATTTAAGTCCCTATAAGTGTTTTAATCTCTATGATTATATTTTATTTCCTCATAATGTTGATGCAGATATAGTCAGTACTTGCACAGACATTATGTACCTGTTATCAACTTATTAGATCTTAATAATTACCTATAATTATAAAAAATTAAACAAATTATTATTCACTTAATTATTTATATTCTTCTTGGTAGGCATTAGTAAACGGACTTTCACTATATTCTGTAGAGAAAAGGTAGGAAGAAACATTTGAAAAACAGCTGAATTTCTGATAAGCTATCAATTGATTGATGTCTCCCACCTTCCCAATCTTCTATCTTCCTTCTTTCTAAAGTTCTGTTGTGTTTACTGAGTTAGGTTCAGGAAGGCAGTGGAAAATTAATTCTTTGAGAACACAAGAGGAAGAAAATCAATCATTTCAGTGCCCGGAAAGCAATTAGAAATAAGAGAGCAGCTTACTTGGTTTGATGGACTAGAAAAGGTAATATAGGAAGGCAAAGGTCAATGACCAGAGTAGTCAGCAAAGAAAAGATTAAACATAAATAGACAAGAGAAAGTATCAAGGAAGCTTGTTGGCCCAAGCTCTGTCCAATGTGAGAACTTTCTAGGTAAGTGTAAAATGGGAGACAATTGAAGTACTATATAGAGTGGGAGGGGAACTGGTGAACTTTCAGCCCTAATTAGTTGGATTTAGTTGTTTTAATGGATAGGCCTATGGATGACCCCAGGCCTCCAGGTGATTATCCCAGCCAGAAAGAAGCTGAAGAAAACATCACTTTGGCCTATGGTGCTAGGATCACCTGTGACAGGTTTTGGAGAGAGAAGAGAATTAAAAAAAAATGCTACTTTTAAAAACTACAACAACAACTTGAGAGTTGTGTTTTAAATGCCAAGAAAATAGTGTAACAGCTGCCCCTGCCTGTAGGAACTCACAGAAGCCAACTCTCAGAAGTAATTTCCCAGAGAGAAGTGCTGGCTCGACACAACTGGGAGTTTACCAAATAATTGACTTCACTTTCAAAACATTTCTTAGTCCTCCAGATGAACAAAATAAACACCCCCCCCAAAAAAATAAAACAAAACCCATGCAATTATTTTTTATCATCTTATGCTATTAACTAGTGAGCTGGTGCATGGATTTGTGCACAATGAAAGGAAATTAATTAGAAGGTGGCCGGCAGGTTGTAACTGGATGAGATGGGCCAGATACACCTTGGAGCCAACCTTCTGAGGTCCCTCCCCAGCCAGCTGCACCTGGGGTGGCACTGTGGCTTGAAAGGCATCTGTGGAGTGAGCAGGGTCCCTCCAGCAGGTGAGGTCCCTCAGCCTGACTTATAGGGATTGGGTTGAAACAGGCTCTCTGACATCCCCTGAGGGCTTCCAAAGTGCAAGAGGGTACTCTGCAAAGTTGCTGTGGTAGAGGGTATGGAACGCAAATGCAAGTGTGCAGTAAATGAGATTCGGCGCTGACAGTGCCCCAGCAACAACATAACCAATGGCCATGAAGGTGGAATCGTGTGGCCTTATGAGGAACTGGGCTCCCTTCTCTCTGGTTTCAGGGTGCATCACCCAAGAACTACTGCTGCCAAGTCAATGCAGCTCGACAGTTCCTGTGTTGAGCATCTGCCCTCTGGTGGTCAGTGCGCATCATAGGGACCAGTCAAACTGAGGGACAGTATTAGCCTTTAGCATATTAGCCATATATATATATATGTATGTATATATATAAAACTTGGTTATTTAAAGGGTAACCCTTAGTTCTCATAGACTGCACATAAGATTTGGGAAGAAGTCAGCATGGATGAAAAGCCAAAAGAGTTCACATAGACTTCATATTCAAGTCCCAGAAACATTCCAAATCGTCTTCTATAGAAATCACATTTATAGACTATATTTGCACTGTCATTTTGAATAAAGTTCTCTGAGTGAAGGCTGGATTGCTGAAGAAATTATCCTAATGGAGATATTATATGGGAGGGGCTTGTAAAGGTCACCCCTTATTGTAAAATGTAAATCCCTACAGTTATAAAGTCAGCTTTCAGGCTTGCTAGTCCAAAGGACAGATGATCTCAGTAACCCAGCGATAACAGTGTCTCTGTGATGAAGTCCTAATAACTGACTTTGCACAAGACTCATCTATGCACTTCCAACCACAATACCTCAACGACCGTTCTTTTATTTAAAATGGCAGTGACATCATTTGAGTGATCAAGTACCTACATTCCATTATAAGTCTTCCCTTGTCCCAGATTCAACAAGGCAGTGTTTCAGAATACTTAAGAACTCAGACTTAGAGTTGTCACTGCTCTAGAGTGAATCCTAGCTCTGCTGCTTACTAACCATTTGTTCTCAAGCAAGTTTTTTAGTCTCTGTGGAATCAACTTCCTTCATTTGTACAATGGGGCTAATACCGGCTTCCACTTCAAGAGTGTCTTTATAAGAATAAATTAGCTAATGCTTATAAAACACCCAGAACAGTACCTGGCACATAGTAATCAATTACATTGATCTGTTATTAGCAAGATTATTGGGAACCCATATTTTTTTTTTCAACAGATGCTTGTTTGTAAATGTGAAATTGAAGCTCCAGGGCAGTATAGTGGTGGTGGTGGTGGTGGTGGTATTACATTTAATTTCTAGTGAAGCTAAATTAACAAGTTTGCTTTTTATCTCTCAATTGTAGAGCCTTCCTTAGTAGAGCAGTACTCACTAAACAAATCAGGCGGATCTTCACTTTCTAAGTCTCAATTTTCCTGGCTTTCCCCTCTTTTGCCATCAAAACCATTCTGCTTTAGATGTGTTAATATCACTGATTAAATGTCATTCAAGAATGAGTCCCTGGGGGCTTAGAGACATTCTATATTGATTGAATTAATCCAACTATCAGAGTTTTAGAAGCAGTGTTACAGCCTACATCATACAGTATTCAACGGCAGGGTTGAAGGCTTAACCAACCCTATCCGTGTCCTGCTCCATATCACCTTAGCCCACCTGACTTCACCAGGAATAGGCAATGTCTGGCTCTGCACATATGTCTGCAATGCTCTTCTCCCTTTACCTGAGTGCTTAAAATTATTTTTTTCCTTGAAATCTTTTTAATAGATTCGATCAATCAGATGGGGCAGGTTCTATGATAGGACCCCTGCCCAGACATTGTCAACAGCACATTGGGGGCCACTTTAAGGTACATCGATTGTGATTAGGGTTACATAAAATTTGACTAAGATCATTTTCACAAAATTAAATTCACAATTTCACTACTCATAAGTTATGCTACATCCCAGTTCCAATTTCAATGAAATTCTTGATTTAAAAATCTTTCATAACAGATCAAGAGTATACAGTGAGCATTATGACAAAATTATTTTCAGGACAGAGAAGTGAGAAATAGAAACTCCTCAATTTGTGTGCTTTATAGCCTACCACAAAGTAGGCCAAAGTTAAGTCTTAAATAAATAGGAATTCTTTCCTAGTAAATTTTCAACAGTTTTCTTAAGGAAATACATTCATATGACATTGTTAAAATTATTACATTTCAAAGTCATTAATGGAACTATACCATCAGATAACAGATCTATCATAGGCAAAGCCATGTTTATCTCCTCAACCTTCCAAATATTTCTTTTGGCCATACCCATCCCTCTCTTCTGAGTTCCAATCCCAAGACACCAATTCACCTTTACATGGCTCAATCCTCAGGTAAAACATGGTTTTAGATATTAATCATTTCAAACAATTGTGTCCAAAGATTAATATTATGTATCCAGTCAGTAAAATACTGAACATACATCTCCCAAATTGTGTTTTTATATACTAATAATGTACATGTTATATGTGTTATTAAATTTAAATATAAAAAGTCAGTTGAAAAGATGGGAGGACCAAATATTAATAGAAACACTAACATTTTAATTTTACAGCTTAATGGATAATTTTTTACCTACTCTAGAGTGAACCCTGATGAGAGTACATCACTTAAGGCATATGGTACATATCATACTGCAACTTATAAATTTAAAAGCTAAAAAGAATTGAAGTTGCAACCTGATAGAAATCATGGTAAGATAGTTGGGGTACCATCTCATTACTACCCAGCTCTCTATTTAGCCTCTGTTGACACTCAAGGGGATTCCTCATTACTGCTGGGTAGACATGGAAGTTCCATCTCCCCACAAGGTATTCCCTCACCTCCCTGGTTGGAACAGGTAGGAGTGCCTAATTATTTCTCCTCACCTGGCCTTTTCTGATACCACAGGTGCAGAGGACAGCCTTGTTGTTGCTATATGGTGGTAAGAGTCCTGACTCTCCACTCAGCCAGTATCCCATCCAATCGGTGAGAGGATAGGTTGCCTCATTCTTACCAGATGGGCATAAAAGTCTATTTTCCTACTCAGCATATTCTAACACCACCCGGGTTGGAAGGTGGCAGCACCTTATGATAGCTGGGCCAGGGCTGAAGTCTGGGCTCCTCACTTGGCTTTTGCTGACAGGCATGGAGACAGGGCCACTATTTTACTTCTTCCTATGATGTTTGGACATAGTGAAGTAAATATTGTCTAAATTTTTCTGTCTTGCACCCTGCCCCTCTTTGGTCCTCTGACTTGACATGCAAGCTTTAGTTTGGACTATTTTATTGTGCCTGGTAGCATTTCCCAGTTGCCCACATAGTAACACCATGTTTGAGATATATGAGCCAACAGAAAACCCAGGAAACTCACCATCATATTGGTTCTTGGGATCCAGTGTTGACAGAGTCATCTTATGTCATTTGCTATATAATTTCCAGAGATTTTAATTATATTTTGTGGTAGGAAAAACAATATATATTTCCAGAAGTGGAAGTAGGATCTAATTTATGTGAGATATTTCACCCTCCAAGTTTCAATTTCCTCATTGATACAATAACTGTATTGACCATGCAGAGTAGTTGAAGTAATTACACATAGTATATTTTTAAAGCCTGTCATTTTATACACTCTCTAAGGACAATTGTGTAAAAGTTGTTTCTAAGAGCGCCAGTTGTGTGCCTGAGTCAGTACAGTGTTGACTCTGTGAACACTGAGCCCATTGTGTTTACCACCCTGGGCTCGATGATATAGACCCTTGTATAGAAGACTAGAGGCTCCATGCATGAAATTCATGCACAGGGGAAGGGTGTGTGTGTGTCTCTTAGCCCAGTCTGCACCCTCTCCAATTTGGGACCCCTTGAGGGATATCTGACTGCCCTTTTAGGTTCGATCCCAGGATCTGGCCTAAACAAGCTGTTGGATATCTCTCTCACAATCCAGGACTGCTGGGTCCCAATCACTTGTCTGCCTGCCTGCCTGATTACCCCCTAACCACTCCCCTGCCAGCCTGCTCCAGCACCTAATGGCTCCCCTATTGGTCTGATTGCCCTTAACTGCTCTTCCCTGCTGGCCTACTCACCCCTAACTGCCTTCCTCCACAAGTCTGGTTGCCCCCAACTGCCCTCTTCTGTTGGCCTGATCACTCACAACTGCCCTCCCCTGTCAGCCTTCTTGTGGTGGTCATCTTGTGTCCACATGGGGCAGCTGTCTTTGACCACATGGGGGCAGCCATCTTGTGTATTGGAGTGATGGTCAATTTGCAAATTACTCTTTTATTAGATAGGAAGTTTCTAAGAGTACTAGTTACACAAATGAATTTGTATATTATTTAAAGAAAAGATTGGCCTGGACCATGGGACACTCTAGTTTAAGAAAAAACAATACAAAAAACCCCCAGCTATTATTATATAGTAATGTCATCAGTGCTTTCTATTTTGACACCAATATTAATAACGTTGTAATTGCCTAAGCATTTATTCAATGTACCAGTGTGAAAGAGGAAAGAGGATATTGGTAAAATGAAATAATACTAAGAATACAGAATTAGAGTTTCTGTAAAGATTGAAAAAAATTGAGGCATGTTACAATGTGTACTCTAAACTAAATTTTTGATAAAAAGAAAGTTGCTGTAATTATTAGCAGTCATAGCAATAGAATCCAAAGGCCTATTATATATTCTAAGACAGTTTACACACATAGTTGATGTTAAAGAAAAATGGATGCTAGAAGATTAAGTTTTACAATTATTTGGAAGTTGGTCAGCTGAAAGCAATTGAGCCATAATCTATGAAAACAGCAAGGCATCAGGTAGTCTACTTATAAATAATTAGACTGATCTGGTCACCTCTATTAATTAAAAAATAGATTTGACTTATTTAGGATGACCGAATTAGATAAATCTATAGCTGTGTTATCATATAGGTTGAGCTTTAAAAGTAATAAAATATGATCAATGATGATGATCATGTTAATGATCATGATAATGACAATAATCTGATAAATGTCATTAATATACTTGAGGATTAATATAACTAAGTTAACCTTACAATTTGGTGGGTGTTTTTCCTATGAACTTATTTACACATCATATTGAATGTAATCCTTATATAGTAGAATAGCCACTGACAAAGAATTAAACATTAGATCATCACAGGATAGCTGACCAAGAGGTCAGGCTATAAGTAAGGAGAGATGAGAGCTTGTACCAATGCCTCCTCTGCTTCTCCACATTACAAACTAGTAGGTCATCATTCACAGTACTGGGGACCAAGGTTACCAAATATGATTTAAGGGCATTTCTGTACAGCAAAAAAAAATGTATTTTCTTATCAGTGTGATTATGTGAGATAATGATAATTTAATTTAAGTATATTTATTAATTATCTATAGACTCAGATATAACCTTTTGCACGAAAAAGCCAAACTCAACGAAGTCAGGTTGGCAGTCAGAGAGATTTCTCGCAGTTCTTAGCAGTGCTCAGATCCCTCAAGTGAATTACTGGAAACAAAGGAAACTGAAAATAAAAGAAAAATGATTGGAGAGAATAGAAGTTGATAGCATTGAAATAAAAACCTTCCCATGGGGCAGACCTGTGTGCAACTGCATGACTTTGCATATTTCCCCAAGGAAAGGAATAAAGAATGGCTTTGGCTGAATGATGCATTTTAAAACTGTAAAAATAAAAGGGCTGGATATCAAACCAAATTGTGTTGGCTTAGAGACTATTACATCTTTGCATGATTTTGCATTCCTTATAATATTTTTCATATTTATTCATTAACTTTATTCCTCCCATAACATTTCTCCTCCTAAGATAGATAGATGATAGGTATGTAGGTAGGTAGGTAGGTGGGTAGATATTTGTTGGCACTGGCTCAATAAAAAATAAATTTAAAATAGTGATTACTTAAAATCCTAAATGAGTTCTGAAAATAAATGTAAAATGTTTTTAGTCATCACCATGATTTCTAAAATATGTTTTAATTAGGAGTGTGCTGCCTTATTCTTGAACCATTCATTCAGGATGTCTATTGATCAGGCACCTAGTATTTTTATAAGTTAATTGGTGATTGCCAGATACAAACAAAAGCTATTTATACTGGCATAAGCACAAGGAATCCATGCCAAGAGAAATTTGGTGCCTCTATTCATGTTTACTAGCTATGATTATATAAGACTAAAACACATAAATAGCACAGGTATAGCTAACACTGTACATTGAGTTCTATTTGTGTAAATAGCATATTGTTAGAAAGATGAATGGGGATTAAAGGTATAAAATTAGTAAGTAAAGAAACAAGTAATTTTTGAAAATTATCCTAATAAAAGAGTAATATGCAAATCGACCATACCTCTGCTACACCCACAAGCCACACACACCAGCCAATCAGGAGAAAGTATGCAAATTAACTCAACCAAGATGGCAAAGAGGAGGCTTGGGTTTCCCTGGCAATGGAGGAAGCTAAGCTTCCTGCATACCCTGGATGGCCCAGGCCTTTGCTCAAGAGCACAACGTTTCAATTATAGAAGATAAATAAATCCCAGATACCATGGCCTCTGCTTGGGTCACCAGGGGCTGTGGCCTGCCTGCAAACCACCACAGGCCCCTATCCAAGCAGCCCCAAGTCCCAAGGGAACCCCACCCTGATTCAGGACACCCTTCAGGGCAAACCAGCTGGCTCCCACCCATGCACCAGGCCTCTATTCTATCTAATAAAAGGGTAATATGCAGTTGACCATCACTCCGACACACAAGAGGACTGCCCTCTTGTGGTCAAAGATGGTTTCCCCCATGTGGACACAAGATGGCCACTAGGGGAGGACCGTTGGGAGGGATAAGGTCAGCAGGGGAGGGGAGTTGTGGGTGATCAGGCCAGCAGGGGCAGGCATTTGGGAGGGACCAGGTCTGCAAGGGAGAGAAGTTAGGAGCAATCAAACCTTCGTGGGAGGGCAGTTAGGGGTCACCAGGCCAGCAGAGAAGGGAAGTTGGGGGCAACTGGGCCTGCAGGAAAGGAAAGTTGTAGGGGACACGTTTCTGCAGGGGAGAATAGTTGGGGGATCAGGCTTATAGGGGAGGGCAGTTAGGGGTGACCAGGCCTGCAGGAGAGGGCAGTTAGGGGCAATCAAGCTGGTGGGGGAGCAGTTAGGCATCAATCAGGCTGGCAGGGAGTGGTTAGGGGGTGACCAGGTTGGCAGGCAGAAGCTGTTAGGGGCAATCAGGAAGGCAGGCAGGTGAGCAGTTGGGATCCAGCAGTCTGCATTGTGAGAGGGATGTCTGACTGCCCTTTTAGGCCTGACTGGACATCCCTCTAGGGGTCCTAGATTGGAGAAAGTGTAGGCTGAACTGAAGGACAGATACCCCCCTACATGAATTTCATGAACCGAGCCTCTAGTTTTTTAAATAAAATCCTTGGCTTACGTGAGAATGTAAGTTGTAATCAGAGAAGACCTATCTTAAATAATATTTTTTATTCTGGAACTTTTTCTTTTTTTCTTTCTGAAAAGGCAAGCCCAAAGTTGTATAACCTATTTTAAAGTGCCATAGATGAATGGCACCAATCTCACCAAGATCCAAAGTATGTTTCTCTATTTAGGACAAGTGCACTGCTAGCCTCAGTTTCCACATAGTTGTTACTTTCTGAGTTATCACAATATGCCCCAGTTATAAGTATAAAATAGAAGGTAATTTTTTCAATTATAAATGCTCTTTCATTAGTTAGTAGGTATTATTTGAACCAGGAATATAACCAGGTGTTTTTGCTTTTCTAGAGCACATTCCATTTTCAAGAATTTAATAAATAGGTTTGCGTTGTGGGTTTTTTTTATTTTTTTTTATTTTGGCACAGGGTCCATGTTCGTAAATAGTTAAGACTATTCTAATAAGAGAAATTAATGCTGCCTAAAATCTACTTGACTAAGAAAAAGTGTTCTACCAATGACTTGTTATACAACAACGATGTAATTTCTGCTTAGTGATTTGAAATGTTACTTGGGGTCCCAGGATACTTTGAAAACAAGGGACTCTGCATCTTAGATAAATTGCATTTAAAAGCAAGACAAAACCAACACTTTCTCCAAGGAGAGAACGACATTCATGCCAGCCAAGTCCATCTGTTTCTGACTTTGTATCTGCCTTTCTGAGCACCATCTCTGTTTACACATTCCTTTAAAGCATTCTTATCCATCAAGATTCAAAGCTCTCATTCTAATTATTCTGCTTCATGATTAGTAAGAGTAAACACATACACAAGACTTATTTTTTTACAGGCACTAATTTAAATGCTTTTTATATAAGAAATCACTTAATCCTAACTTAAGTCTTTGAGGTAAAAACTATTATCATTCTCACAAAACAGATGAGGAAACTGAAACATAGAGGGATAGATATGACACCAAAAGTCACTCAGCCAGGGAGAGGGGAAGCCAATATTTGAACTTGGGCAACCTGTGGTCACCGTCCACTTTCAAGCACTACTCTTCCTTGGCCATAGGGTGGCCTGGGAAAATACAGGACACCTAGTTAACATTTAGTGTCAGGCAGATAATCAGATTTATTTTATATAAGTATATACCAAATACTTATACTAAAATTTAATTGTTTTTTACTTGATAATCAAATGTAACTGAGTGTCATATATTTTTATTTGCTGAATATGGAAACCCTACTGGCGGCTGTTACTTACTCTGACTTTTCTCAGTAATAATACCCACTTTCTTACAAGGTCTCAATGGCCCTCAGCAGTGGCCTGGTAAATATCAAGGCAGTCTCCTAAGCATTATCTGTAAGCTGCCCTAGGTGCCTGGTAAATGACAATATCTTAGAGAAAGTTCTCAATTTTATAGATCAAGGGTTAGCAAACTTTTTCTGAAAGGAATCAGATTGTAGGGCATATGGTCTCTGACTCAACAATTCAACTCTGCAGAAACCCACAGACAATACATAAACAAATGAGTGTGGCTATGTTCCAATAAAATTTATTTACAAAAAAGGCAACGTGCCATATTTGGGCCAAGAGCACTCATTTACTCATCCCTATCTAGACTCTTCTAACAAATTTGGTGAGGTGAGTTCCTTATCTGAAAACAACCCAATAAAAAGACACCAAAGAAACATAAGTTCTCTCTCTAAGTTATCCACTGTTTAGTGAAAGAAATTTTCAGTGAGGTGTTGTCCCTCTCTATCTTTATAAACAGGACTGGACTTTATCTCACATTATAGTCACATCATCACAAGAGAGAAGTCTAATAAGATGACAGCATAGATGAATGTAAGTATTGGGTTTAGCAGCATGTTTTACATGTAACCCTAGATGGAGATATCTAGAATCACCCCATTTCCCATTTCTATTCCTTCACACCATTCAAAGAAGCCTATGTACATGTATCTCCCATTTTCTCTCTTTAATTTACTTAGTGGTGTGCAGTTGTAGCTCATTGGTCTCTGTTTTATTCCCCTTTCATTGCATTTTAATCCTTAAATGCATATCTCATGGTGAACTATGAGATTTTCCTGTGTCCTGAAAATCTCAGTCCACCATATCCTGATTGAGTGCCAAACCCAGTGATTTCCCTCAGTTCTACATCCTGTTTGATATCTTTGCTGTCTCTAAAATTTTGAATTGTTTGTTCTCAAATCACTGTCCTTCCTTGGAATTACATTGTATGTGTAATCCATTTCCCTGCCCTAGAATTTGTGCAGTCCCTATGATTTTTGTTGATCGACGGGACAAAGCCTAAGTGACGCTGGGTCAGCTCCAGACCCAGAACTCAGAGGTCTGGAAGTTTCCATTCTCACACTCGTAGAGCCCAGGCTTTCTCTAGTGTCACCCTAAAGGTACTCTTCATAAAAGATATTTTTAGCTTCCTTCCCTGATCTCAACTAGTAGATCCAAGATCTTAAATGTATATGTTAACAAGCCAACTAGAAAATCCTTAGGGGGAAAATGGCATGCAGGGTAGAAAGAAATGAGGAATTAACACACAAAGTATCATTTTTGTATGTGTGCCAAAGGTCTTGTATATTTTAACACAATCCAAATCACTATTTTTAAAAGTATTGCTATCATAGATGAAAAATTAAGAATTAGAAAGTGTAGAGCAGGAATTTTCAACACTTTTCATCTCAACCCACACAAATGAATTACTAAAATTCTGCAGCACACCAAAAAATATATCTTTTGCTGATCTGACAAAAAAGCAGTTATAATTTTGATTTCTTTATAAAACATAATAATTACCTACCCATTTTGCTCCAAAGTGACTTTTTGAAAAAATTGGGTGCCTATATTTCTATATAAGGACTTAGAGAACCAAGAATTAACCAATCAGACAACAACTTTATGCAATGTGACCAATAAATGCAACTGCATTATATGACCTATATAGTTATGGCTCAAGATCAGGACAATCACACCCGATGGCTATTGTTGTGTTGGCTGCTATATTTTTTTATTAGTCATTCTAAGAGAAAAGAGGTCAGTGCCCCTGACTATATAAGAAGGTACTGCATTTTTAAAAGTTCACGCACTGAGCCAAACCTGCTAGGGCTAACACTTGTTGCAGCATTCCAACGAAAAATCAGTTGAAAATCGCTGGTGCAGAGCATCTTCTTCGAAATCAGATCGCCAGGGTTCAAATCTCAATTCAATTACTTAATAGCTATGTGATATAGGGACACGTTTTTAACATTACTATGTTTCAGTTCCTTCTTTTAAATATGGGTAAAAATGGAAGCTATCTCGTGAAAGTGTGCTGAGAGTGAAATGAGATGAGTAGAGCTCTGAGAAAAATGCTAGACACACAATAGTCCTCAATAAATCTTAGCCTGTGAGATCACTAAACTGGGATTTATCTTAGACCAGGGCTCAGGAATGTTTTCTATCACAGGCCCAAGAGTAAATACAGCGGCTTTGCAGATCACAGTCTGTTTCAACTAACAACTACGCTCCTGAGGCAGGAAAGCAGCCATTAACAAATGGGAAGTAAAAGGGATGTGGAGATGTTCCAAAAAATATTCTTGTATGGCCAGTGAAATTTGAATTTCATATCATTTTCATATGTCACTATGTATTTGTCTGATTTTATATTAACCATTAAATAATACAAAAACTTCCTTAGCTACCCCAGGTGGTGCACAAACAGGTAGTGGCCAGATTTGGCCAGGGACCTATAGTGTGTGGACCCCACCTATCACTACCAGATTTCAGAGCTTTCATACACCACAGCTGCCTACTGGAACTTTGAATAAAAAAGCTACATAGTGTGTGTTTATTCAGTGAACACAACATAATATCTTAGGTTTCTGCTTTAACATCATAATGCTTGTTTCAGAAGAAAGGAAAATGGAATCCCTTGTCATACCTTGGAGTTACATCCTCTGGAGCCATTTACACTCTATCTGATCACCTTTAAATTTGTTAATTCCCTCTTCTCAAATTCTTCCTGTTCTCTTCTCACTCCACAGACCTCTTTTCCTGGTTATACTAAAATCTAAATCCAAAATTAAGATTACTGTATCATGATCAGTTTTATAACCTTATCACTTACTTCCTATTCTTGATTTTGCTCTCCCCTTCAATTAATCCAAAACATCCTTAAAAAGAGTGCTACTAGAGATTAATACTGCATAACCTACTCTGACTCCAATATGCTTGCTTCAGGCTTATCGATAGCACAATTTGCCCAAGCCTTTCAGAGATTTCTCTGTTAAATTCTAGGCAACACAATAAAAGCAGAATCTGCTGGCAACCCTTACTGGCGAAACCAGCAAAAATGAATTAAATGGATATGAATTAATTAGATTCTGCTGTGTAACCCAGACTGGGATCCCTGGACAGTAACATGACAGATGGTTTCTGTTTATCAATAATCTAGATATAATATTTAAGTAACCAATAATTAAGTCAATATTGCATGCATGTGTGTCTGAAACCCTTGAATACAGGACTATATGAAAGATTATAATTTTTGTGCCAGAAAAATACTTTAAAATCTTAAATCAGATATGAAACACATTTTAAAAATAAACTTTGGAACTAGACAGAATTTTCAACTTGAATCTCAGCATTTTCTTGCTGTGAGGAAAGACAAAGCCTCCAGTCTCTCATGAACGATCTGACAGAATACCTCGCCTTCCTGAGAGAAATATGCTGTTCATTTCACCAGCACCATTACTGTCCATTAGCTGCTCTTTTGATTAAAGTGATGTCCCTGCAAATCCCCAGGGCCACCATCCAAAGACCAAAAGCCAGGTGATTTTATACCTCTGTAATAGCTGGATTTAGTTAGCACAGAATATTTCGACATGGTCTCAGACTGAATAACACTAAGGCCTCAGTGCACAATTATAAATACACAAATGTCTCTTTAAATTCTTATTCAATATGAGTAGGGAACTACCAAGAATACCTAAAAAAAGACATTTAGAAATCTCCTTTCAGAGGGAAGGCTGGAGAGGGTGGAGGTGGGTGTTTGGGAAGAGATCAATGGAAGAACTTGTATGCATACTGGTATATACATAAACCATGAGCACAAACAATAGTGTGATGAAGGCCTGAGGTAGAGTGTGGTAGAAGGGGCCAAAGGGAGACATATGTAATACTTTCAACAATAAAGATTAAAAAATTTAACAAATAAAAATTTCCTTTTCATGCCCTGGGTTACACCCAAGGCCTAAATTAAAATCACTGTTCCATCTCTTGTTAGGACTTCATTTATCTATCTTTGAATATAAATAGTGGTAATCAACTTTTTTATGACTGACATTCTAAGATATCATTATTAATCACCTCATTTTAACACGTGAAGTAGTGGCTCCTTCCTTCCTTCCCCTGTTAACTAGGCCAGTTCTGCCTAATAAAAGAGCAAGGAAAGAAAGAATCTGCATAATATTTGCCAGAAAGGAAGTCAGTAATTTTGGGCTATTAAGTGTAAAAACAATATTATAAACAAAGTCTATTATTCTCAGTCCTGACTAAATGCCACTTGGATTGAAACCTAAGAATTGAAACAATCAATGTGCCAATAAATTCTTTTCTGAAATTGCTCTATTGTTGTTGTTGTAGTGTAACCCCCATCTTACAAAGGATGCCTCAGAAAGTCGAATTATGGAGTCATTTATTAAAGGCCGGCAGCATATGAGGTCTGGAGCAAAAGCACTCCAGACCTCGCAGCCCCAAACAGCTTGACACATCTGGCTTATCTTGGCAGAATATCACCAATGTATCGATTACATCATTGGGTCTGGAATGAGGAACCTGTTCCGCAAAAAGCATTTTTTTTTTTTACAGAAGCAAATATCGAGCAAGTTAGTTACCTAAAGTATCTAAGAACCACTGAATCAACAGAAGCACATTATCTGGGACCACCTGGGCAATTTAGAATAATTGTGCTGTCCAGATTCTGGGATCACTGAGTCAACCAGGAATGCACTATCTGTAGCAACTGAGGCAATTTAGGGTATGTTCTGATTCTGGGATCACGGAGTCAACCAAAACTCAGTTATCTGTAGCTACTGAGGCAATTTAGGATAATTGAACTGTCCTGGTTCCCAGAGGAATGTGCTTCGATGACCAGTGAGATCACAATCAATGGGATATTCAAACCATTATCAATGGAGTATTAGATAGCATACATAAGTTCCAGAAAATCAAATAACTTTCTATTGTTTTAGCAAACAAATAAGTACAGAACGCAAACTGCAGTTTCTACCTGAGATGATTGATACCATACTTCATTGTGACCAGACGTGTCTCATCCTCTAGACACATGCCTGCTGTTCCTCAACTTACCCTAACGAGTTAATCAAATATCTGTCCATAGCAGGTTTAATGTAGATGGCATTTAACTCGGTACTTTGGATTATAGTTGAGTCAAACAAAAATCTGTGAAATCCTTAAAGGCAAGTGTCACCTCTGTGTCGATAGCACACTGCTTGACATATAATTGATGCTCAAAAACAAACAAAAATCCACTGTTAGCTGAGTAAATTAGCTAATCTATCTAGGCAAATTATAACTATTTGACTTACTAATTAATTACTTGACTGAACTATCCAGTTAACCTGCTTGATTTTTCTCCCTAATCAAGCCATGCAGAATGGTTGGATCTGATGTGCATGTTTAAATAAATATCCCGGACATCCATGCAGTTTCCTGACCTTCCAGACCATGTCTAACGCTTGTGTCTGTTTCCCTTAAATTCATATTTCTTACCACTATCACACAGCTATTAAAGGGATATAAAAATGTAGATCATGACAGTTCTTACAAGCATAATAAAGGTGCTTATTTTCATGCCTGTAAAAGGGTATCTAATTTCTATTTCAATTTTCTCCCAAGTTCCTTGAATATACCATGGGCTTTACTTTATTGGTTTTTTGGTTTCCTTGTTGAAAAGTGCTTCAGTAGCATAGGATGGACTAAAATTTGCCCAAGGACAAACAACACAACATTAGAATTTAGGTGCCCTGGCTTTCAGTTCAATGTTCTATCCTACTCTGAAAAACAACTAAAGTCTTTTTCTGATTTTTCTAGAACCATAAATGCCTGAAATAAGTAAGAGTTGTTTTTTGTAAAATCTTATTTATATCAATTGAGAAACTATTACACATGGAGGCTTTCAACTTTATATCTCAGAATTATTTATGGAATCCCATTATTTTTATAATTGAGATTCTCCTTTTTCTTTTGTCTTGGAAATGTAAAAATCATTAGGCCAAAACAATTTACACGAATATTTATCTACTGTAAGAAGATGACCTCTCCTAAGAGATTATATGACCCTGTTTAGGAAAGAAAAATACATACTAATCAATTAATACTAATATTTTAATTATGCATAGAGCTTTGTTTCTCATAAGTAAAACAAAAATATTAAATACACTGGTATAGATTCTATTTCAAGGAGAACCATAAGTATATAATAAACTTCTGTGAGCAGGACATGTGATACCGTAGATAAACCAAAATACTCTTCTGAGCCATGACTTTTTCTGATGTAATCCATGGTTGACAAATGCCCAAGTTTATTCATGACCTTAGTCTTGTTTCAGAAAAGCAAAATAATATTTTCAAATGGTAGGCTGATGTTTTAAAAAACTGCATATTAAAACTGAACTTTATATATTAACAACTCAGTGTCTTATAAATGCTTTATTTACTAAAAGGTGGTTTACATCATTTTTGGGATCTATAATCCCTCTCACAATAGCTTTTTAATTACCATAATACTATTTCTAGGAATATATCTTATTTCAGCTATGCAAACTTGAAGCTGACCTCTTAATATTCTGCTTCACTCTACCTTATTTCATTTTTCTTTTCAATGAAAGATTCTTCCAACTTTGCATGCTTCTTAACACTTTCTTAGCACTAACAGCTCCCTAATTCCGCTATAGAGAGTTAGTAAGTGCTAGTTAGTAACTTCTGAATACAAAACTGGTTAAGGAGAAATTGTATTTTTGTCTTAAGCAAAAGAAAATTCAGTGGGAACCCATAGGCATTCTGATACACCAAAGAATTAATAACTTGGCAGACCTTTATTATAGTGTCCAGGGCATTCAGCTCTGGTTGAAATTTACTGTGTGGCCTTAGATTGGTCATATAATTGATCTCAGTTTCTGCACTTGTTTTTTTCTATGAATAATAATACTTCTCTACCTTGATTACTGCTCTATGGTATTAATGCAAAGAGCTAATGCAGATAAAACTTCTGTGAAAAGTCAAAGGAATTGTGTTATGCAAACATAAGATGACTGTTCCTTATAGAATATGGGGTTTAGTTTCCACATTTACCCTCAAAGGAAAGTGATGGAATCACAGAAATTGAGGATTCTGTGATAATTTTTTATCACCTAGTTTAACATGCAATTTTCATAGGTAAAGAAATGAAGACTCAGAAAGGCCAACTTCTTTATCTAATATCCTATATAATAAAAGAGAAACATGCAAATTTGACCGTACCTTTGCTCCTGATTAACTATGCTACCAGCCAATCAGGAGCAGGCCGGGGCCAAGTGGCGCGAGCACCGGGCCCTGGGGGTGGAGATAAAATGGTGGTGGCAGCGAGCGCCCAGCCCCTGGGTGCTGTGAGGGGAAGCTGTGATGGCAGCAGCGGTGATGGCAGCAGCAGGGAGTGCCCGGCCCCTGGGTGCTGTGAGCGGAAGTGGCGATGAGTGCTTAGCCCTTGGGGTCGGGTGGTCGCAGGCAGCTGGGGCTGAGCTGAGCAGGGCGATGGCTGGCCTTGGGCAGGCTGGGGGCGAGCCATCAGTTGGACATCCCCTGAGGGCTCCCATTATGTGAGAGGGGGCAGGTTGGTTGAGGGACCACCCACCCCTCATGCACGAATTTCATGCATCGGGCCCCTAGTAGTGATATAATTGGCATCAAAATCCACATTATCTGATGCTCAGTTTAATGCTTGAATAAGATAGTTCATTTTAGTATCACATCCCAGCATAATTGATTTCCAGAGTATTGACACATTTTTGTAAAAGTAAACTAGTATTTCTATATCAATTCACACATTTGATAGAAATAAGGTCAACCACATATGCAAATTTAAAGAAATTATGGCACCAAAGAAAAAAGGAGAGACAAAAGGGTACTTTAAAAAATTTACCAAATTACAAGCACTATTGCATCATTTTCCAGAAACAGCAGAAAAGATCAGTTCAAAGAAAGACCTCTAATAGATGACTTATACAATTTTCTTTCCTATATTTTTCTGGATTATGATAAACATTTATTAATTCAGGTTATAAAAAGAGAGATCCCTACAGGTTGTGAGGAAGACAATCATCATCTCCTTAATTCTGTACTTCCTGGTCATATGCTCAACACTCTCCATATATACATAAAAGTATATGGAGGCGACAAAGAAAGTGGGAAGAGATTTTCAGTTCAGCTATCCTGAGAAATTTTCCCCTCTGCTTCTCCAGCAGTAAGTAAGACATAAAATTCTATGATCTTATATAATATCTATCCTATATAATAAAAGGGTAATATGCCAATTAACTGAACTGCAGAACGACCAGTCACTATGATGTGCACTGACCACCAGGGGGCAGATGCTCAACATAGGAGCTGCCCCTGGTGGCCAGTGTGCTCTCACAGGGGGAGCACTGTTCAGCCACAAGCCAGGCCAATGGCTGGCTGACCACTGTGGAGATGGCCTCTCCCTTTGCCTCTGCGGCAGGGGTAAGAACATCCAACTATGGCTTAGACCTGGTCCCATGGGGAGTGGACCTAAGCCCTCAGTCAGACAGCCCCTGAGGGCTCCCAGAACGCTAAAGGACTCAGGCCAGACTGAGGGATTCCCCCTCTCTTGAGACTCAGATTTCCAGAGCAACCTACAGGAAGAGTTTGTCAAAGACATTTTTACTTTGGTGTCTTCAGATTAATTAAATAAGTTACTTTCTCTGCTCCCTATGTCATACCTTCTGTGCAATGATGTGATTTTATGTTTTAAAAAGTAGGAATTATGCCATGCGAGACTTTAATTAGTATTTGTTATCACAGTAATGTTAATATCCAAAAATGTTCAAACAATTACATGCTGCCAATATAAGAAATTCATATTCCCTCTAAACTGATTTATTCAGGAACAGAATGTGAAAATGTAAGTAATTCCCATTGGGAGTTCTGAAGCCAAGATCTTGATTGTCAATATGTCCTAGAAAAAACAGTTTTCACATCGTCTATTAAAATATGCAAACTTTAGTGAAAATAAATATTGTACAGACTCCATATGTCCAAACAATAAAAGCAAGGCATATTTTAGTAGGTCTTTAAAAGCATTCTTGAATATTTTGTATAACAAGCAAGACTAAAGTACAGTCATGCACTGCATGATGACATTTTGTTCAAGGATGGGCCACATTTACGATGGTGGTCCCATAAAACTGAATGGAATTGAAAAATCTCTTTCCCCTAATAACATCATAGTTGTAGTAAGTTTAGAGCAACACATTACTGTTTTGTGAAAGTCTTGGTCTATTGATAAAAACGCTATTAACTAAAAAGGCCTGGGAGCAC
Source organism: Antrozous pallidus (assembly GCA_027563665.1). NCBI lineage: Eukaryota > Metazoa > Chordata > Mammalia > Chiroptera > Vespertilionidae > Antrozous > Antrozous pallidus. The sequence goes on along the minus strand of CM050521.1, from coordinate 56,706,598 downwards.
TCAACTGGGCCTGGGAGCTTCCCACAGGCATTCCCACTTTCCAAACCAAGGTTACAACTGCCATGACCTTTATGGTTCTTACTATGATTGCAAGACACCCTTTAGTGATAATCATTAGAAAATTTGGAGGAAAAAATAAAATTTATTACTTACAGGCCCTGGAGGCAAACAGTGAGGTTTCTGGTAGAGAGAGAGGGAGAGCACAGAGCATGAGGTCCTACTTTCATTGTGTTTGAAGGTGGGTTCTGGGGTTTTGCAGGCTTTAGTGGTAAATTTAAAACATAGAAGCAAGAATTTAAAGTGTGGGGAGAGAACAAAACAAGTAGCCCAAATGGTCAGTTATTGATAATGGCCAAGATCCCTAAAACAAAGGAGCTTCCTAAGGGGAGGGGCCTGGATCCTTATCCAGTTCTGTGCCTGGCAGTGTGTTTATTTGAGAAAACCTTCCTGGAAAGGGATGCCTCCATAATCAAAGCTTAAGCCAGTGATGGGCAACCTTTTGAGCTTGGTGTGTCAAAATTTGCTAAAAAACCGAGCATAACTCCGGTGGTGTGTCACTTGGAGAAAAAAAACCCATAATTTTGCAATATTTATATTTCAAATAACAAAAATGTATAATTGTAATATATAACTGTATTTAATAAATCAAAAACTAATTATTTAACTTACCTGCTTAGTGACTTCTTTGTTCATCTGTCAGTCGGTTTCTTTTGTTGGTCTTGATATTATTTAACTTGTGTGTGGTGCTGTGAACTAAGATAAGTGAGCGGGAGGGGGAATTCTTTAACTAACCTGCCCATTAGTGACTTTTTTGTTGCTGAATTTCATTGGCTAAACCTTCAATTGAAGGTTGGTATTTTGTACACTTCAAGCCCAAGCAAGTGCTACTAACTTCATCTGTCAATCTGTTTCTTTTGTTCATTTTGATATTATTTAGCTCTGAGAATAAGGCCTCACAAAAGTACATAGAGGGAAAAATTGTGAGTAAAGCCATTACTATATTTTTCAGGGTGATAAAAGTGTCTGGTAATCAGTTCTAGGCACTCCAAATTTCCTGTTCATAGTGGGACTCCTCTTGATTCTCCAAGCGGCACCTTTCCAGATTCTCAAGCTTTGACCTCAAGTTGACAAGCATCTGAGTCCAGATGCTGTCTTGAAATTCTGCAAGTTGCATCTCCAAATCATCAATTTGCATCCATTGGAAACCATTTAATTCCAAACTACTGTAGACTACTACATCAGGATACTTAATTATTTTTATGGTTTTTTCTAGGCTTCTAAATTGATTAAATCTATCACTGAACTGGTCAAGTAACGAGTCTAAAACAGGCTTGTACTTTATCTGCAAGGGTTCTATTTCATTTTGTACAGCTGCACTGGCCTTTTCAAAATACTTTGTTACTCGAGGAAAATACTTATAAGTTTTAGTTTCTACATCTCGCTTGAAAATTTTAAGTTTACTTTCAAAAGCTTTTATGTATCCAAACATAACGTCAATACTTTTGCCAAAACCTTGTAACTTTAAGTTCAGTTCATTAAAATGAACAGAGAGATCTGTAAAAAATATCAGGGTGTTGACCCACTTATCATCATTGAGCTGAGAAAAGTTTCCCAGATCCTTATCCTCAAGAAATACCTTAATTTCTTCAAAGCACTCCACAAAGTGCTCAAGAACTTTGCCTCGGCTCAGACATCTTACATTATTGTACATCAGCAGTCCACTGTAGGTGGAATCAACCTCTAGTAAAAGTGCAGAAAATTCTTGCTTGTGAAGGGGGTGAGCAGCTATTAAATTAACTATTTTTGGAACAACTGACATTAAATCATTTAAGTCGGTGAATACTGCCTTGGTACATAAAACCTCTTGATGGATAATTCAATGAAAAGGCACAATCAGATGTACAATAGCTTCCGTAAACAATTTGACAAATACAACTTTTTCCCCCATATGTATGGTGCCCCATCTGTCATCACTGATATAACTTTCAAGATACCAGTGCTTAGGTCACAGAATGTTTGTATAACAATCTTACATAATTTGTTTCCTGATGTACTTGTTGGCACTGATACTAATTTTATCAATTCTCTCATTGTGAGACCATCAGAATATCGACCAATAATGGCCAAGTGAGCATGTGATGTGACACCAGTAGTTTCATTGAGAGAAATCAAAAAATATTTACAATTAGTTATGTCTCTCTTTCACTGATGTTGTATGTTTGTGTTGTCTCATTATTTGGTCTTTTATGATATTTCTACTGAGTGGTAACTCGGATATTCTCTTAATAATTGCATCTTTATTCTGCATATTGTGAAATAGAACTGGTGCACATCTTAGGAGAGTTCCTTTAATAAATTCTTCCTCACTGAGTGCTTTTCCATGCTGAGCTATGGCCTGAGCAATGCTCAAACTTGCAGATGTTAAATTTGTAGAGCCTTTTATAAATTTAAGGATGGAATTAGGTTGGCTCTTATAAAGGTATAGATGCCTGGAAATGTATTCCTTCCTTTCATTCTCACTTTTTTTCAAGATCTGGGAATGATTAGTTTCAAAATGTCTATTTATATTCCACGTTCTGCTTACTACTGTTTTAGTACGCAAAAATGATCTGCCATTTTTTTCTATTATACCATACATCTTGGTCCATGTTTCTTGAAAGGGTTGGCTACTGCTACTACCACTTCCTTTACTTAAGCTTGTTTTTTATTTTTATTTTTTGGGTTCTCCATCAGGGGGCAGTGACAGAAGATAGAATTATAGATAGCCTGTTAGCCCTGCAGGCAATTAGGGGTTAACTAGCCTAACTGACTGCAAGATGGCACATGTAACTGTCTTTTAGGAAAGGGCAGGGCTAATAAGCAGAAATAGGAGTTAATTAGGATGCACAAAAGTAATAGTGGCGAAATGGAGTCTGTACTATGCTGCAAAATGGCATTCCTTATATAAATTAAGATGGCTGCCACTATTTCTAATGGTGGGAAATGGCACCCATAGTATAGGCCCTCGCCTCTTCCAGATTCCCCCTCAGTTATCTCAGTAATAATGCTCAATTAGAAATCCATGACACCCCAGAAGAGTAGATTGGATGATGGTTGCTGTGGTTATGTGGTTGCTGGTAATGGCGATCACTGGGCCCCCAGAGATGCATCCCCCATTGCATTCTGCTACTCTCTGCTCTGCCGGCTGGAAGTGAGGTCAAAGATCCCCTAACGGCCTAACTAGAATTCCCAGAACTAGATGTTCGGTGCCGGAGTTCTGTTGTTTTGGCCTACAGACCTCTGGCACAGAGTGTCTACACTACACTACAGCAATTATTTCATCCTCGGCTACTACCCTTGGCCGTGAAGTAGCCGAGGATGAAATGTCCTTCTTGGCATGCAGCCCCATACTTCTCTGTTTGTGACCGCATATGGCTGCATGTCATTGAAAATGGCTACACGTGTCAGTGCTGACACGCGTGTCATAGGTTCTCTATCACAGGCTTAAGCCAAGCTTTTGCATTACAAAAAGAAAAGCCAAATGTTTGGGCTTACACCAGGATTACTCCTGTGTTTGTGGTGATGCTGTTATAAACAAACTTACTGAGCTGTCAGTCCTGCAAAAGTATATAGCAGGCACAATTACAATAGTAGGTGATACCATCTAGGTTTGTGGGGTGCACTTTATGATGTTACACAGATGATCAAATTGCCTAACAACGCATTTCTGAGAATGTATTCCCATCATGTTGCAGTGTATGACTGTATTTTAGTTAACAATTTAAACCATGGTATTACAAATTAAGCACTTGCATATTAAACAAAGGAAGAGGTTAATGTGTTTGTTTATTATATAAGACATTGGCTTAATTCAAATAAACTGAAAAATGTGCATTTTAATATAATCTATGTTTTCAGATAGTTTCATTTCTAGCATCTTCCGCAGTGACATTGCATTACTTTACCCTACTAGTTATCTACATGTCCATCTCAAAGGTGATATCCTATCAGAGCAGAGTGCATGGATTGTGGGAGAAAACAGATATTAGTACACTCATGGCTCTAACATCCTATATAATATGTAAATGGTTGTCATGCACTTATGCTGTAATGACCAATCAGTAGGAGGATGTGTGCACAGCAGGCACGGTTGGATGAGGCTGTGTGCGTGGTGAGGCACACATCACATGTGGGTAGGTGAGGGGACTTGATGCTGTGTTCCAGCCTGGCGGGGCTTGATGGGAGTGGGGCTGGCTGGGTCTGGGTCTTGTCCAATGGGAGTGGAGCCAGCCGGTGTGGGTCTCTTCCCTTTTAATGTACACGGATTTTGTGCATTGGGCCACTAATATTTAATAATGATAAATTATTATCTGTGTTACCAAGGGCATGTTATTTGATTTCATTAAGCCTCAGTTTCACATCTTTAAATAGGGATATACTACCAACTTTGCAGGTTTGCTGTGAGAACTAAGTCCTAAAAGCAATGACAACACAATCTGACATAACCTAATTAACAGGTACTCAGGAGTGGGGGCCATAATTGTTATCTCATTTACCATGTCATGTCAGGGGTATTAAAGGATGCTACCTCATTGCTTGTTGCACCATTTAAACTCATAGCAGTCACCTTTCTAAATAAGGGTTTAATTGAATACATCTAAATTTGTCAGCTCAAAGGGTTAAAGCTCATAATAGAGAGCTCATATTAAAAAGAAAAATGTTCAAACAAAATAAATGAACACAAATATACAAAAGAGAAAATACTCTTTAACAATAATACTAAAGAAATTAAAAATACAAACCTGCTTAAAATCAAAGATAAGTAAAACAAATAAGTTTGGGTATAACAGTTTTGAGCTTTAATTTAATAGGAACTTTCCTAAAAATTGTAATACACAAAAGTGAAACTATGACAAAAGTGGATGCAAACATAAGGCTGCTGGAATTTGGCCAAGCCTTCTAAAAAATAAGATGAAATCTTATCTATTATCTATTATCTATTATCTATTATCTATCATCTATCTATCTCCTATCTAATAAAGAGGGAATATGCTAATTGACCCACAGCCAATAAGGAGGGAATATGCTGACTGCCCCGCCCTCCAATATGGCAGCTCCCATAGCCAATAAGGATGGAATATGCAAATGACTGCCTTGCCCTCAAAGATGGTTGTGCCCACAGCCAATAAGGATGGAATAGGCTAAGTGACTGCCATGCTCTCAAAGATGGTGGCACTTACAGCCACAAGAAGGCAGTGCCCAGTCCCCTCAGGCCCCCCCCCCCCCCCCGCTGCCTAGGGCCTGCCCGAGGCACAGGCAAGCCTTGGATGGCAGCTGTCCTGCTCCCCAGGGCCACCTGAGGCTCAGGTAAGCAGGGCTGGCCAAGGATTGTGCTGCTGGCAGTGGCAGCAGCAGAGGTGTGATGGGGCATCACCTTCCCCAATCATCAGGTCATCTCCCATCCCTTAGGGTTCCCAGACTGTGAGATGGGGCAGGCAGGGCTGAGGGACCCCCTCTCCAGTTCATGAATTTTCATGCACAGAGCCTCTAGTATCCTATCTAATAAAAGAGTAACATGCAAATTGACCATACCTCCACTATGCTACCAGCCAATCAGGAGCAGAAGACATGGCCAGGGGGCAAGGCCACAGTGTCGTGTAAGCAAGCACCACACTATAAGCTCTGCCCACATGGTACTTAAAGGCTGGTGAGATCCCTCCCTCCTTACAGTTACTGTTGACTGAGTTGCGACCTTTTGCAGTGACTTTGGGATGCTTAGGGGAATTTCATGCCATGAAATCCCCTCACAAGTCTCGCATGTAGGTTGCTGTGATAGTTAGGCTATGGGGTTTACCTGTTGTGTGGGACATGCAAATGAGTACCAGGGGCACCTTGGGTAATGATTGCTAGGTGCAAGGTGCTCTGGCCCCAAGCAGTGGAACACCAGGAATGCTGGGAAATGTAGTCTGGTGGCATATGCACTACCGGATCTCCTAGACACTGTATCAAAGTGAGTGTGGAAGGAGTTACTGTTGTGGGTGGGGGGTAGAGAGAAAGCAAAGGTTAGGGTCTCAGACAATTCGCTCATGTGATTGCAAAAACAGACAGAAACTCCCAGATTGGAGGGGATCCCCAGAGGGTGCAGGTCAGGCTGAGGGACCCATGATGGCAGCTGCCACATTGGCTCCACCCCTGGGAGCTGTGCACTTGCTGCTGGGTGCCTCATCTCCGGTCCAGGCCTTAGCCCCGTCTGTCTGCAACTGCCTGGCCCCAGAGGCTGCGAGGTCACTGCTGGCTGCTTCCGTTCCTGGGGGCGGGGGGAGTCCAGGTGGCAATGGTGAGTGCGCGGCCCCTGGGGACTTAGCCAAAGTGGTGGCGACCGACCACATGGCTCTGGGGGCAGAGCTGAAGCGGCAGCCGCGGTCTTGGCTTCATCCCCGGAGCCGTGCACTTGCTGCCGGGCTCCTCAGCTCTGGTCCAGATCTTAGCCCCATCTGCACAGCTCCCTGGGGTGGAGCTAAGATGGTGATGGTAAGCATGTGGCCCCTGGAGGCAGAGCCAAGGTGGTGGTGGCGACTCCTGAAGCCAGGCAGTTGCACGCAGCCAGGACTAAGGCCTGGACTGGAGCTGAGGTGCCCAGTGGCGACTGCCCAGGTGGTCGGAGCTAAGGCCAGAGCTGAGCAGAGCAGGTCAATGGCTGGGTGCCCAAGGCCTAAAGCCTGGGCCAGAGGCAGAGGCTTTAGGCCTTGGGCAGGCTGGGAGTGAGCAGTCAGTAGGAACATCCCCTGAGGGCTCCCAGCATGTGTGAGGGGCCAGGTTGGGCTGAGGGATCACCCACCCCCAGTGCACGAATTTCATGCTCTGGGCCACTAGTGTGTGTGTGTATAAAATCCTAATATGCAAATTGACTGAATAGTCGAATGACAAATACAACAACCAGTCACTATGATGTGCACTGACCACCAGGGGGAAGATGCTCAACACAGGAGCTACCCCCAGCCTGAGGCCCCAACCAGCAGTAGTGGTGGGGTACAGGGCCAGCAAGCGAGCAGCACCAGGCCAAGGCAGGTGCGAGTGGGAGTCCTGATTACCCTGCCAGTCACCCTAGAGATCATGCACCTATATTTATTTACAGGCCCTGTTTTATAGGCTGAGCACACAGTAGCTAATAAGGCACATAAGCCCTTGCTGTCATATTTTAATAGAGAAAAGACAGAAATGAAATGAAAAAATTAATATGCAAAATTATTTACTATAAGAATAATTGCTTTGGATATAATAATTCTGTGAAGGGTAATATGATTGAAATTTGAGAGAGAAAGTGGGCTAAAATAGATTGAATGGTCTGGGAAGGTAATATTTTATTTGAGACTTGAATGATAAGAGTGAACTAGACAGCTATGTGAATATCTACAGAGTGTTATGTAATTATAGGAAATCATAGATAATATGCAGAGAACAAAGTATTGAACTTAAAGTTGTATAAGACTTATTACAACTAAAAAATTCATTATTATATAGTAGAAATGCCTTAAGATAGCAATAGTAGAGGTATCCTAGGAAGAGGGTATGGGTATTTTTCCCTCCTGTATTTACATATTTTTTAGTTTAAAATTGTATTATTTTTAAGCTTCAAATGGAAAAAATGTAAATAGAATTAAACATACCAGAGATCAGGTCATGTGTCTCATCTATGCTTTTCATAATCAGAGTACCTAGCATAGCATTTAACATCAATTTATTTTAATACATGTTGTTTTTTAACTATCATGATTTTGAATATACAAAGAAACTGAAATAAGAATAAATGAAATCATTAAACATCCTATTAGTCATTATTAAACTTTTGCTAAACATATTGCTAGCTTGTTCCTCTTCTCCTGCTACTCTCTCAGATTTCTCTCCCACAATCATCCTCTGAGACATGAACAACAAGTCCATCATAATTTTCACCCTGGACTCATTAATTTTTTTATCAACATCACCTCTGGAAGGCAGGCATCTTGCAAGAAAGCAATAGTGTATTTTCAAAATGATCTCTCCCACTCATATGTCATTTCACATCCACTCCTCATTTCTTTCTTGCTCCTATAACTAAAAATATTGGAAATAAAAATGTATGATTCCTATGAACAATCATAAGCATCCATGCCATGCCCATCAGAATATCCTCACTTATAGGTTACAGTCTGTCTAACGTCTGTTCAAAAAATGTAATTAATTTCTGGAGGTCCAAAGTCAAATACATTGTCTTAGAAAGTAGTTTTAGAGCAAGCCACAAAGCTCACTACTTGGTAATTTAAATGACTGACCGCTCAATTTATGAGCATTCCCAGCAATAAAATTCAGCCTGAACTTAATAATAGCACATTTTATGTGACAACGATGACAATTACAATCTATAGTTACTGCAGTCGCCCTTTGGTCTAGGGAAAAATGACAGTATTAATTATACACACTTGCCATTTATCAGACTTAACTTGGCAGGCGATTGAGCTGAGGACCATCTCCAACTTGACTTCTACATTTACCATTTCTAATCCACTGAAACGAAGGTAATGAGAATAGAGAAAAATGAGTGGCTCCTTCTTCCACTGCTTTGCCTCTGATTTCAGGAATAGTACAGTCCCTGAATCATATTAAATTTTTACCACTTGGTTTAAAGGCCTGTCACTGTTTACTTTCTAAACTCTATAGCATAGGGAATAATGTTTCCCAGATGTGCTAGAGCATGAGATTTTGGCTGCATGCGACTTTTACATTTATATTTCATATTTTATTTTTATGTTTAGACTATCTGGGGACCTGGGGTCCTTGTTATCTTCCCTGATTATCCATATTACTGATCTATTGAGATCTAAAATTATTTTAAAACATGGAAAACTATCTAAAAGGTTTAAAGTCCAGAAAAGGACACAAAAAATGGGTCCCAAAGTCTTATTTTTAGTGAATTATTTTTATCATTCTTAGTCATATACCTGTCTTATTCAGTCTTTATTAGTGGGAATGGAGAGCTTCTGTGTGCTCTGCAGATCCACAGTATGCCATTTAAGATGTAAGACAATTGTAAAATTGTGCATATCTGCTTCTGTGTTTAGAGCTCTACAACCTCTTCATAGAAAGCTTGGCGAATTCTAAATTGTGGAACTCCTATTTTGGTATTACACACATTCCATTGTGAGTCCTCACTAAACCTTGAGAAATATTGTCCCTGCTTTTTTTTTTTTTTTTTTTTTTTTTTCAAAGGAAGATCCTTTACTGAAAACAGTTCAGTCCTTGACTCAAATTAACTGCAACTCGGCTGGCAGGCCGATGCCTGAGCTAGGTAACCCTCCACAGCGGCAGGAACACTCCCCACCGACGACGGCATCAAAGCAACGTCAGGACGAGTCGAGTGAGCATGACTCAGGGTCTCTGGCCCATCTTCTTCAGAGTTCGGTTGAGCTCCTCGAATTTATGAATCTGCCGGATGAAAAAGTCCCCATAGCGCCTGGCAACCTTAGTGTCTGCGATGTGGATCATGTCCTTATCGATGTAGAAGTCGACCTCGGAGGCTGACTGGAACTCGCCATCGAGGGCCGAGATGCCGCTGGTCCACACCAGGTTCTTCATTTTGTGCTTGAAGACAAGAAGCTGGATGCGGAACTCCTGCTCTGTGAGGTCGAGGAAGCCGGCCAGCTTGGCCACAGGCATGGTGGTGTAGAGCTTGAGGAAGCTCCGAATGGTTGAGAGCTGGGCCTGCTGCTGCACTTCATCAGAGAACACCTTCAGCTGCTGCAGGAAGGGCTCCTTGTGGTAGTTGGGGTGCACATTGTCATAGTTGGGAACTATAGGAGACAGGAATTTGGGGCAGGAGTAGCTGAAAAGCTCCTCGTAGACCTGTGGGTCACCCTTCTGCATGCGGAGCATCTTGTCCCCGTATTTCTCCCGCAGCTGGAGGTGAATGCTCTCGTCAATACGCATCGGGTACATGGTGAGGGCAATGGCCAGCAGCGCATGCATCTGCTCATTCTGCTTATTGATCATCTCATACTTGTATGTTGTCCTCTGGAACATGCTCTTGGTCCTCTGGATGTAAAGGAGGATGTTGGCAAAGACCCGGATGGCATCCTGGTAGCGGCGCATCATCAGATACGCAAAACCAACATAATAGTATGTGGTGACCTGGCACTCGGGCACGCGGGAGTACATGCTCTTCTTGTTCTGCTCGATATTCTCCAGCACCTTGATGGCCTGGTAGTAATCCCCCAGCAGGGAGTGCAGGCGCAGGAGCCCCACCAGGCTGAAGTAGCCAAGCATCTTGTAGAGGGAGTGCCGTCCGTACTCCCCGGCCACACTCTCGGGGTCACCTCCGCTCGTGTACACCTCCAGCTGCCGGTTGATGTTGGACTTGTCCACCAGGGAGTGAAGGACATTGAGGACACTGTGAACATTCCAGATTTTGGGATTGGAACGAAGGAAGTCAATCTCCTCCTCTGACTTCTTGGCCGTCTTACAGCGGTACTGGCTGAACGACTGAAACTGATAGATGAACTCATCAATGATATCCCAGAGCCACTGGTTGGGAAGTTCAAGGGGAGCAGGACCATCAGCATTAAGAATGTAGTTGAAGAGATTGCAGTAGTTATAATAGGATTCGAACCTCTGCTCCAAGGAAGGCCCCCCACTGACTTTAGCGTATATGTGCCTGTAGTATAGTTCTTTGTACAAAATCAGGAAGACAGCATCGTTGCCCACCTGTGGGGCAATGGCTTCGGCCTCAGGCCAAGGTGTGTTCTTGAAGAATCTTTCCGTCAGCTTCGTCCAGCTGTTCTCATAGATGTCCTGGATCTCATACACTTTCTGGTCAATGACGTCACTGGAGACACGACTTGCCTGCAGCTCATACACCTTCTGGTCGATCAGATTGGACACGGTTTTGTGGAAATACTGGATGAAGTTTTTGATCACTTCGGGGATCACCTGATAGGTCTGCTGTTCATACTGACGTTCGTAAGCCAGATCCTGCTTTGGATCTCCTGTGTGCATATCATAGTCGCCTGGGTAAGAATAGGGGTCATAGGCGGCCTCGGACTCGTAATCATCGGCGGGGTAAGACATGACTGCGAGGCTCGCCAACACTGGGGGAAGAGAGCGGGAAGAGCGTCCTCTTGTCCCTGCTTTTTAAAATAAAGATATTTTGAGGCTTAAAAAGTTTAAGTAACAGTGACACCTGAAATTAGAAATTCTACAATAAGCCTACAACAGGTGTGGGATAGAGATAGCTTAAAGGTATTATAATTGTATCAACCACTGCTTGGCTCTCCTGATTTTGTCATTGCCCAAAGCATGTAAGAAGATCCCTTATTTGACAGCCTCAATCCAGAGAACATCAAATAGATTGAACTACACCTGAATAGGTAGAATATACCAGACATAATTCACAAGAGATTTTCTATCTGTACAGATGGTAAGATAGGCTTAAACAGATTTCAAAGAGAGTGAAAAGAAACTGCAACTAGTGCTAATTCTGTCGTTTCTACACACAAGATTTTTGGAAAGCTACTTAACTTCCTGTTATCTGTAATTTCAAATGATCTATAAAAATGATGGGACAGTCCCTGCCAGGTAGCTAGTTGGTTAGGACAGTGGTTGGCAAACTGCGGCTTTCGGACCACATGTGGCTCTTTGGCCCCTTGAGTGTGGCTCTTCCACAAAATACCAGAGCCTGGACAAATCTATTTTGAAGAAGTGACGTTAGAAGAAGTTTAAAAAATGTGGCTCTCAAAAGAAATTTCAAGCGTTGTACTGTTGATATTTGGCTTTGTTGACTAATGAGTTTGCAGACCACTGGGTTAGGACATCAGCCTGATGCACCAAGATTGCAGGTTTGATCACTGGTCAGGGCACATAAAAGAATCAACCAATGAATGCATAAATAAGTGGAATAATACATTGCTGCCTCTCTCTCTCTCTCTCTCTCTCTCTCTCTCTCTCTCTCTCTCTCTCTCTCTCTCCCTCTCAGAAAACTAAAAAAGAAAGTTAGGTCCTGGTCAGGTGGCTAAATTGATTGTAGCATAGTCCACTACATCAAAATTGCAGTTTCAATTCCTAGTCAGAGGACATATCTAAGTTGCAGATTTGATCCCAGGTTGGGGCATGTAAGGGAGGCAACCAATGTTGCTTTTTCTCTCGCTCCCTTCCTATCTATCTAAAAATCAATAAAAACATATTCTCACGTGAGGGTTAAAAAAATGATGAGACTAAATTATATATCCTACAAAGTCCCTTCATCTCTAGAGTCTCTATGTGATTATAAAATCCTGGTGTGACTGCACAGAAAGGGGGTGTATCCTAGAAAACATGAATCCTTTTTGGAGCAGAGCCCTACTGCTATGTTAGAGTTGCCAGCACACAGTTTCCCTAATGCAAGATGTAGAGATTTGATCTTAAATTTTTAATAGTAGGAAAACTGCCATGGGATATAAAGAAATGATCCTAAACATCCCCACATTCTAGAGGTAAAATTAAGCCTCTTTTGAGGACTGGCCCTGCCCTTTTCCAAGAAAGGATCAATCATTTGAACATTTTTGGTTATACATATGCAAGGAAGCCTTTACCCTGTTTTTTAAAGAAAATTTGAACCAGTGATGTACCCAAGTACACATGATTTAGACTAATATTTTAGGTAAATTCTGTCCAGTATTGAGAATTGTACACATACAGATATTCTGTGATTTTTCTTAAATGAATATAAATTTGGACTGAATTGTCCCTGAATATATTGTTTGCTTTTGGGAACAGAATATGCCATTGTGACTATACATTGGCTCTCAAATATGTTGAATCAAACAAAACTAGATGGGAATTCAAGGCTCCTTTTCTCTTCAGATAAAAGCAGGAGCAAAGGTCAAGTGAATGTACTATGGTTAGTAACTTTTTGGTGAAGAGCAAAGCCTTTGATAAAGTTCTATTGTTTTTGCCTAGAACTTGGAGAACAAAATCCAGTATTCCCAATATCCCTACCATATGCAGAATAATGTGGCCCCTCCACCCCCACCAAAGATATCTACCTTTGAATCCCTGAAACCTGTGAATGTGTCACATAGCAAAGACACTTTGCAGATATGATGTAGACTGACAGCTGCCAGAAGAGAAGAAGGTTGTGGCGCTGAGTGAAAAGGGTGGAGGGATTAAGCAAAATAAAACACCACAACTCATAGACTCAGACCACAGCATGTTGATTACCAGAAAGAAAAGTGGTGAGGAAGTAGGAGAGGGCATGAAGAAGATAAATAGTGATGGAAGGAGACTTGAAATGGGGTGACAATATACAGACACCTATATAATTTTATTAACCAATGTCAACCCCATAAATTCAATAAAAAAGAAAAAACAAAGAAAATGTATGTAAATATGTACTAGTTTTGACATAATTTTATGAAGAATAATTAATGCCTCATACCTAACAAATTCCTCCAGAGCCCACTGGACTTCACAATGAGTCACTTAATGTGTCTCTGGTCGATGGATTATTTTGAGCTCAAGGCAACTGAGACCCTGTGGGCTCAAGAGAAACTTCTGTTCCCTCTACCTCCTGTCTACCTATGAACTTGAATTAGGGAACTTGTTCATAATAAAATATTATCCAAGACAACTATTTTTGAGTTATCTATATGACGGGCAAACTACTAATAACTGAACAGCTGCAATGACCCTCTGAAGCCCCACCTACTTCATCCTCAGCTCAGAATATCATATGTATCTCACCCTTTCTTTATATCTCTGAACCTCTCATGTATATGGGGCTCCCATACACACAAAATTAATTTTCATTTTCTCTTGCCAATCTGTCTCATGTGGATTTGATTATTCAACAAACCAGAAGAACCAGAGGAGGGAAAGGCAAACCAGAGGAGGTCAGTAATCATCCTTCTTCCCCCACACTTCAAAATGTCATATTTATATCTGCAAAAATATCTCCCAAGGAAGTTCTTTTCTCTTGCCCGAGTCTCAGAAACATGTCTTGCCAACAACAAGCTAACCCCACTTCTTCAGATATTTCTGCCAACCCCAGTGATTTTACCGAGGGCTCCTGGGTTTGCAGAATAAAAAACAGCTCAGATCGTTTTGAAAAGAGGAACTGGGGTCTGACTTTTAAGTCAGATGAGCCAGATGCATCCTTCCCTCTCCACTGAACAAAAAGGAAATCGACACAAGCATTTCATGAAACTTCAAAGGCCTGCTGCTGTCACTCAAGGTATAGGTTTTCCCTCTACAGGGTAGAAGCCACACGTATCCAGTTATGGCCTAGTTCTAGAACAACAAATGGAAGAGACAGGAAAATCAATTTATTGAACACTCTGACCCATCTTTGAAGTGTAATGTAGCACAAGCATCTTAGCAAAAACCTTTAACACAGATCTCTGATCAGCCTGCAGATTGTCTGTGGCTATAATATGGAGCAAAAAGAGGAAGGATCAGGAATTAGTGATTATCCCACTGGTTGGAGCTACACAGATGTCCCAGATTTTAATCCAAATCAGAGATTAGTTATATGGTTTTTAAAATGTTTTTATCTGAAAATATCCCTCAGGAAAACTAAGCTAGATACACCCTGGCGGTTATTTTCAACACTCCCTGCTGAGATTATGTGGTTTTTAAAGTCCTTTCATACCAGCAATTGAACTGGATGTCCCTGCAAACACACTTACAATGCGAGCTTCCCACCAAACTCACCTTTCCTTGAAGTTTGTGATTGTATTTTATTCACTTAAAAGGCCTAGAAGTTGTGGTCAGTAATCATCTAAAGCATGAATAGGTAGCTACATAAAACACTGAATAAATTAGAATGTATATAATATAAAATTGAGAGATTTCCGGAATAGGATTTCTTAGTATGGTTTAAAAGAGATGTTCCAGAACACTTGGAGATAGGACAAATTCTCTAGTCTCCAATTTTCATTATCCTAATAATGAATCTGAAGTCCATTTAACTGTAGTCCTAGGCCAGGGAGAAAACAAAGGAAGTATGAATTTATATGCAACTGGAATATAACAGAACAAGTTTCTTTTTAATTCCTTGGAAGCATTCTTTAATCCCAGGCATCTCTGTGGATTGATATTGAAGTAAGTGGTGCACACTTTTTACCCCAGTTTTGAACCCCAAAATACCCTTTAAACGTACCTGTTGGGATTGTCAAATTCATTCCCCTGAAAACATTAGATTTTTATATGTGCACACACACACACATACACACATGCACACACATACACATCAAATAGAAAGAGATGAGCAAATGGGAAATAGAAAGAAACAAGCAAATGGGTAATAAAAAAAACTAGAGAATGTTCAAAGATTATCAGAATGAAAGTTATCATTATTATAAACTTCAGTTTAATGATAACAATTAAAAACACTTAAATTTCCAGGGTTTATAATGCAACATATTTAAAAAAACAAAACAAAAACATAGCTCTATATAGTTGGATACATATAAAATATATTATCAGTGTTCCCTGGGGTAGTCTGTTATTGAAAGCCACTCTAAACTTGTATTCCTTAGATCATCAGGAAGTGATCAAAAACAATATTAAGAAGTATTTGGTTGGTCTGACCCAACTAATTTTCTTAGTTGATACACCTGAGAACTATTTATTTATTTTGCTTACTGTTCTATGTATTTGAATAAAATACCTCCAAATATTTACAGAGATAATCAAGTTAGATTTGTTTTATTCTGTACTAAATATAGTAAAATATAAATAAAATATTAGATTATCTGCCATAAAGAAATGTAATCAGCATTAACTAAGGACTTGGTATTCTGATTGCTGCCTCGCCCACATAATGGTCGTCTTTCTTTGTATATTGGTGTGTGTCTGTTCAGTGGTATCCTGGTACTTTGGCATACAGGGAAGTGTTGGTAACCACGTAGTCAGTATGTCAGTTTTCTGCAGGCGAAATAAACAGGATATGGGCTCCCTTCTTTCCTTACTTACAAGAAGACTTAAGTATGATTTGTAGTCCTTTTGCACACTTTTTAAATATAATTAATGGAATTAGTTTAATGCTTAATTTTTAAAAGACTTGTTTTTAATTTTTAAAAATATTAAGTTATGCTATACAGTATGTATTTTGGGGAAGTGAATCATAATTAAAAGTGTCAGGCAAAATCATGACCGAATATTTTTCTGGTAGGAGAAGAGTACTAAATACAAATTAAGAGAAAAATGTACAAGAGAAAATACCTCATCTGTTGTTGTTTTTTTATAAACCTATATAGCTTTCTAAAGAGAGTGGGCCTTAGTAACTCAAAGTTTTTCTATTTGCTTAATACAGTGTTGGGAATGAACATTTGGAAGAAAGAGTGAGGGAGGAGCTGAATGACATCTCTAATGAGAGAGAAAGAGGAATTTTCAAGGTCCAAGGAAAATACGGAAGCCCAGGGCCTGGAACACCCTCCTTCTGCAAAGACTACTTCATCTCCTTTTCCTCCCCACATACCTCACACATAATGGGGTAGGAGTCAAAAGAGATTTTGGAAAGAAAAATGTAGGACAGAGATCTCAAGCTATTTTCTATATGGGATGTGATATACTGGTAAGTCCTCCACTTCTTTTCCATCTCATCAACAACAGTGTGGTGATTGTGTGTGTAGGGGGGTAGGGGGAAGTGGAGGGAAGAGGTGGAAGAGGGCATAAAGGGGATAAATGGTGAAGGGAAAAATAAAATACATTTTAAATTGTTCACTTTAATGCTCCTATTTTATTGGTTTATTGTGTGGTATCCAAAAAAAGAGAGAGGAGATATAGTCAACGACTTTCAGGCTTTATGTGTGTAATGGGAAAACCCCTATTTGATTTTTAACAAAAGAAACTGATTATAAAAGACTAATAGATATGAACATGGGAATATGTTAAGGCTTGCCTTGCATTTAATTATTATGAATATATACTAATATATTCAAACATACATAGATCAAATGTCTTTAAAAGACTAATGTAAAGTGGCAAGCTTAATAATTTATGTCATATTTATAAGTAGTTATCAATTATATGCACACAAATAACAGGAGAAATTTCATTCTAAGGTCTGGGCAATTTAAAGGTAATCCACTGTAACTGGCTAATACTTTGATGGTTTTCAACATGTTAAAATATGATATATCAATTTTGTCTCCCTTTTTTACAACCATTTTGCGACAATTGAATTGCTTTTTAAAATAAAATTCAGGAGTTTCATAGAGCCCTTCAAGCATGGATTTTCAAAAACCAGAGGTTGTAAACAACTTTTACAGGTGATAGGGAGCACTGAGGTGTAGTACAGGACACGTTAGCTTCTTTTCTTTTTGATTTCTGGAAATCAAAGAGTCTAACCATTAAAAGCATGACTCTGAAGACCAAAGGACCTGGTGTGAGTCTCAGTTCTAGTTCTTATTAGTCATGTGATCTTGGGCAAGTTTCTCAACTTCTCAGTGCTTTATTTCCCCACCTATAAAATGGGATTAAAAATAATACTTCTCTCATAAGGTGTTTGTGAGAATTCAGTGAGTTAACATACATTAAACACTTAGAAGAGAGGCTGGCCCATTTTAAGTTCTGTATATATATTCTTAATTGACTAAATAATCATAGTCACTAGCTTCAAGTCTACAGGGACACTATTCTGCTTTTCCCTTCTCCCTGGCCTCAGACTCAGGTTGGCAGAGTGAACTCTTGGTGTTACTCAGTCCAATAGAAAGTCAGCCGTTACAGAGTGTTACCATAATAACACCTGGACTCTGGAGAGAACTTATCAGTCTCAAACTTATGTAATTTACATTAACCCATTCCTTAGAGATAAAACTGTCCAATTTCATAAGAAAAACAAAAGAAATAGCAATTTATTTCACAAAGCTCTCTAGAGTTAACTCAGCCTACTGGGAAATTTGTAGTATCAGTATAGAATCTGATTATTAGAGTATCTCTCTGATTTAACACACATGATATATCCTCAAGTCATATACTATTCACTGCTCATTGGCCATAAGCTGTTGTTCAGCCAGAGCGTCTTATTTGGGGTGAGCATGTCCTAGAGTTTACCAGACACAGATACATTCAGAATTGAGTATATAACATAAAGCTTTTCAAACAGGGTTCTTTCTGGGCTTTGCAGACAGGCTTTCAGTAAATCTCAGTAACTATCCCTTGCTTGTCTACCTCTGTTCTGTGGGTGATAGCACTTAGCATAGCCAGCAACTGTCTTTTCCAAAAAACTAGAAAAAACTAGAAAAAAGTTTTCTTCAGAATGAAATAAATGCATAGAATAATGAAGTATAAAAAAACATGGAGGGTAGGAGGAACGGAGGGGGGCGGCTGATATTGCTTGAGCCCCTGGATTCAGCTATGTCTGGGGGTAGAAGAATCTCTGAATTTTTCAGGTATAATAATCCCAATTTAAAATTTAGTTTGAATTGTAGCATTCAACAAAGAATTCTGTCTAACATACATGCCTATCTGGATAACCCTAACATGGTCAGTAGTTTAATAAATGTATGAATGATTGCTACCTTGTTATGCTGATTGCCTCACCTGCTCCTACATTACCGTCATTACTGACCCACAATGTTCTCAGCACCATGAGGAGGAATGGAGCCCTGACACATCACAGCTTCTATGCCCAGAACAAGGTTCCTCCACAGTAAACTCTACCCTGCGGGGAGCTGGGTGCTGGGTGTATGGCCTATAAAGATCTGGTGTGCTTGGAGTCAGGGAAGATGACGCTGTCTCAGCAGGCACTCACTCCTAGCTCTTCTCCACAAGTGCTCTCTTGGCTGCCCTGCTCTCACCACCACCAGCCAACACACCACCCACTTTCTCTGAGGAAGCCTACAGGCTCTCTTTGCTCTTTAAAGCCAGGTATTTTCTCTTTCTTTACCTATTTACTATGGAATAGCAGTGAGAAGCCTGGGCCTCAAGCTCCAAGACTCAAGTTGAGTTGAGACTCTTCTCATCTATTATTTACCCACCCAATGCCAAATCATAACATTCACCCCTTTATTTTTCCTGAGAGATTATTACTCTTTGTTTTCCTTGCCCATACATTCAGATCCTCATCAGTTGCATGCAAATATTATGTCAGCCCATTGTCTTTAGAGGTTTTTGTTATATCCTACATACTAAAAGGCTAATACGCAAATCAACTGAACGGCGTTATGACTGGTCACTAAGATGTGCACTGACCACCAGGGGACAGACACACAATATAGGAGCTCTCTCCTGGTGGTCAGTGTGCTCCCACAGGGGGAGCACTCCTTAGGCAGGATCTGGGCTCACGGCTGACAAGTGTAGCGGTGGTGGTGGGAGCCTCTTCCGCCTCCACAGCAGCACTAAGCCATCAAACAAACATCCCCCAAGGGCTCCTAGACTGCAAGAGGGCACATGCTGGGCTGAGGGACCACCTCCTCCCAAGTGCATGATTTTCATGCACCAGGCCTCTAGTATTACTATAAACATCTACTGTATTCAGCAATGAGTGCTATAAGAAAACCTAATGTATAGAAATGATTTTTGCTTTCAGTTCACACTCTGAATACTCTAAAAATGAAAACAATTACTAAATATAACCCATGAGGTGTAAAAACAATTATATTTTTTACATAAGAGCATGTTTAATCTCCTAGATCCTGAATCTTTTAAAGATGAATATATCATTTGGAGTGGTAAACACAATGCAATATACAGATGATGTACTATAGAATTGTATATCTGAAACCTATAAATTTTATTAATCAATGTCACCCCAATAATTTAAATTAAAAAGATGGCTATATGTTCATAACTTCAATATTGGCAAATTCTTAGGCATTTGAATGGCAAGAGCAGTAGGCCTGATTCATTTGCTCACCAAGAGGCTCAGAATAACATCTGACCTCACAGTATGCAACTCAAAGGTTACTTGTCAAGATGTAAATTGCCACATGTTATGGAGAATTAGGATCCCTCATCAGTTGTTGTAATGGTTAATTTTAAGTGTCAAGTTGAAAGAGGCATTTAAAAAAATAAGAAAAACATTTAAATCAGTGAAATTTGAGTAAACAGGCTGCTCTCCATAATGCAGGTGGGCCTCATAAAATCAGTTGCAGGTTTAAACAAAACAAAAAGACCAGCTTCCCTATGCAAGAGAGAATTCTCCAGCAATCTGGCTTTGAACTCTATCTTCACCATTAGCGTTCCTAGATATCAGCCTACCAGCCTTCAGATTTCATCTGCACCATCAGTAGTTTGAGGTCTCCAGGTTGCTGGTCTTCACACTGGAATGCAACCACCAGCTATCCTAGATTGTGAGTCTGCCAGCCCACACTGTAAATTTAGACTTGCCAACCTCTGAAATTGTATAAGCCAATTTCTTATAATAAATCTTTCTAAACTGTTTAGTTAGTTTGGGCTTTCATAACAAAAACACTATAGACTGGTGGGTCTAACAACAGAAATTTATTTCTTGCAGATCTGGAGGCATAGAAGTCCAAGATCAAGGTACTAGCAGATTTTGTTTCTGCTTTCTAGTTTGCCGAGATAGCCACTTTCTTCCTGCTGAGCAGAGAGGGAGAACTATGGTCTCTTTACCTTTTTATAAGGATACTAATCTCATAATGGGGCCCTCATGACTTCATCTAAAACTTAGTATCCCCCCAAAGGCTCATCTTCCAAATACATCTCATTACAGGTTAGGACTTCAACATATGATTGGGGGTGAGGGGCAAACATTCAGTCTACAGCTACACACACTATTGGTTCTGTTACTTGAAATTGTTGAGTCATAACGTTTAACTTTATGATGTTAAATATTTGCAATTGTTAGAGAAACTTAAAGGTAACTGAGCTTTGGCAAAGATATATTGTATAACATATTAAAACTCAATCTATGAGCTACCAGAAATTTGTCTAAATCCACAGAACCTGAAGAGCAAAAGAAGTAACAGAACTAAATATTCACAGCCTCATCTCATGCTCTTATGACTTTATGTTCTAGTCTTCCATGGACTGGAATCCTAGTGAGAGCAACCTTGTTATCTATTTATCGCTCTATTATCCCAGATCTAGCACGATACCTTGCAGAAAAAAAAGGGTACTTAATATTTATTGGTAAATAGAATTTAAAAATTTGTATCTATTTTTATAAGTTCTTTTATTTTTTATTTATACAACTAAGGACACACTTCATTATTAACATAAACAAATACACTGTTTCTTTGAAAAAATTATATCCCAATGCCACGGTGAGGTAAGTGTGTGCTTTGGGGTGGGATGTAAAAAGAACACGGGTAATATTCTAAAATATATGATTTTTTATGTTATTTCCCCATAACTACATATCCTTAGTCACTCAGATTCCCATAAACCTCCATTTTATCTGTAAAGTATGATTAATGCCCGCCTTGTCTATTGCACAGGGCTGTTGTGTTTAAGACGAAGTAAAATAATGTATGTTATAGAACCTGGTAACCTGAAAGTGCAGTGACAGCTGGAAATGAGTATAAATCTTCACCCAACCTCTAAGTGAGAGCAAATGTGACCTGTCACAAACAAAGATCTGTTATTAGGCAGAATGCATTCTGGTAGATTGGGCAAATCCCTTTCCCAAAATCAGTAGAGTAGAGGTTGCACAGGTTCCCTCACTAGATCCTAACACATTTTTGCACCGAGTGAATTGATTTATATTTCTATGTACCAGGGGAGTTACTTGGTCTCATCTAATCAGGGCTGCAATTGGAGTTTAAGATGCATCCTTTCTTGGTATTCACCCAATTTATATTTATACCCTTTTATGTGTAGAAAGAAGAGTGCCAGACGAGTTAAAATAAATTGGAACTCTGAACAAAATATTGGTCTGAAATATGCTGCTAGAATGTTGGGGAGACAAGTTTCAGAGAGCTGTTACTGTTGGCTTCATTGTAGCATGTATCCTTCAGCCTTCTCTATATGTTCTGGTCCTTATGGCTTTCTGCTCCAGTATCCAGGAAGCAGCAAGTAGCTATGCTTCCTATAGGAAATGAAAGTCCAGAGCTGTATCAGCTACCTGCTTGCTCATGTAATAGCTCTTAGCAAGTTCCTTTGGAAATCTCCATATAAGACATTATGCTTTTCACATCTGCTTACTATCTACCTACCAGATGCTAGGCACTATAGTAGGTGTGAGAAGACAGAGATATAATGTGACATGACACATATCTGAAACTGCACAGCTAGGCAGGCTATTCTAATGTGAAATGGTAATCAGGGCTATTATTTATTAAGCATCTATTAAATCTGAAATTGTTCTAAGCTCTTTACATGCATGAACTTTTTCAATCCTTGCAATAATCCCATGAAGAAATATAATTATTATCCCCACTTTACAGATAAGAAAACACGGGGCAGAGGCATAACTTGCTGAGTATGGCATTGTTAATATGAGTAGGAGCTGGATTTAAACCAGATATTCTGGGAGCAGAGGACACACTCAACCACAGAACCCTGAGCATTGTAATTAACCTTCCTTTCTGGAAGCGCCCAAGGTTGGTGCTCTGGAAAATCTGATCACAGCCCGTAATTCCTTTTTATTACTCTCATAGAGCACAAAGGGACACATGTTGGTCAAGAGTCAAGAGAAGTGCCTTTTGAGAGCTTTAGATAAAACCATTTTGGTATCTATTTCCCTATTTTACAAACTAGGGAGCAGAGGCTCATAGAAAAGTAGGCATGTCTGATTCTAACAATCAGACCCTTTACACTACAACATGGCATCTCTTTCAAAACCAGAGTAGCCATAAACAATCATGTAAATGAAACTCTAGTGACAGTCACTCACAAAAAAGGTTTGGCCATGTTGTTCAAATGACAACTTCTACATCAGAGCTAAAAGTATATTTTAGAAATGAGTTAAGCAGGCATGAACTTCCTCCTTGGCAGCAGAGCAGAAAAATATCTCACAGATCGGGGTCAAGGGATTAAGTGAAATTTTGATTATTTTTGTAGCTTTTCTACTTCTTGTGATTGTAAAGAGTCTCAAGAAATCTGGATGTGCTGACATTGTCTACCAGCCTCTGCTCCTGCTCCTTGTGCATAAACTGGCTAGAAGTGGGCCAAGCTTCAGCAAAAGAGCAGGCAGACATCCAAGGCAAGATGCCTCATATGCAAGATACTAGTGCCCAACCTCTCTAGGCCCTGCTCCAGTCAGGGCTCCAGAAGAAGTCAGAACCCCACGCACATGGCTCAATTAAAAACATCTCATTAACATATATATGTATGTATTATAGATGTGTGGCCAAAATTAAAGGAACCCACAAGAGAGGCTGAAGCTCCCAGAGACTGGCAGCAGAAGGAAGCCAATACAAATCCTGGACCTAAAGGAGGAAGAAGAGGATATCATTTTGTAGGAACTCAGTGAGATTTGGATTATGGGGCGGGGGGCACAGCCAGAGTGGTGGGAGGCCACAGCCATAGCCATGCACCCGGCACCAAAAGAGAAAGGGATCAGGGAAGAATATATGGATTTCTCTTTCCTCCAGTCTTCTCACTTGAACTGAACTAGTGGAACCCAAGAAGAGCACAAAATCTATAGGGAGAGCAGTTGGTCAAGGGTAACAGGTGTAGCTCCCTTCTGAGTTCCAGCCATTCTCAAAATACTTCCCCAAGACTTGGTTATTAGAATCCCCTCAACCTGAATCTTGTGTTGCTAGTCCCATCCTGTGTGGCTTTTAATTCTATCCTGAAAATTCCATCCTTAGACTTTGCAGGGCAAAGCTAGTCTCTCCCTTATAGACCAATTTCTTCCTGGGGGTTATGTCCTTGATGGCTCCTAAAACAAAATGAATTGTTAATTCCCTAGGGTACAAGGAGTCTCAGAATGGAAATACCTGTTCTTTTGTCCTCGTGAGCATTTGAGAGTATTTGCATTGAGGCTGAAAGGTAAATTAAACCCTTTTCCTCCACAGGAGTGGAAATAAGACAAACTGGTATTTCTCAGGGTGTTAAAATTCTCTTGCAGGGGAGGCTCTGTTGAGAGCTCTGTTTACAGAAGGGTAAACAACTGAGCCTACACACCAGGTAAGAAGCTCATGTGTGAGATTGTAAAGAAGTACACAAGGGAATGATTGCACAGCACATATTCTCCAGGAGCTGCCTGAAGATGTTAAAATATAAAAATCCATTTCACAACTCTCAAAAACACATCAAGAGTTCTGTTGATTAACTCTCTTGAAAGCCCTCACATTTCCTTGCAGGGTGAGTAACAATCTACCATTTTATGTGTTTTACCTTCCAATCAATTGGGTTGGACTAATATTTTGAAAAGTATCAAACTCTCATCCAAAGAATTTTAAAAGGTTTTTCTTTTCCTTATCTTTTTCTCCACACACATACACACAGAAGTGAGGTATTATGGCTTAAAGTGTTGGTGACACTTGAGACTAAAGTGCTGAATTCCAAATTAGGAAGGAATACAAGAGGGAAAAATAAAGTTTCCAAGGTTTTTTGCCAATACCAGAACTAAATTTCCCACAATTTTAAGAATTAATGACCTTGAACAGTTGCAAGAGTTTTAATTTCAAATAGACACTTAAAATTATAAATCATGTTTACATTTATAAAAAGCAATGTTTCTTGTGGCCTCTTCTCTCCAACTATACTAGTAATATTCCACTATACTGAATAGTCTAGGATGGTAAAAATGGATAGTACATGCTGGCATATATTAAATATTATATAGCAATAATAATATCCCAAGTGTATTACTCCAATGATCTCTTATATAATCAGTAAAAAGTTTTAATATTATAAGTGATTTATAAATCCATAAATGATTAACATGCACAACTATATTTTATAAATATCCAAAGGCAAAATATCAATTTAGGATGACAGCCATCATATATGTAGTAGTGATTTTCAATCTCTATATAAAATGATGTATCTTGCAAATTTTAATTAAAGGAGAAGAGCAAGTGTGTTAAATTTTATGAGATTGCTATTCATTCATCTCTTAATAAGGAGCTGACCAAAAGCTCATACCACTGAATTTGTGAGCTCTGCCTTTTTTATTATTTTGCCTCTCTTACATTTCTTTTATTACAAATATCATTCCATCCTTTGTTTTTGTGTGGGAATGTCTATTTTCCCATATCTGTGAAGGTTAATGTAAAGTGTTATAAAATGACGTGTAAGTCCATTTACTCAGATACACATAGGCTTCAATATGTCACCAAATGCTGACTGGCTAAGTATGGACATCCCTGCCAACCACCAACTCCTGAGCATACAGACTGAAGAAAAACAGCAAATTTTATATATATTTCAGGAATTGACATTTATGATTACATATACGGTCAATTGCTGATATTCCTGGTAGTTCTCTCTTATAAAGTCACCATGCACACTGAATTAGCAAATACCGAAGCACTGGTCCTAGGGGAAACACAGGGTTAGGTTCTGATGACATTCTTATCAACCAGTTTATACATAACCTTGTTCTAGGTATATGTCTGTTTAAAGACCCAAACACATTAGCACTGACCTCACAGCCAATGGCATGATGACTCTTGCCTGAATGAAGCTTATCTAACCACATATTTTCCCCTTAAGGGTATCATGGCCTTCTTGTGCTTAGGAACATTAGCTAGCATTGCATCACTAATTGTGGGTGCCTTTTTAAACCTCGAAATCACCAGCAAAAATGTAAAAAACATTTGGAACACAATGGACCACAAAAAAACAACAACACTTGCTTACAAAATGAGAGCTGAAACAAGAAGGAAGAACCAACTCATTTGATCTCAGCCGGGGATGTGTGCATTGGGCAACTCAAATGTCCCGTGACTCTGTGCAGGTCTTGGCATGGGTGTGAAAGATGTCCCGGTGACAAAGAAATATTAGCACAGTCTCAAATACAGAATCCATGAATGAGGATAACTGCAGATACTGACTTGCTTTATGCCTGATATAATTTTGATTCACTTTCAAAACATATGCACAGTGTGCCATGGGTGTGTTTCAACATGCTGTGAGGGGGCAAGGACCTGCATATTGTTGCTGCAAACCTGCCCTGCTCGGCTTCGCACAGCATGTGGTTACTCATACTGATGTGCATAACAGTGGCTACATCCCCTGGAAAAAAAGACAGTTCAGTTGGATGAGGAGAGTGGAAGGGAGAATGGAAAGAGGCTCAATGGATTGTATAACATGGATTTTATGTAATGTGGAACAGGTTTGGCTTTGTCTGCATATAGCACTGGGGGGGGGTGGCAATAGTATTTTCTGGTAAAGACTGTGCAAGGTGACACACTGGGCAACGGTGATGACTGGAAGCAAAGAGAAGAGTTCAGAGAGATTTTGTGAGACTGTAGGTGCAGAGCCAGGTGGCACAAATGGTGCAGCTTGGGGCAAGAGACCATTTTCCCTGAGCCAGTTATTCCTGCTGAAACTTGGCAGCACGTGGCACCCTGGGGACAGGTCATCTGGGAGGGCCGGCATCAGCTTCCTGGAAGGAATCTTCATTTTCTCCAGGCCGAAGGGAGCTGAGAGAGGCTTCCCCGAGGCTGCGCTTTGACAAGTAAGAAATAGAACAAGAGGGAAGACCAGGAAAGAGGCAGAGGCAGGTTCTGGTTTTCTTAATTCATCCCCAGACAGACCACCTTTGGGAATAAATAATTGGGAACATTCTGAAGCTGATTTTCTGACAACCAGGCCAGTGGGAGTCCCTACTGCCATCACTCGGTCCTTCAAGTAAAGAAACAACAGTCTGCTGCATCTGTGACCACAAAGGTTGTCGCTGGAGTCTGATCAGGGCTGAGAACAGGCCCTTTGATTTACCAGAGACCTCTCCTCTTCAATGTTGAGGGAATCCTATTGATGGACTGCTAGATCAGGCGGTAAAACAATCAGACTGCAGAGAAAACAGAGCAAGCAAACGATACTATTTCAAAAAATTTGGCAAAGCCAAAAGGACACATTTATTGGCTAATACGAACTCACAGTCAGAAGGAAATGTTTATACATTAAAATTAGGAGTATTTATTGGTGTCTCTAGGTGACAAACAGTAAATTATTGATAGAGAGGGAAATATTTAACATATCAGAAAAAGGGGGAATAAAAGAAACTATTCTTGGATTACCTTACATTTTTAATTTGGTACAATTACACAAGGACGGGCCCCTTTATCTATGTATTCACTCATTCATCCAAACAATGTTCATGGGCACTGATTTGGACTAAGTACAGGGTGAAGCATAGTGTGAGAATAAATGAGACAGAATCCCTATCCCAGAGGAGTTGACATGTTACAGGGGAATACAGAGGCATGCAATGAGGTGAGGACCATGCTGGGACATTGGAAATCCAAGCCTTGAAGCAAATAGGAAAGGTGTTCAAGCCGCCAGGGAGATGGAGAAGAACATCTTATAGGAAGGGACATATAGCTGGACAAAGACAGGAGTGATGGAGGCATAAAACAGGGAAAAGAGGTCTCTGGTATCAAATTTACAGGAGGTTGAGAGATGAAGCCAAGGTGTACTAGAAAAGGAAGATAATTGGTGTACCTGGGAAAAAGAAGTACCTGATTGATGGAGAGAGATGAGCTGAGAAAAGCAGCAGAGGCCACATGAGGACTGGTAAATTGTGTGAGGGAGTGTAGATGTCATTTCAAGATCACTGGGAAAC
This sequence comes from Antrozous pallidus, assembly GCA_027563665.1. NCBI lineage: Eukaryota > Metazoa > Chordata > Mammalia > Chiroptera > Vespertilionidae > Antrozous > Antrozous pallidus. Next base: position 56,678,964 of record CM050521.1, on the reverse strand, counting down.
CATGGGTTTTAGAAAAGGGAAGTAACATAATGAGATTTGAGGCTTGGAAAGGTCACTGTATGCAGCTTTATCACTACCACTTCCTAGTCAGAGACCTTTGTTGAAAGCAATCCTTTGTTTCAAGCTCTGCAGGTCAGAATATTCTGGCTCAACGTGCATTTTATTAGTAACTCCTCCTCACCAGCCCTTGAAGGGTGTTGTAGAAAAACAAAGAAACAAAGCCAAGGAGACAATAGTGATTAGCAAGAGTCACATTTAAATGTCAAGGTTCCTGCACACTATGGAAGGGTCAAATGCATGTAAATTTCCCTTATCGATTGCTACAGGAAAGTCCCTCCTCCCCCCCCCCCCCCCCACACACACACATTCCCATAGCACCTAGATGCCAAGTTTTGTAAATTTCCATCATATAATCCTGATCTCAAAGTCAGGTCCTTGAGAATAAAACCATATAGAAAAGCCAAAACAAAACAAACAGCAACAACAACAAAAACAACAAAATACAAGAACAAAACAAGAAAATACCCTTTCCAAAGGAATCAAGGGCGGAAGGAAACTTATAACCCTGGGACACGGGTAGCGATCCTGGGAGGTGGTTCCCTGATGCCTCCTGCAAAGTCCTCCATGTTCTGCTGTTTCTTACAGGAATTGTTTGAAATGTGGAACTCAGTATGGGCAGCTCGCTTGCTTTCACAAAGCAGAAGAACTTGCTGGAATTTTCTTTAATTATCCAAACGTATTAATCAGGTCTATCGTTCTCTTGCAGAAAGCTGTTAAGATCTTGTTTGTTAAGGAACATGCACATGTTTGATGTGTGCAGACACGTGACTTTCACAAGACTTGTTTGTTATCTATGATTATGCTGTGATTCTCGCCCTCATGTATGGTCTGCTTCTCCCTTTCCCACTTTGCCATTCATGCACATACCAGTACACACACATATGCACACGTGCACAGTCACACAAACGAACCATTTCTACAGAGAAATCACAAGAGTTTGAAGTTCCGCTATTTCTAGCATACTCCACTTTAGATTAGCTGACTGAGATGAAGTTAAGGAATAAAGTTACCCTTAAATCTTTGAACCATAATTGTTTCTACCTCCATATTGCATATTAAGAGCCACAGAGGTACATGTAGCTAATAAAAATTTTCTGGACACAGAAAATTCTAGGTTAGCAATTCTTTTAGGCTGTGTTCTGTATATGTGTATAAACCTTCTTCCTTTAATATCCTGACCATCCACAGTATGTGTTATGTTTGCTTAATTTAATCTTTAGACCTGATTTTGGTATTTATCACATTAGGGATATAGGCATATAGTTCTTTAGGCCTGAAAACTTTTAATTATATGTATTATCTAAAGAGAAATTACCCTAATTGCTCTTCAACTTCAATAACCATTGCATTTCCCTCTGTAGGTATAAACAACATTTTTAAAGAGTCTCTTTTGTATTAAAGAAATAGATGAAGAGCTGGTAGCTGGGTAATAAAATTTAAATAATCTCTGTGGAGACACCATTTTGTTACATTTCAGTTTATGTTTTAATTGAGAAAAACAGCTGACAAACTAAATTGTTGCCAAAAACATTAATGAGACTATTGCTCTTAGATGACATTTCATTCAGGGTTTTTATGTTTTGTTTTATTTTAGCTACAATGTACAGTTTCTCCCTTTTACTTCCATAAGACATGAGTGATATCCCATAAAGGTCAGATTGGAATAATCACCACTCTACCACCACACAGGTTTGATGGTAACCAGGTGGCAATCAACTTTGTATCCAGTTTACATACAAATCCAAATTTCTTTTCATACTCCACAGGTCACACCTAACATGATCTGGACATTCTTACTTCCTGGTACACATCAGGCCTTGAAGATTCCCCCCCCCCCCCCCCCCTGCCCCCCGGTCAAAGAGAAAATAATCAAATGTACTGAGAACTTGAAGTTAAGGGTGAAAGGTTACTTACTTTTAATTTGTTAGGTTTCAATTTACAGGTCCATCAGCCTGATAATGCCATCTGATGACAGGTACCATAGTTATTGTCTAAAGCCACACCCTGTATTATTGTTTTCTTTTTATAACAATTGAAACAATTTGTAATGACACTATTTGCTTTTTCACTTGTTTTTGTTTGTTTCCAATGAGACTGTTAGCTTTTCTGCTGTATCCCAGTGCCTAGCTTCATCATATGTGCACACAGTAGTTACTCAACTATAGCTGCTAAAAGAATATGCAAGGACACCTTTCACATAGTACCCTATCTATAGATGAGAAAATGGAGGCTTAGAAGAGCACTTTCTATACATGCATCCTATTCTGATAGGTAGTGGGCAGCAGAGCTGATATGAGTGCTACAGGTTTCTTTGCCCCAAAGGCCTTGCTTCTCTGACGTAGAGCACCCGAAAGCAGGAAAGCCTTTGGTGACAGGGGGAGATGGATTGGCAAGAAGATTCTGTACTTGGCTCTTTAGCTCCCCTGATGTGTCAGGCGTGATTTTGGGTTGAGAGTTTCTGCTGCTGCTTCAGAGTGGACCCTAATATGCATCCACAGAAACAGGAAGGCTCTTGATCATATCTTTGTCCAGTTTGATGTGGGACAGTTCCTCACCCTCCCTGACCATCCCTGGCTATTTTGTTTTCTACTAAGGCTGGAGCAGCTTTGGGGCTAGCCAGGCCCTTGGCTGAGTCAAACCCAAGGGGCAGAAGCAGGTGGGTATGAAGGACATCCTAACTGCTATGATATTCCCTGAGTTAAGCAGCAAGTAGTGTTTTATATGCCACTTTCCAGATTGTATTTATCCAAGAAACTAGATTATCTTCTTGCTCATGTTCACATCCCTTCCTTTTCTAATACTTAATGCACGGTCCATGGGCCTCATCAAAAGCAAACACAGCCCTGTAAGTGCAACGTGACAGGGCAAGATTCAGATCCATTTACTAATAATACCTAATCTCATGGATTAAGAACATAATGAAAAAAAAGGACATAATGATATTTGACAAATACGTGTTAAGTTATTCTCATGCTGAGCTGCATTAAAGAAAACCAGAGTTGGACAGTAAAGTTACAAAAATATATATTTTTAATCAGGAGCTATTAAAGAGAAAAAGCCAGTCTTTTAAAACTGGTCTCAATCCCAAATATAGTGTGGACAAGGAGGGATTTATAAGTGAGGGGCAGGGCGAGCATTAGCGATAGAAAATTCCTAAAAGGAAACATCAGGGGTCCAGAGGGATTCTTGCTGAAGGCAGACCAGAGTGGTTAGATACCAAGGATAGAAGCTAAGCAAATGGATCAAATACAGAGGCTAATCAGTATTGAGGGTGGAGGGTTGTGCTAAACAATCTTAGCAGGATTCTTGTTGAGACTGAGTGATGCAAAGACAAATAACCCAAAGAGGAGACTAGCTGGGAAGTTTGGCCGTGGAGTCTCTGTTGCCTTGCTTGTGCTTACATCTCCTAATGCAATTGCTGTGGTGACAGGAGAGTTTTTCTCATCAGAGTTTCCAATAGTCTTGATTCTATAATTTGTCTGTATTAATTCATTATAAATGAAATAAAATGTTCAGGATATCCCATAAATATAAGGCACTGTGTTAGTTACTTGAAACATAGTAAATCTAACTCAATGGCCATTTGGAATTTATTTAAAATATTATTGCTGTAATCTAAATATTTTTAAAGATAAAGATAAATTATGCATAAGCAGCAACTGAAATCAGGTCTGCTAAGGAACCTTTGAGCTGATCCCAAGTTACCAGCATAGAAATTCTTTCTTTAAAAGGATTGTTGTTGTTTTTTTCCCTGGGAATTCATTGTTCTTGTAATCCCTGGGCATATTGGGAACTCTGGGCATACCCTGGCTCCCACCCCAGCCACAAGTCCTGAGAAAGAGAGTTTGAATATTTGTTTCTTTCTTCTGAGAAGACACCAAAGCTACTTTATTTGGGCTCATTAATCCCAGATTTAAGCATACTTAAGAGAGAAAAACTCTTCTCAAACTCCACAAGATAGATGTCCAATTCTTTCTTCTCCTCGTGACCAAAAATGGCTGTTCAACTGAAAATGTTTACAACCAATTAAACCACACTAAGGAGTTTTCATAGGGACACTGCTCTGAGGTGGAAGTGGCAATATGTCTTTAAATTAATTTCATGTATGTGTGTGTGTGTGTGTGTGTGTGTGTGTGTGTGTGTGTGTGTTTTAATGCTTGTATTGACTATAGAGGCAAGGCTTAAAGGAGTCCTATAATAATTTCTTCATAGGTAAAAATATCCCACTCACCTTAAATGAACCAACTACCTACTAATTATTATGTTCAATAAAAGTTGAATATTCCCTTTTGAAATTATGAGACAAAGCATACCAATAATCATCTAAAAAGCAAAGACCTAAATGCAAAATCTTATAAATTAAATAATCCTCCATCATTAAGGAGCCCTTATAAATTAAAAAAAAGAAAAGTCAAGGCTATTAGCCAAGTCCTCAAAGTTGAGATATACCATCAACTGGAGGATGACAAAACCCACCTTAAATTTTGAATTCACACTCACTGCAATGCCTAACAATTACAAATGGGTTCATAGCATGTCATGGCTAACAAGGTAGTAAATGGCCCAAACCTCTAATTGTTACCTTAAAGCAGGGGTGGGGATTGTTCCACCTGCAGGCTGTATAAGGAACCAGAGAATCATTTGGTCAAGTCCTGCCAAGGCAACCACAGGCGGGACTCAAAATTCAATAAATCTAGGAGCTTTTTTCATAGCAACTAAATGTATATTAAGTGCATGGTGTTATAAATATACAAATAGCCCTTGTCAAAAAAAGGTCCCCACATATGCCTTAAAGAAATTGATAAAAAGAAAAGAATTTTCTTTGAGTATAAACTAAAGATACTTTTCAATGAATTTCTCCCTAAATCTAATACCTTTAATATTCTGAAAATATTTAATTCCATTACCTTAATAATTTCTAGATAATTAAATATTCAATTTTCGGTATCTTCAAAAGATAAAATAAAATTCAACCAATAGTTGTCTAAAATACTTAGTACAGCATAGGAACTATAGTCACTAATCTTGTAATATCTATCTATGGAATCACATGGTGCTAACTTATCAGAGTGATTCCTTTATAAGTTATATGAATGTCTAGTCGCATGTGGTACACCTGAAACTAATATAAAATTGTATGTCAACTGTAATAGGTGATTACTGGGAGGATATGAGGAGAGCAGGTGGAGGAGGGTATTGGGGAAGTAAATGGTGATGAACAGACTTGACTTGGGATGGTGAACACATAACTCAGTGTACAGATGATATGTTATGGAATTGTGCACTTGAAACCTGTATAATTTTGTTAGCCAGTGTCACCCCAATAAATTTAATAAAAAGGAAAAAAAGTACATTAAAAAGCCCTTTAGTATTTTTTCTATAAGAAAGATAATAAAGTACTTAAACAGAGAGTGAAAATATTGTATGTGAATTTTCCTAAACATGACTGAGTTATCCTATCTGGAAAGAAACATTAGTTATAGGAGGCACTCTGACATAATCTCACAATGTTTCAGTTACATGCCACCGAAAAAAGGAAACATATGCTTAGTGTCTCTTAAGAGTTTAATAGCTTGAAATTAGACTTCAGAATATCAATTAACCTGTCACTTCACGGAAGTGGTTTCTGGGTAGCTAATAATTTCATACTATAAAGTCCTTGATGAATCCTACTTATCTCATGTCCCTTTTAAGCTTTCCGAGACCCTCTCTTCCAGGGCTGTGTTTTGGAAAAGAATTGGAAGAAGCTTCTGAATAATTAGAAAAGAACACAAGAGGCTCAGTACAGAGCAGCTCTGAGGAAGTAGGTTATGGCAAAGTCACTAAGCTGCCTCTCAGCTATAATACAGTCAACGACATGGATTTGTCCAAGTCCCAATATCAAAGTGCCACTGACCAGTGGGCTCCTGGACTGTACACTCAGCCCACATCCCTGCTCAAGACATAAAATTAGTTACTGCAGATATGTAGCACTGTGGACAATGGCATGCAATGGTTACTCCTCTTACCTAGGAAAAAGGGATCATAAGTTAGAAAATGACAATGTGGAGTATAACATGCTATTCAATCTAACTTTTATTCCTAAAAAGATAAAATTAGATTAAGTGTTTTGGTTTCGCATGTATGTGTACATATACACACATAACTGCAGGATCAGAAGAAAGAAGATGGTACTAACATAACATTAAAAACCTTATACTTTGATAAAAGAACTATTATAACTAGTAAAAAAGTTCACCAGGGTTGAAGGTCACAAGATCAATACACAAAAATTAGTTGTATTTTGATACACTAGCAATGAACAATCTAAAAATTGAGAAATAATTCAACTTAAAATAGCAGCAAAAAGAATAAAATAGTTAGAAATAATTTTAACCAATGAAGTATAAGGCTTGTACACTAAAAACTACAATATATCATTGAAAAAAATCGAAAAAATATAAAGACATTTATGTAGTATTAATGGATTAAAAGAAAATTTACAAAACAAACAAAAACTTACTCAAAATATATTATGGAGTTCACTATAAAATCTAAAAGAGGCAAAAACAGGGGTAAATCTTAATTACCTTTGATTTGTTTTTTGTTTCTTAGAAATAATACCCAAATCACAAACAAAAAGAGATGAATTACACATCATCAAAACTAAACTACTTGTGCTTCAAATGACCTCATCAGGGAAGTGAAAAGACCATCCACAGGATGGAATAAAATATCTGCAAAGTATCCTAAGTAATAAAGATGTAATAAGAAAATGGTCATTACACCATGAAGAATAACAACCAACCGCATAATGACCAGATCACTGATCAGCAGGAGAGTGGGGCAGGGAGTTATAAGTGGGCTTTGGAGAGCTACAGGAGTGGGCAGGGCAGCAAGCTATGAGGGGGGGCACAAGGAGAAATGGGCACGGCAGTGGGCGAAGAGCTACTAGAGGGCGGCAATGAGCTACTGGTGAGCTACTGAAGCATGGATTTGTGCTCAGGGCTACTAGTATATCTGATAAGGGACTAGCATCCAGAACATGTAAAGAACTATTACAACTCCAACTCAATAATAAAAAGATAACCCAAGTAAAAATAGGCAAAAGGTCTGAATAGGGATTTTTTCCAATGACCAACAAGCACATACAAAATGCTCAACATCATTAGCCAGTACTGAAATGCAAATCAAAATCACAATGAGATATCACTAGTAATAGATGGTGATAATATAGGGAAATTTGAACCTTCATACATCACTGGTAGGAATGTAAAATTGTGCAGCCACGTTGAAAAACATATTGGCAATTTCAAAAAAGAAGACTGGGGTAGTAAACACATAATATACAAAAGATGCTTTGTAAAATTATATACCTGAAATCTATGTAATGTTATTAACCAGTGTCACCCCAATAAATTCAAGTAAATAAAAAAGAATTACTATATATCCCAGCAATTCATGTGTGAGTATATAACAAATAGGACTGAAAACATAAGTCTAAAGAAAAATCCATACACGAATTTCATAGCAGTATAATTCAAAACAGCCCCAATGTAGAAACAACCCAAATGTCCATTAATTAATGCAAAATATGGTCTATCTATAGGATAGAATATCATTTGGGCATCACAATGAATGAACTACTGATACATGCTAAATTATAGTGAACCTTGAAAATATTATGCTAACTGAAAAACAGGATAATATTATTTCATTTAAATAAATTCGAGAACTGGCAAAATAATAGACATTGGAAGTAGATTAGTAGCTACCAGGAACTAAAGGGAGGAAAAAAAGAGTAAACTGTGAATGGGTATGGGATCTTTCTGGGGTGATCAAAATATCCTGGAATTAGATAGTGATGATGGTTGCACAAATCTACTAAAAGTCACTAAATTATACACATCCCAAAATAAACTTACAAATTAAAAAATAAAAATGAGCTTTAACCTCCAGCAAACTGTCACTTAGGATCTAGGAAGACCAAATTAAAGGAACAGGAGAGACTAAGTTTGAGTTTGTTTAGGCAACTCTTGAAAAAGTAATTTTTCCTAAGAAGGCTGGTAAACAGAATAAATAATGAATGCAGAACAAGGGTCATTATCATGCGAAGGGGGTTCAACTACTTGAACTGGGAGCATTCCTCCCCTACTTTGAACACTGGGCTACAATGGACCACTAATCTATGCTGGGTTTTCACTAATACCATTTTTGCTTTTCGATTTGAAATTCTACTTACTATCTTTTAATTACCTCAGGAGAATCATTTTTCTTAAAATCTAAAAACTTATTGGATCATTTATTCCAAAGGTAGACTGAATATTAAAAAATAAAAAAATGCAATTCTAGAAACACAAAATGGTGATAGTTTAATTACATTTTTGCTATAAAAATATTTTACTTCTCCCTTTTTAATACAACTATGTGGCTTAATATACTTTTGTTGGATGAGTTAGCACAACCAAATTATTCACCCATTCATTATTAGTTTGTACATACTGCACACACACACTCTCGCACATGCCAACACACACCCCTAAATTTATAGAACTTTTACAAAAAAAAAGTGCAAAAAGAACAAAGTGGAAAAAAAATCTCTCTCCTGTTCTTTTGTTACTCAGTTCCCCACACTGGAGGCCAAAATTTAAATAATCTATTGAGAGCAAAAGTACTTTTCAATTTAAGCCTAGAATTTGGAAATCTAAAGATAAAAAACATCTATAAAAGAAGTTTCCTAGAGCTGACTGGTAGAAGAGAATATTTTTATTTGCTTTAGATGTATATGATTTTCCCAGCTACTACAGCCGTTACAAAGCTGTTAACATTTCCCTAGATAATCAAGTGGGTCATAGTGCTGGCAAAAGAGCCCAGATGCTAAAATTTTGTAAATAATTTTGGTTTTGGCCTTTGCTTAGTGCCTTGAGATTTTCTGCTTTCTCTTCAGGAGTGTTTACTTCAAAAGTTTTATTAAATTTTAAAATATTTTTTGTTAGTTAGTTTGATAAATCAATATAAGTTGTTTTATGTCCAAATTGGCTATGAAAATGAAGGACACTTCTGAATCATGTTGATACACTGGTCTATATGATATTTTGAGATTGACCAGAAAATTCAAACACATTTATAAACATGACCTAGAAATGGCTGTCAGTCAAGCAATGATTGCTAGAAAAATAAGGTCTGAGGCCTACTGAAAAATTGGAATATGTAAAATGCAGCTAAAATTAATATACTTTTTTTAAGCCTTAGAAAATTATCCATTCAAAACATCCTTAATGTTATAGTTTGAAAAAGTTTAGAAGAATAATTCCACTCAGATTTTAATTAACTTTTCCAATTTCTATATTGAAAATTTATCATATAGTTGATAAAATATATACTTTCCATCTCATTTTAAATGAGAATGTCATTTCAAGCTATACTATGGCATATGCAAATTAATTTAGGAAAATTAAATTGCTCAGAAGCTACTTGTGGCACCTCTCTAATAAGACAGTAATCACTATATTTCTCCAGAAGATTAAGAAATTGCATGCATCATTTAGTGATGTTCTTCACACCTAGCTAGGCATCAATGAATTCAGAAAATTAAACACATCTAAGAAACATAAACTCATCCTAGAAAAAAAATCAGCCCTAACTGGTATTGCTCAGTGGATAAAGTGTTAGCCTGCAGACTGAAGGGTCCCAGGTTCAATTCTGGCCAAGGGCATCTACCTTGGTTGTGGGCACATCCCCAGGAGGTGTGCAGGAGGCAGGTGATTGATGTTTCTCTCTCATCGATGTTTCTAACTTTCTATTTCTCCCTTCCTCTCTGTAAAATTAATGAAATATATTTTAAAAAAGCAAAGAAAAATCATCCTAGAGAACCTACAATGTTATTTAAATCACTAAGATTTGTGTTAAACACAAACATCTGAAAAATTCTGAAATCATATAGTTTAAGTGACCTTACCAAAAAATTTATTTTATATATAAGGAATTTAAGTCAAGGAAGTTGACTGATTTATTCAATGCCATTATTTTGTTGTACCTCCAATTTGATTCAAACATATAGAATTAATTCATTTCCCTCGCAAATTGCTCCTTGATCACAAAGAGTAAATTTTCTTTTATGGCAAAAACTTTAAGTAATCAAGTTTTCCATGGCCCCTGGCGGGACAGTTTGATACATGCCTTCTGAAGTGGTACACAATGTCACCAATGTGTTAGTGGGTCCCCTGAGGAGACTTGGGCCTGAATCTCAATACAAGATAAATCAATAATGTGAATTATTCTGTAGGATAACTGACCTGAACTCTTCAAAGGCTTAATTGGCATCAAGAACAGAAGAAAAGGAATTGCTCTATATTCAAGGGGACGAAGGAGATGTAGGAAAATCCAAAGTGTAAATATGGTATTAATTGAATTCAAGATGGGAAAAGACAAGATGTAAAGGGCATTTTTGACTAATAGGGAAAAGTATAGTAGAATTTTTCTTTTTCTTGGATGATTTTTTAAATTAATGTTGATTTTCTTAGGTGTGTATAGGAGAACGTCATTGTTCTTGAGAGTTCATGCTTAAGTATTTTGTAATCATATGTCACAGTGTCTATAACCAACTTCAGAATGACTTGAAATAACTCTGTGTATATGTGTATGTATATATATGTATGTATATGTGAATATATATGTATATGTAGTCAGAGGTAGGAGAAGAGGGGAAAGAGCAAGTGAGGTGTGGAGAGATGCTAACAGTTGTTCAAGAATATATCAGGGATTCATTATGCCGTGTTAGAAGTTGTGAGTTTGCACTCTCTCAAAATAAAAGAGCAAATTAGAACAACAAAAAAGAGATTCTCTAACCAACTTCCACATATTTCTTTTCTATTTTATTGAAGTTTCTACAGCAAGACCATCACCTTGTCATTGGTCATTTAGAAACTTATGTTAATAGAAACCTTTGACCTGTCAATAGCTCTTATGATTATTAGCTTTTAGTGAATTTTGCATTATGTCCTTGAAGGGAAATAAGGCGCTTTTCTGAAAAAAGCCCATTAAGTGGTTTCTCATTGCAATATTTAACACATTCTGAAATGTGAGATGAAATCTATAAAGTGTGGCTTGTCATTCTCTGCTTTTATTCTATTCTGAATATTACCTAGGGACTCTGGAGAATTTGTCATTAATTCTGTGGTAGTGTCAGAGTCTAGACTTGACATGTCTAAAATGTCTTCATTATATTTCCTAATATGCACTGGTGTTTTTTCAAATGCTCTAAGCTAGGTCCTGGGATATTTTAATTTGTAATGTAATTTTCCTATTAAGTAAAAATATATTCTTAAAACCCTCATGACATTACATTTTCAAACTGAGAATTACTATAAATAGTTCCTTATTTCCTCTATTGCATAAAGTCATCTTTAGGTAAATTTAAGGACATTTAATTTCTCAAAAAATAAAATCACTAATTTTGCAATATTTTCTGAATTATATAAAAATACAAGTGTTTGCAAACTATTAGCATAGGTCTGTTTTTTAAAACAAAATGAGGAAAATGAAGTGCAATTTATATAGCTAATGTAATGAGATATAGCTTATCTTAACTAGCCTTGAGATTTCTTTTAAATTAAAACCAGTTATACAGAACAAAATAAAACCCTGAACATTTAGCTTCTTGAGATCTGAAAAGAATTATTTTGGTATGTTTCTTGATTTATATCCTTCACACCTCTTAATGTCATTATTATAGTGCTCATTTAGAGGTGAAACTGCAGCACTTGAAGACAATTTAAAAGACAGTAGCCATCTGTAATTTAACAGTCTGTTCGGTGCTTTACTGCCTCTGTATCTATCTTTTTTGTTTCTCAGGTTATAATGTTCTTTATTATCCATAAGTGAGTGCGATCATGTGGTATTTTTCTTTCATTGCCTGGCTTATTTCATTTAATGCTCAAATTACAGTGGGAAGGCTGGGGAGTGTTGGAGAAGTGGGGGGTAAAGATCAACCAAAGGACTTGTATGCATGCATATAAGTACAACCAATGGACACAAGACACTGGGGGTGGGATGGGGGGTGAGGGCATGTGACAGGGCATAGGGGAGGCTGGGGGAAGGTCAATGGGGGGAAAAAGATATATGCACTACTATATGTAATACTTTAAACAATAAAAAAGACAGTAGCCATCGACTTAGTGTTGATAATGTTTCCTTTACTTGGGGGAAACAACTCTAGTAGTTAGCATGGATACATACTTGTCCTTTAAGTGAAACCTCTAAGAGCTTACTCCTAGGGAAGGGAGAAGAGCTTATTCTCTAAGAGGTGTCGGTTGACTCTAATGACTTCTGATGAAAATGTCTGTGGAATTTATGTCACTATTGATTTTTTAGTGACAGACATTCCATGATCAGGTGTGCCACTGAAATATTAATATTCTTATAAAAATACTGGATGTTATATAATTTTGATAATTCAACAGATTTAAGCAAAGATACAGTAAGTATCTATCTATCTTTTATCCATCCACCCATCCACCCACTCACCCATCCACCTATCTATGTCATCTATCATCTACCTACTTACTTATCTGGGCTTCTATGGGAGCCAAAAATCTTAAAGTTTAGAAACCAGCCTGAGAAGTTAGACTTGAGTAAGAGAGATTTAGCCACTTACTTCTGAGTGAGCTTTTCATTATCAAATCTTGTAACAAATTCATTGTTTTGTTTAAGAAAAATATTACAAATTCAGTGAAAAAATATCCTGCTACTTAAATACCATTTATGTGATGGAGCCTCTAATATCACAACTGGATACAGAAAAGAACAGAGACAACGTACTAAATGGCCCAACATTACATTTTCTTTGCACATCCAAGGATGGGACACTGTGGAAAACAGAGTTCAGGCTTTAATTTTAGTACATTTACATCATTTTATTTAGCCTTCATACATAATAACTCAATTTTTTCCCTTTTAATTTTTTAAAAGTGTTATACTATTGTTACCTGTAAAGAACTGTGAAAAGTCTGAAATTTTACATACAAGAAAACTAATAAAGTAGATACAGCTACTGTGCTATAGATGTTTGGACAAGGCATGAGACCCTTGGGCCAGAAACAAAGGACTTTATTACTTGTGGCACAGCATGCCCATCAGTGTATTTGCACGACTTTGTCTTGTCCCAAGTCCTACAGGAATGATGCAAAGGGCTCAGATAAATGTGTGAAGACTAAGTAGCTTGTATTACAAGAGAAAAACCCTGAGCTTAGGGAATCTGTATCTTTTACAGTGAATGGTAAGCAAGTCTGCCCTTTGCTCCAGAGGGAGATGCTATCTCTGTCATCTAAAGGTGCTCACTATACAAACATCCTGGAAAATGTAGTCAATAACAAAAGACAGTCATTGTCTCTGCTTTCAAGACATGCAGACACACAAAAGATCCACAGAGCATTGTCCCTCAATGTTACCTTGATTTGTATACTGCCAACCAAATTTTGTTAGTATACAGAATCCTCAATATACTGCCAATCAAATATGCTGGTATACAGAATCTTATGTAAGTTTCTTATGTAGTCATAGATATAAGGCTATGATTCTGTATCATGAGTTGAATAAGACAGTTTTGGGAAAAACTCATATGAGTGACAAATATCCTCCCCACTGTAGCAGTAAAGAATTATGCTTGGTTTCCCTTCCCTCTTGACCCCATAAGACTTAGGATTTCTTATGTCATGACAAACAGTAGAGTTGAAAGAGTTAGTTACCTAGAACCTGCATCATAGCTTCCTCTTACAAGTACTCACAGATGGCCAGAGTATACCTGGGGACAATTAATTCATGAACTCTGGGTCTGGGAACCAGATGGCAGGGCATTTTAAAGTTTTCCAGATGATTCCAAAGTGCAGTCAAGGCTGAGACTGAGCCCTGGTGTCAACTCATAGGTAAAAACTTAATTACCTTAGGAATAAAATCTGAGGGTCATAGGAGACAGTATTGATTTTAGAAGACTTTTTAATGCCCTTTTTTTTCTCCTTCATCTAGTACAGCGATTAGTACTTGTCGCCAAATGTGTAATAAGAACTTGAGAACAGAAAATAATTACTTTCTTATTTAATACACTTTCAGATATTATAGGCATTTTTTTTAGTAGTTTAATAACACAGATAATGGTGCTTAGATGTTCACGCCAAACTTTTCATGTGGGTGGAAAATAAGAAGGTATTTTAAACTTCAAAATAAATATGATTTTCCCTGGAAGTTACAGCTATTGCAAAGCACTTAAAATTAGTTCAGATAGCTAGTCTTTCAGATCACTTGGATTCCTCACCCTATAATTTTTTTTTTGGGGGGGGCGGAAAGTGAATATTTCAAGATATGGAATTCACAGTGTTCCACTTTTAGCTTTAGGTGAAGAGTTACATTGCTTTCTCTCTCTTTTTCCTTTTCATTTACAATAAGTTTTCCTATGTGCTTAAAATTTATTTTATAGGATGCCAGCCAACTTACTTTGGCAGAGATGCATGCAGCTAAAATCACGTCCTTCTTGTTAATACTATACATTCAGCATTTTCCTGATAGGCATACTCTTGGATGAAACCTTCAGACATATACTGAATTGCTCTGTGAATAAAAAATATTTAGTCTCATTAGAGCCCTCAAACACAGCCTTGACTTATTGACTCCAAACACAGCCGACTCTCCACAGTTCACTCCAGTAGGCTTACCCTTTAATGGTAAGCAAAGCACTTAGCTACCTCTGGAAGACAATTAGAAATTGCCATGGGTGTATAAAATGTCTGTTAGGAAGCATAAATTAAATCCTGCAAAACTCATTGAAGAGTATATCCAGGCCATCACATTTCATTGTAAGGGTACTGACAAAGATTTAGAATCATTACAAAATAAAATAAAATGCCTGAATCCCCTTTGAGGACTGGGTATATTTTAAAATGGTACCTAGGCTACCAAATTTACATGACAGCAAAAATAAAACGTTATCTTTGATTGTATTTATATGCCATTTCCTCCCCAAGAATTCAAAACATTTCAAGGATCATCAAGTTCTGTAAAAACAGAAATGGTACACTATTACTAACCTTGTGTTCTAGAGAAAAAAGATCAATGGATATTGATTGATGGTCCTAATGGGCTACGACTACAGCCAGTCAACCATTCTCTATACATTGATACTAGGTGATTTGGCAAAAGCAGTTAAGTAAAAATGTAGTAAAAATAAGGACACTTTATTGTACAGTATACACATTTGTCAACAAAAATCTGCCAGACCATTACCACCAAACACACATAGGAAAAATGTTAAGAGTTAATACTTGAGAACTTTTAGTTAAATAGCTTTTCTCAATGTCCTCTTATTTGAGCTTGGAGTAAGACTCCATTAGAGAACTGCTCACAGAAACGCAGTTACACACCAATACCTGACTTTCTATGATTTTACTGGCAAGGCAAATATTTCGGAGGACTGTATCTCCAGCACGCAGTGTTTATACTTTATTAAAATGCTCTCCAAAACCCATCCTTTTGCTAGTGGACTTCACTGTTTTTGTGTTAGAGACAACTGTCACGATATTTTTTTCTTCTGCATCAGATTTTAAAAGGCACAGAGCCTACAGCCAATCTTTACCACATGTAAACAGCTTATCTCTGGACCCATTATGGTTACTACCCTTTCCTGCATTTGTCTTGGTCTACCATAGTCATAATCATTTTTCTACTTTAAAAATATAAAATCAGTATAAAACTTGGAAAGTCTAAAAAGAAAAAATATATAATGCTCATGTCTTTTCAATATTATAAGATAGTGAGACAGTATCATCAGAATTCTAAGGAAAACTTACTTTAATAATATAATTATAGGCTCTATGTTTAGCCAAACTATGACTCAAATATAAAGGAAAAAAAAAGAAGATATTTTCAGACATGAAAGGAATCAAAAAGTTCACCTCCCAAGTGCTCTTTTTAAAGATATTATTCAATTACTCTAACAAAACAAAAGGGAAAAGGAATACCATAAACAATAATGCAAATGTACTGTTACACTGAAAAAATATGAGGATTACAGTTGTGCAGCATAATTTAGAAAGCAATTAGAATAATAGAAGTCATCAAGAAAAAAATGGAATAGAATCATCCCATTAACAGAAAATTTCAATGAACCATTTAGTATATAAAATGTATATTAGGATGCTACAGATGCTACTATACTCTTTGTAGCTTAAATAATCAAACCACAGAATGAGTTTTTGTACTGAATCAATCCTCTGATAATACCTTCTAACACAAAACCAGAACATCTTTATCCTGTGAGTGAACCAATCAGGTCCAGAAAATGTTTGGGTTGTTTTTATATTCTATGTCTCTATTTCCAATGCCATGTTCTAGAAGGAGGAGATGATGTACGGTATACTCCAATTCCAGTTCTAATTTCACTCCATACCATAGAGATCAGAAGTCCTGCAGTAGCCACGGACATAGGATTTCCTGGAGATAGTCTGGAGCTTATATTTTGCTTCCCTGAAACCTGAGATAATCTGGCTCCATTAAACTCTCTGGCCAACCGTTCCTCAGGACCTAACTCTTGTGCTTCCAACTGGCAGCTTTTACTCATAGCTGCTTTCCAGACAACAGAATAAATGAGAGGACATAGAATAAGAAAAGGGCATATCCCTGCTATCTTTTAAGGAATGTTCTAAAAACCAACAACATTCCTGCTTATACTTCATTGATAAGGATGAAGTTACATTTCACATCTAGATATAAAGGAGATGAGGAAATGTAGTCTTAATTCTAATCAATTATGTACCTATCTAAAAACAAGTGTTCCTATGATCTTGGAATAGAGAGAGAATGGATATTTCAGAACAAACTGACACTGTTGTCACAGAAGAAATTTGAAGTATATTGCTAATCTTTAAATTTGTCCAAAAAAAGTACTATGATTATTGCAAGAAGAAGAAGAAGAAGGAAGAGGAGGAAGAGGAAGAGGAGGAGGAGGAGGAGGAGGAAGAGGAGGAAACAATAAATTTTAAGAATAGATCTTAAAAGTAGTGTAGTTCTATTCAGTGGAGTATATTCAACACATGAATACAATCATTCAAATAGTAGATTCATAAAGGTTTAACATAATTAGAATAACTTAGAAGTTTATAAAATATAATAAACTGGGATAGAATAAATGTGACACTAAAAGCATTATGATTGAGTACCTTTCTGTTTCTTACAGCAAAAATAGTAGAACTCAATAGGACAATTTATATTAATAAAGGTGTAATATGCTAATTAGACCAGGACAACTGATCATCTTCCAGATGTCTGACTTTCTTCCAGACAAAGCCATGGTGGTGGGGACCAAGGTAGAGGAAGTTAGGAGTAAGATCAGGCTGGCAGGTGGTTAGGGGTGATCAGGCCAGCAGAGGAGAGCAGTTAGGGGAAACCAGGCCTGCAGAGGAGGGCAGTTGGGGGTGTGACCAGGCTGGCAGGGGAGGGCCATTCGGGGTGACCAGGCTGGTAGGGGAAAGCAATTGGAGGTGACTAGGCCAGCAGAGAAAGGCCACTGGGGGCGACCAGGCTGGCAGAGGATGGCCATTGGTGGCAACCAGACTGGTAGGGGAGGGCAGTTGGGAGTGACCAGGCCAGTAGCGGAGGAAAGTGGGGTGTGACCAGAATGGCAGGAGAGGGAATGGGGGTGTGTGACCATGACAGCAGGGGAGGGCTATTGGGGGTGACCAGGTTGGCAGGAGAGGGCAGTTGTGGGTGAGATTAGGCCAGCAGGGGAGGGCAGTTGGGGTTGAAAGGACAGCAGGGGAGGGCAGTTGAGGGGACCAGGCCTGCAGAGGAGGACAGTTGGGGGGACCAGGCCTGTAGAGGAGGACAGTTGGGGGGGGACCTAGACCTGCAAGGGAGGGTAGTTGGGGGCGACTAGGCCAGCAGTAGAGGGCCATTGGGAGCGACCAGGCTGGCAGGGGAGGGTTATTGGTGGCAACAAGGCTGGCAGGGGAGGACAGTTGGGAGCGACCAGGTTGGCAGGGGAGGGCAGTTTGGGGTGAAAGGAGGGCAGTGGAGGGCATTTGGGAGTGACCAGGCCTGCAGGGGAGGGCAGTTGGGAAGGACAAAGCCTACAGGGAAGGGAAGCTGGAGGCAAGATCAGGCTGGCAGGGGGGGGGGGTAGTTGAGAGTGACCAGGCTGGCAGGGGAAGACAGTTCGAGGGGCACCAGGCCTGTAGAGGAGGACAGTTGGGGGACCAGTCTTACAGGGGAGGACAATTGGGGGAGGGCAGACCTGCAGGGGAGGGCAGTTAGGAGTGACCACACCTGTAGGGAGGGCAGTTGGGGGTGAGATAAGGCTGGCAGGGAGGGGAGTTGGAAGTGGCCAGGCTGGCAGGAGAGAGCAGTTGGCGGGGGGGGGGGGGGGACAGGTCAGCAGGGGAGGGCAATTGTGGGCATTAGGCAGGCAGGCAGATGAGTAGTTAGGATTATGGTCCTGGATTATGAGAGGGATGTCTGATTGCCAGATTAGGACTGATCCTGCAGGCAGTTGGAAATCTCCTTAGGGGTCCCAGATTGGAGAAGTTGTAGGCCGAGCTGAGGGACACCTCCTGCCCCATGCATGAATTTCATTCAGTGGGCCTCTAGTGTCTTCATAAGAATTTATAAATATGCCCATCCAGTGTGGTTCAGTTGGCTAAGTGTTATCCCATGCACTAAGAGTACTTCAGTCCGATTCTTGGTCAGGGCACATGCTCATGTTGGTGACTTGATCCCCAATGCGGGGGATGCATGTGGGAGGCAACTGATCTATGTTTCTCTCTCTTGCCCTCTCTCCTCCTTTCTCTCTAAATAAAAAGTCAATTAGAAACATAAAAAAACAAAAACAAACAAACAAAAAAAACCCCAACTGGCCAGTCAAGAGCACGTACCAGGTTGCAGGTTCAATCCTCAGCTCCTATTGGGGCACTTGCTGGAGGCAACCAATCAATGTGTCTCCTTCTTAGTCTCTCTCCCTCTTCCCATTCTCTTCTCTCTCTTCCCTCCCTCTCTCTCTAAAAACCAATACAAAAAAACCCTCAGGTAAGGATTAAAAACAACAACAAAAAACAAACAAACAAAAAAAGACCTAAACACATGATATGGATAAAGACTAACATGATAAACATGTTAGTCATGAAGTCTTATTGAATCTTGAAAATGTTTGTCCACCACTCCATCAAAATTCTGAAGTATAATAAGAAGCTAATGCAGGATTGGAGCAAGAAAGATTGGCAGATTAGATATGGAGAGATGATTTTGCTCACGACTCTCTTCTACTGGTCTGAACCTCGCGGCCTTTTACATATTGCAAAGCCCCAGTGTGTTTCATCCTGCCAAGTGCCTTTGATCTTGGGTTGATCACTATTGACATCAGGGATGACATTTTGCAGTGCATCTTCTGTAAATGCTGCATTGATGCCAATGTGACCTGAGTGGCTTCTGCAATCATCCTTTCTCTCCTTACGGTCACCTGCTATCAGGAGCTGTCTGTGCAGAAGTAAGTGATTCCCACTCCCATTAGAGCCCTAATTAAAATGTACAAAATTAAACTTGGAAGCATAAAAAAACCAAAAACTAAAACCAAAAGATTGGCAGATTAGAAAACAAAGATGGAGGTCAATGATGCAGCCATCATCACACTTTTGTATCACTTCTCCCCAAACTGTGACACAGTATAAGTATACACCAGGACTTGGAGAAGGCAGGGCAAATTCCTAGATATCATTCTTGCAGCAGACAGGTAATTCTGCAAGGGTAATACAAAAGCAATTACACTGCCAGCATGTGGAAAAGGAGCCATTTTGCAAATCCATTTGCAACCGCATTCCTCTCTTCAGGAATGCATAGAGGGCAAAAATGATTTTTTCTCTCTTATTTTCAAGGTTGTCTATATGATGATGAGTAAGGACTGAGCCTTTCCAAGCTTAATCATCATCCCATTATACAATTGGAAAAATGTGGACAGCAGGAATATTAAAAATCCTATTTGCATTTGCAATCTAATTTCCTATGAATAATCTCCCAGATTTGGCTGAAAAGTCGAGCACAAAGAGCATCACATCTGTTGGATGCAGTACATCAAGTTACCACCCTCCTCAGCATGCAGGTTTTACTGCCAAAGGCCAGAGCCTCCTCCAGAAGGAACAAAGGAGAGGATTAGGTTCCACTGTTTTGTAAACTCGTTGTGCAGAAAAAGTAACAATTAAGGTGGTTCTGTTCTCATCATCTCTGATGGCATGGGGCAGGTGATTCAAAGATAATGGCACCCTTAAAATGGATTTTTATAGTGATGCAAATAGTATAATTTTTAATACTAATTATATTATGCTAGTAAGCCATTTCCCCCCCTTTTGAATATTATTTTTCATCCCTTACATTCTAATTTGAAAGTCAATGCAGTGTAAATAACTACACAACATTTACTTATTATTATCATCAAGTCCACAGAAGCAAAGATGATTAGAGTCAGTTTTGTCATTTTCAAGTTAATGTGGTACAAGGGCATTTTAATGTTTCTCATAAGTGTCAAAGAAACAAACAAACAAACTACAAACATATCTGTTTAAATCTGCTACTTTTTGAGTACTACACAAAAGTTATTTCAGCCATATCCAATATAGTTTACTATATAAACTGCATATTAGCAATCTGGCAAGGTTCAAGGGAGTATATTTTGCTGTGCCCAATGTCACTTGATTGTATTATAAGGTTGTCTCTTGCCTTCTACATTATAGAATTTAAGTCTCAATGGTTAAATCTATTTACATGTTTCAGTTTATTAAATGTAAATTAGAAATATACAAATGTTATATGTAAGTAATATTTTAAAGGACTATAAAAAAAGGCCTTGCCAAAGATTGACTCAAGAATAAGAACAGGAATATATTTTTTAACACTTAAAAAATATGACTGTATACATAGGAACACAGAGAGCAGAAACAGAGAATGAAAGAACATTGCTTCTAAGAAGCTTTGCATTATGAGGCCAGCTCAGAATGCACTAGATGTTATCATGGCACATAGAATCTTTTGCTAAAATTGTTTTGGGCAATTATGCACTCCTTTTCAAGGCTGTTATAAAATTCTTACTTTACTATCCCAGAGACAATTATAATATTACTTGACCATGAAGGTGATAAACCATAAACATTGACTGAATTTTCCTGACAAACAATACTGCTTTATAATTTCTACGCTATGTTCTGGGCTGTAGGAATCAGTTGCTGCATTTAGTTACTTCTATGTGCTGATTATCTGTTATTGAGCTAGCCTAGATGTTAATGTTTTAGAGACCACTTCCTATTTGTTTGTAAAATTAGCCAAATAGGATATCACAATATCATTCTATGTAGAGAGAAGAGTTAGTATTTTGTTATATTTTGTTTGGTTTTCTTAGATCAAAAATCCCAAAAAGAGTTCAAAAATACAATATATATCGCAACCCACAACAAAGATTTTACTATTTCCATTTATTGGCTCCATGAATTCGGAGCCAATAAAATCTGTCAGCATGTCCAATAATTAAGGCTTTAGGAAGCAAAGCTGATGTTCTTCAAGATGACCTTGTATGGAGAAGACAAAATATATAAGCAACAGAGCTACTGAAAATGTCAGACCTCTATCCTGTGTCCCCCTAGTGCTCCTCCCAGACTCTGCAAAATAAATGTTCCAAAAGTGCCTGTTGTAGATATGCATCTAAAATCATAAGCTTGAGAATGAAATTAGTTTGAGATTTATTAGCTGGCATAGAAAAGGAGGGCTAGATAACGCAGGAGAAGTTATCTTTCACCTGTGGAGATCTGTATTTATATCCTGGCTCAAGTAGAAAGTGAAAATAAGGTTGATGATTAGCTTCTCTTCTCTATAACAATCTGCTAGAAAAAGCCAAGGCCTGAGCCAGTATTATGTAAAAGCCTAACACACAGAACATGCACACAGAGAGGATGAGAATTATTGTATTAATAACATTAACAATAATCATAAATAATACTACAGCATAGGGAACAGAAACAAAACATTGTCTTCCTCCTTTACCTTCAAGGTTATTAAACTCAATTAAATACAAATTATGAAACACCTTCTCTGCACAACTATTTTGTGAGAAACTGAGAGATGTAAAGAAAATATGTACAATAGAAGAATTATGGGATTCATCATAAGAAAAGAGGTAAGTTGAAGAGGATGTTCTGAGATTATTATGTTGTTCTATTCCTGAAGGCTCACCCAACACTGGGTAGGCTTGTATTAATAGAACTAGAGTACCGGATGGGTAATTGACTTTACAACCAAGGGAACTGTTCCCAGTGTGGGCAGGGGCCGCTGAAATGTACTTCAGTACACAAGGAGTTTGCCAGAAATACAAAAGATCCCATCTGAGACAAATAGTATCTAAATTGAATATACAATCATTAGTTCACAAACATGACTGTCCTGCAAAACCAAGAAGGAAGCTGTTTAAAAACAAATATTCTCACCCCCACCCCCAGTTCCTCTGAATCAGCAGTTGTATTAAGGTGAACCACTCTACTAGATAACCTGTAGATCCTGCAGCATCTTCTAGAAAGACCAGCTGAGTTGATTTCTCTATGCCAAGGACAGCAGTGGAGAGGAAACTGGCAATTTGCATTATTTCTAGGGAAAAATTTCATGGTTTCCTTGGTAATGTACTATCTCAGCTTATCAGCTCATAGCCACTGACCTGGACTCTACCTGATTACAATGACATTGATCCTTAACCAGTTCTAAAAAGTAAGCATTTTTAAATGTGGGGTGTCTATTTCATGTACTGTCCAAAGCCTCATATGTTGCCAAAATTTAAGTGAATGTCACTGAGAGAACCCATAGTAAACTAAATACACCCAACTCAGCAAGAGAAACCAGACCTCACAGAAAAGAGGTTAAATCTGTACCAGGTTTCTCTTTGCTCAAAGAGAGAGATCCATTGCACTCAGTTGTACTCACTGAGGGCACCTTAGGTGGATAAAGCACCTTTTATCACTGAGGATAGCTATTATTAAAAGGTTGTGGATTGTTGATTTGCCCAATTGTCTATGGAAAGAGTCTCGTAATAAGAATATTCATATTTAAATAAAAGTCAAGAACTAGTGGAGAGAGTGTTTTGAGATCTTTAAAGTGGTGGATGTAGAACCAATCATTGCTCAGTAAAGCACCAGACAAAGCCAGAAGTCAGCCTCACCTACATTTCATCCCTTAGCTATTCCACTTACTATCAGCGGACACTGGCTTCCGGCTGAACTAGATCTGAGTTGGAGTCCTGGCCAGGGCTTCATCCACAGAGGGATGGATTAGTAGCAGCGCCTAAATGGTCACAAGGAAGGTTAAATTTATAATTTATCAACCCTAATTCAAGAGTTTGATGTGGGCAACCAAAAAAATAAAATAAAATAAACCCAAATGTGATCTCAAGACTAATAGTGTGTTATTTCCTCCCTAAATGATGACAGAAGAAAATTCTTTCACCTTTGGTCACAATAAGTAACAGCACAGCTTGGCATTCTCAGCCTCAGCATGAGTGTCAACAGGCACTGGAAGCAAGAATAATGTCTCCAGCAAACATTGATGGCACGACTGTCATATTTAATATCAGAGGAGAGTCGAGAAATACTGTAACTAAAAGATGGAACACAACACAGAAAGGAGTCAAATGTTGTATGGAAACCAACAGGACTCTGAGGAAGTGAGACCCTCTTTGAAGACTCCTAGAATTGTCTGGACAAAAATAAAGGGGTGCTGAAATACAGTCCATGTACACTGTGGCCTCCTGAGGTGCTATGGTAATAAATAATCAGTCTAGCTCACAGCACATCAGAAAAAGACAATGTCTCATCTCAAGTCAGGTCAAATGATTATACTTTAATAGAAGAACGTTTAAGTTGTTTGTTTCATGTTATAACTTCCCCATCTCCTTTCCAGTTCATCTCCCTACCTTCATCCTAATAATACATATTCTATAAGAAGCAGTGTGGTTATTATAAAGAGAGAAGAGGAGAGGATATGAGCTTGACCACAGAGCATCCTACCCAGTGCGAGTGTGAGTTCTGTGATCTGGTGGAGATTTCAGGGTCTCTGATTGTGTCTCGGCAAATGGGAAGTTGAAAACTGCCCATCCAAATGAAGGTGAGCCTGACACCTCCTGGTACCAGATCTAACACTTAAGAGCCATGAAATCTTTCCCAACATCTTCCATGAAAAGAAAAGGCCTCTAGAATAAACCCGGTGAGGAAAGAGTAAAAAGAAACATAGTGTAATAGTGTTCAGAATATGGAAAATCCAGTTGGCCAAACTGTTTTCATTCCCTAAATAGGCTGCTTCCTTTCTTGCTTGTAGACTATCACACGTGCTGCTTCCACCTGAGGTTAGCCATCACTTTCCGAGGAAAGATCTCTGTGGTCTCTTAGCCAGACATTTGCAGCACAGCATTTAATATCTTTGTCTCCTTGCTCCCCAGCCTCCCGTGTCCCTTCTGGCCTCGCATTTGTTCTCTGGCATCAGCTGTCTGTTACTATGGCTCTATCTCCCGCCAATCTATAAACTGTCTGAGCATCCTAAGCACAGGGACTACGGCTGTCCTGTTCATAATTACTTCCTAGCACTTGACCCATAGTTGGAGCTAAAGAAGTATTTCTCAAATGAGTCAGATCATTGATTTTTTTTTCTCTTTTCACACTCCAGGTCACAAAGACATAGCCTTTACAAAATAAGGAAACTCCAAAATGATACTTTTCTCTTAATTTATAGAAGTACTTGGGGAAAAAATTGCAATGTGATCTATAACTTTCTTAGTCTCCATTCCTTTACATACTTATTAATTTCTCCACAAGTTATTATTTTTGAAGAGTTAGCTATTGCCTTTGAACAGATATATTAACTCTATCTGTGTGAGTTCAACTCCCTTCTCTTTTTTGCTTAGAAAGAAAAAAAATATTTTTGTCAAGAAGTTAAATGAAAGTGATTATTTATTCATTATCAGTTACCAGTCACAATTTGTATATATTGGACATACAAAGTCATCAACAAAATATTTTATTTAATGCTTGTATTAAATTGTAGTACATTTGTCTTCTATAGTTCTTTAATATAACCCTTCTAAGTTGGCTTGCCCTTCTTAGATATAAAACTTTACTGAAAATTTCTGGGGGAGAAAAGGAAGACATTAACATTTAAGTCATGAGTAAAAGATTCTTTACTCTAATAATCACTTTTCTACTCAGAAGCAGCCCTGAATTATACATTCATTATAAACCAGGAACACTAGGTCTCTTAGTCACTATATAAAACTGACAGAATTATTAGTTAAAATTAAACTTCTCATTTTTATATGAGGGGAGACATCAGCATTAATTTCTATATTAAACATTACAGTATTCATACAATCTGGAACTGTAGAAAGCTTTTTAAATGGATTTAAGGTGATGGATGCAGGATTGTCTGAACATTTCCTTAATAGAAATTATGATTATCGACCAAATTATATTTTGAAAAGGCGATCATTTCTTCCCTGCAATGCAGTAATACATTTTATTGTATTTATGCATAATACAAAATATTATGCATAAAAAGTATTTTATGGTGCTTTTTATAGTTATACAGAATACCACATTACTATTTGTCAACTGACGATTGCATCATAATTCAACATGCTACAATTATAAAAATGTATCTCGGCTTGATTAAACAAAAGACAGTGTAAGTATATGTGTTATCCTATTTAATAAAATAGTAATATGCAAATTTGACCATACCTTTGCTACACCCACAAGCCATGCCCACAGCCATGCCCACCAGCTAATCAGGAGCAGATTATGCAAATAAACCTAAACCAAGATGGCTGCTACCACTGAGAGCAGGAGGAAGGCTTGGGTTTCTCCGGCAATAGAGGAAGCCAAGCTCTCCGCCTGCCATTGCAAGCCTAGACCTCCACTCAATGCTGCAAAGTTTCAATTATAAAAGATACAGAAATGGCGGCAGCCACTGAGCTGGAGAGAACAGAGGCTTGGGTTCCCCTGGCAATGGAGGAAGCCAAGCTATCCGCCTGCCTTTGCCAGCCTAGGCCTCCACTCTAGGCTACAAAGTTTCAAACAGAAATGGCTGTCGCCAAGATGCGAGCAGAAGGCTTTGTAGCCTGCTCCAGGCTACAAAGTTTCAATTGTAGACATAAATTAATCCCAGATCCCAGGGCCTCTGCTTGGGTCCTTGGGGGTGTGGGCAGCCTGCAAATCTCCACAGCCCCTCACCCAGGCTGCCCCTCACCCCAAGAAAACCCCCACCCTGATCTGGGACACTCTTCAGGGCAAACCATCTGGCTCCCACCCATGCACCAGGCCTCTATCCTTTCTAATAAAAGAGTAATTTGCAGATTGACCATCACTCCAACACACAAGAAAGCTGCCCCCATGTGGTAAAAGATCCTGCCCCCATGTGGACACAAGATGGCCATCATAAGATGGCCAGCAGGGGAGGGCCATTGTTAGGTTCCAGGCCCTGCAATGGAGGGTAGTTGTGGGCCATCAGGCCAGCAGGGGAGGGCAGTTAGGGGTGACCAGGCTGGCAGACAAGGGAAGTTGGGGGCAAACAGGCTGGCAGGGGAACAGTTAGACATCAATTAGACTGGCAGAGTAGTGGTTAGGGGGTGATCAGGCTGGCAGGCAGAAGCGGTTAGGGGCAATCAGGCAGGCAGGCAGGTAAGCAGTTTGGAGCCAGCAGTCCTGGATTGTGAGAGGGATGTCTGACTGCTCGTTTAGGTTGGAGAAGGTGCAGGCTGGGCTAAGGGACATCCCCATCCCCTCGTGCATGAATTTTGTGCACCAGGCCTCTAGAACATATATATGTGCATACAGAAACACCAGGGATGAGGATAATAACTAAATATTCAGCACCTAAATAAAACATGTCTCATACAAGGAGAAGAGAGAACATGTAATGGAAAACCAAACGGACTCTGTCCATAATTTCTATTTCACTTGATGTAGGTTTTCCCAATAATATTTGTCTAAAGAAAAAAAGAAGCAATGAATTTTGCAGAGCAGTGGTTAAATTTTCATAATCTAATATAGCAAAAGGCTGAAATAGAGAGGAATACTATCTTAACAATGATTCCCTGTCTCAGATCATGCCGTCCATAGCAAATAAGCGATATCTGCACTACTTCTCAGGGGCACAGAGCCTGGCTCTTGGGCTGTGGCTGCCTCAGTCCCCCTGGTCATGGCTGAGGAGTCTTGCTGACCCAGAGCTGAGGGGGGTCACTATCTCAGTGCATGAGTTCCCCATTTGTGGCACACAGACTGGGAAGCTCTGGCTTAGGAGATGGTGGGATTCAAAGATGGAAACAAAACTCTTATAAAATTTACAGATTGAAGAGAATGTCTACAGATCTAAATCATAGCAAGAATTTTTGGATGACTGATATTTGGATGACTGATGATTATATACACGAACTCTGAAGTACCAAGGGAGCAGGGAAGCTTCATAGTTACAAGAATGCATCTGGTCATGAAAATGCTTTAGTTAAAAACACAATTCCATTACTTATTTGCCACATAAATATGCAGAAGGTATCTGACTTCTCTGTGTTTTGGTTTCCTATTCTGTACAGTAGGGATGATGATAATAGTAACCTATCTCATAGGGTTGCTGTAAGGATTGAATGACCCTCTAAACCCTTAGAGGAGTAATCAACATATATTAGCTTTACCCTTAGAGGAGTAATCAACATGTATTAGCTTTAATTGTAATACATATGAATATAATAGAATTAAAAATATGTCTTCTTATAAAATGATCAATAATTACAGAAAAGATTGGAGAAAATAGAAGGGTTATTTTTCCAGAACCTATTGAGAATGTCCTATTACCCTGAATACTTTACTATATTCTTTAGTATATTTTAAACACTTAAAGATCTTAACTATGTTAGTGTATTTTCTTGAAAATAAAGATTCTCCTACATAACCATAATGCAATCATCAATCTCAGAAAAGTAACAATGAGGTATTGCTGCCATCTAATCCTCAGACCTCATTCTAGGGTATTTGCCCTATAATGTGGAGGTTTGTTGTACAAAACAAATTCCAACAAAAATGACCCAGACTTAGAAAATGTAAAAACCACAAAGCTGGATATGTCAAGACTCATTTCAAGATAGTATGTTCTACGTAGGCCAAAGGAAATCAAGTACATGAGCAGCAAGGATGGGAATGCCCCATTGTGAATTTTGATAGTTTGAGGAGAAAAATCATCAAATCATCAAAAGAGGAAATTGTCTATCCACAATGTCTAGATTTAGTTGTGCTGGATTCACTCTTGCAAAAAAAAAAAAAAAGCCAAGAAACAAACAAAAAACCCCAACACACCTAGCTTGGCCCATGTTGCTCATGAACCAGAAGCTCCGTTTGATTCTAGGTCAGGGCACAAGCCTGGGTTGCAGACTGATCCCCAGTAGGGGGCGTGCAAGAGGCAGCCAATCAATGATTTGCTCTCACGGACGTGCTTACTTCTCTCTGCCTCTCTCTACTCTCTGAAATCAATAAAAATATTTTTAAATCTAAACAGATGTTTATTTTAGGTGCTACTCTAAATAAAGGAGCTAAATTGCTTTCCAATTTTGACAGCAAACAGTCCCAAATAAGGGTGTTAGCTAAGAGGTAAAATAAGGAAAGATTTAGCACTGGAAGAGAAAAGAGGAATATTGAATGGAGCAGCTTTCACACCTTCTGGGTGGCCAGACAGGAGAGTGTTTGTTGCAAGCACAGCAAATGTAGAAATGCAGACCTTTTCAAGCCCCTATAGGCTAAAGCAGCTTGATGCCTTTATGCCGACCTGCTGTCAGATTACAGTTAAACTACTGCCTCCACTGAAGCTTGTGTCACAAGTCCCACAAAATTTCACTGGGGTTCTAAATAACATGCCACACAAAATATGAAACATAAAATTATCAGTTAAGTAAGGTTAACATTTATAGACCACTTCCAATGTTTTCAAAACATTTTATCACTTTGTGCTCAAATTAGCACCTTTGCTTATTTTTTTAGAGAATAAGTTTGTACCTTTATACAGACTTTAATAACTATATAATATTTATCAATCTATAGCACTTAATATATATTAATACTTAAGGATATATAGTATATACTACTAATAAATATGTAATATATGCCAATGTGTAATATTTATAAGAAGAAGCCTAATGAGGTCATACAAATTATTTCAACTTCCTTATTGGTTATATAGAGAAAAGATCCAAAGTCTATAATGATACTTACAGCACTTTGGAACATGATTTCACTTATCTTTGTGACATTAATTAAAGTTTGATGGTAATCTCTATTTATTTAACAAACCTATTTAACATCTTGCCATATTCCATGGTTATCCTTCATTTCCCTACCACCACCCAGAAGTTTAACTGAATATAACAAACTCTACATAAGCATATGGCCCTATGACATACCATGAAAAGATGTATGCCATCTATGGCTTTCTTACTAATTTTTGAAGATTTGGCTTAGAAGACAAATTTTCTTAACTCTGTATTAAACACAGTCATTAATATTATCTCTGTAAAACCAAGCATCTTTATCATCAATCAAATTCACGAGAAAACTTCAACAAGCTTCATACCTAGAATGAAAATCATTTAAGCATCTAATCATGCACGAAGCTCTCTCAGTGCAGAGAAATTAATTTCATTGCTCTGGGCTCCTGACCTGTAGTCATTTTGCAACCTGAAACAGACAATGAAATAGAGCCATGCTTACATATTTTGGTCATCTGATCAACAGGAAAGTAACAATAATTTTCAAGGAGTTTTGACATTCTCATGTGGTGATTTTAGAGGAAAATGTATTTAGGATAAGCATCCACAAGTCCATTAGATATTTCCTCATTTTCTTGTTCAAGAATGAAATAACTTAAACCCATGTCAAGAGAAAATTTCTCATTTGAGTGTAATAATGTGATATGTACCACAGCTCAAGGCAATCTGACTCTCTCTAGTATGGAGATTTCTCAGTAGGTGATGTAGCATCATAAGCAATGATGTACAATCTTTCACAGATTTACCACCACAACCACCCACTCCTATCCCCAGTAACTCCTTCACAACTTCAGGTAATTCATGGACTACCTGCTGCATGACATAAGTCGTTCCTATTTCCCCTCCTAGACCACAGACTCCATGATCCCCACTCCTTACTTGCTACGTCTAGCACATGGTAGTTTTTCTATAAAAGTTTTCCAAAAAAAGGAAGGAGGAGAGGAAGGAGAGAACAGAGATATCTGACCATAAAACATTAAATATACTTAACAGCAGAAACTAGTACATTTAACACTATGTAGCTAACCAAACACATAAGAATCTTGGAACCCTACGTTGGCAAACTTATTCACTTCAAACCATAACCACCAACACTCTTACATTTCCAGTGAATGAATTCAAGACTCGGAAATCATCAACCTGCCATAAATCTTGAAAGGACCCAGAAATTTCTTTTCTACTCTGTTATGTTAACTATGCAGCCCTTCACTGGCGTGACTCTCTGCTCTTTGAACTCCTTACTCCTTACTTTCTGGGAAGCCCTTGCCACATTAAAATGATTGTATGAATAAACTCCCCTGCCACACAGGGATCATCTTGTAGCAGTTGCCATTCTGGCTCTTCCTTCGCTGATAATTTTCTATTTCTTATTCAGAGTTGTATCTCATACCATTGGTGAGCCTATTCATCTCGGCTCCTCAGAACCCAGGTGTCCTTACAACAGTGCTGCTCGAGATGTAATCGGTGAGTCAGAATTAGCACAAATCTTTGAGCCCAATTTTTTGGAATTAGAATACTTGGCAATGGAGCCCAGGAATCTGTGTTTTAACCAGTTCTTTAGCTGATTCTTGCCTGTTCTTTGAGAAGCACAGCCCTATGCATCTCTGCTTTCCTGATCTACGGCATTGACACTGGCTCCTCCTACTGTCTTAGGTATAGTTTGCATTAGGAAAATCTAACACAGCTAGCCTAGAATTCCCGTACCATCTCCCCCTGTGCCCAGTCCTTAGCAGCCTCCCAGTGGGAGTACTGATTAAGAGCATGCATTCCAGACTTGGACTGAATTAGTTATATTCAAGAGTTAAGGGAAAAAATGTGGCAGATATCTGTTTCTATTACCTGTTTCTTATATAAGGTAGGTTACACTTATAAAATCCTCTTTTTTTCTGTCCAGAAAGCACGGTTATTTCACCTATCATCTTTCCTCTGGAAAATGAATCCCTGCTAAATTACTCATGCAAACTAAATGTTGGTCTCCATGATGGAGATACGGGATAGCCTCTTGAAAAGTATTTTCCTGTGAAGTGTGATATAGCACTAGAAAGAAAAAATTACACCAAGGTATCTCCTTTCATTGATGACTATCTTTTTTCCCAAATGACTTGCCAACACTCTATATTCTCTATCTGTCCTGAAATGATGCAAATGGACAAGTGTGGCTTTCAGGTACCATCTTGTAAGAGCAAAACGTGTAAATTAAATTGGCAGGTGGCTTCCAGAGAGGAATGGTAAAGAAAACCTCTACCAGATTGACTTACATTTTCAATGGAATACAAATATGGGTAAGATCCCATTATAATGAACATCACCGGCCCTGTGATTTGATTTTCCTTTAATTAAATTTTGTTATTGTGAATATATTGCTAGAAATCATGTCCTTGGTCACAGGAGCTAGAGCTGACACCCTGCTGACAGGTAGCCACTCTAGATGAATTAAGTGAATAGGAATATTTTGAAGCCAACTGGGAAGGAGAAAAGTATAATGAGTTCACTACCCTGTACTCTTTCCTTCTCCAGTTATTGCTGGACCCTGGTATAGCCTTAAAAGGTGTTTAGATCCTATACAGATGGGTGTAGAGATGTTCTTGATTTGCTTGGGTCTTGGCTTATATTTTTTGAGTAATCATGAGATCTATAGTCATAGGAATAGGAAGAATATTTAATCTTAATTGTTACTTATTCTTGTCAACATAAAAAAGTTACTAGAAACCTTAACTCTTTTGTGTCATTTTCCTTCATTCAATGAAAGCAATATATTTGGGTATGCCCGGTGAACAGGCATGAAATTTTTGAATATTAGAGGCCCGATGCATAAAATTGGTGCCAGGAGAGGAGGGGTGGAACGTCACTCAGGCTGGCCTGTGCCCTCTTGCAATCGGGACCCCTTGGGGTTTGTCCAACTGCCGGTTTAGGTATCGCAATCCAGGACACCTTGCTCCTAACTGCCTGCCTGCTCACTCCTAACTACCCTCCTGTTCTTTCCTTACCATTTGGCTCACTGCTCCTTAGCACTGCTGTGGAGGCAGGAGAGGCCCCCCCGCCCCCACCCCCCCTCCCCAGCACCGTTGTGCTCGCCAGCCATGAGCCTGGCTTCTGGCTAAGCGGTGCTCCCGCTGTGGGAGCACACTGACCATCAGGGGGAAGCTCCTACATTGAGCACCTACTCCCTAGTGGTCAAGGTGTGTCATAGCAACTGGTCATTCTCAGTCATTCTGTTGTAATGGTTGCTGGCCTTTTTATATATATGACTAGAGGCCCAGTGCATAGATACATGCACTAGTTGGGTGCCTTATGGGGGCGGTGAAAGGACTGCAGGAGGGCTCCAGGTCATGTCTGGCCCATCTCGCCCAGTCCTGATCTGCCAGACCTCAGCAGCAAGCTAACCTACTGGTTGGAGCATCTGCCTCCTGGTGGCCAGTGCACATCATAGCGACTGCAGTTGAACACAGTATATTAGGCTTTTATTATATAGGACTAGGGGCCCAGTGCACGAAATTCATGCACTGGGTGTGGGTGGTCTCTCAGCCCAACCTGCTCCCTCTCACATACTGGGATCTCTCGGGAGATGTCCTACTGACAGCTCACCCTTGGCCTGCCCAAGGCTGAATTCCAAAATTGGTTATATGATTAGACTATAAAATATAAAGAGGTGTATGAAAAAGATAAACATAATACAAAATTAATAATGGTAGGATGATGACTTTGTTTTGTATTTTAAACTTTGTTTAGCTTTTATGACCAAGAAAATAGTGTTTTACTGTAACCCAAATATGAAGGTAGTTTTTGTTTGACCTAGAATTTTACTAACTTAAATACTACTTGAAATGATGAATTAATATGGTAAATAGGAATATTTACCAATACAAATTTTCACTACACTAAATAAAATTTTGTCATAAGAGGATTTGGCTTAAGAGATTTTTTAAATGATAAGTATGTGCTTGTACATTTTTTACAAAGGTATTTATACTATTGATGCCACAGACTATAATAGCCTACAAATTATGATCTATGTTATAAACAGTATTAAGTATATTAAGTTTTAATAAATACTTAACAAGCAACAGTATCCTTGAGTATCATAGAAAAAACCCCACAGTTCATTGAGGTGAAATTATAAGGATGTAGTTTAAGTCTGCCTGACTAGACATTTACATCAAGTTAATAGAAATATTCTCATCTAGTATATATTTTAATTTTCTGAATGTTTTCCATTAAAATTTCTATATTTCTTAGAATATAAATCATAGTGAGATCCTCTTTTCACAAGCAATTGTTTCATGAGTGTAATAATGCTTTTGTTTAGAGTATGATTTTTCTTTCTGACTGAACCAATCAATTTCCATCTCAATAATTTTAACAAATACAAGAATGCTAACAGGACTGGCTTCATTTTAATATAAGTATGGCAAATGGAATTACCAAAATTGGCAATTTATTTTCCTGCAACTTCATTCTTGTAATGCAAGTTTCTTTCATCTAAGAGACCACAAGATTGGACAGACCCCTTGTCAATGCAAATCAACCAACTAGGACTACTTCTCAAATTGAATGAATCGCCCCACCCCAGGATAACTTTATCCAAGACTTTTTCCCCATCTGACTCTTGGTACTGACAGGTTCTCCCTATATGCTGATAAACACTGACTATTTTGCCCTGCCTGGAGGTTCCTACAATAAGAAATCTTTCTTTGTATTTCATAGAAGACAAAAGAGGAAGACATATAACATGTGCTTATAATAAATTTTAAGAATATACCAGAATTTGATCCCCGCTAAGTCCCATTTTCACCTGTTATCTGGTGATTTGGGCAAATTTACTACTCTCTGCACTTCCATTTCCTCATAGAAAAAATGAGACAATTCTTATACCATAAGTGTGAATCACTTTGCATACATTAGGCACTCAGTAAATGGTAGTTATTATTATTCTCTTGCAGTTACCAGGACTTGAAATACTGTTAACATTTAGTGAATGAGTTATTGATTAGATAGATCAATGAATACACATCTGAGCCGGTAACTCAACTTCTAATGCAAAATCAAACAAGTCTTCAGATACTCTGCTTCTAGCCCCTTAGGCCAGGAAGACACAGTTCAATGCATAATTATTTCCTGTCAAGTTCTTACTACACATGAAGAGTCTCTGCTCATGTATCTTCCATGTGGCATTACAAAGCCTGCCCTCAGATAGAGGCTGGGAAAGATTGAAAAGGGGCATGAATGTCTGAAGAGAGAAGACGTTCGTTAGAAATGCCACCATATTTAACCTGTCTCCCTGTGGACTAGCAGGATACTTTGTTTTGATGCCCTTTGATGTGAATCCTCGTATTTCCCCAATAAGTGGCATTTCAAAGCTGATGGCTCCAGCTGTCCATTCTTTTTCCCTTCACTCACTCATGCCCAACAGATGGTACAAATAGCCTGGCACAAGTTCCCTGGATCCCTGTTGGGGGGAAAGTCTTGCCAGAAGACTGATGGTTTCTTTGAAGTTGTCCATTCTG
This sequence comes from Antrozous pallidus, assembly GCA_027563665.1. NCBI lineage: Eukaryota > Metazoa > Chordata > Mammalia > Chiroptera > Vespertilionidae > Antrozous > Antrozous pallidus. Next base: position 56,644,065 of record CM050521.1, on the reverse strand, counting down.
GCAACAACAAACCAAAATGATACAAAACTAAAGTATAAAAGTAAAATTTTGGAATATGGGGCTTCCTATCTTTTACAGTGCCTACAATTATTTTCCACTAATAACATAATTATTTTGTGTTAGGGCTATCCATTCTCTTCCTCAAGATTTACAATGCTTGAAATTAAAATAAACCCATGAATATTGCTCAGATGACAATGGAAAGAACACGGGGCTAGATGTTAGTGCACACAGAATTCTATCCTCAGTTCCTCCTTAAATTTCCTGATAATCTTAGCCAAAACGTTGATACACTTTGACCTTTTAGAGACTGCATCTTTTAAAACAGAGACGATATATTTGTTTATTTCACAAGATGATTTTGAGAAACATAAATTAATGAATTTATAGGTGCTATGTAGTGTTATAAAGCATTATGAGGTTGTACATGTTATGAAAACTATCACACTGACCCTCCACAGGTGGATATGAACTCTTCAATAGGCATGGGTTTATACAGATTAAAAAACCAATAATTCTCACCCCTCTCTATAGCCATTGTGAGGCTAGGCCTGGATTGGAGGACAGTGGGTGTCATGAAAGAGGACTCTCACCAGCACACACTTATTAACTCAGCAACACACCTTAGAACATTATTAACTCCATAACCCTATAAAATTTGCTTAAATCTTGGATTGATTTTAAAATTCTTGCAGAATGTCAGTAATTTTAGGAAATTTGATGCTATTAAAAAAGACATTTTCCAGTTTGCGATTCCATCAAAATAGTCAGTATCATTCCTAATAATAAACATACTCTCATAAACATGACACTAAAGTATATATTAAAGTTAATCACCCCTAAGAGTATAATTTCCAGAATCAGAGATTTTAACCAATCCATCTCTGTATCCTCAAACCCGATAGAAAGTCAGCATGAGATAGCACAGCTATTGGTTATGGAGATTCAATTCAGAAGTACCATACTTACAGATTTTCCTTCACTAGCCGACTTCTAATTGTACCCGACAATCTAAGAAAATCAATTTTTAAAAAAATTCTATGTGTCTGTATTTCCCAGGAAACATTCTAGAATGTTTTATGTTCATAAGTAACAACATGCAAAAATGCATCAAAATATAACCCAATCAAAAAAAAAAAGAAAAGAAAAGAGAGAGAAGCTTGACTCTTTTTGCTTTCTGTTTACCAAAAATAGGTTTTACAAATAAATTATTAGTTTTTTCTCTTTTCAATAAAAATGTGTTTGTGGGAGAGCAGAAGACAATCAAGTCATATACTTTATTGACTTGAAACATTATTTTCAATGATTTATTCAAGATTTAAAAAGCTTTCTATAATGTATAGGCTATTATTATCAAAATAATCTGTTCAAAATTGAAAGTGGTAAGTTGTTAACTTTTCATTTCTTTCAAATTATTTTGAATATACACACCAGGCTTAGGTTTAGTTTGTTGGTTCATAAAAGTAGATAAAAAGTGTCCTAATGCTCTAGCTGGTTTGGCTCAGTGGATAGAGCGTTGGCCTGTGAACCAAAGGGTCCCTGGTTTTCTCACCACCTATATTTTTTTTAAAAAAAGGTGTTCTAAGGCAACTGTTAAAGTGAATGAAGGTTGCACTTGATATCCATTAGAGTTTGATCAGAAAACTTAAGCCCCACTAGGCATTTCGAGCTTACCCAGGAAACCCAGAGTTTTAGGGTTACAAGGAAATGGCCATCGGAGGGGTTTTGAGAATGGATGCTCCCAGATTGCAGGCAAACCCCACTCAGCCGTCTGCTCATGCTCATGTACCTGACCTGACACATCTGGAGAATAATGGTTTCTTTCTTTCCCCATTTGAAACCTTCATGAAAGCCATTACTTGGAGAATGTAACCAGAATCCTGCAGGCAATGGAGTCCTAGAACTGTGGTTTCCAGGGTGCCCATAAAACAGGAAACTTCTCCAGCACTGTGTCTCATCTCTCTTCTCCATCTTGATCTGAAGAGACCAAGTCAAAAAACACAAGGCAGTTCTACGTAGTCCGAGGTGCCACTGAAAACCCTTTTAAGAGCTCTGCCTGGTCAGGGAAGAAATCTTTAGGAAGAGAATGCAGCAGCAAAATATTTATTCTTATGCTCAAAGAGAGCAGCGCACTTCCTTCCCTGCAGCATGTGATGCCTTAGTGGGAAATACAAGAACTTTATTCCCAAACTTGTTGAGCACCTCCTTCATGCTAAGGACTTTCCTGAGGACATCAAATGATTTATTAAATCTTTGCAAATTTCCTGTGATGTGTTTATAGTTCTATTTTACAGTTAAGAAATTTGAGATTCAGAGCAGTTGAAAGGAAGTAGCCCAAGTCCTGTAGCTCCCCAGTGTTAAAACATAACCCAGGCATGTCTGATTGCAAAGCTTTCCCTCTTTCTGCTATACTATGAGTGTTATCAGTTTTCACTGTAAAAAAATTCAGAGAAGCCCTGGCTAGTGTGGCTCAGTTGGTTGAGCATCATCCAATACACCAAAAGGTCAGGGCACTTGCTGAGGTTGGGTGTGGGAGGCCACTGATCAATGTTTAAAAAAAGAATTCAGAGGAATGTACCAAAGGCAGTTCCTACTGCTATGGTAATGATCACAATTTTGGGAGTCCAAGAACCTACATTATTATTTTGTGAAAATTTAACATTTGTCACAATCCCATACTTAACTCGTGAAACACACATTTGAGAGTCTAAAAGCTCATGTAAAATCCACTTTGCCTACAAATATGCAGAAAAAATTTATGTCTAAACTTAGTTTAACTCTTTTTTTAGCACCAAGGACAGTTTAGGATGTATCTCTTTGAAACATTTAACCTCTATTGCTAGTTTACAGGGACCTGCTGACTTAGGGTATGGAGATTTAAACTTGAGTTTAAATGCTTCTTAGGGACTGCAATTAACCAGCATCAATTTGTTGCTCCTATACCTAACCTTCAGGAAAAAAAAATACTTAAAAGCACTTTAGCAAGGACTGTCCATTCATTGGCGGATGCCATCTGAGAACATAATGGCTCAGTCCTTTTAACCTCAGACTAATGGAATAAGCTTACTTGTTATAAAGAGCACTTTAATTCCTTCTGATATTTTCATTATGGATTTCTTTGTGGCAGAACTCATTTGAAATAATACATATGTAATTTTGCAAATGGATTTGGAAAAATCTTGGATCTTAATGATGCTCCTTTACTAAAAGTGCTGACTATACAAAAAAAAATTTTTTTTTGGAAAGGCAAGTCAATTCTATTTAACTTTTTCAATTCTTTGACAACAATAATAATTTTTTCCAGAATGTTAAAAATAGATAAATAAAATTAAAGAAATTTAATGAGATGAAAATTACTACTAAGGTTGTCTTATGCTCCCTAAATATTAAAAGGCATAAAATGTCCTTCTCAAGAGTTTGCATATTCTTTGATTAAAATAAAATCAATGTAAATACTCAAAATCACTAACAAAAGTACTACTCCTCTTTTTATTTGGAATTTTCCATACATGAATATCACACACTAATTTTTTTCTTTTTTTCACACAGTAATTCTTTTTAAAAAATATATTTTATTGATTTTTTACAGAGCAGAAGGGAGAGGGATAGAAAGTCAGAAACATCAATGAGAGAGAGACATCGATCAGCTGCCTCTTGCACGCCCCCTACTGGGTATGTGCCTGCAGCCAAGGCCCATGCCCTTGCCGGAATCAAACCCAGGACCCTTCAGTCTACAGTCCAGCGCTCTATCCGCTCAGCCAAACCTGTCTCGGCACACACAGTAATTCTTAAGTTAACTCAGTGTAGGAGAAAAGAAATAGGGCTGAACCAATAGGAAAGGGCTTTCATAGGAAGTCTCTTTGAATGATAAAAGTATATAATAAACCATAATATAGGCTAAAGCCTAAATCACTATCTTTGAAGTAATAAGTCATAAGATATATACACAGGAATTGAATGGTTTCTCCATATCTGACCTATATGAAGGATATAAAAATGAATTCTTTTAAATTTTGGTTTTTATATCTAATACTTCATATTTTAGATATTTTAAATAGATTTTTGTTTATAAGTGCAATGGTGTTCACTTAGATGTAATTCAATCATATTTTTATTTGCATTTATAACAGGGTGGCCTTATTTTGAACATTTTATGGAAACATGCTCCAAGGATTTCAGTATTTGCTTTAGGATCTGATAGGGTAAATAAATAATATTTTTTCCCCATTTTAGGTTCAGAAACAATGAAAAATAAAGCACAGGAGCTAGACAGATAGAGATTTAAACAACCTCTCTATTATTGGTAAAGCTAATTAGATAATGTGGCTTTAAATCTGCACTCAAGGACTTCCCAATACTCCACCCTTAAGGTGGACAGACTCATACACTCAGTGACAGACAGGACTGCAGCCTTTTCCTATTCCAGGGAGTATACCTGAGTATAGGAAAAGAATGAATGAAAGTAGAGGAAGCTGTTCCTTAACACAGAAAAAAGGGCTGAACTGATTTTCTCCTTTCTTTCTTCCCAAACCTGCAGTCAGTGAGGAGGGGTGAGAGACATGTCAGCAAGGGAATAGCTTAGTCCCTGTGCATGGACTACGGCAGCATAATCCTTGTGCATGGAAATATGAGAAATAGAACAATACTCTCCATCCCCAGAAGTCACATTGAAATAAGAATTCAATGAGGGCTTGTGGCATATAGGTTGATAAGTCTGCATTCACCATTCCTCGCTTATTAAATATGTTTGTGTCTTTCTGAAAATAGTGTGAATTTGTATTTCAATTTTATAAAATCCATAACGATGTTGTTCACTTCAGTCTCCTAAAATGAGAAAAATACTTAGCCCCTAAATAATAAAAGTACATAGCTTGCTTTCTCTATGAAGTATTTTAACCCAGTACTAAGAATGGATAGATGTATCAACAGACATGCAGATGCTGACCTTAGATGTAGACAAAACACAGCTTCAAGAAAATATTGTGCCTACGCTAATAATCTTTTGTAGTATAAATTAATTAAAGGGGGTATAGTTTGTAGAATATACAAACAAAATTACTCAGAACTAATTGTGCACCTGCATTGTACTGGTTATTTGTCCTCTTTATATTGTTTCGTGCATAACAAGATTTGGCCTTAGAGGCAGAATGCAGTTGTCTCTGCCATTTGGGAATTGCTATTTCTTCCCTATTTCATCTGGTTATGCATTTTGATTGTGCCATCATTGTGAATAATTGGGCTCACATGAGACCTAGAGCACAGGGATTTTGGATGTTTGCACTTGAAAGATCTAAAATAGTCATGATTAAATATTTGAAGAAATTAAAACTTATTTTAAATGACCATATTGTGTTGGGGGGTGCATTCTTTGTCAGTTTTAGGAAATGTAAAATGAGTTATCTAATCTCTGTAACTTTTGTAAAGGTTATTTTTAAATATTTAAAATTAAATTTTAAATAATTATTAACATCAAATATTTATTATATAACCACCATTTAATCACTGTTCCTACTTATTAGTACTGTGAAATTCAAATTGAAGTTAAAAGAATGACCTAGACTTGAAGTTTAGCTTATTACATTCTCCATGGGCAATAATCACATTGTAGTCCAAAAAAAGGTCAGAAGGAATAAAACTAATACTACGATTTTCCCGCTTACTTCCCTTACTATTTCTGAAAGATTAATGTTATAAAGAACTGTTATGCATATATATATAAAGAACTCTTAAAAGTCAGCAATAAGAATACAAACAACCAGATTTTAAAAATGGGTACACATCCATCACCAAACAAGATATATAGATAGCAACTAGGCATATGGAAAGATGCTCCATATCATATTGTCATCAGAAAAATACAAATTAAACAGCAGCAACATAGCAGTACACACCTATGAGAATGAGCAAAATTTGGAAAACCAAATGCTGGTAAATATGTGGATCAATAGGAACTCTCATTCTTTGCTGGTGGGAACACAAAACAGTAAAACCACTTGGCAGTTTCTTACAAAATTAAACATGCTAAATTACTAAATCCAGCAGTTGCACTCCCTGGTATTCATCCAAAGAAGAGGAAATACGCAAAGACTGGCACATGGATGTTTATAACAGCTTTATTCATAATTGTCAAAACTTGAAAGCAATCAAGTGTCCTTCAGTGGGTGAATAGATAAATAAACTGGTATATCCAGAGAATGGAATATTATCCTGCACTAAAAAGAAATGAGTTGTCAAGCCATGACAAGATTTAGAGGAAATATGAATTCATGTTCTAAGTAAAAGAAGCCAATCTGAAAAGGCTACATACTGTTTGATCCCCAATTATATGACATTCTTAAAAAGGCAAAACTATGGAGACAATCATAAGATTAGTAGTTGCCAGGGGTTGAGGGGGAGAGATGAATAGGCAGAGACCAGTATTTTTAACACTCTGAAAATATTCTGTATGGTATTACAATGATGGACACATGTCATTGTACAGAGACTGTCCAATATAAAATGTGAACCCTAAGGTAAACTATGGACTTTGGATAATGTGAGTGATTAATTTCTCACAGGTCTGAAGGCTGGGGAGTCTGAGGTCAGGGTGCCAGCATGGTTAGGGTCTTATGAGAGTTCTCTTCCGGTTTGCAGATGGCTGTCTTCTTGAAGCTTATGTGACTGAGAGCAGGAACAAAAGCAAGCTCTCTCCTGTTTATTCTTGTAAGGGCACTAATCCTACCATGACCTAATTATATCCCAAAAGCCAAATTTTTAAAGGCACAAGGCTTTCAACTATGAATTTGGAAGGGCACAAACATGCAATCGTAACAAGTGGCATTAGAATTCGGCAATAGGGCGCTTATGGTGACTGAAGTAAGAGCAGGCCTATCATAATTACCTGAAAAATCTAGGTTATATCATATCCATAGACCTGTTTTCATCTTTGACTTCCCCACAAGTGTGTCTATACTTCCCAAACTGCCACAAGTGCCTTACAAGATTTGTCAAGAAAGACACACCTGACTTAGGGCAAGCTAGAGGGATTTACCAAAGAAGTCAAAGGTGGTAAAGAGAGTATGAAAGCCCTTCCTAAGAGAATGAAAAAGCAAATGGGGAATAGGAGATAGAAGAGAAAAAATATATTACCAAAGTCGCATTAAAAAAGCATTCTCCAAAGGTGACCAATTAAAGCTGATAGGAAGCATATTCACAATGGAAAATGATGTAAGATTTGAAGTCAGACAGGCCTGTATATGAATTTCACCTCCTATACCAATATGAGCTTGGAAAAGTTCCTAAATTCTCAAATTTGTCAGCTGAAAAAGATAGTAACAGTTTTATGAGTAAGGTAAAAAGAAACGCGATTATTTTTGTATAGTGCCTTAGATGTCAGAATTGCCCCATAACCTTGGCAGTATGGCTCAATGGTTGTCAGGAAGTCATGGTTCGATTCCCGGTGTGGGCTTGACCCCCAAAAGGGGATGTTCCGAAGGCAGCTGATCAATGATTCTTTCTCATCACTTATGTTTCTGTCTTTCTCTCTCTCCCTTCCTCTCTGAAATCAATACAAATGTATTTTAAAAAACTGTACAATAAATATTCCCTATTATTGTTTTTGCCATGTTGTTTTATCAGTAATACAGAAAAGCATTAGCTTTCTTTTTTTTTTTCAAATTTAGCAGTGAATTATGCATTTTCAGCACTGAGTCCACTGCCAAGACCAATGTAAATGAGATTAAGAGAAGGGAATGGGATAGGAGTGGAAGTGGCCTTCCATACAGTAAAGGATGTTTTACCAACATTATTTAGAATTGCCTGTGCAAGGTGATTTGAAAAAACTGAATCTTTAGTCAGTTTAAATTTTGTGCAGATGATGAACACCATTGTAGTCTGTGTCCAATTGGATTTTCCAAGCACCACCTCTTGCTCCCTTTATACAAATAAAGAAGCTGGGGACCAGGAAATACAAGCCAAAGTCACATGGTATCACTTCCATCTCAGCAATTTTTAAATTTATTTTTTGTCACATCTTTCCAGAACATTTGCTCCCTCCTTACTTCTTTTGATTCAAGTTTCTAATTCTGGCCTTTAGTTTGTTTTTCTTCCAAAATCCAAGCTAACACAAAATTCATTCACCTTTACAAGTCCTGATGGGGAAAAAATAGTAAAAAATCCAATGCATTCCCTTTACAAGATTTTTATTATTGCTGTTTCTGCCTCTTAGTCAATACTCCTAGATTGTCTGTTTCTCAAGAGATTTTGTTGACAGTTCTGGTAATGCAATAAATGTTTGGCCAGAATAACATGATAAGACAGGGTACGGCCATACTGTGTCTTGTCATATAATAAAAGCATTATCTTTCCTAACTTCTCCCCAAGGGGAAAACATCGGTGACAGCTTTCTTCCAGCTGTTGGGTGGGAAGGAGGTGGGAAATAATGGCATTTCATCTAGATTCAATTTCCTCTTCAATGTAACTATTGTGAGATGTTTCTTTCCTTATGCTTATTAGAAATCTACTCTTCTACATCAAGTCAGATAACTTGCCACTGCCCACCAACTCAAGGAAATAAAATGACAGAAATGGAACAAATGCCACACACTTCCATTTTCACCATATATAGGAGCCTTCCCACTCCCAGCAGAAGGCAGTCCCTTCAGCGGAACAGATGAAGTAATAATATTCTGCTAGCATAATTATGCACATGGAAAAGGGTTGCTTATGTAATTCAAAAATCAAGTTATCTAGCTGACTGTTCACAGTTCTTAATGTCAGAGATCAGCATTGTCTTTTGTGCACAATTGTTCTAAATTAATAAACACTACTCTCTCTTTGAGTTAAGGATAAGAACAATCTCCCAAGGAAAATGTGTTTCTTTCATCCAAAAGACTTTGCTAAATCCAGCCCAGCAGGCCTGGCTCAGTGGTTGAGCTTCAACTGATGAATAGGGAGGTCATGGTTCCATTCCCAGTGAGGGCACATGACCGGGTTATGGGATTGATCCCCAGTGTGGGGCGTGTAGGAGGGAGCTGATCAATGATTCTCTCTCTTTATTTAGGTTCCTAACTCTCTCTCTTCCTCTCTGAGATCAATAAAAATATGTTGGGGGGACAAAGGACTTTACTAAATTCAAACAAAAAGTTGTTGTTACTTCCCCCTTTATGGCTAATACTGAGAGAAAACCCAGGGCAACCAATTTCAAGCCACCCAAAAAAGATATCCCCAAAGAAATCCTGCCATGGATATTCTCTTTCCAAAACTGCATTGCCCTCTATAATTATACTATAAAACAGACCTGACACATAAAACATATACCAAAATCTAGGACTCAAGCTTTAAAAAGTCTGAAACATTTTTTGCCATAATTTTATTTTCTGCAACAATTTTTCTATAAATAATTGTATCCATGAGTAACACTTCTTTCTCCTTAGAACAGTATGACACTACCACAATTATTTACTTAAGGCAAAAGGATATATATTTAATAAGATTAGCTGGGCAAATTTCTTCTGAAGTAAATATAAAGAGCCTTCTGAGGACTTCTGAAATGCATATTTCACACTCAATTCTAGAGTTTACTAATAATTTGAGTAAATGGTAAGTGACTCTAAATTGAAAAAGCAACATAATAATGTACCTTCTAAATGAGCCAGTATAGAAGCCAATTGAAACTTTAAAGGTGAAGTTTTCTTTATATCTGTTAAAATCTAATGCTTGAAGGAATAGGAACCAAAATATTTTAGCAGCATCAGTAAAAGGCAATGTGAGAGCAAACATAATGATTTATTTAGGAGATTCCTAGAGAGAGACACTATAGACAGCGCAGATACCACGGCACAGAAACCACAGGAATCAGAGAAAACGGAGCGGTGGAGAGACAACAGGAAGTACACAGCAATGTCCTTTCCAGGGCAGCAACTGGACTCCACCCAGGCCAACAGTGACAGATAATCATTATTATCGGACAGGCAATTCTTTAGCAGTGTCTGATTATGGATGTGAGAAAGGTACTTGAGGCCTGGACTTGTTAAATAATGTTTCTAGCCTGGCATCAGGTGCTAACTGGTTAATTCAGAACAGCCAGGACCAGCATAATTTCTTCTCACTTCAATTACCTAGATGGATGGTTGGAAAACAAATCAGAATCCAACCCTATCTGTTCATTTGAGACAAAAAGTGTGCATGGAAAAAAAGATTAGCACAAGATTGCATTAGAATTAAAATTTTGCTTGGATAATAAAAAATCCTTAGTATATATAGATATTTTTGAATAAGAGTAAAAGCTTCAATTTATACTTGAATAATCTGTTAGTTGATTCTCTATGGAAGGTGTTAATCAAGAAAGAAAGATTAACTAATTATCCCCACCCTTCATCTTCTCTTAAGATTACTAATCACCAACCTTCTCCAGCTTTATTTGGGCTAACCAATTCAGAAACTTGGTATGTATATGACATTTATCTCAGTTAAATCCTTCACAATACATACTTTAATAAAGACATATCTCACATAAGCCAGGAATTTCCCTCCAAATAGTTAGTATCTTTTCATATTCTGTAAAGATAATAATCTAAAATAGAAGGACTTAAGGGAATTAATAAAGCAGAGAATGAAATCATTATACAGCATCTCTAAAATAATTGTTTTAGAATATGATGCTTCCCTCAAAGAGATATTATGAAAAGTACAAACTGAACTCATTTTCTATTTACTCTGCAGTTCTATTCAGCACTTTAGAGCCAGAAGCTCTCAATGCCAGATTCAAAGTATCTTATTTCTGAATCTCTCCACACGGTGACATCTGAAATCATTTTAAAAGGACACATCTATTTTCTTAAAGTGTTGTAAAAAGTTGTTAATACATAAACCAACAAAGATAACTTTGTTTGACAAATAAACAATCATTCAGGAGTACATGTATTCCAACGGAAAAGGCTGTAGATTTACCTGTTAGTTTTTCAAATATAATTGGTTTGAAATATTTCTCTACTCAAAAGCAATGTCCCACACTTGCACTATGTCACAGTGTTTTGCAGATATGATAGAAGTGATAGAGTTGATACATAGGTTCCAACCACTGGCTTTAAAGTCATACATGGGTCAGAGTTTTAGCTCCACCACATAAGGCTATGTGTGTATGACCTTGCGTCTCAATGTTATCACAGATAATTGATGTTTGCTGCAAAGAATACATTAAATAATGCTTTGTGTCTGCGCATAGTAAATAGTGAACATATATTAGCTAATACTAAATGGGGTGGTGATATCAATAAGATGGCAAAATAGGAAGTCTCAGAACTCTTTCCTCCATGGACAATAAGTTAACAACCATTGATAGGAACTCCAAAATCTAGGTGAGAAATTATACTACCCTGTTTGGGGTTCTGTTCTACCCTGGAAATGAGAGGGAGGGAAAAAAGATATTGTAAGGTTAAGAAGAAAGGTTCTCTTTATCTCTTCTGCATTACCCCTCCCCGAGTCTGACAAAGCATAATTCTAAAAGAGATCTCCTCAGAACATGACAGGTCCATCCCCTGAGAACAGGAGAGATCCCCTCAAAAATGAGTACTAGTACCCTAAAACATTAATAAGAAAGAATATATGCACCCCATGTTTACTGAAGCACTATTTATAATAGTATTTATCTTTATCTTTTTTTTCTTCCTCTTCTTAAAGAATACCTTTCAGTCTTTCATATAATACTGGCTAAGTGTTGATGAACTCCTTTAGCTTTTTCTTATCTGTGAAGCTCTTTATCTGACCTTCAATTCTGAATGTTAGCTTTGCTGGGTAGAGAAATCTTGGTTGTAGGTTCTAGCTATTCATCACTTTGAATATTTCTTGCCACTCTCGTCTAGCCTGCATAGTTTCTGTTGAGAAATCCGCTGACAGTTGTAAGGATGCTCCTTTGTAAGTAACCAACTGTTTTTCTCTTGCTGCTTTTAATATTCTCTCTTTGTCTTTTGCTCTTGGCATTTTAATTATGATGTGTCTTGGTGTGATCCTTTTTGGATTCCTTTTGTTTGGGGTTCTGTGCATTTCCTGTACTTGTAAGTCAATTTCTTTCACCAGGTGGGGAAAGTTTTTGGTTACTATTTCCTCAAATAGGTTTTCATTATCTTGCTCTCTCTCTTCTTCTGGCACCCCCACAATTCTGATGTTGGTATGCTTGAAGTTGTCCCAGAGGCTGCTTACACTATCTTCAAATTTTTGGATCCTTTTGCTTCTTGCTTTTCTGGCTGAGTGGATTTTGCTTCTTCGTATTTCAAGTTTTTGACTTGATTCTTGCGATTCTCTAGTCTGCTTTAGGGTCTCTATAATATTTTATATTTCAGTCAGTGTATGCTTAATTTCTAGTTGGTTCTTTTTCATATCCTCAAGGGTCTTGCTAAATTTATCAGCCTTTTCTAGGAACCTCTCGAAAAACCTTATAACCATGGTTTTGAACTCTATATCCAGTCATTTGCTTTCCTCCATTTCTTTCATTTGTGATCTGACTCTTTGTCTCCACATTTTAGCTGCTTCCCTGAGTTGATAGAGTGGCTTAGTGTGCGAGGTGTCCTTTGGGTCCAGTGGCTCAGCCTCCCCATTTACCTGAGGTGGATACTCTTGATGGACCCCTTTATGGGCTGTGTGCACAGTCCTGTTGTAGTAGTTAAACCTAAATTGTTGTTGGTATCACTGGGCAGAGTTGACCTCCAGGCCAATAGGCTGTGAGGATCAACTGTCCAGTTTCTTCCCGTATGAGTGTGGGTAACCAAAGTCTCACCTGGAACTGGAGTATAGTGCAGTCAGGAGGTTTTGTTGCCTTCCGGAACAAGAAAACCAGCTACCACTCAGCTGCTCAAGTGCTCTCAGTGCACGTGCCTCATCACCTCTGTCTCCTGTAGTTCCCCTGGGTCTCAGGGCCTTGCAGCTTTCACTGCATACACCTCTGAGAGAAAGCTGCTCTCAGGTTTTGCCCGGTGCCAGACGGTCCAATTTCTCCATGTGAGTTTGGGTTCCCCGAGTTTTGGCCAGAGCTAGATTTCAGCACAGTGGGGAGCCTTTGTTTCCCTCAGGTTTGAGGAAGCCAGCCTGGCCTTTCCTCTCATGCTCATACGTCTCCACGTCTCATCACCTCTACTCTCCACAGCTTCTGAGTCTCAGTGTCCTTTTTTCTTTCCTTCTAGTTGTAGGATTTCCACTCAGCCAGCTTTCCATTGGTTCTGGATGATGTCCATTTTGTCTTTTAGTTGTAGTTTTGAAATCGTTGTGCAAGGCAGCAATGTAGGTGTTCACCTATGCCGCTATCTTGGTTTCTCCAGCTATTTTTTGTTTCTTAATATTTATTGTTGAAAGTATTACATATGTCCATTTTTTCAATATTTCAATAAATCTGAAAAAATCAACACTATTCAAATATTGGATTCAAGACTTAAAGATAAGACATGAAACCATAAATAAGAAAAAAGCTTCTTGACATTGGTCTTGGCAATGATTTTGGGGGGCTATAAAATTAAAAGTGCAGACCAGAAAGCAAAAATAAGCATGTAGAACTACATCAAACAAAAACTTCTGCAAAACAAAGAAAACAAGATGTAAAGGAAACATTTGACAAAATATTTGCAAACCATACATCTGATAAGTGGTTAATATCTCTCTCTATAAAAGCCTAAGTGATTGTCCAACAGTTCGACTGTCAACTGGTAGCTATGATGCACAATGATCACCAGGGGACAAACGCTCAATGCAGGAGTTGCTGAGTTGCTTTGGTGTGGCAGCTGTGGTTCTTGGGTGATGCACCGGATCCAGAGAAGAAGGAGCCCAATACCAGGGTGCATCACCGGCGAACCACCCTCTCACAAATCCAGGACCCCTCAGGGGATGTTGGAGAGCTGGTTTTGACCAGGCTGAGGGATCCCACTGGTGCATGAATCTGTGCACCAGGCTTCTAGTTCAATATAAATAAGGCACTAGAGGTAGGGACAGGAAGAGGAAGAGGTGGACAAAGGGTACAAGTTTCAGTTATACAAGATGAATAAGTCAGGAGATCTAGTGTAATAGCATGATGACTATAATAAACTTAGAGTTAAATAATATGAACTATAGTTAATATACTGTATTATGTACTTAAAATTTACTGGGGGTAAATCTTACACATCCTCAGCAAAACAGAGAGAAAATAGCACTAAGTGAGGTGATAGATATGTTAACTAGGTGGATTGTGTAATAATCATTTAAAATATACATATCAAAATCTCAAGCTATATGCTTCCATATACATAGTTTTGTCAATTATACTTCAATAAAGCTGAACAAAATACTGAGGGAACTACAAAAAATGTTGAATATCCAAAGAAATTTTAAGCAAGAACAAAAAATTGGAAACATCAGATCTTCCGATTTTAAAATACATTACAAAACTCTATAGTTCAAAACAGTATGGTACTGGCATAAAAACAGACATGTATACCAATGGGATAAGACAGGGAGCCCAGAAGTAAATTCATGCACACACAGTCAACTGATCTACCACAGGATCCCAAGTATACACAATGGAGAAAGTAATCTCTTCAATAAATGGTGCTGTGGAAACTGGATGCCACATGTAAAGAATAAGATTTGACCCTTATCTCAATTATAGCTATGCACAAAAATGAACTCTAAATCGATTAGAGAACTAAACCTAAGACCTGAAACCATAAAACTCCTGAAACTGATATAATATGGTATGTCAACTATAATTAAAAAATAAAAATTATCAAAATCAAACTAAAGCAAAACTAATGTTGGTGAGGATGTGAAGAAGAGAGAAACTTTTTATATTGTTGATGGGTATGTAGTCACTATAAAAACAATATAGAAGTTCCTAAAAGAATTAAAAATGGAACTATCATGTGGTCCAGCAGCCCACTTCAGGATATAAATCCAAAGGAATTAAAATCAGGATTTCTCTCATTCTCCCTTTCTCTCCCTCTAAAAATCAATATAAACATGTCCTCAGTGAGGAATGAATGAATGAATGAATAAATAAATTAATTAACTAATTAATGGGTTATGATTAATAGGAACAAAATAAGCTATTCACAGAAGGATACACATAATATGATTCCATTTATGTGAGTTTTAAAAAATACAAAATAGTACATTGCTTAAAGAGACATATGTTTTTCATAAAATTAGAAAACTGAGAGAATGATTAACATAAATTTAGAATTTCAGAATGGTAGTACCCTCTCCAGCTAAGAGGGAGATGTCAGCCAGAAGAGTCTATGGCACTAATTATGTTCTATTTCTTAGCCTTGGTGATGAGAAAACAGGGATTTGTTTAGTCATCAAACTATAGATGTACCTCTTACATTTCTGATATTCTATATTGTATAAAACTTCTCTTTTGTATGAACTACTCCACAAACTTTGGGTATAAATAAGGCTTTCTTGCACCTTTAAATTAATTGTTTTACAAATCATTTGCCTTATTAACAAGAAAGTTATTTCTTCTCGCAAATACCAACTCCTTTTGAAATATTGTCCCAAACATAAGAACTAAGATCTGAGATTCTTGGATGTTATCTGTTTCCCATTTCCACTATTTTTCACAATTGTAAAGCAATGTTAAAAGCTGATTCTCTCACTGATGATGAGGATGCAATCTGACCTAGACAGATAATTCATGTTACACTCATTTTTTCTTGTTAACAATGGCTTCTGACATGCAGCTGGAGCAGCAGTGGACATATGAAAGGAAATGAAAAATAGAATTGTTGAGCAGTAGAAAAACATTTACCTTGGAAGGGTCAAATTAAGACCAGCAAAACCAAGCCAGTCTCAAATAAATCTTACCTAGCCTTTGTAATAATAACCACTAAAATAATATTTCCTGAAACAGAAAACAAACTCTGATAACATTAAGACTAAATGAAATTTCTTGTTAATTTTCTGGTTTTTCCATGCAGAGTAATGTTTCCCATTTGAGATGGGCTGCTGAGATCTGTCCTTGATACACGGAGTGAGATACTAGACTAGGCGTTTCTAACAGAGGGAATCAGAATAAAAATGAGGGGGCGAGGAGGAATAAGAGAACAGTATTTTTTAAATGCTTATTAGATGTGACATAAAAAATGTATTCTGAGGTCTGTACGACAAAGATTTTACTCATAATTCCAGGGTAAAAATGTTAAGCCAGACTGCACAGAAGCGATAAGGCACTGATTTATGTATAGACTGGAGGAAACAACAATTTTTTTTGTTAGACTATTCTATCACACATTATAAAACGGCTTTTCCTTTTACCGTTTAGTTCAATAAATCTTCCTGTCTACTAATCTGTAAATTGCTGGCTCAAGCTACAGGCCATGCTTTCCTCATTGAAATAAAGTCTATAGGACAGACGCCTGGCATGAAGCAAAATCCTATATTCAGGACACAATGTTTCTATCCCCTGAAGACTCACTGCAGGAAGATTTTACCGAGGTTACTTACCAAAACACTAGAGAAATTTCCAGTAATGTTTAGACCAGCATTAACCTCCATGAGAACCTGAAGTCCTTTAAACCCTTTAAATGTTTTGCACACCACAAATCAATCACTTTTCCAGTAAGGACAGATACAATAGAAATCTAGATAAAATACAATCATGATTATAGGGTCTTATTTGTGGAGTTAAAAAATAAAATAATTACTATTGGCTAATAACAACATGGAAGTGATGAAGCAGACATGAGAACTAAAGGGCTTTGATGTCCTAAAACTCTAAAGGTAAGGCCTTGGCAGCTCAGGATGACAGCAGCTCTGCCTGAGTGAAGAAGAGTGGAGACAATCCTTCAGTCAGAGAAGCAGGTGTAAGCAAGAGTGGGCTGACCTGCAGGTGCAGCAGCAGGGAGAAGGCAGGAAGCCCTGGGACCAAGTCTTCTAGCAACAGTTTTGAAGCACTGAGTCTCAGCTACCTGCTCTGAACCCTAAACTTTTAAGCAGTGAAAGATCCTTTAGGGTAGACTTGCAAATTTTCCAGAGAGAAAAATCATATGTAATTTTATAAAGACTGCTACTCACATAAAGAAGCAAACCAATTGTAAAGTACAACATAGGAAATATAGTCAATACTACTGTAATAGCTGTATATGGTTCCAAGTGGGTGCTGGAAATATCGGGGAAAGAGTATGTAATGCATATGATAGTTTAATCACTATGCTGTACATCTGAAACTAATCTATACTAATAAAAAGATAATATGCTAATTAGACCAGGAGACCTTCCTGGAGATTGTCTGGGCATCCTTCTGGACAAAGTCATGGTGGCGGGGTAGAGGCAGAGCAGTTAGGGGCGATCAGGAGGGGAGGGCATTTGGGGGTGATCAGGCTGGCAAGGGGGACAGTTGGGGATGAGCAGGCCAGCAGGCAGAGTGGTTAAGCGTGATCAAGCAGGCAGGCAGGTGAGCAGTTAGGAGCCAACAGTACCGAATTGCAAGAGGAATGTCTGATTGCCAATTTAGGCCCAATTCCATAGGGATCGGGCTTAAATTGTCAGTTGGACATCCCCCAAGAAGTCTCAGATTGGAGAGGGTGCAGGCCGGGTTGAGGGACATCTCCCACACCCCTGTGCATGATTTTCATACATCAGGCCTCTAGTACAAAATAATATGGAATGTCAACTGTAATTGAAAAAAATAAAAGAAAGCCACTTTGAGTCAAATCCAGAAAAAACAATAAATAAAAAAGTAGTACAAAGTTAATATCTGTAAACATTGAATTATTTTGAAATTGCCAGTCCCAGCATTCAGAAGAACCAAACATAAAATGGTTAAGAGAATAAACTGGTCAATGTCAAGGACAAGAAAAAAATCAACAAACTATCAGACACACACAAATTTGAAAATATTAAAATTATAGAATTTGAAATAAATACTCAATGAAGGTCTAAAACAGTAAAAAAGATACAGTAGAAAAGAGAACTAGTGATCTAGAAGGTATATACAATATATCCAGAATAAAACAAATAAATAAATAAAACTACGTCCTTTATTATGAAAAACAAAAAATTCATTTCTTAAAGAAAAATGCACTGTGAAGTGTGAGTTTACATCAGTAATTCTTATTCAAATTTATTATGTCTTTTTATATATGTCTGTACAATATATAAATTTATAGAATTCAAATGCATTTGCACATAATTATGTGCATATATATACATATTTTATATATTGGCATATATTCATATGTTTACATATATTTAGATATAAGCAATAATATGCTAGACACATTTTCACTCCGTTATTATATTTCACTCCATAGCAGTACATAGAGAATTTCTTCATTCTTTCACAACTGTATAAAACCCCATTGTGTGGCTATCTTAGCTTTCTACATAGTCTCAAAGCCAAATATTCATCAACGGGGGGCTGGAAAAATAAGCAGTTTTACAATGAATAGTTTTATGCAAATATCTGAATTTTTGCTTGAGTATCTGAGATTGATTCTAATCAGACAAATTGCTGGGTCATAAATTAAAAACATGCATATTTTACTAAACATTACAAAGCTTCTCTTCATAATAGCTGTACCATTTTGTACTCCTTTGAGCAATGAGAAAGCACCATTTTCCCCATGGGCTTGATCACAGAGTTTGTTGTCAAGTTGGAACCTTTGCCAACCTAATAGAAATGGAATCTGATCGTAGTTTTAATTTGCCTTTTCCTTTCTAGGACTGACAGTGAGAAAAGTTTCCTGTGTAAAAGTCATTTGCCTCTTTTCCTATGAACTGCTCATTTTTCTTGGAAGTGGTAGTAATTTTTCCTTCTCTATTTTTAGAGCCTCTGTATCATAATAGTTCTTTGTTTCTGAAGTAAATTGCAAATATTTTTTCTAATTTATCATTTATCTTTGATTTTTATTTATAATTCTTTTGCTACTCAGTTTTTTAGAAGTAGGCAAATATGTGAGTATTGCTTCTGTGTTTTAATCATAGTTAAAGTGTTCTCTAGATTATAGAGGAACATACTTAGATTTCCTTCTAGTACTTATACATTTTATATTAGAAACTGGCATTTCTAATCCTCTTGAAATTTATCTTGAAGTATGCAAATAAATGGAATTTTATCTCTTTCTATATATCTATCCAGTTATCCCAACAACACATTTAAAAATATGTTTTCCCTACTGATTTGATTTACTGGATTTATCATAAATTTTGCAAGGATTGGGATCCATTTGTGGATTTTTATACTTTTGGCCTGAATGTCAGTTTAACTTGCAATAATATACTATTTCAAATTTTATATGTTTTAAAATATAACAGAGCTAGTTTATTCTATATACCAGAAGACCTTCATGACTGTACTTGCTAGTTTTTCCAAATAAAATTGCTAATCAACATGTTTATCCCCAGAGAGAAAAAACTAAGTGATAATTCCACTGAGATCACATTAAATTTATTAATTTAGAAAATGTTAATACCTATATGATGTTAAAGGTTTATATGAAAGAATATAGTATATAAACATAAAATATAAAACCAATTAGAGAACAAAATAAAAGACATGACCCCATTATAATAATATTTATTTGCAAGCTTTGAAATGTTTAAAACCTATGAAGAAAGCCATAAAATACTCTTGAAAGGTACAAAAGCAACTATGACAAAAGGGAAGATTTCACTATATTTTTGCATAGATGATTCAACATCACACAAATGTTAATCAATTCTTGCACAGTCTTAGTGGTATGACTAGACAATTACAACTCCTTAATTATTCAGTCATAAACTTGAGAATGATTTGAGGAAGTAATATGCATCCTGCTTGTCTTCAGACATTCTTCTACTGACATTTAAAAAAAAGATGAAAAGTTCAATGTCAAAACACACTGGATAGATCATAAGCTTTAAATAAAATTGGAGAGTATACAGTGGCACATCCTTTAAAGACATGCTTTATCATCAATGCTTTGATGATACACAGTATCATCAAAGCATTATATATAATCCTGTATAGAAAAAGACAGATATCAAAATCCTACATTTAAAAAAGCTGGACTCTTTTTTCCCCCATCACCATTTATCCTTCCTATACCCTCTTCCACCTCAACCCATCCCTACCTCCAAAATCAGTTTTCTTTTCTTCTTTGCTCAATCCCTCCTCCCCACAACCCCCGCCCCCCACATAGCTGTTTGTCTGTATACTCTGAGTTTGTCTCTATTTTGCTTGTTAGTTGACTTTTTTCTTAAAATTCCACAGATGAGTGGAATCCTATGGTACTGAGCATAATGTTCTCCAAGTTCATCCATGCGATTGAAAAGGGTAAAGTTGTCTCCCTTTTTATGGCCAAGTCGTATTCTATTATATAAATGTGCTATACCTGTTCTATCCACTCATCTAGTGATGGGCACTTAAGCTGCTTCAGAATCTTAGCTATTGTAAATAATATTGAAATGAACATAGGGGTGAATATATTCTTTTGAATTAGTGTTTCAGGTTTCTTTTGCTAAATTCCAGAAGTGAAATTGCTGGGTCCTAAGGCAGTTCCATTTTTAAAATTTTTGAGGAAACTTCATGCTTCTTTCCACAGTGGCTGCCCCAATCTGCATTTCCCAATACTGCACAAGTGTTCCCTTTTCTCCACATCCTCGCCAATACTTGTTTGCTGATTTGTTGATGATAGTCAGCCATTCTGATAGGTGAGAGGTGGTATCTCATTTGTGATTTTAAGAGCTGGACTCTTAAATGCAAAAAAAAGTTTAAGAACACCTCAATACAGTTCTCAAAAGGTCTCCAAGACATTAAGAGTTTACAAAGTCAAACTTATTTTCAGAATTTTTATGTGTTATTTGCCTTCTTTTACTACATCGACATTTGCACTAATGATTCAGAGCAATCCTGGGTAAAATTGCTGGCAACTTCACATGAATCAAGTGGGATCAAGCTGTACTAGTGGCCCTATTTTTTTTTTACCATCACATAGACTACCAAAATATAAAGGAGAAAAAGCAAATTTCACTTATAAACATCCTTGAAGAAACAGTAGAAATTATTAATATTATTAAATATTTAGCCTCTGGTACATACTCTCTAAATATTCTGTTTGGCAAGGGGGAATTATGCATAAAGTACTTCACTGCATACTGAAGAATGACAGTTACCTTTAGGCAAAGCACTGAAATTGTTTGAGCTATGAGCTGAACTAGTTACTTTCCACAGAACACTTTTATTTGAAAGAATGACAAACTAATGATAGTTATTCAGATTGGGGATATCTGGTGAAACATTTCTTCAATGAGCAGAGTGAGCCTGTCACTTCAAGAAAAAGAAATGACTACATGTATGGCCAAAGATAAAATTGGAGTTTCCAAGTGAAAAATTAAAGTTTTGGAAAACATATCTGCCATTATGCAGGTTTCCAATTTTCAAAGACTTCTCTGATGAGTTTTGTGTTTGTATTAATTAGCAGTATTTTTATACCATATAAGAAAATGTAGCAGTATTTGAAGATTCCCATAATTCAGTGAATGAATATTTTTCAAATGACTAATGTGTGATGTTATAATATACAGGCTATAAGACCTTTCATATTGTAAGATCTACCAATGAATTTTAATGCAGTAGAGTAAGACAGAGTCAGTGATATGTGTAGTGGCCCCCACTAAGACATGTCCATCTCTTAATCCCCAGAACCTGCACTGTCTGTGATAAAAGAGTGAATGACATGCCAAAAAAATGTAATTACTTTATAGATTTTGAGAAAAACTAATCCTGGATTACCTGGCGGAAGGGAGCTAATTCAAATGACAACTGTCCTTATAAGAGTTAGGCAGAGACAGGAGAGGAGAAGGCAATGTGACGACAGAGGCAGAGACAGGAGTGATGAGGTTACAAATCAAGGAATGCCAGCAGCCACCGGAAGATGGAGGCACAGAACAGACTCTCCGAGAGCCTCTAGAAAAAGGAAGGTCAAGTTGACACCTTGCTTTCACAGCTCTTGTCTCCAGAACTGTAAGAGAATATATTTCTGTTGTAAGTCATGCAGTTAGTGGTTATTTGCTGTGGCAGCAATGAACTAATATGATACAGTTTCATCTATGTCACAACTAACCCTTAAGAAACTACCATCTATTATCAATGTCATATTAAAAAATATTCACAATGATCTGAAAAGGCCATTAAAATGCTCCTCCCCTTTCTAGTTAAATATGCAGGAAAACAGATTTTTTATATATTTCTAATGAAACAATATACTATGACAGCAGCCTGATACAGAAGTAAATATGAGAATACAGCTTCCTTCTATTAAACCAGACATTAAACTAAGCCACACAAATATAAAACAGCAACACTTTAAGAGCTATTTTTATTTTGAAAAAATAGTTAACTTTCATAACAATGTTTATGTTAAAAATAATAGTTTTAGTATTTTTAATGAATTAACATACAAATATTTTTACATTTTTCTCAGTTGTGATTTTTAATACATCTAAGTACTGATGGATGCAACTCATATGAACAAAAATACTTTGGGATCCTCAATAATTTTTAGACATACAGAAGTGCCCTAAAACCAAAAAGAGAATTATTATATTAATCAATTTTGACAGTTATAATTCCCTACTTTATGCAATCATAAGAGCAATATCAGGAAAAGCTTTATCTCTATGAATTCAAAAGAATTCCTTAATTAAAAATAGAATATAAGGAAAAGGAATTTAGAATTCTCTGTGAGAATGTCTTTAAGAAGAAGCTACATTTTAATATATATCTGTGTTTACTAAAGATTTAATAAAAAAAATAAATGTCATTTGACCTTTAAATCAATGAAAGATACAGAAAGACAGAGAAATGGAGAACTTTCTAAAAAATCTGAATAAATAAGTCATAGAAGCTTCCTTTGCATTTCTCACACCTTTTAAAGGCTTACATAGATAACAATACTTCTTCAAATTCTTATGAAATCTCTAATCTAACTCCTTTATACATACAAACACACAAAAAGTTATTTCTATTTGTTGGAGGAAAGCCCAAAAGTCTAAAATTCAGGATTGATTATAAACAGACAAGAAGCCTTATTCAAATTCATAAGAGCTTTAATAGGAGAAACTTACATACATGGGGCAAAGCAGCTGCTCTCAGTGGTAGCTTGCAGGGAAGAATCCATGCCCCTCCCCGAACAGGATCCCTTTGCATAGGGGGTTAATAGCAAAACCATATGGTGGATAGTCACATAGAACACCAAAAAGAGCAATGCAGTCCTAAATTAACAGGTAACGTCAGGCAGTTATCACACTCTACACATTCATTAACTTCCTGGAGCCATAATGTTTATCTTGGGGCAACATTCTGATTTTCTGAGTAGTCAGCCAAGCCTGAGCAATCCCAAAAGCATTTCATCAATGGACCCTAACAAAGGCATGTAGCCATTGTTGATCAAGAGAATGCATGAAACATATCGGGTTTATTCCTGAGTTTCCAATGTTTCTCTGTGATTAGGCCATCAGAGTTTGCTAGTTGGTGGCCATCAAAGTTGGAATCCTACCCTCCCATAGAACCTGGGAGACAAGGGTGCTATCTCCTTTGATTTTTACCTACCAAAGACATGGCTCCCTGGTCCTTAAGAAAGACATTTACTAGGCTGTAAAACTGGCAAGAGGTTGGAAGAAGATTTACTTACATTTTAAAGGGGCAGAGAAAGAATGCACATTTAGTTTTCTCAAGTAAATGCTCTAAGAGATATCTGGGCCTATATTCAGAAAGAAACTTATCTAATGTTTAATTAATCTGAGGGGAATGTTAAAGCAATCTTGGTCATCGGTAGCAATATTTCACATTATCACATGAATGCACATTAGAATCCTAGCATCCTCTCTCATGTCTTCATCTCAATCCAAAGAGCACTTTGATAAGAACTCTGTTATTGAAACTCTGAGTGCAATAACCATATGAGACAATGAGGACATATACACACTCTTGTTTCAAAATCTTTTCTCTGACACCAAGTTCACCCTTGTTTATAGCAGTGACATTTGACTATAAGCTACTTGTGAAAAGACTTTTTCTGATGGATCTTTTTAGCCCTTAGCAATCTTTATATAATGCTATAGATGAGTTATGATCAAACAATATTGACTATGCAATAAATAAATGAATATTACCTCCTTGAAGATGCATATCAAACAGCTTCCGGCAGAATCTGAGAATCTCTACAGGCTCAAATCAATTCAAAAACCAAATCTATGTAATGTCATCGTTATTGCATTCAATCCCCTTTATTAGACTAAATGCCAAATAAACCAATTAGAACACAGCCACAACTGACATTTGAATAGCAAAGGGGACCTACAGAGCCCAGAGCTCTCTGATGCCAGAAGTAGAAATGGATTTTTTTTAAAAGCAATCTCTGTAGGAACAACATGGAGATGACCCAAAGTAAAACTACTTGTCTCATTATGAAGTGTTACATATGCATTTAATGACTCACTTAGCAGAGTTCTAACCTTTGTGAGGAATGAAGTTAACATTTTCACTATCTTGAAAAGTGTACCATCACAGGAAATATCTTATTTTGGGTAGGTAGTTGTGTACATAGAGAGGATTTACTAAATTGAACTGATCGTATGTGAATTATTTAAGATGTTCATGTCATCTCAGTACTGAATGGAGTCTACAGATGATGTTCGCTTTTTGCAAATTATCTCTCCAGCTTTCTTTTAATTACCTGAATTTTTTAGCTATTCAGAGCTTAGTTCTGCAAGTCTCTCCTTCATATTCTCCTCTTGAATCATTCCAATACCCATAAGAACCTTTGATTTCCACCAGGCAAAATAAATAAACACATACCAAAAAAATGTCTGTATTAGTTATCTAATATCACATAACAAATTAGAAAACTTAATAGCGTAACACAATAAACATTCATTATTTCAGTTTTTGTGGGACAGGAATTCAGGTGTGGCCTACCTGGATGATATGGGGTTGCAGTCAGGATGTCAGCCATATCTGCAGAAATCTAAAGACCTAGAAGATCTGTTTCTAAGATAGCCCACTAACCTGGTGCGGACCAATGAGAAGATGCCTCCGTTCCTCCTGGGGAGCTGCCTGAGTATCCTAATGACGTGATGGCTGGATTCCCCCAGCATGAGCAATCTATGAGAGAACATGGCAGAGCCACAGTATTTTTCACAACCTTCCATCAAAAGCCACCATTGTTTTTACAGTATACCATTGCTTACACAAGTCAGCACCATTCCACATGAGGGGGAACTATTCAAGGTTATGAAAAACAGGAGCTGAAAGTCACTGGGTGCCATCTTGGACTCCATTATCAGACCATCCTTCCTCCACTCCTATCTATTCTATTTACTAAAGCCCTTTTCTGACTTTGTTGCCAGATTTCAGATATTTGACCTGTACCTACCCTCTCCTCTTTTTAACTTTACTAATTCCTTTTTTTCTCTTTCCTATCTACTTCAATGCACACCACTTCATAGAAACTATTTCCTTGATGGTTAGCAGTGATCTTTTCTGGCTAACTTATTGGCCTTGGATATTCCTCAGACATGGTCAACATCTTATAAGGTTTGTGCTACAAACCACCCACTCATGAAATTTTCTCATCCTCTGGCATCTTTTGTATGTTTCTTAAGGGCTTCTACCATCTCTCTGATGCTACTTCTCTCCTGTTCTCCACTAGGTTCTTAAGGGTGGAGTGTTCTTTAAGCTCATCCCTCTGGTGTTCTAGCTGCAGTAAACTGGGATCACCTGCACTCACTACTTCAGCTATGTCACATATTTTGCAGCCACTGATGAATTGGCATTTCCTGCCTTAATCATAGCATGAACTTCCCAGCTGCCTACAGACATCTCCATTCTCTAATCTCTAAGCAAAGCTCATTGTTTTTTCCTTCAGTGCCTCATTGAAGAATTTGCTTTATTTCATTCTTTCCAACTATTATCCTAGTCCAAGCTCTCTCTATTTTGAAACCAGATTAACACAGCACTATTTCAGCTGCTATACCTACTTGACTCTAACATCTCTCCTTCTGCTAAAATCCAACAGTCATATGTATTGATGCTAAATCTCCCTTAGACAATCCTTTTATCTTTTCATTTTTCAGCACAAGAAGATTCATTATCAACTGCTTTCAAATCTAAACTCCTAAAATTGGCTTTTAAAGCAGTCTTTGTTTTCCCATTTGCCTGGCATACTTCATTTCTTATTCCCCTTATTACCTACAGTGACGTTAATATATTCACTGAACCCCAAATAAACAAATTTTCTCATTGACCTTTTTAATTTTATTCTCTCCATGAAATATATAAATAAATGCTCATATTCATCTTCTCCATCCTACCAATTTTTTAGGCTTAGCTCAAATTTCACAATCTCAATGAAATCTTCTCTAACTACTGTTTGATTTTTGAGTTCTCAGCACTCATGAGGGCATCCACATCTCTGATTCCTTGAGTTTAACATTTGTATTCATAGCCAAGTTGCAAGTTTCTGAAGATTAGAGTGAGATTTTATATTTCTCCTTTTTCTTTTAAAACACTTAAAATGGTCTACAAGTAACATGCTGAGCACATAATGGGCCATTAACAAATATTTATTGCTAAACTAAATAAGGAAAATAACTAGAAAATTTCCATTTCATTTGGCAAGACTATAGGCAAAGAGTCCCTCCCAAAATATATTATCTAAAAGTACATTTTTCTCAGGTGTCAGTGAAAACAAATGACTGTCTTCTAGCATAGCCACACTTAGTTCTTAAAGCATGTGTAAAAATTTGAAACTAATACAAAAAAATATTCAATGCAAACTAAAAATTAAATTCATTTGTAAAATTCACAGACAGAATTGTTAAAGGTACAACTGTTTATATAAAAAAACAAGTATATAAAATAATTGCTTTATTTAGCAAGTACAGGAGAAATCAGATCACATTCCAAAAGTAATTTGATAATTTTTGCAGTTCAGGAATTAATTAAAAGAAAAAAAAAAGTTAAACAATATTAACTATTGTCTTATATTTATTAAGGGAAAGAAATTGTTATAAAATAAAAAGGATTAAAAAACAACTTATATGCTTTATGAGTAATCCTATATAATAAAAGAGAAACATGCAAATTTGACTGTACCTTCGCTATGCTACCAGCCAATCAGGAGTGGGGGGCAGAGCCGAGTGGCACAAGCAGCGGGCCAAGGGCAGAGAGGGAAACCGACTATTGTATGTTCACAGCATCTGAGCCCCGAGCCACAGCAGCTCTGTGAGGATGGCTGTAAGCACTGTGAGCAAGGAGGGTCTTGTGAGCAGCGGGTGGCCTCGCTGGAGTGCGTGGCGGTGGTGGCCGTGGGCAGGGTCTGAGCAGATGGTGGCTGTGGCAGCAGTGGTGGCCCTGGGGGCTCAGAGGCTATGGAGGCGGAGTCAGAAGCCCCAGAGTGTGCTGCGGCTGCGGCCGCAGGCAGGGTCTGAGCTGGCAGCGGCAGCAGTGGTGGCAGCAGCGGCCCTGGAGGCTCGGAGGCTGCGGAGGCCCTGGGAGCGCTGGGGAGTGAGTGGCAGTGGCAGCGGCCATGACCAAAGGGCACTGGAGAGACCCTGAGCTGCTTCTGCCTTTCCCGAGCAGGAGCCGCTTCAGTGGGCCTAGGCTGCCAGGAGAACCCCAGAGGGGAGGAGGGAGGGAGGAAGAATGGAAAGACAGTGGGGGGAAGGGGAGGGTCATGGCTGTGGGATGCAGGGGTAAACTTGGGGGTGAGGAAAGAAACTACTGGAGCAACAACCCTGAGCGACTTCAATAACTTTCAATTTCAAGAGTCAAAGAGGGAACTGCAAAAGTACAGGCACTGTGCTTTGGCAGAGACACGGAAAGCGGTGCCTAAGGAGTCCTGGGTCTGTGGTGGAGCATCTCTGGGCATCTCAGGGAAGGCGGGAGAACAGGAGCTAGGGAGCTGGGGAGGCGCTGGGTGCGTAGCAGGGCCCTCAAAGGGCTGCCTTCGTGGGGAGGGGCAGACACTTGGCCCAAAGGTCCAGAAGGCGAGAGACCCCTGTGCCATCCTACCGATTACCACCCATCTCCGTGGTCAAGGTTGGCTCACCCAGTTCTGGGGCACGGGAACAGGGTGTGGGGCTGAGCGGGGCATGTGGGAGGCTGAAAGCGCAATCGCCAGGGACCTGAGGCTAGATCCTCCCCCAATCCAGAGGAACTTGACAAGGGACCTCAGGCCTCGACCCCTGCCCTGGCACCAGGCCAAGGGACCTGAGGCCATGCCCTCCAACCAGTGGGGCTTGACAGGGGACCTCGAGGTGTACTTCCCGTTCTGGTGCTGAGCTAGGGCACCTCAGGCTGCTCCCCCTGCCCCAGTTCCAGGCTGGGGGACCTCAGGCCGTGCCTCCCACCTGGTGCGGCTTGACAGGGGACTGCAGACTGCACTCTCAACCCGGCAGGGCTTGATAGGAGACCTCAAGGTGTGCTTCCCTTCTTGGTGCTGGGTTAGGGGACCTCAGACTGTTCTCTCCACCCAGCAGGGATTGACAGGGGACCTCAGGCTGTGCCCCCACATGGCAGAGCTTGACAGGGGACCTCAAGCCGCACCCTCACCCTGGCACCAGGTTGGGGGACCTCAGACCATACCCTCTACCCCAGCACCAGGCTGGGGGACCTCAGACCATACCCTCCGCCCCAGCACCAGGCCAGAGGACCTGAGGCTGTTCCCCTCCTGCCTAGCTGACTTGACAGGGGACCTCAGGCTGTGCTCACCACCCAGCGGGGCTTCACAGGGGACCTGAGCCTGCACTACTATGCCAGTGGGGTTTGATGGGGGACCCAAGGCTGTACCTCCCTCCTGGTGCTGAGCCGGGGGACCTGAGGCTATGCTCCTCTGCCTGGTGGGGATGATGGGGAATCTCAGGCCATGCCCCCTACCTAGCGGGGCTTGACAGGGGATCTCAGGTCATGTCTCCCACCTGGTGGGACTTGATGGGGGACCTCAGGCCATGCACCCCGTCATGCAGGGCTTAACAAGGGTGGGACTGGCTGGGTCTGGATCTACCCCAATGCAGGGGCGTGGCTGAGTCTCACATGATTTTGAGGCACATGTGAGTAAGTGGGGACTTGACTCTGGGTCCCATTGTGTGCCCAGACTCTGACAGGAGGAAGGTTTTCATATACATTTTACTAATTTTCTTTAGTCTCTGATACTGCTATTATAGAGAAAGAACAAATAGCAATATTAAATTAATTCCTCTAATTAATACCCTTTTAATGTGCATGAATTTCATGCACCGGGCCACTGGTGTATATGTATGTGTGTGTATATATATATATATATAGTATCCAGGTATATACAAAGCCACTTAGCATTGGTTAAATAAATTAAGGAAAAATTCACTTATGCCCATGTCCTCACTAACCCATGAGCTGAACATCAGATACTCCAAAAAGGGAAATGATAGTTACTTTGTGGTGCAATAAACAAATGAGTGGCTTTGGGCAAGCTTTTGGACCCAGTGTCTTGTCCCAGGGCAGAATGTTCTCCAAGACTAGAAATTCTTCCTCAGCATGGATGTGGCTCCAAAATATCTAACTGATGCATCTAAGGCAATGTAGAAACTCCAGCCATCGAAGGCATCAGAATTTATTGTGCTTTTTTCTCAAAAGTTCTAGCTAGAAAAGATTTTCTAAAAGCTATATATAACTTGAATTCCAAAGTGATGTGATTGAAATAAGCACCACACCACAAATTTTGTATTTAGATGCTTTTCATACACACTAGAAGAGAGAGAATATCTTTTCATCAGACTCAGAACTGAGCCAGAGTGACAGTAACATAAAAAATCCTACTGAGGATGCCTTAGTTGTCACTCCTGATTTTAACAGTTGGCATAATTATAACAAGAAAGTAATAAAAATTATTCCAAAGCATTTGAACAATTGGATTCTCTTAAAACAAGCTTGCAACTAAGAATGTACATGTTTTGAAGGCAGTAGATCTCATAGCTCTTTATTTTTTAATAATATGTTTCCTTTTTACCCCCCACCTTCCACTGGCCTGCCTAACCTACAGCACATGCCCTCACTTGTCCCCTCCCCCCAGTGTCTTGTATCCATTGGTTATGCTTATAAGCATGCGTACAAGTCCTTCGGTTGACCTCTTACAGCTTCTGTCCCCCTCCCTCCCCTGCCTTCCCACTGTAGTTTGAGAGTCTGTTCAATGCTTCTTTGCCACTGTATCTATATTTCCCCTGTTTCTTTTCTTTAAAAAATCTTGCATCTGCATATTAGAAATAAACATAAGAACAAAAAATGTTGGAGTCCCAGTTTCAATGTCAAATAGTTCCTTACGTGTACATGTCAGCAATGATATCTGGATGGTGAACAAATGGTGGTGATGCAGGTCCCACCTCTCTGGTTTGATCCTAGGCAACCTGCAGCAACGCACAGTTGCTGACTGCTAGCATGGCAAGGTGTCATCAGCGTCCTGCATCACCGGGACCACGCCAGCAGGCGAGGGGATCCCAAGACAGGTGCTGGGTGTGGAGGCCATGGGGGCATAGCCTACCAAGGAGACAGAACTGAACCTCACATCACCCTGCTTGGCCCCAGAGGATGGCTGGTTAGACAGAGACGGGTAAGATTACTCAAGGAAGGAACAACCTAAGACAGGCACAGTCGCAGAGGGGCCATCAGGAGAGAACTTTAAGGTCAACAGAGGTGGGACACAGACCCACAACACCCTAACCTTGCAGGGGCCTGAATTCTCACCCCTCCTGAGGGAAGTCTCCTACCCCCATGGCTGCTTTGCCTCCCATGCCCAGCTCAGATCTCATAGCTCTTTAAAATGCAGCAGAAACTGTCATCAAAACAGCATGGTATTGGCATAGAGATCAATGGAATAGAACAGAGAGCCCAGAAACCAACCCACACCTTTACTGTCAATTAATATGTAACAAAGGAGGCAAGAACATACAATGGAGTAAAAACAGTCTCTTCAATAAATGATATTGGGAAAATTGGACAGCAACATGCAAAAAAAAAAAAATGCACCTAGACCACTAACTTGGGGATGTGCATATTTTGAAGGCAGTAGATCTCACATCTGTTTAACATGCAGCAGAAACTGTTTCTAAGTTGGAGGAGTACATAAAGTTATTTATCAACCCATATAGAAAATTTAGAGACTCAGAAAATTTATTGTGCTCATTAAGTTGAGAAACTCCTTCTATTAGGATTTTCCTTATTTAGGGATTCAAATATCCTTCATCCAACTTGCTGAAGTCCAGTACATATTCACTTTTCTACCTTCTAAATACTCCCAAATACACCCTTATCCATAGATAGCAAAATAGGCTGTTAAATAAAAACTTGATGGGTTTCCTTGGAAATAGTTTTCTGATGAAAATCTAAGATGCATAAAATGCTGGGTTGTTGCAGCATTTGTTTTATTGACAACAAAGAGAGCCAGAAATGTTAGTAATTTAGACATGAAATCAGCCGCACTACAGATTAGAATACACTGGGGATTACAGACACAGTTCAGGATGGCTACACTTAGGTAGTGTGACATATTTCAGAACAAAAGGATTTTGTTCGGGAACACGATTCTACTCTGCCAACAAACAACTAGAGCAAATTATATTTTTTTGTGTGTGTTATTCTTTTCACCATTCAGTTGTTTCCAACTTTTGTGCCATTTATTTTTAACCAATGATTCAATAACCTCTTCTGCCCTGGTTTTCACAGTTTTATTGAGATATAATTGACATTCAATAAAATGCACAATTATATTATCAGTTTGATGAGCTTTAACAATTATATAGCCAGGTAACCACCATTCCAAACATGTATAGAACAAGTGTTCCTCACACTCCAGTCCAATTATCTCCCCAAAACTACTTTGGGATTTCTATTACTGTAGATTACTTTCGCCTGCATTTGGATTCATATATGTGAAATCCTACAGTATGTACTCTTCTATTTATAGCTGCTCTTGCTCAATATGATGTTAATATTCATATCTATAATCTGTAATCTTTTATCATGAAACTGCTCAATTATATGGATATACTGCAACTTGTCTATCAATTCTCCTATTGCTAGACAATAGGGTTGTTTTTAGTATTTGGTTATTATACATGTGGCTGCTATAGACACTCTTCTACAAGTCATGGTAAGTAAATACCTGGGTCAAAGGGGAGATGTTAGGTTTAACCTTATAAGAGACTGTCAGTTTTCCTAAGCCAGTTTTATTACTTGATTCTTCCCATCACTAGTGTATAAGAGAGTTCCTGTCACTCTATCTTTACCAAAATTCATGTTTTCAGTCTTTTTAAACTATTCCAGAGAGTATTTAGCAGCATCTCATTGTTTTAGTTTGCACAGTCTGATAACTAATGATATTGAGCACTTTTTAAATAGAGGAGCTTTGTGAAGTATATGCTCAAGTTTCCTGCACACATTTTAATTCAGTTATGCATTTTTATAGCTGATTGCTGGAAATTCTTTATGTAAATTTTGGTATAATTCTTTTGTCAGATACTCCAAATTATTTTCTAGTTTGTGATTTATTCCTTTTTAATGGAGTCGTTTGATGAACAAAAATTTCAAGTATTTGCCTAACTCTGAGATCATGAGGTATTTTTTTAAATTTTCTTCTAGAAATTTGAATCTGGTTTTATGTTTATATCTATGACCATCTGGAATTAATTTTTGTATATGGTCTGATATGAGAATCAAGATACATTTTCTTCAGACACCAAGGTGCTCCAGTAACATTAGTTGAAAAGACTTTTCCCAAATAATTGTTTTGGAACTTACACTAAAAATCAGTTGACTGAATGTATAAGTCTATTTCTAGACTCTATTCCATGTTATCATTCTCTTTGTCTATGCTTATGCAATGGCACACTACCCTGATTAGTGTATATTTGTAGTAAATTTTGTAATAAGTAATTGAAGTCCTCCAACCTGTTCTTTTTCAAGATAGTCTTAGCTAAATATACTATTTTTTGCATTTTTATGTATAATTTAGAAATATCTTGTCTACTTTTTCAGAATAGCCTATTGTCATTTTTATAAAAATTGCATTGACTATATGTATCAATTTAGGAAAGTGTAAATATCTCAACAATATTTTATTTCTCAATGTAGGAACATGCTCTATTTCTCCATTTATTTAGATCTTATTTCTCTAAGTAATATTTTGTTTTTTTGATATGAAGGTCTTAGATATCTTTCATTAGATTTATGTTGTTTAATCTGATTTTTTAATGTTCTTGTACATTTTTAAGTGTTATTTTTCAATTATTGGTAAGTGGAGACTTGTTCTATGGCTGGGGTCACTTGTCGTTCTTTTCTATTACAAGAGCCCATCACAGCTGTTAAACCTGCAGTAGCGGTTCAAATGGTTTTTCCACTTATCTGTGGTGAGCATTTCCTCCAATGATGAAAGAAGTCATTAATTCACTGTCCTATAAACACCTCCTCACACACTGATATATTGTTTGTTTGGATTTCTTTATTGCCTCAGCTTTATGATTTGTTTTTAACCATTATTTTTATAGTTTATCTCACTTGTAGTTTGTTAATTTGAGACTAATGGTCTCCTGTGACTTTTTTCATGCAAACTAGAAATTGATCAGTGATATATTTTTTCAATATTTGCAAGACAATCTTCCTTTTCACTATGTCTGAAACAGCAAAAAGGAAAGATATCAAATAGCACCAAGAGTCTAAGCAAGCATAATAAACACTAATGCTTACTCAGTGCTTGCTAGTGCTAGGACTGTGATTCACAAATATCAACTCATCCAATCCTTAGAATAATATCTAGTAGGTGTGATAATTATCATCCCTAGTTTATACATAAGTAAGATTTTTGAAATACAGAGCACTTAACTCATTTGTCTAATGAAATAGTTAAGAGGTAAAACTGAATATGAGCACAAGTAGTTTGCATTCCAAGCCTACATTCTTACCTGCTTATTCACAATAACTCTCTACTAAATCTGAGCAGAGAGAATCTACCTTTACCCTGATTCCCAAATAGAATATCTATCTGTTTTTCATTATAACTATTTATCTTTGAGTTGTACCATATCTTTGTTTTCATCTGAATAAGTCCTATTTATTTAGCAATTTGATATAACAGTAGATACAATGTATTAAGTAGATACAATTTATTAAGTTAGTAGTTTTGCATATATTCTTTATAACTTTCATAAAATTCTGATAGGTACATGGCATTATATCCATTCTACTCTGGATGGAACTGAAGTTCAAAGAATGCAATTTTCCTAATTTACACAAAAACCAATGAGAGAGTAAGACTGGAATCTGACCTGTCTGGAATCCAAAGCCCGTGATACAGCCCCTCATGAATGATTGATTAAGTCTTCACCTACAGCTGCTTTTATAACCTTTTCTGATCACCATTACTTAAATGTATAACATTATGACTTTTTCTGATATTCTAAATTCATTTGCTTCAAGTTCAAGACTCTGTTGATGTCAAACGTGGTCTCCTTTGGAGGCTGTTTTGAACATTGAAATATAAAGAACATCCTGAGGAAGCAATCCTTAAGGCGAAAGAGAAAATTCATCAACCAAGCAACCTTTCAATTGTGTACAACAGATTGAGGACTGCAGCTGTGTCCTAGGTTGGGCTTGGATTCTCAGCTCATGAAATTGGGAGAAATAATGAAGACTCTGCTGATGCTCCAGTGTCAGAAGCTGTTTAAAACCCCACATCACCACCATTACTATTCCTTCCCAACAATTCCTCCCCTGTCTTTATCCACTTCAAAGTACCTTCTGTGTCCGTTTCAATTTGGATTCAACAGAAGAAAAGGCCCCCAAACGCCTCCTCGCTAACTCTGGGACTCACATCCCACCATTTCTATGGCCATTTCTGGCTTCATAAATAAAAGAAAATCTGAGGCATCCTTTCTATAGTTATTTCTTGAATCACTTAGATAGAAGAAGCAAAATTCCATTATAAGAGCTTGTAATCAGAGGGACTGCCACTTGATCTGCTAATAATCAAATTATGGTAGACTTTATGCAAGAAAACCTATAATCCATGATTTTTGGCTTATTTCTGCAATTTAATGGCATTTAACAAGATTCAGGTAGACTTAACACTTATCTTCATTCTCAGTGTAGAAACTCTTCAGAGAAAAAAAAGTGTGTTACTCCCTTATGACTGAACCTCATTTCAGACACACATTCCTTATGATAGATAGCCCATGTGTAATTATGTATATGTCATGAAATCCTGAAAATGTGTTTGATAAAGTAATTGAAATTACTTCATGCAATTTATTTTCCTTCCAATGAAAGAAATGAGTGCACATAAATGTCACTGCATGGTCAACGCAGCTCATGGCAGCCGAGTTTACTCTTTGAGGACTTCTAGTCAGTGTGATTGTGTCTTCCAAATACAAACTGTCTCTCCTCCAGCACATTCCTGCACTGAGGCTCTGATTGGTGTATATAATCAATAAGTAATTCTCCCAGCCACTCCTCTGATCACAGAGATGAGGCCAGGACTTTATTGGAAACCAAGTTCCTGCTCTCACATGATCGTGACTCTTTCACAAAATGCACAAGTGCTTCTTAAGAAACCACTACCGCAGCAGCCAGGAATGCTCCCGCTGGAACTGATTTCTGCGTGCCTGGAGCAGGTGCCATAATGACGATAGTCAATAAGCACTATTGTATGGCAAAGCTGACACAGGGAGAGGGAGCTGATATTTCACCCACAATGGTTCTTACAAACGGTTCTATGCCTCGGGACCTCACTTCACACAGTTTACAAATATTTTATTATGTGTTTGTACCAGTGATATGACAACCTGCCTTTGCTGGGGGAGTCTGCCCTCTGCCTTCTTACTGAGCACAGCAGGATGGAGAGACTTTGGCAGACCTGAAGGAAAGTTCATACTGTCTTTGTTATTTGTAGAGCCCACTTGCTGTTAACAAGGTATCTGCTTTCAAATGAGCATATCAAGTGTGGTTTGATAAAACACCAGCGGCGAAGGAAGACTAAATCCTTGATGATGCACCTATAAAAAAAAATTAAGTTTGATGTGGAATACAATACTCCATAGTTGATCTGGGGAAATATTTCTCTCATACTGATTAGGTACTAGTGGTGATAGAATATTCTGACAATGTTAAAATCAAACCAAACAAAAAATACACAGAAGATGTGGCCTCTTCCTGTGGTGTAATCCCAAAAGGAATACTGTTATATTTTCTATTTCAGAATCACAGGTAGTTGAAAAATTGATTTATTAATTTTAGTTACTTTATGATGTACTTAGATTTGAAGATAAATGAATCAAATACCCAATTCAATGCAGAGTCATTGAATTCTTTTAAAATATATATTTATTGATTTCAGAGAGGAAGGGAGTTGGAGAGAGAGAGAGAAACATCAATGATGAGAGAAAATCATTGATTGGTTGCCTCCCACACACTGCTTTTTGGGGGTGGAGCCTGCAATCTGAGCACATGCCCTTGACTGGAATTGAGCTCAGGACCCTCTATCCACTGAGCCAAACCAGCCAGGGTGAATTCTTATAGCTACTTATTCTCATCCATAGAATTGACGTTTGTATTAAATATCAAAGGCTATCCTCCAGCAGATTAATACCTAAAGCACTAGAAAACATTTTCATAAGTAAAAAAATTGATATGCTCATGCATAAAACTTGCATTTCATAAAAACTACAAATGCCAAATGACTTAAAGATAACAGGAAATCATGCTGAATTTTGCCTTTTAAATTTTAAGTAAAGCCTGCACTGTACAAAAACACAGAAGTATATTTACTGTCATAATAAAAGTTCTCTAAGTGCCATGCTTTCCTTGGTAACCCACTTTTACTTCTAAATTACCCATATGTGAATAAACAGATAGAGCTTCTGTTTGGACTACAGAAACTGCAGAAATTAAACCGTCAGAGCAATGCAACCACTAAGTGAAGTAAATGGCGACTAAATCTCTGGGTTGGACTTGCAGCAATACCACCATGCAGGAGGGGCACTGCCCTGAGCCAGTGTGCTAACATCTGCTCTGAATGCCACAGGCATGTCCCTCCACACAGATAAACACCCTGCAGGGTCAGGGATCTGGGGACTTAGGACCCTGGAATTAGCGACCTAAACAGCCTAAGCATCTCATAGCGCTTGCACAGGCCTCTCACCTGCTATATCCTCCACTAGGTTAGCTAAGTAATCAAGCAAAGTTAAAAAGTGGCCCAAAAGGTGTTTGTTCAAGGAGGCAGCTACACATGATGCTTGCTTACAGCAACTGGAGTATGCACCACTGTACACGAGGTATTGGGATGAGTAAGCCATGGCCCACATATCTGGCTCTCTCTGGGAAGCTCCAAGTACTCCAAGAATTGCACAATCTAACTGATCTTGCAATTCATTATGAAGGTATAATCCTCAAGATGAGAGGATAACACATTTTAAAATTTGTTAGCTTGATTTATAACTTTTTAAATATATGTTTATTGATTTCAGAGAGAGGAAAGGAGAGAGAGAGAGAGAGAGAGAGAGAGAGAGAGAGAGAGAGAGAGAGAGCAACTTCAATGATGAAAATCCTTGATTGACTGCCTCCTGCATGGCCCCCACTGGGTATCGAGCCTGCAACCCGGGCATGTGCCCTTGACTGGAATCGAACCTTCAGTCAGCAGGCCAATGCTCTATCCACTGAGGAAAACTTGTCAGGGCTTGATTTATAATTTTAAATCTTCAAATATACATGAATATTTCATATATACAAGGGTAGGGCAATAGTAGGTTTGCCCTACATTGTATGTAAAAATTATATGTAAATCTCTATTTTTAGTTGTACCTCCAACCCATACCAACTATTTTAAATTATTATTAAAATGTCATATTATTAAAAATATTATTTAATGACATAGAATATATAACTACATGTTTTATGAACACATTTATTTTTATATTTTCAAATATATTTTGCACAAAAACCATACACTTATGTTCTATAATGTTTACTATGATCATTTAATTACAATGAACAGGAACTTAAATTCGCTCCTGTCATCACCAGACCCTGCAATATTTATTGTCTGAATTTTCCAATATTAGGGCAGGGGTGTTTATTAGTGAAAATTGCAGTGCCTTTGCTTTGAATTTTTCAATCTTGTATTTTTCTAAAATGCTTGATAATAAATGTAAGACAGAATATGTACTTGCAAATGTTTGGGGGGGGGAACTAAAGGCATACATCAAAATAAATTAAAATCATAATCAATATTCATTAAAGATTTTACGAAGTCCATATGCCTGACAAGTTATTTTTTAGTTAATATGTACTCTTTAAAAATATTTTAATCTTTATTGTTCAGTTTAATTCCATGGTTCCCCCTTTCTTTCCCCCCATAGCTCCCCTCTACCCAGTACCCATCCCACCTTCTGCCCTTACCTCACCCAATCCTCTTCCATAGGTTTATGATTTTTGTCCAGTCTCTTGCTGCACTTCCCACACCCCTTTTCTCCCCAAGAATTGTCAGTCCATTCCCTCTCTATGACCATGATTCTGTTATATTAATCACTTTATCCTGTTCATCAGATTTTAATTCAATTGATTTTTAGATTCATTTAATGATAGATGTGTATTTGTTGTTCATAATTTTTATTTTTACCTTTTTCTTCTTCCTCTTCTTAAACAATACCTTTCAGCATTTCATATAATACTGGTTTGGTGGTGATAGACTCCTTTAGCTTTTCTTATCTGTGGAGCACTTTATCTGACCTTCAATTCTGAATGTTAGCTTTG
The DNA here is from genome assembly GCA_027563665.1 of Antrozous pallidus. Classification (NCBI taxonomy): domain Eukaryota; kingdom Metazoa; phylum Chordata; class Mammalia; order Chiroptera; family Vespertilionidae; genus Antrozous; species Antrozous pallidus. Next base: position 56,605,310 of record CM050521.1, on the reverse strand, counting down.
CTGGGTAGAGTAATCTTGGTTGTAGATTCTTGCTATTCATCACTTTGACTATTTCTTGCCACTCCCGTCTGGCGTGCATAGTTTCTGTTGAGAAACCCACTGACAATCATATGGGTGCTCCGTTATAGCTAACTAACTGTTTTTTTCTTGCTGCTTTTAATATTCTTTCTTTGTCTTTAGCTCTTGGCATTTTAATTATGATGTGTCTTGGTGTAGTCCTCTTTGGATTCCTCTAGTTTGGGGTTCTGTGTGCTTCTTGGACTTTTAAGTCAATTTCTTTCACCAGGTGTGGGAAGTTTTCGGTCACTATTTCTTCAAGTAGGTTTTCATTGTCTTGCTCTCTCTCTTTTTCTGGCACCCCTATAATTCTGATGTTGGTATGCTTGAGGTTGTCCCAGAGGCCCCTTACACTATCTTCAATTATTTGGATTTTTTTGGTTTCTTGCTTTTCCAGCTGAGTGGATTTTGCTTCTTTGTATTTCAAATCTTTAACTTGGTTCTTAGGGTCCTCTAGACTGCTTTTAGGTCTTTGTATAATATTTTTTATTTCAGTCAGTATATGCTTAATTTCTAGTTGGTCCTTTTTCTTATCCTCGATGGTCTCTTTCATATCCTCAAGGGCCTAATTCATATCAAGGGTCTCGTTTATATCCTCAAATTTCTCATTCATTTCCTCGAAGGTTTCATTAAGTTCATCGGCCTTCCCTTGGAGCCTCTTGAAAAAATTTATAACTGTGGTTTTGAACTCTATGTCCAGTCTTTTTTTCCATCCATTTCTTTCATGTCTGATTTCTTTCCATGTCTCTGTATGGTGGCTGCTTCCCTGAGTTGGTCGATTAGCTTTGTGTGGCAGATGTCCTCGAAGGGACAGTGGCTCAGCCTCCCCAGTTACCTGAGGTGGATACTCTTGGTGCAACCCTTTATGGGTTGTACAGTCTTGTTGAAGTTAAGCCTAGATTATTGTTGTTAGCACTAGGAGGGTTTGACCTCCAAGCCAATTGGCTGTGAGGGTCAGCTGTGCTTAGGTTGGATGGGCAGAGTCTCTGGGCTGAGCAGGCAGCCTTGATTTCCTGTCAGCTTCACCCTATGGGGCACCTGGGTCTCTGTGTCGAGTGGCAATGGCTGCATGAACCTCTGAGAGAAAGCTGCCACTGAGCTCTACCCGCTGCCGGACAATTCAGCCTCTCCCCAAACGAGTCCGCACACCCAAAGTCTCACCCAGGGTTGTAAAACAATGCAGTCTGGTGGTTCCCGAACAAGAGAGCAAGTCACAAGTCCTCCCTGCATGCTCAAGCACTTCTGCTGTTCCCAAGTTTATGCGCCCTCTCCACACACTCACAGACCTCTGCAGCACCCGTTTCAGCGTGCTTCCTTCTTACTGTTCAGTTTGACTTTGTATGAGTGTGAGTTCCCTGGACTTTGCCTGGAACTGGGGAATCAGTGCAGTGGGATGCCTTTGTCTCCCTCCCAGTTCGAGAAAACCAGCCAGTTTTGCAGCTGCTCGCCCTATCAGCTCGCGCGTGCACGGCTCCAAACCTCTGACTCCGCATGTATCCTCAACTCTGTCCTCCACCACTACTCTGAGTCACAGTGTCTTATTTTTACTTTTATTTGTGAATTTTCACTCAGCCAGCTTTGTCGTGATTTTGGATGATGTTCGTTATGTCGTTAAGTTGTAGTTTTGAAATTATTGTGTGGGGCAGCAAGATAGGTGTTTACCTATGCCACCACCTTGGTTCCTCCTAATATGAACTCTTCCCTGTGACATTTTATTATCTATATTGAACTGCATAAGAAACAAGATTCTGAAATAAGAGAGAGGGAGTATTAAAATCAGTAAAAAGTCCAACTGTAACTAGAGTAGAAGAATGCAAGTCCTACAGAAAGGCATTTTGGGCAAAATTCTCAGATTCCTATAAATGCATCCATTGATTGAGAAGATAGCATGCACTACAGTCAAATGAAGTCTCCAGTTCCACAGAAATATAATGGTATAAGAAAAAGTTTTAAATTGCAATAAAAGTAGTTTAGCTTAGATTGCAAAGAAATTAAAAAGATAATCCTCTACACTGAAACTTTTGAAAGGGAGGACCATTGGTGTACATACATTTCTCACTAGCAAAACAAGATCCTTTTTCTGACTTTTGATGTAATTTGTTGTGATCTACGTTGAGCTTTATGAGTCTTTTTAATGGTTTCAGCATTAACTAGGAAACTGAAATTGTGTTAAACTAACAGCTTTTCCAAACAGAGACATTATTACTTAATCATTTATAAGATAATGCATCATTTCTCTTTAATGCTAGATTAATTTCCTTTCCTGAAGCAAATTTGAAATATAATTCTATTTACTTTCTGCATTAAATAGAGGATTTATTAAAGATTCAAAACACTTTAAAAAGAATAAATGTACTTTCCTTTCTACACATCATTAAAATATGGCAGAAAATATTTTATTCCAATTTTGGAAAAAGGAAAACTCAGCTGAAACCCAAAAATGTCAAATGAATACTACTTTCACTTTCCATAGAATTTCCTTTTAAAAATACTTTCAACATTTCTTCCTCTCCTGAGACATGAGGAAGAGTAGAAGAAAGACAAATGCCATGGAGAGTTATGAATCCAAAAGTAATGATATAGAATAAAAATTTTAAAGGCAAGAATATTCCCACTTTATTAATGAATTGTTCTTTTGAGTATCAATTCTGTTCTTATATCTGGTCTAGCTATCATTAGAAATATACAAAGAAACCAAGTCAATGTTTAACAAGCAGAAAAATAATTGTTGACTACATAGTTAGTAGTTTTGTAATTGTGTGTGTGTGTGTGTGTGTGTGTGTGTGTGTGTATCTGGAGAATCATGTGATTATGGAAAATGTTATAAATTATAAATTAAATAAGAGGTTTAAGAAAGTGGAAGTTCGCCAACATTTACTAGTAATCTTAGAGAGAAGTTGATAGTTATTGAAGCTGATATCCTTGGCAATACAAAATCCAGAACGTTTTTTAAAGTCCTAAAATAAAAAAGGAAAAAATATCAAAGAAACTCCAGTTAAGAAAGAAAACAAAGAGATAAACATAATTTTAAAAGGTTTCAACATCACTATTAGACAATTCAATTTAAAGTAAAAACTTCAAAGGAATAAAGAATATTATTTTTACAGACAAAAGGACAATGCTCAAAGGTTATAGCTGTCATCAACTTTTATGCACCAAATAAACCATAAAACATAAAGCAAAATATAAAAAAGGTTGAAAATAATAATGCAGTAAAAACTCTTAACTCTATAGATTAACTGATAGTATATTTTGCAGAAAAAATAGAAATTAACGTATCCATAGCAGTCTGAACAATCTGAACAATAAACACTAATAGATTACTCCCACTTCATGCTCAGTCTATTTAATTCCCCAAAACTGAGTAGATTCTTACTAATAATTATATTTGTTCCTAAACATGCTTAAATCTTTTGTATTTAGTTTTGATATGAGACCTGATATTATATTTCATTTAATGCATGCTATTTAATATACATCTGAAAATAGAGTTTATACATAAAGTTTGTAAAGCTTCAAGCAATGCGTTTTAAAAAGTTCTGTCAAATTAGAAATAGGGACAAAATTTAAGTTACTGAGAACTCAGATATTAAGTGTAAAAACATAAACATATTATTCCACATTCCTATCCCTTTAAAAAATGTATCTAAGCTTTTGCTCCACTTTAAAATCCATAATATATAATGATTATCTTTACATAATGAGTATGGCTTAAGCCAGGCAAATAATGGAACTCCAATTTAGAGACAATACTCTAAGAAAGACTTTGGCCCTGCATCAAAAGATTAACAAGTAAGTGGATATTCATGTTTAAGCAAAAACAAAAGGTTCTTAATATGTCTCAAGGGGAGCAACCACTGAGAGCTGTGGTACACAAAGCATGAAATGTCTTGGAAACCATGACAAGAAAATGTTCCAAGGATAAGGAACTAATGAACTATTTCAGATCATATAGATAGGTCAGGTAAGATGAGGACTGAGAAATGCCACTGGATTTAGCAACTTGGAGATTCTGGCTGTAATAGCTCATTGTAGTAGGTTCAGTCCAAAAAAAGAAAAGAATTGGAATCAATACACAGAGCCAAATCTTTTCAGGGCTTTGCTATAAATGAAAGGAGAGAAATAGAGTTAGGAGGTGGATCAAGGAGAGGCATTTTGGTTTGGTTTGTTATGATAAGAAAAATCACTATAAGCTCATGGAAAAATCTCAAAAGAGAGAGAGAATTGATGATGCAAGGAGAAAGAATTGCTACAGTGAAACAAACTCTTGAGAAGATAAGGAATGAGACCTTGTGTACAACTAGGAGGGTTTTCTTTTGCTAGGAATGTAGATAGTTCATTCATATACAAGAATTAAGACAGAATATATCATCACTGATATGCATAGGTAGAGATGTAAGAATGGGTAAACTGAGGCCATTCTCTTCTAATCACTTTCATTTTAGCAGCAGCAGTAGCAGCAGAGAATGAAGATGAGGGAGAAGGTGCTATAAATGTTTGGAGGAAAGAAAAATGGTCTGAAAAGTTATCTAAGGACTGAGGAGTGAACATACAAAGAGAATATAATACAGTTTGAGGCATCATTAGGACCCACTTGAGGTTGTTATAAATATAACATGATACCAGTCGACATGATGGAAGGTTTTTCTCCAGCCGTGTTTAACTCTTCATGCGTGGGCACAGGTTAAGTAAAAGGTTGGATTTAACTACAGTTGTATTTTTACCAGGCAGTATAATGAAATATAAGAAGCACTGCAATGTGATTCTGCAACAAAGAATTTATTGTAATGATGAAACATGGAATTTTCACTGAATAAGAAAGGGTGTGAGGACATGTGCTGAGTTAAGGACGGACATGGAAATGATGATAGATCATCTAATCTCAAGTTTCTGCATATAAAAGGATGGTTGGAGTTAGATTGTTAAATGGAGTCAGCTGGAAAGATAGGAACTGGTGATCTGAAATGGGAAGCTGAAAACTGAAATGATAGAAGAGATGTAGTTAGTAATAATTTCAAAATCTCGGTTGTAAATGAGTGACAAAAAGGACCAATATCATCGCAGGATACAAGGCTAAGGATATGAGATAAAATATTGGATAGATGATCTTGTAGATGTTGACATCTCAAGGAATTATGATAATGGTAGTGTTGGAGGAAGAAAATTGATACGGGAGTTTTTTTTTTCAGAAAATAAAGATAAATATAGACAATAGCTGACTTTTTTTTAAAGAAAGAACTAATGAGAGTATGCTAATAGGAGATTCAAACCTCAGTGCTAGCAAAGGAGGGCTTTTTCTCATGATTGCTTTGGTATTTGGGGAAGAGACAAGTTAACCTAGGGAAGTTATTTCAAAGTGAAGCTAATGTTATGGCAGAGTTAGGGCCCAAGTGTAGTTCTCCAACTTAAGTGGCATGGAAAGAACCCAGATATTTCCACGTGCTATACAGAGAGCTGTGGAAGGTAACTGATCTGAAGGGATAAATGGCAGGACCTCAACACCTGTGTCTGAGGGCTGGCTACCACAAGGCTGGAAATAAAAAGCGAATCACAGCCAGACCTCAGTGGTAGCTACTGTGCTCAGAAGAGCTGTGCTCAGGCCACTCTGCTCTGAAGAGCTGAGGTGGGGTCAAGACAGCTGACAGGAGCATAGGTCCTGTCCAAGCCAAGAAAAGGGAGACCCCAGGTTCTTCAGCCTCAGACTTTAGGATAAGCTGCCAATAACTGAAGCTCTGACACGCTGATAAGGGACATCACTGCTGCAGAATCCAGTAAATATCCGGAAAGCAGTGCCAGGACACACAGAGACTGTGAACTCCTTTGTACACTCAGACTCCATCTCAGGCAGAAACATGAAAAGGAAGTAGGTTGTGAAAAACTGAACATATCCATGAAGAGGACTTTTAACCCAGTTAGTAGCTTCTGATGAAGACCAGGTCATTTATAAGAAATGAACAAGCTGTTTCTTTATATATCTGAATGTAAGGATCTTTGTCGCACATACATTGAGTGCTTAAGCAAAAAATAAAAGTAAAATAAAGAACTCTCTATAGGTAGCTTTAGACTCCCTTATAGATAGACGAGTCCACATTAGCTTCAACCCAGCTTTGAAATCAGTCTCAAGCCTTGAATTAAACAGAGCTCTGACACTGTGGTCTGTTTTGAAGATGAATTAGGTCAGTGGTATGAAACAGATGAAACCACACTGTGGTGATGAGCACTAAACAAAGTGATCGTGACATCGCTGCGAAAAATCAGAAGATCAAATAGTAGAACATTACAATGCCATGATTCTAGGTCAGTGGCAGGAGGCCACCTCTTCCTCTGTGAATTGGGTTCTATCTGGGCCAAAGGTCCAGACTCTCACAAGTTCAGTGGCCAAAATGTATTGGGGCTAAGGGTGGAGTCAGAGCTAGTCCATTGCCCTTTATGCTGGTGCTTCCACGGTGCCCAGTTTCCCTGAAAAAGTAACGTTCAATGTTCAGATTGACAGGAACAAATAGATAACCCTGTTTCACCGACTGGTCTTTTACCACTCAAGAACTTAAGTTTTTAATATAGCAAAGAAAACTATATTTTCACATGAAAAGAACGAAAATAAAGCCTAAAAAAGAACCCATCAAATCTTTGTAAGACTTCTATAAAGTAAGATGTCAAACTGGTTAACAAATTCAATTAAACCTTCTTAAAATTAATAAAGATTCTTATCCAGTTTCCCATTGTCTTTGTCCCTATTAAATTATAATAATAAATATCTGTGAGCACTTGCAATATTTACCTATTATTTCCTACAATCTTTACAACAATCCCGTGAGGGAGGTTTTGGTTTTATCCTCATTTTACAGATAAAACTGAAGTTTAGAAAGATAAAGTGATTTCTTAAGATACATACTAAGTAAGTTTTGTAACAGCAAAGTAAGCTCAATATTCATTTCAGAACCTAAATGCTTCACTAGGGGACAGTAATACCCCTGATATGATTAGCTAAGACTAAGTTCATAGAGGCATTTTGCATATGTCACCTAGAAAGCCTTAAACCAATTCTGTGAAGTATTATCATTTAAAAATTTTTAAATTATTACCCCAAAACATGCTTTTGTTGATTTGAGAGAGAAAGAAACATCAATGTGAGAGAGACACATTGATCGGTTGCCTCCCACATGCACCCCAACCGGGGATGTAATCTGAAACCTCGGAAAGGGCCTGGACTGGGTATCAAACCCATGAACCTTCAGTGCATGGGATGATGCTCCAACCAACCGAGTCACACTGGTCAGTGCTATGTTATTTTGAATGAAATTTTTAAAATTTTGTTTTCATATATTTTACTGTTGGTGTATAGAAACACAACTGATTCCTGTGTGTTGATTTTGGATCCTGCAACTTACTGAATTTCTTGAGGTTTTGTGTGTGTGTGTGTGTGTTTTGTGGGATCTTCAGAATTTTCTTTTTTTTTTTTTTTTTTTATGCTTCATTTTATTTTTATTTTTTTTTTTATTTTTTTTTAAATTTTTTTATTGTTCAGTTTATTAATTAAATTGTTTCCCCTTTTTTATCCCCCTATATCTTCCCTCCACCCTGTACCCATCCCACCCTCCGCCCTCACCTCCCCCTCCCCAATGTCCTCTCCCATTGTTGCAAGACCTTTGTCCAATCTCTTGCTGCACCTCCAACACTTTTCTCCCCAAGAATTGTCAGTCCATTCCCCCTCCATGTCCATGTTTCTGTTATAGTCACCAGTTTATCTTGTTCATCAGCCTATCAGTTCACTTGATTTTTATGTTCATTTGTTGATAGATGTGTATTTGTTGTTCATAATTTATATTTTTACCTTTTTCTTCTTCCTCTTCTTAAAGAGTATCTTTCAGCATTTCATATAATACTGGTTTGGTGGTGATGAACTCCTTTAGCTTTTTCTTATCTGCGAAGCACTTTATCTGATCCTCAATTCTGAATGATAGCTTTGCTGGATAGAGTAATCTTGGTTGTAGATTCTTGCTCTTCATTATTTTGAATATTTCTTGCCACTCGCGTCTGGCCTGCATCGTTTCTGTTGAGAAATCCGCTGACAATCGGATGGGTGCTCCCCTGTAGGTAACCAACTGTTTTTCTCTTGCTGCTTTTAATATTCTCTCTTTATCTTTTGCTCTTGGCATTTTAATTATGATATGTCTTGGTGTGGTCCTCTTTAGATTCCTATATTTTGGGGTTCTGTGTACTTCTTGGGCTTTTAAGTCAGTTTCTTTCACCAGGTGGGGAAAGTTTTCAGTCACTATTTCTTCAAGTAGGTTTTCATTAACTTGCTCTCTCTCTTTTTCTGGCACCCCAATAATTCGGATGTTGCCTTGCTTGAGGTTGTCCCAGAGGCCCCTTATGCCATCTTCAATTATCTGAATTCTTTTTGTTTCTTGCTTTTCCAGCTGAGTGGATTTTGGTTCTTTGTATTTCAAATCTTTGACTTGGTTCTTGTGGCCCTCTGGACTGCTTTTAGGACTTTGTGGAATATTTTTTATTTCAGTCTGTGTATGCTTGATTTCTAGTTGGTCCTTTTTTTATCTGTGAGGGTCTGGTTCGTATCCTCAGAGGTCTTGTACATTTCCTTGAGGGTCTCATTCATTTCTTTGTAAGTAGCATTCATCTCCTTGTAAGTCTCATTCATCTCCTTATAATTCTCATTCATTTGCTGGTTGGTCTTGTTTATTTCCTGGTAATTCTCATTAAGTTGATCAGCCTTTTGTAGGAGCCTCTTGAAAAGCCTTATAACCGTGGTTTTGAACTCTATGTCTTGTCGTCTTTTCTCCTCCATTTCTTTCACACCTGATTTCTTTCCATGTCTCCGCATGGTGGCTGCTTTATGTGGTGGATATCCTCAAAGGGACAGTGGCTCAGTCTCCCCAGTTACCTGAGGTGGGTACTCTTACTGCAATCCTTTATGGGTTGTATTCAGTGTTTTTGAATTTAAACCCAGCTTTTTGTTGTTAGCCCTAGGAGGGTTTGACCTCCAGGCCAATTGTCTGTGAAGCTCAGCTGTGCTCAGGTTGGATGGGCGGAGTCTCCGGGCCAAGCAGACAGCGTTAGCTCCGCCCTATGCAGCCCCAGGGGCTCTGTGCTGGGGGCAATGGCTGCCAGCACCTCTGAGAGAGAGCCGCTGTGGAGCTCCACCGGCTGCCTGGGAATTCAGACTGTCCCCAAATGACTTTGCATGCGCAATGTCTCACCCAGGGTCGTAAAACAAAGCAGACTGACGGTTTTCCGAATGAGAGACAAGTCGCAGAGCGCTCTCTGCGCCGTCACGCAGCCGAGCTGTTCGCGCAAGAGCTGCCTTCTCCACAAGCCGGCAGACCCGGCAGCACCCGAGCTTCGGCGTGCCCTCCCACTGTCCAGTTTTCACCCCGTGTGATAGTGGGTTCTCTGGACTTCGCCCAGAGCTGGAGAATCTGTCCAGTGAGACGCCCCTGTCTCCCCGTTCGAGAAAACTGGCCGGTTTTCAGCTGCCCGCCCTCTCCGCGGCGCGCGCTCCAAACCTCTCTCCGTGCGAATCTTTCAACGCTGTCCGCCGCCGCTCCTCCGGGTCACAGTGTCTTATCTTTACTTTTATTTGTGGAATTTTCACTCGGCGAGCGTTCTGGTGATTCTGGAAGGTGTTTGTTCCTTCGTTAAGTTAATTTAATTTAAATTAAATTACAGAATTTAAATTAAAATTGCTGATTATGACGGCAAGATAGGTGTTTCATCTTGGCCGCCATCTTAGTTCCTCCGGATCTTCAGAATTTTCTATGTAAGGTCAGTAGAGACTATTTTACTTCTTTCCAATTTGAATGCCTTGTTATTAGTTTTGGCAACAATTTTTTTTGAATATGGCATCAAAGGAATAATCACCAGCAACAAAAGGGGTGACTATATTAAACTAAAAAGTTCTGCACAGGAAAATAAACAATGCACTAGATGAATATACAACCTAAGGAATGGGAGAAAATATTTGCAAACTATATATCTGAGTAGGAATTAATATCCAAATAGATATGAAATTCCTCTAGCTCTTTGCAGACCAAAAAAAGTAAAACACAATCCTTTTTCCCAAAAAGCTCACAATCTAGTAGTGGCAGAAATAGAAAAAAAAATCCATGAAATATATATTTGCTTAAATAAGCATATTGCAATTATAATCGGGCACATTTAAAGGGAGAGACATATCCCCGGAAAGGCTAGTAAAGACTCCACAGAGGCCCTAACTAGTTTGGCTTAGTGGATAGAGCATCGGTCTGTAGACTGAAGGGTCCTGGGTTTGATTCTGGTCAGGGCGACATGCCAGGGTTGCGGGCCCGATCCCCACTAGGATGTGTGCAGGAGGCAGCCAATCAATGATTCTCTCTCATCATTGGTGTTTCTATCTTTCTCCTTTCCTCTCTGAAATCAATAAAAATATATATTTTTTTAAAAAGACTTCACAGATGAGGTGATACTAGATCTGTCTTTAAGAATTTACAGAATTTCACTCAGTTGACATGAAAGAAAAGTCATTTGGAGTGATGGTAATAAACCATGTTTACATATCACTCTCTATGTTGTAAGCACTGTTCTAAGCACCGCACATACTTGAAACATTTCATCCTTAGAACGAACCTATGAGATGTATATTATCCTTAGGTCATATTCCCATTTTTACAAATAAAGCAATTGAGGCCTAGACAGGTAAATAATCTGACCCAGATCACATACTTACTTTATAACTGACAGTGATTGCCTGTCCCTAAACATGACACAGACTCCTCCTCAATAAAGGAGAGTCATGGGTTCCAAGGTAAAGAGGCGTAACATGTTAACAGTACACTAGGAAACGATAAATGTTGCTATAATATATGGGGTGAGGTGGAAAAATCAAGAGGGCATGTCAGGAAATAGATGAAGATGGATTGGTGGTCAAAAGGCAGACCATGAAGGGCTTCACATTTCAAACAAAAGAGTTTATACTATTTTCAAGTAAGAAAGCAAGACCAACAGAGGTTTTTAAAAGATTGACTGACATGTACGGATTTATACAGCACAAATATAACTGAGGCTGTGGCGTGCAGATGGATAGAAGGCAAATCAATAAAGGAGGCTGAGAATTCAGTTAGAAAGCTAGTGCGTTGAGTCAAAATATAGATTGTGAGGGTCAGAATCATGGCACTGCTGATAGACTTAAATGAAAGAGAACAGATACAAAACAGATTCAAGAGGAAGAAGCCACAGAATTCAAGAGCAAGAAGCCATATGGGTTGCCATGGATGGGGAGTGGAGATAATAATGACTCAGGTTGCTGACTTTGGGGTTGGGGGAGGGATGCCAATAACGATGATTGGGGACATCGGAGATAGAAGGGTTTTATAGTGAAGAAACTGAGTTCACATTTGACTAGCTGAGTCTGTGGACACTAAAGTTCATACAATGAGTTGGAATTTCAGAAGACAGAGATACATGTATTTGGGAAACTTCAATATCCTGGCACTATTTAAAGCCATAGAAACAAATGAGATTCACTCAAGAATCCTACACAGAGTAATAAACAAAAGCAAAAAAAAAAAAAAAAAATCAATGCTTTGCAAACCTCACTTATTCAAGTACCACCTTTAGGACTTTTACTATTTAGGGTATCACATATACTATTGTCTAACAGTTTTCTTTGAAATTCTTTGTTTTAAACTTATTTTAAAAACAAAACTTTATATCATTACCATAAAAAAACTGGTATTATTTGGCATAATAAATATAAAATGTCTATAAAGATAAAACTTGGGAATGTGCCCATGTACGTACATGAATTGTAACAAATATACCACTCTGGTGGGGGTGCTGTTAGTCATGGAGGATGTGCGTGTGTGTGGTGGGCAAGAGAGATATATGGGAAATCTGTGTACTTTCCACTCTATTTTGCTATGAAGGTAAAACTGCTCTAAAAATAGTCTTTAAATAAAATAAAATTAATATAAAAATGGTTTAACCAATCTAAAGGACTTAATCTGTATTTTCTTTTTTTCTCCCCACTAATCTCTGACAAAATAATATTTTTATTTATTGCCAAACCCATTAAACCATGTGTGTCACCTACATTAAAAATACTAAATAAAAACAATTTCCTTTCAAATTTATACTCAGATAGTTTAGGAATAGACCTGTGTATAATTTGAGGGGAGTTACAATTCTTAGACTCAACAGTTTTTATCCTAAACAGGCCTTAGTACTTTTAAGTTTCACTCCTACTGAAAACATCATCAAATTAAATGATATCAAATCAATGATAAACAGATGTTAACAGAACTAAAACACTGCAAAACACTGCTAATTCTTCCTAATGTCCAAACTTCAATTTAAAACTTAAACACAAATTTAAACAGCCATTTTCATAAAGACTTGAGCACTATGCACAAACAATAAGCAATAAGAACTTTTGTTATACAAATTACATTGAGGGAACATTTACAATGAAATGCAGTGCGATGCTCATTCCAGTATAGAGCAGACTCTCTAAAAAGTTGTAGAACATAATGGCATTTAATCTAAAGTAAGTTAAGCTCAACAAGCAGCCCAAAGTTTGTATATTTCTAAGTAACTAACACAAGAATTATAAAAGTATGGGGAGAACCACTGTCCTGAAGAACTCTAAGGAGAAAGAAAAAGAGAGCTTGGGAAAGAAAACAAAGATGAGGGGGAGGAAAAAGGGAGGAAAGGGGGAATTAGTAGGGGGTGAGAGGCCTTAAGCTATGACTCCATCATGGGGCTATCTGTGTATTCCTTCACTGTCTTCCTCTTCTCACCACTGCCTCTCATCACAGCCCCTTAGAGGTTTTGGGAGGAAAGAGTTATACTGTCTTCTTCCTGTAGTTGAGCTCCTCAGATGCAGAGTCCCTGTCACCTTGATGTCACCTGCATCTGGTACCTAGCATGAATAAGATGCTCAATTAAAGTTTTTGGCATGATTAATATAACCCTTTTGCTTGACAGGAAAAAAATCATTCTGCCTCCAGCATTAAAAGAAAGATATTACCATGTTCCGATAACTCATTATTAGCTACAACTGAGAACAATTCTTGAAATGAATAGAGGACATGGCATTCACTGCTGTTCTTTTTCTAAGTGGCTGCCTTGGTTTGAGCTCCAAAAGCAGGTCCAGATGTGTGTGCAGGAGGTCAGTTGGAGAGAACAGCTGTGATGAGTCAGGGCAGCCAGATTGGGCAGCAGGAGAACTGAACTGCATGCATTACTGTTGCCACAGAGGCCTCAGTGGATCCCATCGGAACTCTGGAGCAGGGGTTGCTCATTTAGAGTTGGCTAGGGCCCTTGTGCCCCTTCCTAGTCCCATCACTGGATATGGGTGCCTCTGGGAAAGGAGGGAATGAAGTGATCTTGGTGGAAGCAGCTCTCTTCTGCTGGGGGAACTGAGAGTAACTCCCTCCTGCCCAGCTGTGAGCTCAGCGGCAAAGAGCTCTGAGAGGGAGTAGATTAACTCAAAGAGGGATCTGCATGGTGGCCCACAGCAGCCAAGAGCTTAAAGCTCAGACACGCTCTCAAAACTCAAACCTCAGAGTGTGTGAGAATAATTGCAGACCTGGGACCTAGCAGAAATCTTTCTAATACAGGCTAAATATATACAAAGGCACTGACAGGGACCAAACCTGTCATCAGGCCTCTTGGCCACAGCTGTCAATCTGTCACAATTTGTCACTTCAGTCATTTAAAACAAAATTACTACAGACAGGAAAAATTGGCCTCCCATTGAACTCTGGGAAAGCACAATTGGTAACAGTGATTTAGTCCAAATTTTCAGATTTCTCATAACTTGCCCAGTCCAAAGCTGATTGGGTTTGCTTAGAATAAGGAAGCTGAGCAGGAATGATTAAAAAGCATTCATTCAAACAGCATTCCCCGACTCGTTACCATCTGGTCAGATCTGATTATTATACAGTCAAGGAAATTGCGGCTGGAGACACCACAGGGAAAATTCTTCTGTGGCTGTCATTTAGCATTTCTAATGGCAGTGGGAAGCAAGTGTGATATATGACAAGCACCTTGTGCCAGGCACCCACGCATCAAACCCACTCCCATTACTCTCCTCCCCTCAAGTCCAGACAGAAAGCAGGAAATAGGATATTTTTAAAGCCCCTCAATGATAAAAAGGAGAATACAGATTTTTAAAAAGAGAAAAATGAAGAAAAAAACAAGGACTTGAATGCTGAGCAGCATGCCTGCTTTATTCACCACTGGTCAACAGTGTCCTCTCTCCAGCTAGGAATGCCAATGTCATTTTTCAAACATCCCAGATGCTTCCCTGCATGCAAGAATTCTAACCAATTTTTCAAATTAAGCATAACCCTGAAATTTGGCTGCTCTCTCATCCTGCTCTGAAAGAGCATCAGCAGTTTTGATATCTGCCACCTTTTATTCAGGAGCCTCACAGAACAGAGGTACAAATAAAAGCTAACGCCCTAGCCAGTTTTGCTCAGTGGATAAAGCATCTGCCTATGAACTGAAGGGTCCTGGATTTGATTTTGGTCAAGGGCACATGCTGGGTTGCAGGTTGATTCTCCAGTAAAGGGAATGCAGGAGGCAACCAATCAATGATTCTCTCTCATCATTGATAGTTCTCTCTCTCTCTCTCTCTCTAATCAATACAATATATTATATATTAAACACACACACACACACACACACACACACACACATTAAAAGAAGCTAAAGAGAATTAAGAAGGAGAAAGCATACTTTGCCAGGGTGCTAATTCCACAGACCTCACAATGAAGGAAGAGAAGACCTGCAATCCAATAAAGCTATCAAAACCCAACATTCTGTGCAGGTAACTAGTCAAAACTATCAATTACATCTACATTAAGAGAGCCGAGTACTTTTAAAAGCCTTCCTGGGCTTTTCCAACCTTCAATGATTTTATTCAAGAGATTTAGCAAACTCCAAATAAGATGATACGCAAAATAGGCATTCATTTGTAGTCATGGATAGTACTCAGGCAATCTTCCTACTGAAAGTTTTCCAATGAGATCTAAATACTAGCAGTTGAGAAAGAATTGGCCATTTTTCTTATCTTTCTCCCCAAACTTGGCTGGTGATCTAAAGACTTCTCTAGTACCTTGGCTGCAATACAGCTGTCACCAGCAAAGCCAGCAATATCCACAGTTTTCAAATCAAATCCCCTGTATGTGATATGTAATTTGTTTAGCTTATTTCCTTCACTATGTTATCACGTTAAGAGCGCTCGCTCGGCAGACCACATATATCTTGCATGTGACAGCAATGATTTAAACCAGTGATTCTCAATCAGGGATGATTCTGTCCACATGGGACATTTGGCAATGTCTGGAGATAATGCTAGCTGTCACATATTGGGCGGGGGGAGTGGACAGGGTGGGGGGGGGGGAAGAAAAAGAGGTGCTAATAGCATCTAGTGGGTAGAGTCCAGATATGCTGGTATTCATCCTATAATGCAAAAGACAGCCCCCTACAACAAAATACCAATAGTGTCCACAAGCTCTGAGTTAGACCTTGCTCTGGTTGAGAATATAGAAGCACTGTCGAAGAAAATGCTGCAAAACAGCTCAGCTTTATGCAAAATACATAAAGAACAATGGGGCTCTACTTCATTTGAAATCTACCGAGCAGGCCTATTTTAGGATCTTGTTCTTCTGTACATCAAAGTCTGCATCATTCTGTAATGCAAAATACAAGGAATTTAAGTGCCTGTGTTTCTACTTTCTCTGATCCCTGCTCAGGATGCTTTGCTCTTTAAGGAAGGAACACCATTTCACTGTTTTATAGGAACCCTGATTCCTCATCCCCAGTTTAGTGACTGGCTCGTTTGCTGCCCTGGCTTGTTATATAGATATGCTACAAACAGAGGGCAAAGATGACTTTTCACCATTCAAAAAATGTGTCCATATGTCTAGAGAAGGAGAATTCTAACTATTTCATAATCCAACTCTGATAAGAATAATACTTCATGGTATTTCCCCAGCCTTCCCTCCTTGTGGATCTCCTTCATTATGATTTAAATACATTTCATCATCATCTGGGGACCCACACAAAGGCACAGGTTATTCCCAGCCTTCAAAAGAGCACTGCATATTTTTGTTTGCGATAATGAAGTATTTATAGGCACACTGCATATTACAGAAATATTCCATCTACCTGAAGAAACAGCATGTATATCAAAAAGAAGAAAAATGCCTTTCAACATAACTAACTCTGCCTTAATAAAATACCACGGGCCATGTGGCTTTGGGTCAGGGTTGAAGCTATCAATGGGGGACATCTATACCTGGCAGAAAAATAAATCTTCAGAATATTCACAAGGAACATGATCTGCTTCAGGAATACAAAACCGGGGAGAAGGACTATCACCTGGACTTCCAGGAGCAGTTTGGCTGCCAGCAAATAAGTGGCCCGCCCCCCCACACACACTCTGCTCTCTGAGCACTGGGCAGGGATGTAAATTATTTAAAGTGGTCCCCAAAGGCTCTGGTAAATTAGTGTATTTCCTTAAACATGAAATAAAGAAATCCTGGAATGTGTATTACATGAAATAGGAGCTAAGTAAAGGTATATTCTAAGTAGTGAAGATTGCCTTAATTGGAAACCTTCCCTGCATGTGCATTCTAGCCAATACCAAGTGAAACATGAGATTCTAATTATCCAGTTCTCTGTTTCTCCCTTGCTACATTAGACTCTAAGAACATGAATAGCAATGTTTAAATGGAGGCCCTGAAAATAGACAATGGCGTAAGTCCTCATCATTTTCACGTATCTTCTCTGAGTAATTACAGACACCCAAAAATGCATAATTAGATAACTGCCTTGTATTGACTCCATTTTCTAAAGACTCTTGAGAATATTAAAAACTTTCAGAGAGCAAAGATGCAATAACTTTAACTCTCATTGAAACTCACTTATAAGAAAGCACTACAGTGACACTGACATACTGTTTTAGAGGAAGAGAGAAGAAAACCAATTATCCATATTAACCCAGGAATCAGTGGTAAGAATGCATTCCACAGCAAGTAATGAACTACTTGTTCATTTGAAGCTTAAATAATAAAGTTGTCCCATTTCTTTTGTAACCAGAAGTTTAATGTAGCAATTCCAGGGTTGGTTCAACAGTGCAAATATGCCAGGCCACTGCTTCTGAGAGATTGATTGGCTTACCTGTCTCCCTGTAGGCTCAAGGTGTTGCTCCATTTCCAAGAGAACTAAGGTGTGAGCAGATGCACTCCCTATGGGAACACTGGGGCAAGGAAAGTGCTGCGGGTTATGATACCCAAAGCAGGAAGAGTGAAGGGCAGACAAGTATCTCTCCTTCCTACAACTTTCCCTGTTATAAAGGAGAAAAGTGTTTTCCTTAAACCCTCCCTCCCCGGCAGATGGCCCATCACTTTTCATTGGTTAGAAGTAAACCATATGCTCACACTTAGTCCAATCAATGGCTAAGAGAGTGGAATTACCACCCTGAATAAAAAACAACAACACAATTTAACCTGGGGCTGGTGGCCTAAATAGAATCAGGGTATTGTTTTTTTATTTATTTAAAAAATGATTAAAAATATAATAATGTCACATGCAAGAAACATTAATATTACAAGAAAAACAATTTTAAATATAATAATATTACATGCAATAAACAATATTTCAAAAAAGGGATTTAAGCAAAATAATATTACCCAAACTCTGCTAACATAGTATGATATCACAAAAGTTGTAGGAAATATTAAAAATCTGCAAATAACAGGATTACTTCTATTATATTCTAAAAATTTCCCCCCCTGTGGCTCTATTTTTATTCTTCAGTTTATGTTGTTCATTATGAATCAGGGTATTGTTAACAAAGATGAAGGAAGAATGTTAGTAGAAAACAAAAAGTATCTACCTCAACTATGCTTTTTAGGTCAAAACATTTGATTCAATTGGACATTTTAAGAAAAACAATTTTCTTTTGGTTCCAAAGTCATGCAGAGATCCCACTTTACAATTGTAGGCAGAAGCTTCTGGCTGAGCTCCATGCTGGCATAATCAAGCCCTAGGAGACATGTGTGTGTGTGCTCCCAAGTATTTAGATCCTCAATCACAGGAGACCCCATAGATTCCAGCCTGCACTCTGAACTTCCCCCTGAACAGCATACACAATTATTGTAGACTCTAGAACAGAGTTACAGTGAAAACTATAACTAAGTAGAACAAAAGTATTTGTGCCTAATTCTGAGCAATTTTCCAGTTTAAGCACAGCCTTTTGCTATAATCTGATCAAGAGGTATTGAATGTAATGCTCACTGTGGCAAAAATTTGTGTGCTAGCAAGTTAAACACTTGTTCCCCAAAATGAAATGTCTGGTTTAGATTGTATTAAAGAATTAATAAACATCATCCCCTAGACCTAAAAAAAAAGCGAAACCAGCAATAACCGAATTTGAGATTTAAGCAATTTACTTTACCTCTTGTTACATTGATTTTTTAAAATGTTTTATTTATTTTAAAGAGCGAAGAAAGAAGAAGAATAGAGAGATACAAACATGGGTGAGACAGAAACATCAATCAACTGCCTCCTGCAGGCTCCATACTGGGAATTGAGCCCGTAACCTGGGCATATGCCCTGACAAGGAGTTGAACCAGGGACCTCTTGGTACATGGGTAAATGCTCAACCACCAAGCAACACCAGCCGGGCCTGTTTTCTTATTTCCAGTTGACTTGACTGTTCTGTGAGAAACCCTATTATGAGAACTCAGGAGTGTTGTTTCCAGCAGGTCCTGGGTTTTTAAATTTGAAATTCTAAGCACAGGCCTGATATGTCTGTAATGTGAGCTAAACCATTCACAATCGACCTAAGTCCAATCGTTTCAGGTGCCTAAGATAAGAGATAAATGAAAGAACTCTTTATAGCCTATTAAAGTCACAGAGATGTTAACAATTACCAGTGGTATTCAAGAAGAAATAATCTGGAAGAAAGAGGGCATATCACAAAGTACTATATACTCAAGGTAAGCTTTGGAGGCAAATAAATGGTTCAGATCCAGGCTGGGCCACGTACTAGCCATGTGACGATATATACATTGGTTTCTCTTTCTAAAACTCAGGAAAGTTATTATCCACTTACAAAGTAGGTTTTAAGATTTAAATGAGATGACAAATGAAAAGTGACTGACATAATACTCTACAGAGAGAAGCATCTAGATAAACATTTCCCTCCTCTCCTCTCATTCCTCTTCCTTCTCCAGCCAGAAGGCAGGTCAGACCATCTGGAGAGTAAAAGCTCCAGGGCACAGTGAATCAGGGCTCAGCTACCAGAAACCATTGCTTGAAAAGATATCTGAACTCCCAAATTCATTGCAGCATTGCCCATAGTAGCAAATATGGAAACAACTTACATGTTCATCTATGGATGCATGGATAAAGAAGGTGTGGTATGCGAGGATGGTCCAGAGATGGGGGACACTGGCAACACCTTGCCATGCTAGCAGTCGGCAGCTGTGCATGGCTGCAGGCAGCCCAGGACCGAACCAGAGAGGATAAATCTTTCATTGCCACGATGTGTCCACCATCTGGATACTATTGCTGACATGTACACATAAAGAACTATTTGACACTGAAACTGGGACTCAGAACAGTTGGACATTGAAACTGAGACTGAAACATTTTTTGTTCTTATACATTTATTTCTAGTATGCAGAGGCAAGATATTTTTGAGGAAAAGAAACAGGGGAGAGTGATTGATGTACAGGCAGGGAGGCATTGAACAGGCTGTCAAGCTACAGAGGGAAGGTTTGGGTGGATGGGAGGTGGATGTTGGGGGAGATCAACCGAAGGACTTGTATGCATGCATATGAGCATAACCAATGAATGAAAGACACTGGGGCAGGGAGGGGGGTGGGTGGGGACATGTGCTGGGGGTAAGGGAGGGTGGAGGAGGATAAAGGGAGGGAAAGGAAAACATATACTACTATTAAATATAAGTTAAACTGCTAAAAAATCAATAAAAATATATCAAATTGAAAAAAAAGAAGGTGTGGTATGTACACACACACAAACACAGAGACAACAAAATACTATTCAGTCATAAAAAAGAAGGGAATATTGCCATTTGCAAGAACATGGACAGGCCTTCAGGGTCCTTATGTTAAGTGAAATAAGTCCAACAGAAAAAAGACAAACACAATTTGATTTCACTTCTTTGTGGAATCTAGAAACAAATGAAACCAAGTTCCTAGATACAGATTCTTTTTTAAAAATTATCTTTATTGTTCAGTTTATTAATTACATTGTTCCCCTTTTTCCCCCCTATAGCTCCCCTCCACCTGGTACCCATCCCACCCTTCACCCTCACCCCCTCCACTGTCCTCTCCCAGAGTTGCATGCTTTTTGTCCAGTCTCTTGCTGCACTTCCCACACCCCTTTTCTCCCCAAGAATTGTCAGTCCATTCCCTCTCTATGCCCATGATTCTGTTACATTCATCAGTTTATCCTGTTCATCAGATTTTTAATTCACTTGATTTTTAGATTCATTTGTTGAAAGATGTGTATTTGTTGTTCATAATTTTTACTTTTACCTTTTTCTTCTTCCTCTTCTTAAAGAATATCTTTCAGCATTTCATATAATATTGGTTTGGTGGTGATGAACTCCTTTAGCTTTTTCTTATCTGCGAAGAACTTTATCTGACCTTCAATTCTGAAAGATGGCTTTGCTGGATAGAGTAATCTTGGTTGTAGATTCTTGCTGTTCATCACTTTGAATATTTCTTGCCACTCCCGTCTGGCGTGCATAGTTTCTGTTGAGAAATCCGCTGACAGTCGTATGGGTGCTCCCTTATAGGTAACCAACTGTTTCTCTCTTGCTGCTTTTAATATTCTCTCTTTGTCTTTTGCTCTTGGCATTTTAATTATGATGTGCCTTGGTGTGGTCCTCTTAGGGTTCCTATATATTGGGGTTCGGTGTGCTTCTTGGACTACTAAGTCAATTTCTTTCACCAGGTATGGGAAGTTTTCAGTCACTATTTTTTTAAGTAGGTTTTCATTGTCTTGCTCTCTCTCTTTTTCTGGCACCCCTATAATTCTGATGTTGGTATGCTTGAGGTTGTCCCAGAGGCCCCTTACACTATCTTCAATTTTTTTGGATTCTTTTGGTTCCTTGCTTTTTCAGCTGAGTGGATTTTACCTCTTTGTATTTCAAATCTATAACTTGTTTCTTGGGGTGCTCTAGAGTACTTTTAGGTCTTTTTATAATATTTTTTATTTCAGTTAGTGTATGCTTAATTTCTGGTTGGTCCTTTTTCATATCCTTGAGAGTGTCCTTCATATCCTTGAGGGTCTCATTCATTTCCTTGTAGGACTCGTTCATTTTCTTGTAGGACTCATTCATTTCCACGTTGGTCTTGATCATTTCCTTGCAGTTCTCATTCATTTCCTTGTAGGTCTTGCTTATTTCCTTATAGGTCTCGACCTTTTCTAGGAGCCTCTTGATAAGTCCTATAACCTTGGTTTTGAAATCCATGTCCAGTCGTTTTTTCCCTCCATTTCTTTCAAATCTGATTTCTTTCCATGTCTCTGCATGGTGGCTGCTTCCCTGAGTTGGTCAATTAGCTTTTTGTGGTAGATGTCTTACAATTGGCTCAGCCTCCCCAATTGCCTGAGGTGGATATGGGCTGCAGAGAGTTGCTGAAGTTAAGCTCAGGTTAATCGTTGTTAGCACTTGGAGGGGTTGACCTCCAGGCCAATTGTCTGTGAAGTTCAGCTGTGCTCAGGTTGGATGGGCGGAGTCTCCGGGCCAAGCAGACAGTGTTAGCTCCGCACTATTCGGCCCCAGGGACTCTGTGCCGGGGGCAATGGCTGCCAGCACCTCTGAGAGAGAGCCGCTGCTGAGCTCCACTGGCTGCCAGGTAATTCAGACTCTCCCCAAATGAGTCTGCACACCCAAGGTCTCACCCAGGGTCACAAAACAAAGCAGTCTGATGGTTTCCCGAATGAGAGAGCAAGTTGCATGTGCTCTCTACGCAGTCATGGTCACACAGCTGCGCTGTTCCCAAGGTCACGTGAAATCCACACAAGCTCACCTTCTCCACAAGCCAGCAAACCCCTGCAGCACCCGAGCTTCAGCGTGCCCTCCCACTGTCCAGTTTTTACCCAGTATAATTGTGAGTTCCCTGGACTTCGCCTAGAGCTGGTGAATCAGTCCAGTGGGATGTCTTTGTCTCCCAGTTCGAGAAAACTGGCCGGTTTTCAGCCACCCGCCCTATCCGCTGGCATGTGCTCCTCCGAACCTCTCTCCGTGCGTATCTTAAGCGCTGTCCTCAGCCGCTCCTCTGAGTCACTGTGTCTTATCTTCACTTTTATTTGTGGGATTTTCACTCGGCCAGCTTTCTGGCGATTCTGGAAGGTGTTTGTTCTTTTGTTAAGTTGTAGTTTTAAAATTGCTGTGTATGATGGCAAGATAGGTGTTTTACCTATGCCACCATCTTGGTTCTCCTGCTAGATACAGATTCTTGAGGGTGCTTACATTTTCTAGGCATTAGGTGATTGCATCCCCATGGCCCCTAGCACAGGTGGTTTGGAGCCACACACTGCCCAGCAGAAAGCAATGGTAAAGCAAGATTAAATGTGCCAATTAAGCCTTAAACATACCTGGAGACAATGGTAAAACTGATGCTGTCCTTCTGTGGGAACATCATGAGAAGGCAGGGCTCTTTGGAAAAGACGATAAGGCTGGGAAAAGCAGAAGGCAGCAGGAAAAGAGGAGAACTAAATGTGAGATGGATTGACTCCATAAAAGAAGCCACAGGTATGAGTCTGCAGGTGTTGAGCAGGGCTTTTGAAGACAGAACACTGTGGACATCACTCATTCATAGAGTCATTAGGGGTCTGAGTGGACTCAACGGCACATAACCTAGCACACACAGATACAGAGAATCTGTGTTGGTTATTCCCAGGAAGAGGGGGAAGAGGAAACAAAATAGATAAAAGGGGTTAATTAGCACAAACTTCCAGGTTAAAAAAAATCACAGGACTGTACTGTACAGTATGGTGACTATTGTTAGTACACAATTAATTCTTCATCACAAAAAAAAAAAACTATGTAAGGTCATGGATTTTAACTAGATTTACTGTGGTGATTACTTCACAATGTATACAAATATTGTACACCTGAAACTAATGTTATGTCTATACCTCACTTTAAAAATTTAAAAATAGCCCTACTGATGTGGCTCAGTGATTAGAGCCTTGACCTGAGCACCAAATGGTTGTAGGTTTGATTCTTGGTCAAGGGTAGGTAACTGGGTTGCAGGTTCAATCCCCGGCCTAGTCGGGATGCATGCGGGAGGCAACCAATTAATGTGTCTCTCTCACATTGATGTTTCTCTCTCTCCCTCCCTCCTTCCCATGTTCTCTAAAAATTAATAGTAAAAATATCTTCAGGTGAAGATTAACAAAAAGTAAACAAAAATTAAAAATAAATAAAGACAAAAAAGAAAACAATATATAATGATTAAGCTCTTTCAGCCATTATTTATAGATGTAAAGCTTCTGCTGCCTATTTGTTCCTTAAAAGAGTCCCAAGGCACTCTCTGGAAGAAAAATCTGAGCTCCCCCAAATGGTGTGTGGCTTTCTGTTCAAGAATGTGCCATTTTTTTACAATAAAATCTCAATCTTGCCCCCAGTGTGGCTGAGGTTAGAGAATGAGCTCATGTACGCGAGTTTGCAATGCCGAAAAAGATACCACTTCGGTACCTGTCAGGAGCATATCCCAAATTCACGGTGGCCCCAAACCTATCAAAATCTTGAGTGTAAAACAATATTTATGGAGGATTGCCTGAAACATGTGCTACCTATCATTCCCTCTGGGTCCCTTGGAATTTATCCCCAAGTTAAATTAGACCTTTCAAGAGAGCAGACTTCCTATACAACATCACTGGGGCCTGCACAAATTGATGGAACTGAATTGCCATTAAAGACCTCTATTGAGAAAAATTATAAGAAAGAGCTTGATGAAGCTCACTGTTTTTGTCAAGGATATTGTTCACTTTAGTACACAGTGTTTATCTCTTTTTTTCAGTATAATATACAATTGTGTCCCTCTTGTCAACATTTATGACACAGAAACTAAGACTGGCACTACTGCCATACATTTTCATTCACTACTAGAAATCTTAAGATGAGTGTAGCTCAGCATTAGTAATACTGCGTGAAGGACTTTAGAGGGTTCATTTCATGACCTAACCTACTTGTGGTCACTTCATTTTCCTTCCTTTACTTTGAATATGTATCATGTTTCTGACTCTTGTTAATTCATTTAATCTCACTGTTTACATTATTGCTACTTTTGAAAAGATGAGATAGAAATAAATTAAAAGTTGTATACACATCTGTGGATTAGTGATTGCTTTCCTTATCAGGTATATATAGCAAATGTGTTCCTATGGCTATGACAAAGTTCTATCTTAAGCCTACAGAAAAGAATGAATTAGACAGTCATTTTAGGCTATACTTTTACTATCACCCTATACAATTTTTGCCAAAATAATAGGTCTCAAAACTTAAAAACAGTTCTTTTATGAACTAGAGGCACTGTGCACAAATTCTTGTATGGGTGGGGTCCTTTGGCCTGGGCTGAGATCGGGGCCAATCAGGAGGTCTGGACAGCCAGGGATAGGGACCGAGGGAGGCTAGCCAGCAGGGAGTGGAGGAGGGGGCACTGCAGGTTAGCCATCCAGGAGAGGTTGGCTGTAGGAGTGCACTGACCACCACCAGTTGTTTGGTCATTTGGTTGCTTAGGCATATATATATATACACTTTATATGAGGGTGCAGACCATTGGTTTTTATTTTGACTTACTTGAAATGGAAGATACATTTCAATTTTTAATCCAAGAAAACTACTTGGTGATACTGTCACTACAATAAATTCCAAGGAAGTTTTAAGCCTGGCCAGTATGGCTTAGTGGATTGAGTGTTATCGCAAACACCAAAAGGTCACTGGTTCGATTCCCAGTCAGGGCACATACTCAGGTGGCAGTCCTGTTCCCCAGTAGGGGCTGTGCAGGAGGCAGCCAATCAATGTTTCTCTCTCATGGATCTCTCTCTCTCTCTTTCTCCTTCTCCCTTCCTCTCTATCTAAAAATCAATAAAAATAAACAAAAAATCAATAAAAACATATTTAAACTATATATTTTTTAATCCAACATAGTTTTAAGACTAAGAAAAATAGAACTTGAAAAACAGAGCACAGCATTTGACATGGTTAGGACTATAAGAATGCACAACACATGAACTAATACTAGTACATGTTTTTCTTCAGCTGGCCATAACAAGTGCCATGGTATCTACTTCTTATAGTATGTTTTAAATTAAATAAATTTACATGTAGCTTTGTAACATGACCTAATATACTTCTCAGCCATGAATTTTCTTTTGCAAGGCAGGAATCACAGTAGTAAGATGGCTTAAGTAAATATTCAGAAATTTATTTCAGGAGACCTAGATTCTAATCCTGACTCTTGTAGGTCACTCTGAGTAGGTCACAACCTGTGTGGACCTTAGCTCTCTCTGTGCCAGCAGATGACAGTGAACATAAATAAGGACCCTTGAACTAAAATCATTCATACTTTCAATGACTAATTATTGAGCACCTGCCATGCTTCAGGTAAACACTGAGACCATAATAAACCCATGTCCTATCTTCATGGATCTATTAGGGTAACATCTACTTAGCTGGTAGATGATATGTCTGTATATAGGGTTGTCTACATTTCTAGCAAACATTGTGTTAGGTCTCAAATGTTAAGGGACATTACTATAAGTATTTTTTAAAAATCTCAATGTTCCAGCTATTATAGTGCTGTTGAAAAACAATATCTAGCATAACCTATTATTGCAACAAATACCAAACATTGTGCACTGACACCCAATTGTATTTACTTCAGTGGTGCTTATCATGCAAAGGGCTTTCCAACTCCACAGCTCTATCATTTCTTCCCCAACACACTTCCCGTCAGTTTCCTCCTATGATTTCTTTTTCGCTTTTTTTTCAGGAAATAAGGACAGATTCTCATTACTTGGGTTAACATTTCCCTCCAACTATGCAGTGATCAGTATCTTTTAGAGATAATGCAAAGAGTACCACTACTATCTTTTACTCCATATATACTTGTTCCTATATTCAAAAAGAGAGCACATTTGAAGATTTCTTAATGTTTGCTTTTGAGAAAAAGTGTGTGTGTGTGTACGTATATAAAATAAAGAGAATCCAGGTGTAATATGGTTGCTATAAAAATGAGTTGGCCCATTATAAATGAAAAAAGAAAAAAAGAATGACTGCTTAAATATAAATACAGCTACAGGAAACTGATTCATACACTAAGGTTGAAATGGAGAGAAAATGGAACAAGATTTTCATTTTCCTTTCATTATTTTGGAGCTTGAAAAGAAAAACAGGAAGCGAGAATCTGTCCGGGAATGCAACTGGATTTTCACAGTAAGCCCAGATAGGATAAAGCCTAACATCTGCAATTGGAGAAATGTCTTTTATCATTTCTGTAATGTATATTTTAGCACATGAGGCGATGCTTTTTATGTCTCTTGCAATGAGAAGCCTTATGCTGTCCACTAAAGCCGTCATTTTCCCCCAGAATGACCTGGCAGCCGGTGGAAAGGACAAGATGGGCTGCCTGACTGATTACACGCCAGGAATATTTATGTAATGTCTTGATAGCAGCAAATACCGAGAAGAGGATACAGGAGATAAAGTGATGGAAGCTGGCCTGACTTAAGCCTCGTGTAATCCCTAGCATCTCCTAAATCATAAGGTAAGATTAGTCAGAGATAAAAACTCTTTGCTGCCTGAAATCCTGCATTTTCCTTTTGAGTAGACTATAGAATTTAGAGAATTTGTGACGTGACCTATCAAAGATATCACTTTTAAGTCCCAGACCAAGTTAATAAACATTACAGACAATTAGAATTATGTTTTTTTTTTTACTGTTATTGATTTTTAAAATGTTTTTATTGATTTCAGAGAGAGGAAGGGAGAGGGAGAAAGGAATAGAAGCATCAATGATGACAATCATTGATCGGCTGCCTCGTGCACACCCCCTACTGGAGATCGAGTTTGCAACCTGGCAATGTGCCCTAACCAGGAATGGAACCAGTGACCTCCTGGTTCATGGTTCAACACTCAACTACTGAACAATACCAGCTGGGCCTGTTGAGTTACTTCCCCCTCAGGTTCACATGGTGAGTGGTTGAGTGCCACACTAAATGATAGTTACATCTCAACAGGCCAAAGCTTAAGAAATGCTTTTCCCCTCACTTCTGACATTTTACTGACTTCCATTTCAAATGCGAAAAGGAGACTTTTTGTTTGTTTGTTTGTTTGCTTTAAGTGTGGAAAAAATAAGGCATTATTCTGGCCTCTTCAAATTGCCTCCATTTTTACCTTTAAGGAAATAAGAAATCTTTTATATTTTTTTTCCTGTAGACCAGAAATAATATTATAGAAAGCTTCATGCAATATAATGTGTGTTTTTTTAAATCTATATGAACAAGTATGATTCACAATGATATTCAGAGAACTCAGAGAACTGGGTGTTATGCAAATATATCATTATGATAAGCCTCTTTGATATAACTTTGATCACCATTGGATCCCTGCATTGTAATGTATTTAACAACAGCTGCTATGTAGCCCAATTCTTTTATTGCCATGGAATGTGGATATTCTAGCTTTAAGTCAAAGTGGACTCTGCTGTGATGAATCGGCCTGAATTCTCTCTCCAGGACCCAAATAGTTTTATTTATTAGATTTCTCCCCCAGTGAAAGATACAGCTAAGGAGAGCATTACTCTCTGTTAAATTTAAGAAGCATGTAATGTAACATATCAAATCTACGGTGAGTAAAAGCAGAGAGAAATTCTCTTCATTTCTTTTACTAACACGTGGTCTATTGCCTAGCAAAAATACTGTGCCTCAGGAACAATAAAATATACATGTTTAGGAGTGCTACTAACATTTAAATATGTATAACAATTCAGGCACAAGAAAAGGTACTGCAGCAAAGCTGACACTTTCTCACCCATGATCCTCTAGCATTGGGTGTTTAATGTCAACCCTCAAAAAATACATGGGCAGGAGCTATAGGTTCACCTAAAAGTAAAATATATATATATATAACTAAAAAAGCAAATCACAACCCATAGCTGGCTCCAAAGAGTGAGAATTAAAGAGAAAAATCTTGTTTCTGTTTGAATTTTGTTCAGAATTGTCTGTTTGGGTTTAGTAGGTGAGGAATGAAAAAAAAATAATAAAAATTTAATTTGAGCTTCAGAGTTTAAAATGTTGAACATTTTCTTAAAGCCAATACAATTTTATTAAACTAAACCAAAATCACAATATAATAATTCACAACATCCATTTTTTATAGTTTAATACAGATCTAGAAAAAATTCAATTGCATTTTCCATCAGGAAGTTGACCTAATGAAGAAGTGTAGGGATGACTGTGGATTGTGAACCCAAAGTTGCTGTAGGTCAGCAGGGCCCACAATGAGGAAGAAAATCTGGGTGTGGAAAGGAATAGAACAAGACAGACTGGAATCTGCAAAGACAAAGTTAAATCAAGGAAGCCACTGGAATGGGTGTCTGTCTTTCAACACTTGTAACCCCAATTATACTGGTGACTTACAGACGAAGCTGGTAACATTCATAACAAATGCCTGGCCTGGGACCAGAGAAGCTTAAAGAGGAGAGCTGGCAAAGCTGTAAGCATAGATGACACCTGACTCCAAAAGATGAACCAGCAATTCAGCATTATACTCCCTATTTGTTGTCATCTAGCTGGGGTATGATAAAGTCTTCAAAAGACCATTTCTCCACTCTATGTGGTTTCTAATAGCTATTATAGGGAGTTTTTTTTAAAAAAAAGCATTTTCCAGGTAAATAGCTACATACCAAGTTATGAGGATATGTCCGTTTGTTACAAAAGCAAAACATCATCTGGAACAGCAGCTAGTCCTGGAGTTAACACCTGATTAAGGATATATTAATCCACTGTCATTCTCTAAGACCTGTATGTGTGCTGTACAAGCCAGCATGCAAGTTGTACAAGGATGTGAGATATCATTTTTCAAGTGCATAATAGTGGCCACATTATCTACAATCACTTCAAATGTGTACTATTGTCTTTGACTTACTATTTTGGTAGCTAGAAGTTCTAGGGGCTACTACCACTTGGGCTTTCTTATCAAAATAACCACTACTGCATCAGCCAGGGGACTGATTTGGAAACTGACAATTGCTGAGTATGCCTAATCTGACTATGCATTCCTAAACTGGAGAAATAATTACATAATGGATTCAAAGACCCATTAGCCCACTCATATTAAAATCAAAACTCTACTGATTACCTTGCATTCATGAGCCCCTTCTCTGACTAAACCACAATGGCATTTGAGCTTTCTCAGAATAAGTGTCAGTTATGAGACCAGGGTCTAGTAGTTTCCAAAAGCTCTGTTTATTCCCCTTCTTCAATTTATCATTCTGATAAATTGAATAGATCCTTTAAGGAATGAGATTTTGAGTATAAAATATTGGCTATGTCAAAGGATCCTTCCTCAAGAGAACCTGGCCTCTCCTTCATTCAAAGGACTCTGGGTCTAGAAACTGGCTCATATTTGGGAATTGACTGAGAGAAAGTGACTCTATTGTTATTCAAGTCAGACTTTTGTTCCCAGGCTTAGAGTTTGCACTTAAATAACTCAAGTGAGACTATAGGAGGCTGTAAAACTGTATCAGTTTTACAGACACCATGATCATCAAAGATCTTTCTGTCTCTCTACAGGTCAAACTCTGATTACTGTTTTAGCTCTGTTGTCCAATATGGTAACTACAGTCGCCTTGCTTCTGGCAATTAAGTGCCACTTTATGGTCCCTGCAGCACAGGAATCTCATCATCCCCTCTGAATTCAAGAAGTCCAGTTTGATGACAGCATTTCTACTGTCAGTCCTGACCTGTGGATAATAGCACTACTGTGCTTGCCAAGGACAGTGAGCTCCGTGAATAATATATTTCTTAGAGCTTAATGAAGAAAGTATTATCTAGGCCCTCTTGTGATACATAGTTCAGGGTTGAGTGTATAGGTCTTACATTACAAATACACTCTTGCATTATAATCTTCCTAGGTCTTTGATATCTTCCTCTACAGTACATCAACGAACTCCTGAAATTTCAACTTTAATTAAGATCAACTTTTGGCCCACATTTTAGTAAATTAACACAGCAAATTCTTAGAGCCACCTAGCTGCTTAAGCTAAAAGATTAAATCCAGACTCTCTGCTAGTTCATGCATATCAACAAATTCACCCCATTCCAAGCTTATATTTCTCCTGCATCATTACAACTATCTTAGAATTCATTTTTATACATGTGCCCCAGGCTCTGTCAATATAAGCTGATAAATCTTGCAAATATCTTGGTGTGTATAGCATGATTTCCTGTGTCATATTTTGTACCTAACCCCCAGGGTTGGCCCCAGGATTTCAGTCTGGATACAGATCCAGAAGATATTGGATAGAAATAGGTGCTAAAAGGGACCAACAATGCTCTGTAAAGCTTTTACCTCAAAGGAGGCTTCATGTTCTTTAAAGAAGTGGAAACTAAACTCCACAGACAATGGATTTAAAACCTCTTCTTCTAGCAAAGGAGGCTCAGCAGAATTTAGGAGTCCAACATCATTAGTTTTATTGGGACCTGTCCAGATGTCCCCATATCAACTTTTGGTTTCCACTTCTTCCAAATCAATGTAATCAACATAAATAAATTCGGTGAGGTAGTAAATTCATTTGCATTGAAATTCAGGCAACTTCAGGACTAGACTTCGGGTTTGGTTTTCAGCAACCTGAGCCCTGAGTTTACAGCAAATAAGAGTTTATTTTCAGACAGTTATAGATGCATTGTAGTGCATTCCATGAGTCTTGACGCTTGAGATCACCATTTTATTTTTTCCAGTACCTCCATACACTTAGAAGTAGCCCAGTGTCTAGCAGAAAACTGTGCACCGGTTACCAGTCCCAGGTGGGGACTCCAAACACTTCTGCCCATTGCATGTGGTATCAAAGCAGCCAGGGAAACACAACAGTCAAGCACTAGAGATAATAATGCTTTACTCACATAGACAGGAGACAGAGCAAGATCAGCTCCAATAGTCAGCATTGGTCCTCCGACCTGTGGGTCTCTCCTGGCAGCCAACTCAGGACAATTCATTCACACGCATGCCTCGTATGCCTCAGTCAAAGGATCCCATCCCTTCCTCTCAAAGGACAGGATATAGGTTTGGCCAGGTTTCAAACAACAGAGAAAGACATTCCCATATAAGATGATAAGCCCGGCACAGGTGGTATGAGTGCTTTGTCTCCTGGGAAGAAAGTGTCCCAGGCCCAAGGCCCATTTCTACAAGGCTGAGTAGGGTCATAGGACTGTATGTACCAAACTGTCTTTTCCAGCACCACGCATCAGCATTCTGTCATAGTGTGTCATGAACTACTAGCATCTCTAATGCTGCTAAATTTCATCAGATCAAAAAAATACTGTCAGCTAATCTAGACCAATACAGAGACCTCCATCCTCAAGGCTGTGCTCTTATGAAAACTCAAAAAATGTCATATTTGGCACTACTGCGTGAGAATTAAAGGGGAGGGAGAAAGGGAGAGGGTGGATGAGTGGGAAGAGATCAACCAAAGAATTTATATGTATACATGCATAATCTATGGACTCAGACAATGGGGTGGTGAAGGCCTGACGTTGGGGGAGAAGTGTGAGCTTAAAGAGGTCAATGGGGTGGAACAAGGGGACATATATTTTCAACAATGAAGATTTTTTAAACAGGGGAGCCTGCTTCTATTTTGAATTTTGTTCAGAATAATCCATTCTACTCAGCAGGTAGAGGTTAAAAAACAGAAATTAATTTAAACTATGAAGTACTGATGTAGAACATAGTCTATTCAATTAAGCAAAAATATAAACAATGTTTAAAATTGCCAATGTTTTCTTTATTATAAAGTTCAAGTTTTGAAAGAACTATAAAATGATAGTTTTCAATATATTAAATGTTAGCATTACTGATTATCTTGAGTGCTGTAGACCAAATCCTAAAAGAAAGTAAATGAAAAGGGGAAGCAATTTTCAGAGGGCAATGCATTTGATGAAGCAGAGCATATGGTCTAAGTGGCAATTAATACAAGCCCTATGGAATAATATTTGCCTATATGTGTGTGACAAAACTTACTTTTCCACATCATTTTATTACAACGAAGCACATTTGCTGCAGAAGTTAAGTGTACTGTCAGCCAGCAAAGTCAATGATTAGTATCTTTGCATATGTCAGAATAGAATTTTTTTCCTCTTCTGCTTCTCCAGCTTTTAGAGGCAAGGTTAAAAAATCCTCTTTGAGATTCCTTTTAAGCTTATTAGCTGACATGTAATGATTATCAGATATTGCATTGGAAAGTGATTAGGCATTTTTTTCAAATCCTGAAAAACTCTTATCTTCAAAACCGAAGAACAGAATTGAGTGTGGTTGTCCAAATGATGCTGTCCTTAATGTTACATCAGGCACTGGCATCGAACTCATTCCTTCAAGGGCCCTACTCACAGTGCCAAACAAATGCTGGCAGGTTCCTCGAAGCTCCCTCTTTCTAGGTATAGATCCCTGAACTAGTGTCAATGTTTACACTGTGACTTGGCTCCTTGCAAATGCACTCTTCTAATGCACCTTATTTATCAACAAATGAAATGTCCCAGTGAATTATATCTGCTATGTCAATACCTTTCTACAAGATAGATATCTTTCACTCCATTCATTTTGTTTATAAATGCAAATTGTGCTTAAGTCTATTTTTTTTTAA
The DNA here is from genome assembly GCA_027563665.1 of Antrozous pallidus. Lineage (NCBI taxonomy): Eukaryota > Metazoa > Chordata > Mammalia > Chiroptera > Vespertilionidae > Antrozous > Antrozous pallidus. The sequence goes on along the minus strand of CM050521.1, from coordinate 56,572,341 downwards.
AGGACACTAGTGGAGGAACCAAGATAGTGGCATAGGTAAACACCTATTTTGCTGCCCCACACAACAATTTCAAAACTACAACTTAACAACAGAATGAACATCATCCAGAATCACCAAAAAGCTGGCTGAGTGGAAATTCCACAAATAAAAGTAAAGATAGGACACTGTGACTCAGAGGAGCAGTGGAGGGCAGAGTTGAGGATACACATGGAGTCAAAGTTACAGAGCTGTGGATGTGCGAGTGGATAGGGTGGGTGGCTGTATACCCAGCTGGTTTTCCCAATCGGGAAGACAAAGGTATCCTACTGCACTGATTCCCCAGATCCAGGCGAGGTCCAGGGAAGCCACACCCATACGTGGTGAAACTGGACAGTAAGGAGGAAGTGCACTGAAACTCAGGTGCTGCAAGATGTCCACGAGCTTGCGGAGAGGACGCATGGGCCCATAGGGAGGATTCATGACTTGCTCTCTCGTTCGGGAGAAAAAAAAAAGAGAGAAGGGAGACCACCAGACTGCATTGTTTTGCAACCCTAGGTGAGATTTTGGGTGTGTGGACTCATTTGGGGAAAAGCTGAATTATCCAGCAGTGGATAGAGCTCGGTGGCAGCTTTCTCTCAGAGGTGCAGCCATTGCCACTCAACACAGAGACCCAGGTGCCACATAGGGCGAAGCTGACAGGAAATCAAGGCTGCCTGCTCAGCACAGAGACTCTGCCTATCCAACCTGAGCACAGCTGACCCTCACAGCCAATTGGCCTGGAGGTCAAACCCTCCTAGTGCTAACAACAATAATCTAGGCTTAACTTCAACAAGACTGTACAACCAATAAAGGGTTGCACAAAGAATATCCACCTCAGGTAACTGGGGAGGCTGAGCCACTGTCCCTTAGAGGACATCTGCCACACAAAGCTAATTGATCAACTCAGGGAAGCAGCCACCATACAGAGACATGGAAAGAAATCAGATGTGAAAGAAATGGAGGACAAAAAAGACTGGACATACAGTTCAAAACCGCAGTTATAAGTTTTTTCAAGAGGCTCCTAGGGAAGGCCGATGAACTTAATGAAACCTTTGAGGAAATGAATGAGACCCTTGATATGAATGAGGCCCTCAAGTATAGGAAAGAGACCGTTGAGGATAAGAAACAGGACCAACTAGAAATTAAGCATATATTGACTGAAATAAAAAATATAATACAAAGACCTAAAAGCAGTCTAGAGGACTGCAAGAACCAAGTCAAAGATTTGAAATACAAAGAAGCAAAATCCACTCAGGCAGAAAAGCAAGAAGCAAAAAGAGTTAAAAAAATTGAAGATAGTGTAAGGAGCCTCTGGGACAACCTCAAGCATACCAACATTTGAATTATAGGGGTGCCAGAAAAAGTGAGAGAGCAAGATAATGAAAACCTATTTGAAGAAATAGTGACCGAAAACTTCCCACACCTGGTGAAAGAAATTGACTTAGGAGTCCAAGAAGTGCACAGAACCCCGAACTATAAGAATCCAAAGAGGACTGCACCAAGATACATCATAATTAAAATGCCAAGAGCTAAAGACAACGAGAGAATATTAAAAGCAGCAAGAAAAAAACAGTTAGTTACCTATAAGGGAGCACCCATATGATTGTCAGCGGATTTCTCAACAGAAACGATGCAGACCAGACAGGAGTGGCAAGAAATATTCAAAGTGATGAATAGCAAGAATCTACAACCAAGATTACTCTACCCAGCAAAGCTATCATTCAGAATTGAAGGTCAGATAAAGTGCTTCACAGATAAGAAAAAGCTAAAGGAGTTTAACACCGCCAAACCAATATTATATGAAATGCTGAAAGGTATTGTTTAAGAATAGGAAGAATAAAAAGGTAAAAATAAAAATTATGAACAACAAATTCACATCTATCAACAAATGGATCTAAAAATCAAGTAAATTAAAAATCTGATTAACAGGATAAACTGATAAATATAACAGAATCATGGGCATAGAGAGGGAATGGACTGAGAATTCTTGGGGAGAAAAGCTGTGTGGGAGGTGCAGCAAGAGACTAGACAAAAATCATACACCTATGGAAGAGGACAATAGTGAGGAGGTAAGGGCAGAAGGTGGGATGGGTACAGGATGGAGGGGAGCTATGGGGGAGAAAAAAGCGGAACAATGTAATTAATAAACTGAACAATAAAGATAAAAAATAAAAAAAATAATAAAAAGGACACTAGTGCATTCACAATGTGTTCACATTACACTAGTTTTTTTGATCCTTTCAACCTTTTCAAAAATTAATTTTCACTGAACTCCCTCAAAGTAGGGTCACGTTTTAAGACTGCAAGATTAGTAAAGTGTAAGGTCCCATTGCAAAGTCAGTATTAAAAAAAGCAAAGATTATCAAATTAACTAATTTCTTTGCCCTTTGGGAGACCTTAGATGTGCCCCTTTCCCCTCCCACCAAGTCAAAGACCCATCTCACTTCCATAAGAGCCTCAATCCCACCAGGTCCGATGCTAATGAGGAAGAGAAGTCCTTCATCTCAGCCTCGAAGCAGAACAGACATCTTGCAGGTTTATTATCATGATAAAGGTCAACAAAGGTCTTTGTAAAAATTGGCATGCAGGAAGGTGTAGCTCAAGAGGATCGGAGAGCAAGGATGTTCAAATGTTCATAATCCTGCAGTTATTAAACAAGAGAGAGGCATTGCCAATGCATTTAACTTTTAAGTCTCTTTAGTTTCTTTTATTCAAAAACAGGCTCCTTCAACTTGTATGTAGAAATATATAATACATACAGAAAGGTCTTAAAATCATGGATATATGACTCGATGAAATCTCAAAAATCCAAAACACTTGTGATCATTATCCACAACAGGAATCAGAATATTAGCCCTAGCCAGTTTGGTTCGGTGGATAGTGTTGGCCTGCAGACTGAAGGGTCCTGGGTTCAAATCCGGTCAAGGGCACATGCCTGGGTTACAGGCTTGATCCCCAGTAGCGGACATGCAGGAAGCAACCAATCAATGATTCTCTCTCATCATTGGTTTTTCAATGTCTCTTTCTCCCTCTCCTTTCCTCTCTGAAATAAACAAACAAACAAACAAACAAATAAATAACAGGAAGGAAGGAAGGGAAACAGAGCATTATCAGAATCTGAAAATTTCTCTTATTTTACATCATCATAGCTACCCTGGTTGCCAAGGAGCCAGTGCCCGAATATTTTACATAGTTGAGTTCTATAAACTACTTATTGCAGACCAGTATACATACTAAAGGGATATCAATTATACATTACTGAGCTCAAAATATATCCAAACTTATACCACTTCTTGACATTCCACCCTGCTACTACTCATGCCTGGAATTTTACAATCACCTCCCAACTAATAATTCCTGCTCTCTTCTTCCCCCTTCAGAATACTCTTGAACTAGTAGCTAAGGTGAATTTTTTGATGAATATCCCATTAAGTCATTCAGAGTATATAATTCCACCCATAATAGCAATGTTTCTTAATCTTTGTTGCACATTGAGTAACTTGTAAACTTCCAATGCCTACATACATTCCCCCAGAGGTTCTAATTTCATTGGTCTGGGATGTGTCCTGAACTCCCCAAGTAATTATAATATATGGACTTGTGATGACTTCAAAGCCCAAAGTGAGGTCTACATTACCTCCCTGATTTCACCTCTTCCTCACACAATCCCAGACAACATGTGCTTTAATACAATCATTGAGGACAACAGACAATCTCCTACCCCTTGATCTTCCTTCTTCCTAGGTTGTTTCACCACAGATAGATAGCTCCTTCACTTGTTTTAGATCTTGACATAAAAGTCTATGTCTCAGTGACCCTTCACTGCCACCCTGGCAATTTATACTTCCTTTTCTGATTTATATTTCTAGCAGCAGCAATAATCACTAGCCATCATATACATTCTATATTTCTCTCCACAAGAACAGGGCTTTTGCTTGTTTGTTCAGTGCACAGGGAGTACCCATCACATAGCCAGAGCTCAAGAAATGATTATTAAATAAAAGAATGTTTAAACTAATGAACACTCTATTAATAAGCTTTGAGTCAGCTTCTAACAGCCAATAATGGAACATCCATTGTGATCTTAAGCATTAAGTGCATTCTAAACCAAAACTGGTTACATAAAGAAGGAGTAATTTATAGAAAAATAGTGATATCCTTTCTATATCTTATGCTTCAGACAAAAGAAATCCCTAGAGAAAAGTCATATTTTCTTTCAAGAAGCATTTAGAGCTTTCAGGACTGTCAGGCATCTAAAAGCCTCCAGAAATTTTATATAGATACTAAGGGCCCAGTGCATGAAATTTGTGCACTGGGGGTGGGTGATCACTCAGCCCAATCTTCCCACTCACACATACTGGGAGCCCTCAGGGGATGTCCTACTGACCACTCACCCCCAGCCTGCCCAAGGCCTAAAGCCTCTGGCCCAGGCTTTAGACCTTGGGCAACCAGCCATCGCTCTGCTTGGCTCAGCCCTGGCCTTAGCCCCGGCCACCAGTGGCAGTCCGGCCCTGGGGGCCGTGTACTCGCTGCCTTGGCTCTGCCCCCCTGCCCTCCTCAGCCCAGGCCTTAGCCCCGGCTGCTTGCTACTGCCTGGCCCCAGGGGCCACGCACTCACCACCGGCCACTTCGGCTCCACCCCCTGGGGCAGCACGCTTGCCGCCCCCTCCTCGGCTCTGCCCCTGGGAGTCGCATGCTCGTCGCCGGGCACCTCAGCTCCAGTCCAGGCCTTAGCCCCGGCTGCGTGCGACCACCTGGCCCTGGGGGCCACACACTTGCCACCGCTACCTCGGCTCCGCCCTGGAGGCCGCCTCGGCTCTGCCCCCCTGACACAGGCTTTAGCCCCGGCTGGCTCCACTCCAGCTCCTGATTGGCTGGTGGGTGTGGCTTGTGAGTATAGTGAAGGTATGGTCAATTTGCATATTACTCTTTTGTTGAATAGGATATATGCATGCACTAGTGGCCAGGTGCATGAATTTATGCACATTGAAAGGAAATTAATTAGAAGAAATATTTTAATATTACTATTTGCCCATTCTGTATAATAGAAGTGTAAACCAAATTCATGATCAACAATGACAGATTGAAACACATGCATGCGATTGGCACCAATGAGAGCTTTATATGTATCGGGCATGCTCGAGTCAACTTAGCCTTTTATGGATATAGAATAAACTTGCTTAATTAAACCTGCTTTCTGATTTAGCTAAACTTTTTCTAGCCCATTGAAGCATTCCAACTTCTCTTTCAGGTAACTGACAGCAACACAGCAGTAAATATCAACACGAAGCAGATGATTATTATTATAGATCACACAGGGAAAACAAAGGGTAAAATATTTTACTGCAGCATATTTAACATTGCATGAGAAAACCTGAAATAATTTTCAAGGTCTACCATTTCTTACTTCTTTTCAGTTGGGTCAAGTTTCTAAACTTCCTAAATCTCCTATTTACTTACTCCAGAAGTTCTGTGAGGATCAAATGAGATGAGGTATGGGAAAACACTTCACCAACATTTGGTTAAAATTTGAAATGCTTGCACCTGGCTATAAAACAAGTCATGTTCCTGGCTAAAGAAACTGCAAGGAGGGTAGTTGCTAGGGAGAGGAAGCTGGGCATTGCTATGTGACATTATTATCCAGCACCCACAGCAATCATTTCTGAGCTGGGATGGGCTTTGGGCCGCATTTTGCACCTTGGGGTCTCGGCAGTGTTGGCTTCAATTAGCTGGGGTGTCACTCTGAGGGGGTGGTGGGGCCTGTGTCCCACTTGGGGGAAGCTGAGTGTTGCTTTGTGGGTGCCAGTTCTGCAGTGTCACTGCACATCATGGCAGCTCCTGCATTAAGCATCTACCCCCTGTGGTCAGTGCACATTATAGCGACTGGTTGGATGGTTGGATTCTCAGCATATTAGCCTTTATACATATAGGAGAGGCCTGGTGCATGAAATTTGTGCATGGGTAGGGTCCGTAGGCCTGGCCTGTGATCAGGGCCAATCTGAGGAGCAACTGGTGGTGTGATTGGGGCTCCCACTCACACCCTTGTTGGCTGGCCTGGTGCTACCCACTCGCTGGCCCTGTCACCCTGCTGTCACTGCTGCTTGGGTCATGCGAACTGGGGACAGCTCCTGTGTTGAGCATCTGCCTCCTGGTGGACAGTGTGCATCATAGCAACTGGCCGTTCTGCTGATCATTATGCTATTCAGTCAATTTGATTTGAATATTAGGGTTTTAGATAGGTAGATAGATATATAGATGTCTTTCATGTATATATGAAATGGGTAATAGGTTGGCTTTAACCTCTCTCTTGTATATACTGGTATATACACACACACACATACATGCATAGGTGGAAAAATGTAGGTTAATAAACCTATCTAATAAAAGAATAATATGCAAATTGACCATCATTCCAACACACAAGATGCCCATGTGGTCAAAGATAACTGCCCCCATGTGGACACAAATGGATGCCACAAGATGGCCAGCAGGAGAGGGCAGTTGGGAAGGACCAGGCCTGCAAGAGAGGGCAGTTGTGGGCAATCAGGCCAGCATAGGAGGGCAGTTGGGAGGGACCACGCCTGCAAGAGAGGGCAGTAGGAGGCGATCAAGCCTTCAGGGGAAGGCAGTTAAGGGTGACCAGGCTGGCATAGGAGAGTAGTTGGAGGGGATCAAGCTTATAGGGGAGGACAGTTAGGGATGACCAGGCATGGAAGGGAGGGCAGTTAGGGGTGACCAGGCCTGCAAGAGAGGGCAGTTAGGGGAAAACAGGCTGGCAGGGGAGTGGTTAGGGGGTGATCAGTCTGGTGGGCAGAAGTGGTTAGGGGCAAATCAGGAAGACAGGCAGGCAGGTGAGCAGCTGGGAGCCAGCAGTCCTGTATTGTGAGAGGGACTAAATGGGCAGTTGGATATCCCTCAAGAAGTCCCAGATTGGAGAGGGTTCAGGCTGGGCTGAGGGATACACCCTCCCCCCCAACTCCCACACAAATTTTGTGCACCAGGCCTCTAGTAATAAATAACACAATAATTAATTAATTAATAATAATACAAGAATGAACTCTGTTTTGCATACTCACAACTGTAAACCTACTTATTGCCAACTACTATATATTTCTTGTAACTCACTCATCTTGGGTATTAGAAACCACTTAATATATGATTATGGAAATACACTATTTTGCAATGATTGCATTAAAGCACATGGCATGACATCTATCCCAACCCTGAACTCTCAACTGTCTCAACAGGACTTTTCTAGAGCAATATAGCACCTTGATTCCATTTCTATTTTCCCCAAGGAATAAAATTCTGAAATAAGAGCTCCTGAGATTTCTACCCTGCCTAAAATATAAGGCTAAAATATTCTCTGAACAAGCTGGGGAGAGAGAGAGAGAGAGAGAGAGAGAGAGAGAAAAGAGAGGAGAGAGGAGAGAGGAGAGAGACTCATTAGTAGAGCAGAAAAAGAACAGATCAGCAAATAGAAGGCAATTTCCAGCTGTACCCGTAAGCATTGCTGATAAGAACTAAGTCACAATTCCATTGGGCCCAAGCTTTCTGCTTGTTCAAAGGCGCTAACACACTGTTCAGCACCACTTGCCTCAGAGACAGTGAAATTCCTGAGGCTTATATTTGAAAAAAAAATTATTATGAGTCTCTTGATACTTCAGTGTTTTTATTGTTATCACTGTTAATAATGAAAACCAAACTGTGATCCTTTGTAGTTCGGATGCCCACACTAACATAATACCCAATCTACCTAAGTATTGTAGAAGTCCTGGTAATCTCAATAAATATTTGGTTAAATCATAAAACTCTCAGTTCTGAATTCCCTTCTACTTCCTGCATTCATCTTCGTATAGGAATTTCTAGTTATAAAAATAACATTAGAAGAGGCTTCTCAAATTTGAATTTCCACATAAATTTTGTTTTAGTGATTAAAAATATTCATTCAGCCAAACTATAAACCAGACAATGTATTTTGCTTCATTTTTCTCTTCTCATGCTCTCATGAAAATCTTATTTTCTAATATCCTATCAGAATGTTCTACTACATAAATAATTTACAGCATAAAAAATAACCAAATGTTCATCATTTAAAATTCATCATTGCTGGTTAGGATGTAGAGAAAAGGAAATGCCTTGTGCACTGTTGGTGGAAATATACAGCCACTATGGAAAGCAATGTAGAGGTTCCTCTAGAAATTAAAAATAGAGTTTAATCCTGATTCAGCAATTCCACTCCTGGGTATATAAAGGGAAGCAGAAACTAGTACCTCAAAGAGGTATTTGTACTCCCATCTTCACAGCAGCATTACTCATGGTAATCAAGGTATGAAACAACCTCAACAGCCATCAACAAATTAATAAAGAAAATATGGTATATATGCAACAATGTTATATTATTCAGCTTTAGAATAAAGAAATTCTGTCATTTGTAACAACATGGAAGAACCTGGAGGACATTACGCTAAGTGAAATAAGCCAGATGAAGAAAAATACCACATGGTATCATTTCTATGTGGAAACTTTAAAAAATAAATAAACAAAATACTTTAAAAATCTAAATTCATGGAAACAGAGTAAAAGAGTAGTTGCCATGGGGTCGGAGGCTGGGAGAAGTGGGTAGAGGCTGGTAAAAAGGTATAAACCTGTGTTATGACATGAATGAACTTTGAGATCTAAGGTGTAGCATGGTGACTATAGCAAGGCGATGACTGTATTGTATAATTGACATTTTCCTAAGAGACTAAAACTTAAATGTCCTTCCCTCCAAAATGTAAAATAATGAGGTGATGAATGAGCCCTTTAACTCAATGGAGGATTCCTCTCACAGTGTTTAGGTGTATCAAACTTTAGCCCAGCCAGTGTTGCTCAGTGTTTGAGCATGAACCCAGGAAAGAAGAAATCACTGATTCGCACATGCCCAGGTTGGTGGCTCGATCCCCAGTAGGGGTTGTGCAGGAGGCAGCTGATCTGATTGAAGATATTTTTTTTTATCTCCCTCTCCATCTCCCTCTCTCTTTCTCTCCCTCAAAAAAAATCAATAAAGTCATATTTTTTTTTGAAAAGACATACACTTTAACTATCTGAGAGATTTATTTGTCAACTATTTCTCAATAAATTTGGGGAAGTAAAATGAAATAAAAAGTATTGATCTATCAAGTACACATCTTATATGGGAGTGGGTCATAGCTCCCTAAAACAATTCCAGTACCATAAAAAATCACTGATCATGATCACCATAACAAATATAATAATAATTAAAAACTTTTGCAATATTGTGAGAATTACCAAAATGTGACACAGAAATGCAAAATGAGTGAATGCACTGAGAAATTTGCTCTTGGGTTGTCATAACCTTCAATTTGTAAAAACAAAACAAAAACAGAAAAACACAGGCAATATCTGCTAAATGCAAATGCAATAAAACGAGGTATGTCTGTATTATGTATACAGAACAGACTTGGAGAAATAGTGCAGTAAGGCATTTATTCAAAAGCATTTAATGAAGACCTACCATGCTACAATCCTTATCTGACTCCCAGGGACATGATGAACAGAGTGCCTGCCCTGGAGAAAGAGTACTGAGTGTAGGGGAGAGTGATATCCATAAACTAGATCGCTACACAATATGAATGTTATTTTAGACATATGTGCAAGTAGATATGGTAACACAGCAGAATAAATGTTGAGTTGGGGCTAATTCTTTGAAAATGGTAATCATTGTAAAGCATATTCCAAGACAATGTATTATTTTTCAATAGGGTATTGTAACATTTAAAAACTGATTAAGACTTTATCTCCAGTTTCTCATTTACACGTAGGAGAAAACTGAGGCTCAGGCAAGCACTTTATTTACACAAGTTAGTGATAGAGTCCAGACCAAACCTTCTTGACATCTAGTCCAAAGCTGAGGGCATTTTGTTAATTATGTCACGTCATAGTACCATAGACTTATGACCTGGAGAACCGTAAGATAATAAATCTGTATTGCTCAAACTACCAACTTTTTAGTAATTTGCAACAATATTAATAGAAAATTAGTACAATTGTGTTTTTAATACAATATACATAAGAATACTCAAAAGAAAGATGATATGATATGTTTGTAATAAAGGAAAATGCTATTACCAAAATCAAACATTAACTGTTTGCTGTTTTTGATTGGAGAGGGGGGTGGATGCTGTGTAGACCCTGCCTAATTTGAGGAGGGGTTGGTGAAGGAGGAGAGACCTGATTGACCAATTGGCAAACATAGATTGTCATTGCATGATGCTAAAGACCAGTACCCTCTGAGACTCAGGCAAGTCCCTGCTTCGAGGGTTCCAGAGTTTTGGATGCCTTCCTTAAAATTCTGTTAAGTTCTCTTGCATTATCATTGACTGGTGGGTGCTGGCAGTGCCATCAGAGCAGGATGTGTGAGCTGGATGGGCAGGCATCTATGAAAGCCCTGACTCTGCTTCTGTCCTGTGAAAGTTTAGGCCCCTCTACAGCATGGAGTCCACTGCAGGCACAGAGGACCTCCAGTGAGGATTCACTCACACCTTTGGGTGATATCACACCTGTGGAGCACCCCAGTTCTATGATCTCTCCCACTCACTGCTGTGGCACACATCTGAGGCGTCTCACTCAGGTCTCCCAATGAGAGAATTCAGGGATGTGAGCTACTTCAGGTCCACATGTACTGACCATACTTTGTTCTTGCTGGTTGGTATTCCAACAATGCCACCTCAGTCTATAAAACTCAAAGGTGATGGGTGCCTCATATATCTCCCATGGCAACATGGTGTATACCTCACCGTCTGCCTACAGCCAATTTTTCCCCTTCTCCACCGAAGGCTTTTTGACCAACATCCACAAATCCTTCATTGATTGCCTTTCTTGCTTCTAATCAGGGTGACATCATGCTCTCTCCTGCAGGTCTTATCCCAGGTGAGGGATGAACATTTCTTCTCAGCATCTCTGCTATCCTCTCACTGGTGGCAGTATGGGGAAGACAGGAGTTCACAGAAGACAGGTGAGGTCAGCATGAAAAGAGATTACTTTCTAGGGATGCAGTGATTGCATCATACAGAATTCAAGAAAAGATATGGTTGGGAGATGTGTTATTCTATATCTATTCCATAAGCTTTTGAAATATAAAAGTAGTATGTCCAGAAAATGAAATATGTATTGTTCACATTTTTGTGCATACCCTGCAGGGATGTCTTGCATTTATGATCATTATAAAGGAAGCACAATAGGAACCAAGCCAGTATTCACAGGTGGCATGATGCAGTGTCATGAATAATACTGTAACCAGCACATAACATCAGGAAACTGCAGAAGCAAGAACTGCATTGTTTCAGCACAAACAGAGCCATGACACCGTAATAACAGCTTTGTCACCTCTTTCTCCTAGTAAGATATGGAATTAGTCAGGAACATTGCATTTCACCTGAACAGCTGGGTAATGAAAAATATTTGCTTAGTGCATTAGTTTGCGAGGGCTGCCTTAACAAAATACTACAGACTGGTGGCTTACACAGTCATTTCCTTTCTCACAGTTCTGGAGGCTGGAAGTCCAAGATCAAGGTCCCAACAGGGTTGATTTATGGTGAGGCCTCTCTCCTTGGCCTGCAGATGTCCTTTTCTTTGTGAGCATGCACCCTCTAAAGTCTCTTTCTCTTCTTAGATGGTGATCAGTCATATTGGATTAAGACCCCACCTTTGTGATTTTATTTAACCTTATTTACCTCTTTAAAGGCCCTATCTCCATAATACAGATACAATGGTGATTAGGGTTTCAACATATGGATATTGGGAAATACAATTCAATCTATAACACTTAGGGCCCTGCACACCCTAGGGACAGCCTTTCTAAAAATAGTCCTCTCAAATCGAAAAAAAAAAAAAAACACCTCACCACTACCTAATAATTGTAATTTGGCTGCCATAGAAATATTTCTAAAAAAACAAACACAGATTTTGAAAATTAAAAGAGCATCTGAACAGCATGCCATACAATGGTTTTCAAAGTCAAAAATGGTCATCATCAACAATTCAGCAACTAGCATCACAAAGTGTGAGCAAACACTCAGATACAAATATATGCTGAAGTAAAACTTCAGCATCAAATGCACAACTCAATTCTCATGATTGGAGCTGAAATGAAAAGAAAAATAAAACAGTCTGGCTTGTGTGGCTCAGTTTGTTGAGGACACCCCATGCACTGGGAGGTCTCCAGTTCAATCCTCCATGAGCACGTGCCCTGTTCCAGGCTCGATCCCCAAGGGGGTGCCTGCAGAAGGCAGCCAATTAATCGATTAATGTTTTTCTCTCATTGACGTTTCTCTCTCTTCTTCTCCCTTCCTCTCTCTCTTAAAACAAATCAGTAAATATATATATTTTAAAATAAAAATAAAACAGTTATAGAAAAAAAGAGCAGACACAAAGAAAAACCTTTATTTGTGCATTTGTTTAAAATTCTTTGAACACACATTTTCTGTATCCCTGCACCATTTTTTAATCCAGTAACAGATGGTGTATCTTTCTGAAGGACCAAAAACAAAGCAAAATTAAAGCTCTCAAAAGCACCATGTTAAGCCTATGTTAGAGATACCATTAGATCACTTATCCCATTAATGTACTAATATATCACCTTGGCCTGAAAAATTCAGACATCTTGAAATTTGCAGAGTAGTACAGGAACAAGTACATTTTGACTGGTTGAAAGGTTGAATGAAAGCATTATCTATCTGAGAAAAGCTTATATTTAAGAATGACCCTATTGCTGATCTTAAGATCAGACCTCTAATCTGTCAGACTATCTACTTACTAAATATTCTCGTGAATACCTTTATTTCCAAATAAGTTATATTGCAAGGCCTTATTGAAAGTATTGAGAATAATATAAGATTATAAAAGATAAAAAATGTTTTAAGGAAGACATGATAACCTCAAGAGCATCTGATCTCAAAAGAGAAGAAACACAGTAATCTGAATATTGAATTTTATATTTTTTCATGATCCTTAGAAGAAATACAAACATTTGATAGATTAAGAAAGATAAACTATGATTTTTATCAAAATAATCTTCCAGTCATTTATCTGAAGCAATTGTTTATAATAACACACATCAAGAGATGAAAAGGAAAATAAGTCTTAAGAGCATAAAAGATAGTTATCTCTACATTATCAAATGAACAAGTGAAAGTCCAAATTTAAAATATATCTAGTAAATAGCCCATTTCATGTAAACCTCTCAAGACATCTGCTGAGTGGTAAAACATAAAACAGTATCTATGTTTAGGCTCCATTTGCATAAATACCTGTCTTCCATTAAGAAAAAATAGTACCATATATTCATTTGGCATCTGTATTTGTCAGTGTTATTCAGAAAAAACAAAAGCAGTATATCTATATACAGAGAGATTTACTTCAAGCAATAGGCTTATATGACGTGGAAGCTGAGAAGTCCCAAGATCTGCAGTCAGTGAGCTCGGGATTTGGAAGAATCAGTGGTGTCTGAAGGCTGAGAATTGCGAGAGGAGTGGTGGAGGGACCAGCCTAAATGCAGCAGCTGCAGACCCAGGAAGAGCTTCTGCAGCCCTGCAGGCTCACTTCTGCTACCTCCGTAACTTTCTAAATAAATTATCTCTTATATTTAAGTTCTTAGTTTTGAATTTTTTCTTTGCCCAACTCAAGAACCTAGTTCCAATTTGGCTACCAACACCACCAATAACAAATACTTCCTTACCTGGTTAACTCTGCTTTCCCAAACCTTTGCAAAACTGACACTTCCATTCATCTTTGCTGCTAAATTTAAAATGCCATTCATTATTCCTTGTGTGATCACTCACCAACCACCTACATGACCTTTTCACTTCTGCCACCACTCCCATTACCACCTATCTTATGCACTGTAATCTGAATGACTTTTCAAAAGCATAAGTCTAATTCTGTCACTTTCTTGTTTACAACAGCTAAAAATATTTCCTTGTATAAAGCCTAAAACAATAGAAGAGCTTAAAAGAACTGGAGAATTTACACAGGGATGCTTTCCCAATGAACAACTTTGCAAGGAATTTTTAGGAGATATTTAAAGGCATTAAGGTTTAGCTCATATACTCTAGCCCAAAATAATAATAATACTTAATATTACATTGCACTTCTATTTATGAAGCACTTCCATATGTATTACTTTATTTGTCAGTTTCACAAGTGATTTGGGTTGTTTTCCTGAGCAGGATGCAAGGGTGATTTCTTTCCTGGGCCCAGATGGGTTCTAAGAATGAAGCCTCAGACAAGAAGTGGTAGATGAAAAGTGTGGAAATTTATTGGAAGCAAATACAGACTCCCATGTGGGGAAGGGGCCCAAGAGAGTAACCCACTAAGCTCCTTTATTCTAAGGTTTATAAAGGTTATAGTTCTTTCTTTATACTGCCTTCTAATTGGTCACTCTTTTGCAGAATATCAGCTTCAAAGCCCAAACCCCACATGGTGCCCCCTTCTTCTCTCCCCCTTTCAATGGTAGAATTCTCTATCTTCTATGAAAATCTGTTTTCCTCTTTCTCCCATTAGTCAGCATTTCTCTGTCCTCTATGAAAGTTTGTTTCCTCTTTCTCCCCATACCCTGTGGCTTTTCCCTATCTTCTGTGAAGTACGTCTCCTTCACCCCTTATCCTGTGGCACCCCCTTTACCCCCCTCTGTGAATGTATGCCTTTTGACAGCTCCAAGTCCTCACCTATGCCTTCCTTCCCCATGGTCCTCTATTCCTAAATCTCCCTAAACTTGCCTATTTTATCCCTAAAACTCCCTTCATCATGTTGGATTGTGATAGATAATAAGTAGATGAATAGATCGGTAAAGTTTACAAGGAGACTCCACTACAGAACTAAAGGAAATGTCTAAATACAGAAATCTGATCAATACACCTAGAAAGTTTCAAAAGTGGCAATTTTTAAGTTTAGGACCTGAATGGGAATGGACTTTTTTTTTTAGTTTTCATTTTACATTTACTATGCCATCTACATTTTCTGATCATGTGCATTTTCAACATTTTCCAAATGTCTATGGGATTTATCCTAGCAGCTGGGGTTGAAGACAACTTTGAATTTTGTTTTGTTTTGTTTTGTTTTGTTTTTTAAGGCAACAAGAACTATCTAGTATGAAATAAAAGCACCAGGTTAGGGGTTCTTTGCTCAAAATGTAATGTAAACAAATACTTATATCTAATCCTTCGCATACCCCCAGTCCTGGATTATGTGACCACCTTGTCTGCCTCCCTCCAGAGTGAGCATGTTCAATGAGACTAGTGTTTAATTAAGCACAGTTTGCAAAAGCTAGATCAGGCCCCACTGGATATATAAATGTAATGCACTTAACACCATAAAGTTTGCTAATAATACACATCCATAATGTAAAACCCCTTCTATAGCAGGATACTAGAATCCAATTTATTAAAAACCTCCTATACACTCTCACTGGTAAGCAATAATGCGTTTCAATTCCATCCCGACATGAAATCTCTCAGGTTCCTTTATGTTCTTTTAAATAAGTATCATAAAACATTAATAAAAGTGCTCTTTTGATCTCTAGTCAAATGTTTCTTGATTTATAGATTTCGTTAACAAAATCAAGAAAATTTTCTTTAGCCGGTATTACAGAGTGGGACAAAGTTGCTAACACTTGCTTAGTGAAAATTTGCACAACGGAATTTAAAAACAACGTTGTTTGACAGACTTGTCAAAATCAGAAATAATGTCTTCTTAGGAAAAGGCCTACTTTCTATTTTTTATTTGAATTTATTGGGTGACATTAATAAAATTATATAGGTCTCAGGTATACAATCTACATCCTCTGTATATCTCTGTATATTGTATTGTGTGTTCACCACACCAAGTGTCCTTTCATCACCATTTATCTATCCCCCCTATGCCCTCTATTTTCTCTTTTAAATTAGCAATAAGATAGATGTTTCAGCACACTAGGAGGTTGACACCAGCCAGAGAATTATTCTATTCTTCACTTTATTCCTTCCCCTAGGGCAATGCTTAAAAATATATCAATTATGACACAGCTTACACTGCATTCAGTCCTCTGCTGAAGGGGGAAAATTCCAACAACCTAGGCCTCCTCCAGTCCCAACTCTGAGTTGGCATGGTCCCTTGGTCTTGGGAGGCAGACACAGAGAGGACTGCTGCAACCTACAACTCCATCTGAAGGTCAAACAGGGCACTTTAAAGAAAGAGATATTTTGATCACTTTTTGCATACTCTGGAGCAGAACTTAGAATAGTGATAATAGCCAACCATATCTCACTTCCTCATTGAGGCAATTTCAGGGGCTGAACCTCCCTCTCTTCCACTAGCAACATTAAACAGCAACCCATTTCTCAGGGATTTTACAAGTGTTCCATGTTCTATTTGTTATAATATCCATTGTTTCCTGGAAAAAGCCCACACAGATAATAGCCTAATTGTAAGACTTGCTTATGAACAACAAATCGTGTTCCCATGATACTATTTGTTCTCAGGTTAAGGAGTTTGGGGAGATTTCAGGCCAATAAAGAACATTTGGACATGTGCCTCTCAGAACTATGTTAAAAAGAACTGTTGAAGAAAAAAAACTCACATTTCTACCAGAAAAAAATTAGTTTTCACCCATATACTGCCTCCTTAATTCACCTCACCAGACAGGAATAGCAGCATGTTAAAGATCAATTTGATCTATGGAACTACATGTTGAATGGAAAGCAATGTATTTGCGTTGGAGTCCCAAGAAACTTCCTGACTGAGAGAGTTATACAGCACAAAGAACCTTGTATTTTAATAATCGTATGTAATAAGTCGTTATTGGATGGCCTCTACATGCCAAGCACTATTGTAAACTATAACATTAAGAACCCTTCCCTTGCTGAAACCGATTTAGCTCAGTGGATAGAGTGTCAGCCTGTGGACTGAAGGGTCCCAGGTTCGATTCCAGTTAAGGGCATGTACCTTGGTTGTGGGCACATCCTCAGTAGGGGTTGTGCAGGAGGCAGTTGATCAATATTTCTCTCTCATCGATGTTTCTGACTTTCTATCCCTTTCCCTTCCTCTCTGTAAAAAATAAATAAAATGTATATATTTTAAAAATAATACTACCCTTAATGAGCTGGCATTCTAGGAAGAGAGGAACAAAAAGTAAACAGAATATGATAATTAAAAGTATTAATAATTGTGCCGAAAGTGTACTAGTCTAATGTAATAGAAAGTGACCAGTATGGGAGGCTGTTTAGAATGAGGTGGTCAGGGAAGGCCTCTTTGAAGAAATGGCATTTGAGTTGGTAATCTAATTGAAGAGAAGGAAGTAATCATATTTCCGTCTGAAGGGAAGATCAATCAATCCAAGTATAAGTACAGCAAGTGCAAAGGTTCTAATTTATATGAATTCACAAGTTAGAAAGAAATGCAGAGTAATTGGGGCCTAATGAGAAAAATGATAAAGTAGAAATAAAAACAAGATTGAAGAGATGAACAGGACCTGAGCCATGTGGGAACTAATACTGTGGCTTAACAAAGTAAAGCTTTATTTTTTATAGATCATATTTCAATAAGAGTTAGCTGAGTGGGTGACTCAGAGACACTGAAGATCCCACCTTTAACACATGGCCTCAACTTTGCCACACAATAGGAAGAGAGTAGAGGATCCTACCTGGGAAATTTTTATAGGTGAGGTTTAGAAGTGATGTTCACAAAATCTGCCTACATTTCATTGTCCAAATTCAGTTCATCTGCACAAGGAAGATGGAGACTGTACTTAGTGGTATGCTCAAGAAGAAGAGGAAAAAAAACCCCAAATATTGGTGAGTACTAGCATTCTTTGTCACTGCCTTTGCACACATGGTTTTAAAAAATGAACTTCCATGTAAAATGTGAAACTTTTCCACAGTTTTAATCAGAAGAGTAAAAGGAGGCTATTGTAGAAATCAGAGCAAGAAATTATGGTTGTTTGGACTGCATCTAGCAAGATAAATAAAGAAAAGTGGTCAGATTTGGAATATAATTATTTTAACTGAGGTGGGCAGGGCTTCTTGACATATTGGATGTAAGTATGAAAGAAAGAAAAGAGTTAGAAATGATTTCTGAATTTGTTTTTCTCCTTTTTTCTTTTGATTGGGCAATTGCTATAATTTATTGAGAAATGATGGCTTGGAGGAAATTAGATTTTGGATCAAGATGGGAGAGACTGGAGAATATGCACTTCAATTTGGAAACATTAAGTTTGAAATATCTATTCGTATTCATCCCAAATGAAGACATCAAATAAAAAGTTGCCTGTAAGACTGTGGAACTCAGGACAGTAACTCAGTTTGAAGATAAAAATTTGAGATTATCAGTGAATAGATAAAATGCAAAATTCAGAAATGTCATGTTTTAATATTTGCAAGAACTAGAAAGAAATGTCATTTTTCAGTACTTGCAAGAGACTAGAGAACAATACAGATATATCTTTTAGTGAATAGTTTTAAAATATAAAAACCTAGCTAAAAGTTCTGCACTTCCAAGGAAAAGTGTATTTTAGACAGGAATAAATTAGTAACTCATATGAATTTGCATCATGATATGGATATAATTTCTTATTTGCAAATAAGGCAAACATGGTGCTTCTGTATATAACAATAAGGTATAGTAGCTTTTCTGAAAGTCTTTTTACATAGGAATATATGGAACAGTACAGGCAAATGATGTAATTCCTATTTAGCTCTTAAAAAACTGAAAGCTGTGGCTCAAAATTTAAAGTGACACATAGAAAATTAAGATTATTGATATTACCCACTAAAGCCTAAAAATATTAGGTGCAAATAGAATTAGACACAGTCACATTAAAAAAAGAATTATTTGATTATCAAAAAGTTTATTCTATTTTAGAAAATACTTCAGTTCTACTTGTAGTTCAAAATGGACCACATATATATTTCTAACTTTTTTTCATTCAAAGCATGAATAAAAGTTAAAAACTTTAGTATCTGACATTTTTCTTTTCTTTGGAAAAAAAAGCTGCATCAAAATATCTTAAGAGTATCTTTTTTTTTTAATGTTTTTGGGTTTCTTATTTTGGAGAGAGGAATGAAGAGAGAGAGAGAAAAATATAGATTTGTTATTTATACATTCATTGTTTGGTTCTTGTATGTGTTCTGACCCGGGATCAAACCAGCAACTTTGGCATATTGAAACCCCATGATGGCGAACCTATGACATGCGTGTCAGCACTGACACGCATAGACATTTTCAGTGACATGTGACCACATGTGGTGGCATACAGAGAAGTATGGGGCCGCATGCTGAGGATGAAACATTTGCTGTAATGTAGTGTAGATACTCTGTGCAGGAGGTCTGTAGGCTAAAACAACAGAACTCTGGCACAGGCGTCTAGTTCTGGAACTTCCGGTTAGGCTGTTAGGGGATCTTTCACCTCACTTCTGGCCTGCGGAGGACGGAGCATCAGAATGCTGTTGGGGGGCGGGGAGAGGTGGAGACGCATCTCTAGGAACCATGTGATCACCATTACCAGCAACCACATAACCACAGCAACCATCATCCAATCTACTCTTGTGGGGTGTCGTGGATTTCTAATTGACCATCATTACTGAGAAGAGTAGGAGGCTGGGAGAGGCAAGGGCCTGTGCTATGGGTGCCATTTCCTGCCATTAGAAATAGTAACAGCCATCTTAATTTAGATAAGGAATGTCATTTTGCAGCATAGTGCAGACTCCATTTCACCACTATTACTGTTGTGCATTCTTATTAACCCCTATTTCTGCTTATTAACCCTGCCCTTTCCTAAAAGACAGTTACAGTGCTATCTTGTGGTCAGTTAGGTTAGTTAACTCCTAATTGCTTGCATGGCTAACAGGCTATCTATAATTTATCTTCTGTCACTGCCCACTTGATGGAGAACCCCCCAAAAATGAAAAAAACAAGGTTAAGTAAATGAAGTGGTAGTAGCAGTAGCCGACCCTTTCAGGAGACATAAACCAAGATGAATGGTATTATAGAAAAAAATGGCAAATCATTTTGCATTCTATGTACTAAAATGGTAGTGAGCAGAACATGGAATGTAAATAGACATTTTGAAACTAATCATTTTTCAGCTCTTGAAAAAAAAGTGAGGGTGAAAGGAAGGAATACATTTCCAGGCAGTTACACCTTTATAAGACCCAATCTAATTCCATCCTTAAATTTATAAAAGTCTCTACAAATTTAACATTTGCAAGTTTGTGCATTGCTCACTCGATAGCTCAGCATGGAAAAGCACTCAGTGAGGGTGAATTTATTAAAAAAAAACTCCTAAGATGTGCACCAGTTCTATTTCACTACATGCAGAATAAAGATGAAATTATTAAGAGAATATCTGAGTTACCACTCAATAGAAATATCATAAAAGACCGAATAATGAGACTGAACACAAATGTACAACATCAATTAAAAAGAGACATAAGTAATTGTAAGTATTTTTTGATCTCTTTTGATGAAACTACTGATGTCACATCGCATGCTCAGTTGGCCATTATTGGTCGATATTCTGATGGTCTCACAATGAGAGAAGAATTGATAAAGTTAGTATCAGTGCCAATAAGTACATCAGGAAGCAAACTATGTAAGGTTGTTATACAAACATTTCATTGATATCACTAAAGTTGTGTTAGTGACGACATATGGGGTACCAGACATGGAGGGGAAAAAAGTCGGATTTGTCAAATTGTTTACAGAAGTTTGGGACATCTGATTGTGCCTTTTCATTGAATTATCCATCAAAAGATTTTATGTGCCAAGGCAGGATTCACCAACTTAAATGACTTAATGTCAGTTGTTACAAAAATAGTTAATTTAATAGCAACTCGCCTCCTTCACAAGCGAGAATTTTCTGCACTTTTACTAGAGGTTGATTCCACCTACAGTGGACTGCTGATGTACAATAATGTAAGATGGCTGAGCTGAAGCAAAGTTCTTGAGCACTTTGTGGAGTGCTTTGAAGAAATTAAGGTATTTCTTGAGGATAAGGATCTGGGAAACTTTTCTCAGCTCAATGATGATAAGTGGGTCAACACCCTGATATTTTTTACAGATCTCTCTGTTCATATTAATGAACTGAACTGAAAGTTACAAGGTTTTGACAAAAAATATTGACATTATGTTTGGATACATAAAGGCTTTTGAAAGTAAACTTAAAATTTTCAACTGCGATGTAGAAACTAAAATTTTAAGTATTTTCCTGGAGTAACAAAGTATTTTGAGAAAGCCAGTGCAGCGGCCCCAAATGAAATGAAACCCTTGCATATAATGTACCAGCATGTTTTAGACTCGTTACTTGACCAGTTCAGTGATAGATTTAATCAATTTAGAAGCCTAGAAAAAACCATAAAAAGAATTAAGTATCCTGATGTAGTAGTCTACAGTAGTTTGGAATTAAATGGTTTCCAATGAATGTAAATTGATGATTTGGAGATGCAACTTGCAGAATTTCAAGACAGCATCTGGGCTCAAGTGTTTGTTGACTTGATGTTAAAGCTTGAGAATCTGGAAAATCAAGAATCTGGAAAATCGCTTGTAGAATCAAGAGGAGTGCCACTACAAACAGGAAATTTGGAGTGCCTGGAACTGATTACCAGACACTTTTAGCACCCTGAAAAATATAGTAATGGCTTTACTCACAATTTTTCCCTCTACGTACTTTTGTGAGACCTTATTCTCAGCGTTAAATAATATCAAAACCAACAAAAAGAAACAGATTGACAGATGAAGTTAACAGCGCTTGCTTGGGCTTGAAATGAACAAAATACCAACCTTCAATTGAAGGTTTAGCCAATGAAATTCAGCAACAAAAAAGTCACTAATAGACGGTTTAGTTAAAGAATTCACCCTCCCCATCACTTAGCTTAGTTCCTGCACCCCACACAAGTTAAATAATATTAAGACCAACAAAAGAAACCACCTGACAGATGAACAAAGAAGTCACTAAGCAGGTAAGTTAAATAATTAGTTTTTGGTTTATTAAATATAATTATATATTACAATTATACATTTTTGTTATTTAAACTATAAATATCACGAAATTATGGGTTTTTTCTCAAAGTGGCACAATAACCGAGTTATGCTCGTTTTTTTTTGGCAAAATTTGCCACACCAAGCTCAAAAGGTTGCCCATCACTGCTCTAACCAGCTGAGCTACTTGGCCAGGGCCAAGAGTATCTTTGAAGCCTGAACTCAACACAAGCATAAAAGTGTTCACCATCATGTGAGCTGTTTTTTCAATCTCAATTTGGTTCTTCCACAGTGTCCTGGGGTTACAAATAATTTTATTACTAGTTTTAACTTGTATTCTGAAAAATGGGATAGGTTTTGTTTTCTTTTCTTTGATAGAAATTACTTAACCCTGGTAGTCTAATGAGAATATAAAGAAAGGCAAAAACCAACTACAATCACTAAAATGGAAAGGAAGTTCCACTGTACCTGTGTTAACTAATCAATCAAGTAGCCAGTCAAAGAACTGATTTTAATGATTTGTCTATGACAATTTTTTTAAAAACATATATTTTTATTGATTTTAGAGAGGAGGGGGAAGGGAGAGAGAGATAAAAATATCAATGATACGAGGGAATCGTTGATCGGCTGCCAATTGCACACTCCACACTGGGGATAGATCCCACAACCTGGGCATGTGTCTTGACCAGGAATTAAACAGTGACCACCTGGTTCATAGGTCAACTATCGACCACTGAGTCAAGCTGGCTGGACTCTTGGAGTAATTTTTAAAGTCAGTTGGTCAATACAGTCACTATTTGGAAAAAGCAAAGTAAGAGCATTACCAAAGCTTTAGGAAAGAAAGAAAGAAAGAAAGAAAGAAAGAAAGAAAGAAAGAAAGAAAGAAAGAAAGAAAGAAAGAAAGAAAGAAAGAAGAAAGAAAGAAGAAGAAGAAGAAGAAGGAAGGAAGGAAGGAAGGAAGGAAGGGAGGGAGGAAGGAAGGAAGAAAGGAAGAAAGAGGGAAAGTGAAAACAGCGTAAACTTCACCCAGATTAAAGACAAGTTATTGAAAAGTATAAAATCCTGCCCTGGCCAGTTTGGTTCAGTGGATAGAGTATCAGCCTGTGGACTGAAAGTCCTGGGTTTGATTCTGGTCAAGGGCATGTATATTGGTTGTAGGTTCAATCCTCAGTCCATGTGTCTCTCTCACATCGATGTTTCTCTCTCTGTCTCTCTCCCTACTTCCTAGTCTCTAAATATCAAGGGGAAAATATCCTCTGGTGAGGATTCACTAAACAAAACATATATATATATATATATATATATATATATATACACACACACATATACACACACACACACACACACACACATATATATATTCTTATATTTATATATATAAAAATATATAAAATTCTCATATGAAGTTTAAAATTGTGTTATCAATAATTTCTTTAATATATATATTTTTTATCTTTATTCTTCAGTTTATTAACTACATTGTTCCCTTTTTTTTTCACCCTATAGTTCCGCTCCACCTGGTACACATCCCACCCAGCCTCTGCCCTCACCCCCCTCCACTGTCCTCTCCCATAGTTGCATGATTTTTGTCCAGTCTCTTGCTGCACTTCCCACACCCACTTTCTCCCCAAGAGTTGTCAGTCCATTCCCTCTCTATGTCCATGATTCTGTTACATTCACCAGTTTATCCTGTTCATCAGCTTATTAATTCACTTGATTTTTAGATTCATTTGTTGATAGATGTGTATTTTTTGTTCCTAATTTACACTTTTATCTTTTTCGTCTTCATCTTCTTAAAGAATATCTTTCAGCATTTCATATAATATTGGTTTGGTGGTGATGAACTCCTTCAGCTTTTTCTTATCTGCGAAGCACTTCATCTGACCTTCAATTCTGCATGATAGCTTTGCTGGATAGAGTAATCTTGGTTGTAGATTCTTGCTGTTCATCACTTTGAATATTTCTTGCCACTCCCATCTGGCCTGCATCGTTTCTGTTGAGAAATCAGCTGACAATCGTATGGGTGCTCCCTTATAGGTAACCATTTGTTTTTCTCTTGCTGCTTTTAATATTCTCTGTCTTTTGCTCTTGGCATTTTAATTATGATGTGCCTCGGTGTGGTCCTCTTAGGGTTCCTATATATTGGGGTTCAGTGTGCTTCTTGGACTCCTAAGTCTATTTCTTTCACCAGGTGTGGGAAGTTTTCGGTCACTATTTCTTCAAATAGGTTTTCATTGTCTTGCTCTCTCTCTTTTTCTGGCACCCCTATAATTCGGATGTTGGTATGCTTGAGGTTGTCCCACAGACTCCTTACACTATCTTCAATTTTTTGGGTTCTTTTGGTTTCTTGCTTTTTCAGCTGAGTGGATTTTACCTCTTTGTATTTCAAATCTTTAACTTGGTTCTTGGGGTGCTCCAGAGCACTTTTAGGTCTTTGTATAATATTTTTCGTTTCAGTCAGTGTATGCTTAATTTCTGGTTGGTCCTTTTTCATATCCTTGAGAGTCTCCTTTATATCCTTGAGGGTCTCCTTCATTTCCTTGTAGGACTCATTCATTTCCACGTTGGTCTTGATCATTTCCTTGCAGGTCTCGTTCATATCCTTGAGGCTCTCGTTCATTTCCTTGTAGGACTCATTCATTTCCTTTGTGGTCTTGCTTATTTCCTTATAGGCCTCGACCTTTTGTTGGAGCCTCTTGAGAAGCCCTACAACCATGGTTTTGAATTCCATGTCTAGTCATTTTTTTCCCTCTATTTCTTTCACATCTGATTTCTTTCCATGTCTCTGCATGGTGGCTGCTGCCCGGAGTTGGTCAATTAGCTTTGTGTGGTAGACTTCCTACTAGGGACAGTGGCTCAGCCTCCCAAGTTACCTGAGGTGGATATGGGCTGCACAGTCTTGCTGAAGTTAAGCTCAGGTAAATCTTTGTTAGCACTTGGAGGGGTTGACCTCCAGGCCAATTGTCTGTGAAGCTCAGCTCTGCTCAGGTTGGATGGGCGAAGTCTCCGGGCCAAGCAGACAGCATTAGCTCTGCCCTATGCGGCCCCAGGGATTCTGTGTCGGTGGCAATGGCTGCCAGCACCTCTGAGAGAGAGCTGCTGCCAAACTCCACCTGCTGCCGGAGAATTCAGACTCTCCCCAAATGAGTCTATGCACCCAACGTCTCACCCAGGGTCGTAAAACAAAGCAGTCTGATGGTTTTCCGAATGAGAAAGCAAGTTGCAGAGCACTCTCTGCGTGGTCACATAGCTGAGCTGTTCATTCAAGCTGCCTTCTCCACAAGCCAGGAGACCCCTGCAGCACCTGAGCTTCGGCGTGCCCTCCCACTGTCCAGTTTTCACCCCGTATGATAGTGAGTTCCCTGGACTTCGCCCAGAGCTGGAGAATCAGTCCAGTGGGATGTCTTTGTCTCCCCGTTTGAGAAAACTGGCCGGTTTTCAGCCGCCCACCCTCTCTGCTGGCATGCTCCAAACCTCTCTCCGCACGAATTTTCAACGCTGTCCGCCGCCGCTCCTCCGAGTCACAGTGTCTTATTATCACTTTTATTTGTGGAATTTTCACTTGGCCAACTTTCTGGAGATTCTGGAAGGTGTTTGTTCTTTTGTTAAGTTGTAGTATTAAAATTGCTGTGTATGACGGCAAGATAGGTGTTTTACTTATGCCGCCATCTTGGTTCTCAACTCATCAATAATTTTTTTAAAAACCTCCTTCTTGATGCCTATATATGTATCTTTAATTAAAATACTAACTTCCAGACCATTGGCACTAACTCACCTGAGGTGAACTCCTGCAAAGTTCAAAAAGTTTCTCTGGGGGGAGAACTAAGATGGCGGCAAAGGTAAAACACCTATCTTGCCGTCCTAATCAGCAATTTTAAAACTACAACTTAACAAAAGAACAAACACCTTCCAGAATCGCCAGAAAGCTTGCCGAGTGAAAATTCCACAAATAAAAGTGAAGATAAGACACTGTGACTCGGAGGAGCGGCAGCAAACAGCGTTGAAAGTTTCGTGCGAGGAGAGAGGTTTGGAGTGCGCGCCGCAGAGAGGGCGGGCGGCTGAAAACCAGCCATTTTTCTCGAACAGGGAGACAAAGGCATCCCACTGGACTGATTCTCCAGCTCTGGGCGAAGTCCAGGCAACCCACTATCATACGGGGTGAAAACTGGACAGTGGGAGGGCATGCCGAAGCTCGGGTGCTGCCGGGTCTCCCGGCTTGTGGAGAAGGCAGCTCGCGCGTGAACAGCTCGGCTGCGTGACGGCGCAGAGAGCACACCGCGACTTGTCTCTCATTCGGAAAACCATCAGACTGCTTTGTTTTATGACCCTGGGTGAGACATTGCGCATGCAGACTCATTTTTGGAAAGTCTGAATTCCCTGGCAGCCGGCAGCCGGTGGAGCTCCCCAGTGGCTCTCTCTCAGAGGTGCTGGCGGCCATTGCCCCGGGGAACAGAGTCCCTGGGGCCGCATAGGGCGGAGCTAATGCTGTCTGCTTGGCCCGGAGACTCCGCCCATCCAACCTGAGCACAGCTGAGCTTCACAGACAATTGGCCTGGAGGTCAACCCTCCAAGTGCTAACAACGATTAACTGAGCTTAACTTCAGCAAGACTGTGCAGCCCATATCCACCTCAGGTAACTGGGGAGGCTGAGCCACTATCCCTAGTAGGAAGTCTACCACACAAAGCTAATTGACCAACTCAGGGAAGCAGCCACCATGCAGCAACATGGAAAGAAATCAGATATGAAAGAAATGGAGGAAAAAAAACGACTGGACATGGAATTCAAAACCACGGTTATAGGGTTTTTTAAGAGGCTCCAACAAAAGATCGAGGCCCATAAGGAAATAAGCAAGACCACAAAGGAAATGAATGAGTCCTACAAGGAAATGAACAAGACCCTCAAGGACATAAACGAGAGCTGCAAAGAAATGATCAAGACCAACGTGGAAATGAATGAGCCCTACAAGGAAATGAAAGAAACCCTCAAGGATATAAAGCAGACTCTCAAGGATATGAAAAAGGACCAACCAGAAATTAAGCATACCCTGACTGAAACGAAAAATATTATACAAAGACCTAAAAGTGCTCTGGAGCACCCCAAGAACCAAGTTAAAGATTTGAAATACAAAGAGGTAAAATCCACTCAGCTGAAAAAGCAAGAAACCAAAAGAACCCAAAAAATTGAAGATAGTGTAAGGGGCCTCTGGGACAACCTCAAGCATACCAACATCCGAATTATAGGGGTGCCAGAAAAAGCGAGAGGCCAGGATAATGAAAACCTATTTGAAGAAATAGTGACTGAAAACTTCCCACACCTGGTGAAAGAAATTGACTTAGGAGTCCAAGAAGTGCACCGAACCCCAATATATAGGAACCCTAAGAGGACCACACCGAGGCACATCATAATTAAAATGCCAAGAGCAAAAGACAAAGAGAGAATATTAAAAGCAGCAAGAGAGAAACAGTTGGTTACCTATAAGGGAGCACCCATACGATTGTCAGCGGATTTCTCAACAGAAATGATGCAGGCCAGATGGGTGTGGCAAGAAATATTCAAAGTGATGAACAGCAAGAATGTACAACCAAGATTACTCTATCCAGCAAAGCTATCATGCAGAATTGAAGGTCAGATGAAGTGCTTCGCAGATAAGAAAAAGCTAAAGGAGTTCATCACCACCAAACCAACATTATATGAAATGCTGAAAGATATTCTTTAAGAAGAGGAAGAAGAAAAAGGTAAAGATGAAAATTATGAACAACAAATACACATCTATCAACAAATGAACATAAAAATTAAGTGAATTGATAGGCTGTTGAACAGGATAGACGGGTGAATATAACAGAGACATGGACATAGAGAGGGAATGGACTGGCAATTCTTGGGGAGAAAAGGGTTGTGGGAAGTGCAACAAGAGACTGGACAAAAATCTAGCAACAATGGGAGAGGACAGTGGGGAGGGGGAGGTGAGGGTGGAGGGTGGGATAGGTACAGGGTGGAGGTGAGCTATAGGGGGATAAAAAGGGGAAACAATGTAATTAATAAACTGAACAATAACGATTAAAAAATAATAATAAAATAAAATACTAACTTCCAGAATAAAAACTAGCATATCTCATTAAACTTCGACTAGCCTCCTAGAAAATCATTCTCTAAGAAAGGAACATATCTTGATTTGAGATAAAAATTCCTATTTGAATTTTTTTCCTGGTAATCAAGTAAAGTCGAATTAATAATATTGGTATTGTATCCACATAGGGAGCTAATAACCCCCTTTCTCTGTGGTCAGAAAAGTAACTGATGAGAAGATGACCTTTTTAAACAACAGCTCACACTAATGTCCCTGTTAAATATGATATAGCTATTTTACAAAGTTAGTGTAAGTTCTTGGGGAGTTGGGAGGAAGAAGTTTATTTTATTTCAAGTGCATAAGGCTACATATGATAAATTATTTTTTAGTGAGGTTGGTCTTACACATGTCAAGTTATATTAACAGTTTTAGGAGAAAAAGTACAGACAATCCCCTTAACATAATTGTTTTCTTTTCCCACTTACTTGGCCTAGATCCCCAACCTAGGCCTAATTGCCAAAGAAGTGATTGAAGCAAGCAACACTCATGATTGTCTCTCCCATAATATCATGTAAGGAAAAATATTCTGCAAGTAATTTACATCTAGAAAATTCTTCAGAAAATTAATTTCCATTTGTAATGCTAACAGCAGGACACCAATGAAAAATACACATGGTGTTAAAATAAGCCAAAGTAAAATCATTTGGGCAAAAATAAAAAGAATCCCAAGTCTAATTTACAGAAAATACTCCTTTATTAACTTTTGGTTGAGAATATGTTTGCATATTTTCAGAAAAAAACTCCAAAACCACATGGATTCCTGCAACAGAGAGGAACTGACAGGTCTGTTCCAACCACGCAGACAGTCCAGAGACGGAAGATGCTTACAACACCTTGCCACACCAGCAGACAGCAGCTGTACATTGCTGCAAGTTGTCCTGTACCAAACCAGAGAGTGTGGGACCCGCATTGCCACCATTTGTCCATCGTCCAAATATCATTGCTCACATGTACACATAAGGAACTACTTGACATTGAAACTGGGACTCAAACATTTTTTTGTTCTTATATGTTTATCTCTAGTATGCAGATGCAAAATTTTTTAAAGAAAAGAAATGGGGAAAAAGAATGGATACAGAGGCAAAGAAGCATTGTATAGACTGTCACACTACAGTGGGAAGACAGGGAAGAGTGGGGTTGGGGGCTGTATGAGATCGACCGAAGGACTTGTGTGCATGCATATAAGCATAATCAATGGATACAAGACACAGGGGGTGGGGGTGGGGGTGGGCAGGTGAGGGCATGGACTGGAGGGTAGGGGAGGCCAGGTGGAGGTCAATGGGGGAAAAAAGGAAACATATGCACTACTATTTGTAATATTTTAAACAATAATACACACACACACACACACACATATATGTATATATACACACACACATATATATATATATATGTATTAAAAAAAAAGATTGACTCTCCCAGCACAGTATGTGACTGCCCTAACTTGCACAGGTTCTAACCTCTGAACTCCCCACATCCATTGGTCTTCAATGTCAAGATAATAGATTGGGCTTTTCGCACATCAGTGTGGGAAAGGTAGGAGGTGCTATTAAGAGGAAGTGCCTGCTCTCAAAGCATTCAAGTATCTAAGTACACTCATTAAAATCTTCATTTATAAACTACAACTCCCTGGACAGAAATCACTGACCATCTGTTGGCTTAATAAACTGCCAATAGAAACTATGTTCATCTTAATGGAACCTCAATGTGAATGTTTCTCAGGAATAAACAAATTGCAAGCTTTTCTAAATGCCAATTTTCCCCATTGTTGCCTTTTCAGTGACTTTTCATTAAACATCAAATACTGATTCATCAAGTTAGTGATCAATTTTTCTCATTCTCTCATTCCTTTCTCCTAAATCTTTGACCATTGGCAAATCTGGAAATTTTTTGAAATTTGCTGGGTATCCTATCTAATAAGATAGTAATATGCAAATTGACTGTACCCCTGATCAAGCCACACCACCAGCCACGCCCACCAGCCAATTAAGAGCAAATTATGCAAATAAACCCCAACCAAGATGGCTGCCGCCACTGAAAGCAGGAGGGAGGCTTGGGTTTTCCTCTGTAATAGAGGAAGCCAAGCTTTCCACTTGCTGTTGCTGGCCTAAGCCTCCACTCAATGCTACAAAGCTTCAATTATGGAAGATACATAAACCCAACAGACATGGTGGCTACCACGGAGCTGGAGAGAGAAGAGACTTAGGGTTGCCGGGGTGATGGAGGAAGCCAAACTTCTGCAGCCCTAGCCTAAGCCTCCACTATAGGCTACAAAGTTTCAAACAGAAATGGCTGTCACCATGGAGCAAGCAGAAGGCTTGGCTCTGCTTCAGGCTTCAAAGTTTCAATTGTAGATCATAAATTAGGTGTCCTAGATTGGAGAGGGTGCATGCTGGCCTGAGGGACAACCCCCAGTCCCCCTCCCCATGTACAAATTTTGTGCACTGGGCCTCTAGTATTGAATAAAATTCCTTGAAGTTGTTCCCCACCCCTTGGTCTTTTTCCTCATACTAAAAAAAATGTAAGAGAGAAAAAGATGATTCATTTTTCCTTTTAATGGTGGGGGCAGAAAATAAACTGGAGTAGAATTTATTTACTTATGGCAATAATGTTATCACTGCACTCCCTCCTGCTTTGAGGGAAACCAAAAGCTCATCTGTCCCCTCAATTTAATTTGTCAAATATTCAGAAAGTACCTTTACACAAAATATATTCTGCTAAACACTGTGGGAGATTTAGAAAATAGAGTCATAGATTTCTGTTTTAATAGTAGCAATAAGACATGTTTACTGAAAGAAATTTATTTCAAGTCTGAATGTGTTAAGAGAGGCATTAAAAAATCACAAAATGGTTCAAAAAGTAAAAAGTCACCTCTATTTGAAAAGAACCAGAAAATAACATACCCTGTCAATATATTCTGTGTTTAGATATGTGACTCAAGATTGGTTTCTTTAATCAGGGAAGACTTACAATAATAATAAAAAACAAGTGTCTATTAATTATTAATAATCCACTTATGGTTTGAGAGCAAGATCTAGAGAACTTTGATCATGAAACAGGCAAGCTTTTTTTTTCAGTGACAGTTGAAATCTTATATGTTATTAGTTTCAGGAAGTAAGTTTTATTTGTGCATTCTTTTAAATATATTTTATTGTTTTCAGAGAGGAAGGGAGAAGGAGAGAGAGATAGAAACATCCATGATGAGAGAGAATCATTGATCAGTTTCCTCCTGCCCACCTCATACAGGAAATTGAGCCCACAATCAGGCATGCACCCTGCCTGAGAATCAAACTGTGATTTCCTGGTTTATAGATCAATACTCAACCACTGAGCTATGCCAGCCAGGCAAGGAGGGCTCTAAAGTAGAGAGGAAAAATTGGCATCTTAAAAAAAAAAACATGGGAGGCCAGTTTAAATGGTTATAGTGCTAAATAATGAGTAATCAGGGATATAGCTGGAAAGATATAAAAGTTTGACCGTCGCCCTAGCCAGTCTGGCTCAGTGGATAGAGTGTTGGCCTGTGGAGTGAAGGGTCCCAGGTTCAATTCTGGTCAAGGGTATATGCCCTTGCCTGAGCATGCAGGAAGCAGCTAATCAATGATTCTCTCATCATTGATATTTCTATCTTTCTCTTCCTCTCTGAAATCAATAAAAATATATTTTCTAAAAAGACAAAATAAAGTTTGGCTGTCAAGTCATATTCACAAAGATAAGAGATGTTATTGAGGATTAAACCACACTAATGATTTCAATGATACAGGGAGTCATAAGAAAAGGGAAGAATGGAGAAACCTAAGATAGTCAATGTCACTCCTCAGGTCCTTTGGTGTAGAATTAGCAGTGCTTTGGTCCAGCTGTTGTATATGAGCCTAATGTGTTACTGGCCAAAGCATTACTTAAATAAAAGTGAGGTATTTCTGTTATGAAACACCTCCATTTTCTAAACAGATGGTCACACAGCTTAGGCGACATTTTCCAAGTAGCTATGCTCCCATAAGTTCACACATTTCCAAGCTTAATATATGCAATCCTAGACAAACCACATACCGTGCATGTAGTAAAAATACTCCATGTAAAAGAGTATCCCACTAGTAAATTCCATAACTGTGTTTTCCAGCAGTTCTCTCTTTAGCATGTTTACAGGAGGTTTTCTTTTGTTTGTTTGTTTGTTTTGTATTTTTCCTTCCAGGGGTATCCACGGCAAGGGAGAAAAATGACTTGCAGGTCTACACCTGACATTTTTCTTTTCAAATTATGGATTGACTGCTTTCTACCTGCCCCCTTTGGGGATCAAGCTTACAACCCAGGCATGTGCCCTGCCCTAGAATCAAACCATGATCTCCTGGTTCATAGGATGATGCCTAACTACTGAGCCATGCTGGCTTGGCTATCTTTTCATAATTTGTCTTACAATGTTTTATTCAGAAGAATAAGACTACTAACATCCTGACAACTACCATGGTCCAAGCCCACCTAATGGGAAACAGGAATATCCTCTGCAAAGCATGTTCATTGTGACCATATCCCTTCAGGAGTCTCTTGATATTCTCTTTCAAGTTTGATCACTCTTTTTCCTGTATTACCCACAGTTATTTGAACCATTTATCATATGTTTTGATGAAGGTAATTGTGTATGAAAGGTAATTTTTTTTAAAAGGCCAAACACTCATATTTCTGGCCAGTTGGTTTATATATATATATCATCTGTGGGCTTCAAATCAACCTCCCCAAATATTTTCTAATCATTGTGTAATTCTATCAATCAATAATTCATTTGTTACACTATATTGCTTTGGAAGAAAGATCAAAGTGACATTTAACACACTATGAAATTAGTTCAAATTATAGTGTCATTCAACAGAAATGGCATGCTCTCATGTATCACATAGTCACAAAGACTGGGATGGTGGCTTAGAAAGTATGTTTGAGACATTTTAGATTCCATGTGTATTTTTTAGGTTATCATATCCCATATCCCAGTGTACAGGGATTTACAGAGACAGGTTTCCATGCATCATGTTCTGCTACCACCCTTCTGCCTCCCACAGGTACAACATGGTATTCAGCATTGGTCCTACCCAAACCAATTATACAAGAAAGACAAATTCATTTTATGCCTGTGACACCTGAGTCATTAGAAATCAATGATTAAAGCCTCACCTTCCAGTGACAGCCTGGATTAGCATATTATTACCGTAAGTATACTTTCCCAGCCTACCCTTTCAATACACCTGGCCACTGGCCTTTAAAAACACTAGATTCAGTAGTGACTAGAATAGTTAATAGTCCTTTCTTGGTGAGGGTACTTCTCCTAGCATTTTCAATGATTATGGTGCTGCAGTAGAATAAGTATGAATTAGTTTGTTTACTTATAGCTTGTTTGGCCTCACTACGTAACTTCTGAAAGAGCACTTCCTCTAGTGTCCCTGGGTTTAACAAGTCTTTCTCAATACAATCAGGATCACACAGGAACATTCTCTCAAACAGACTCAATACCCAAAGGTATCTCCTTAAGTCTCCACAGAACAACTACAGTGGCAAGGTCACTGATTATTAAGTTTCCACATATGCTACTGCCACTTAATGTCTATGGGATTTCTGCAATTTGGAAATACAACCTACAATGAACAAAGCTGTGTTCCACATGCAGCTGTCAATCAGATCTATTTTACCCTCAAATACAGCTCCATCCGAATATACCATAATGCATCTCATACACATCCCCTGTGTACCTCCAGAAGAGACTTGCTGGTAATTTTGGATCACTGGGTTCCATTTCAGCATTCTCTAAGCACATTCCATGCACATTGACATTTGATCCAATCAAAGGGACAAATCAAGCTCTAATATATTTGGCAGAAGGCAGCAATCTGCTTTCCATCATATCCAGGCAGCTGTTGCAGCCATGCACTACCATAGTTTAAGCCCACATAGACCACTGAAACACTGCTGTTTGGCATCTCTACCCAATAAGATTCATTGGCAGTGATTCTCTCAGGTCAACTGAGAAATAAGCAGAATGGTAAATAGAGCTTGTAGACAGTGAATGAATGAAAGCTGTAGTTAGGTGCAGTGAGAGGATTCATGAGAGGATACTGTGTCATGTCTTTTCACCTTTTCAGCTCAGAAAGTTCAAGAAATTTTTCCCAGCATGCAGTATTAGTTAACACCAGACAAGCTCTTGTTGCAGTTCTCCATGTGATCATATCTCTCTTTAGTTTGCCAAGACATGCCTCCTGTATCCATTTCTTACCTGTTCATGTCTCCCTCCTTTTCCCCATGGTTGGGTCCGTCAGCTCAGATATACTGTTTAATCATATCACAGGTACTAACAGAATTTTTCCTAATGCTTCTTATTGGCTGGATCCTTAGACTAACTTATCAATCCATAAAATTTCCTCCCTTCAAAAGTATCTAGAATTAGTGATGGCCACCAATAAATAATTTTTAAAATTCAGGACAACAATGAGAGACTCTACTATGGGCCTGTTACTAACATGTTCCTTTTCATAGCTCAAGAGAGATAGGATAGAACAATGGGATAATGAGTCAAGTTAAAATATTCCAACATAAACAGGCAGAAGTGCCAAATTTCAGCCTAATTCAATTCTGCACATGATCAAACTCTATTATAATAATGGCTTAATTTTCATTTTAATTTCATTCAAAGTTTATGAAGGTTCTTTCCTCAAATAAATTTTTATTGATTCTAAAATAAATAAATAGCTAGGTTAGGATAAAACATTAAACCCTAACTAATTATTTCTCCTGACAATCAACAACAGACATAAGAATTCTATGCGTTTTTGAAGAAGTTCCAAAGTAGATGAGGAGGAACTGGATTAAAACTATGATTCTGGGAGTACAGACACTGAAGTCCTTGCCTAATCTTTGTACTAAGGTGCTGATAAGCTTTGGGCAAAGCACTTACTGTTTCAGTATTTGTTTCTCCATCTGGGAATAAGGTTAGACTAGGATTTTTTTCTCCTGTATTATTTGTGATTCTTTAGAAAGATACTCACCCTTGATGGTTTTCTCTTGCCTACAAAATCAAGTCCCTATCTTGGCATACAAGATACTTCACAATCTGCTTCCAAAAAATGCTCCATTTTGACTCTATATAGTAAATATTTTCACCTTTTCAGCCAAGATAGTCCCTATCCTGACTACTTAAGTCTCCTATTATAACACAAAAGCAGCCATAGACAATAGTAAATGAATGTGGCCATGTTCCAGTCAAACTTTATGGCACTGAAATGTGAATTTCATCCCATTTTTCATGTCACAAAACCTTATTCCTCTTTCAAATTTTTCATTTTGTACAACTCATAGGCCATACAAAAATAGGCAGTATTCTGTCAGCCTCTAATGTTTATTGCTTACACCACAGTGAATATCTTGATACTTCCCAAATAATTGAAATATTTTCAAGGTTCAAGGCTATGGCACATAATAATTCCTTTACGAGAACATCTTTTCTTCTACACCCTTATTCTCTCCTGGTAAATTCCAACAGGCCCATCAAGGCTTGAGTACACATTGGACCTCTCCCCCAATCTTCCCCTACAATCTTTCTATCTCAGTAAATGACATTTTCAATCATTCAGTGGCTCATATGACTTTCTCAGTGGCTCATGTTTGACTCTCCCTCACATCTCACATCCAATCCATGACCAAATCTTTCCAGTATTCTCTTAAAAAATGTGTACCCCCCAAAAAACAACCCAATAAATAAATTAACTAATAATATATCTTAAATCCTAGACTTCTCTCCATAATAGTCTGTGACACCATTCTCATCTGATCTATATGAACCATTCTCCCATAGAGGTAAGAAGAGAAAACAGAGCCAGGGTGGTTTTCACACAGAGAGTAATCCTATAAAAATTTAAGCCGGGTTATATTTTCTTCTGCTCAAACTCTCTAATAACTTTCTAGTTTGCTCAAAAGTAATGTTCTCTCATAGAGTAAAATCACTGCCTGACACATAAACCTATCATCTCTCTGATCTCATTTCCTACGAATCTTCCCTCCACTGGCCCTACTTCTGCCACAGAGTTGCCTGGCTACTCTTGGAACACACTATACAAGTTCCCACCTCATACCTGAAATTTCTTCCTAGAGATATGTACAAGGACTGCTCACTTTTTTCAGGTCCTTGCTTAAGAGAGCAAATTTTCAGAGGCCACTTCTAAATGCTCTCTTTCAACTTTCAAGCTCCACCATCCCTCAAACTTCTCCTTCCTGGTTCATTTTCTCTATCACACCATACCATTTGACACAGGATATGCTTTGCTTTTCAGTTTATCATCTGTCTCTTCCCACCGCAACACCAGCTTCAAGAAGTCAGGTAAGTGTGCCTCTTTGTTCACTGCAAACTGAACTTTCAATGTCTCAATCAGCGCCTATCACTTGATAAATCTGTTGATCATTTACTATGTGGCAGATTCCACTAGTAATTCCTCAATGCCAAATCCTTGTTTAAAATCTCAATGCTTTTAAAAAATTTTTTAAATAAAATAAAATCTCCATGCTTTGAATGTCCTTTCAAAATTCATCATTTTAAGATACCCATTAAAATCAAGGAAAACCATACTCAAATTGGGCCTGACCCTATCAAAAACTCCTGTTGGACTCTACTTCAGTACAAAACTTGCCATGAATACTAATGTCAAATTTTTTATGGCCTTCTAAGGAGGTTTTATGGATGTCAGAAGCATAAAAAGATAGTTGCTTCCAAGTATTTAAATCAAAAGATAAGAATATGATGCATTTTAATGGTTTTAAGGAGATGAAAGTATTCACTTAAGTTACTTTTTTTGGCTTACTGTCTTTGCTACAATCTAAAATATCAACTCACAGTTTTGCTATATTAAACCTGTATCACAAAACGTTACCCACATATGAAAGTCCTTAATCAAACTACTCACCCATTTACTGTCTCTTGAGGATGCTTTTTAAAAGCTCAGTTAGCAAGAAAGACATTTTACTACTAGTAAGGCATATATAGCTGTTGACCCTGAGTAAAGAGTGATGTGCAAACTGGACTAAACCTGCAGTACATAAGCAAGTCAGTACTTTTAGATAGAAAAGTTTTTGCTGTGAACTGTAAAATTATTTGCTTAAATCGTTTGGTTCCGTTAGATGTACATTTCTTGCTATGATAGACATCAGTGTTCAAACATCATTTCAATTACATGAA
Organism: Antrozous pallidus; assembly: GCA_027563665.1. Taxonomy (NCBI): domain Eukaryota; kingdom Metazoa; phylum Chordata; class Mammalia; order Chiroptera; family Vespertilionidae; genus Antrozous; species Antrozous pallidus. The sequence continues at coordinate 56,534,985 of CM050521.1, read as the reverse complement.
GTCTAACCTATCCCTGACTTTCCCATCCCATCCATTTGACACAAATCTCAAAAAATAAGATAAAATAGCACCATAACAAAGTAATTTAGAGGCAGAAATTCACCAAATGTCAGAATTTAGTTCCCAATTTATACCTAATCAAATATTTTATACACGAGTTACAGAAATTAATGTTTGGTAAAGATTGTAAGATATAAGATTTAGGAGATATATTACCTTAAAACTTCCATATATATATACATATCTGTTTCTAGAATTGTCCATGGTAGTAAGCAATTTAAATTGCTTTAAACAGTACAAACATTTTTTTTTTTTAGGGTAGGGCTAGAGTTGACAAAATGTGAAGTTACCAAAATCCTCAAGAGATCTCATCATTACTGTTAATTTGTACAAATTTTAATAAAAATTTGTACAAGAATTATAACAATTCTTAATACTCACAACCTAAATCAAAATTAAAGAGCCATATTCATCACTCCTTGTGTGAGATAAATTAATATATTTAATGGGCTTAATAAATTAATATGTATTTAATAGGTCTATAATAGTGTCTGGGGCACATTAAACACTTGAAGAAATGTTGGTTATTACTATTTTGGGCAATGAGAGTAGTAGTATTAAAAATTTTTAAATGTGCATCCCATATGAATTGCTATTCTAGCCTGAGTTCTCTAAGCAACAGGATAAGTCTACATATTTACAGAATATCAGTCACCTGGCAACAAATAAAGCAAATTATTTAAACATTTTTTATTAAAATGTAAACATGGAAAACATGCAGTTGAATATAGCATTTAGATAAATATTTTAAATAATAAGGTCAATTTTTAAAGAAATGTTCCCATTTATGGAGGAGAGCTTTGGGCTCTATTTTTAGACCCAGTTCAATCTCTTCCTCTTAGGGATATAATTCGGGGTGTGTTGGGAGTATGGGGGTGGGGCTTTGATAAGCACTGATTGGTGAAAAACCCCTTTGTGCCTGTCTACCCTGAATTCCTATGTAGATAATGAGAGAACTCTTAATACCCACCATTTTTTCATTGCTATCTTCTTCACAGGAAGGTTTTGCATCCTGGACATGTGGCAGCAAACCTGGCTAATCCTGCTAATATCTACCATTGCTTCCTTTTTTAATACTGAGCATCACAAAACTAAAACTGGGTACTTCTTAACTGAAAATCCCTAAAATGTAGCTTCTTTTTCATACTTATTAATAATAAACTATAATTAGGAAATACCAAATCCCACATATTTGTGTCTTTATTAGAATACTGGAAAGGAGGATATCAAAATAATGATTTCTCATGTTCTGAAGGAGTTCTATAGAATTTAGTGTTTACATCTTGATTACAAAGCCTCTTCACAATTCACAAGATGCTCCTCAGCTCTGCCTCCCACTTAAATCTGACTAAGCCAGATGCCCTTATTATAACAGTGGGTGGTTTACTGTGATTTATTTTTGGAAATTGCCAATGAAAAATAAAATGTTAACTTTAAAGTATCTGTGTCCTAGGAAAATAAAATATCACTTTTATAAAGGCCAAATATTTGAGAATCATACTCAAAGCTGGTATATTTACAGCTTTCTATAATGAGTTGTAAGTTTTCTGAATGTCCAACTCTCATTGGAAGACTTTAAAAGTAAGTACATCTAACACCAAAACCTGAATATGTGTACTTGAGGAAAATAAAATTTTAAAATAACTTAAAAACACGTTATATATACACCTAATTGTTTATATTTATGATTATCCTAAATAATAAAATAGTAATATACAAATTAACCATCACTCTGCTACATCCACCAGCCATGCCTATCTGCCAATCAGGAGCATGTATGCAAATTAACCCCAACCAAGATGGCTGCTACCATGGAGTGAGGAGGCAGGAGGCTTGGGTTTCTCCAGTAATAGAGGAAGCCAAGCTTTCTTCACACCTTGGTGGGCCCAGGCCTCCACTCAAGGCTACGAAGTTTCAATTACAGAAGGTAAATAAAATCCAACAAAAATGCTGGCAGCCATGGAGATGGAGAGAGCAGGAGGCTAGGGTTGACCCCAGCGATGGAGGAAGTAAAGCTTCTGCAGTTTTGGTCTGTCTTGGCCTTCACTTAAGGCTACAAAATTTCAATTTTAGAAGATAAATAAATCCCAACAGAAATGGCTGCCACCACAGAGGGAGCAGGAGGCTTGGCTCTGCTCCAGGTTATAAAGTTTCAATTATAGAAGATAAATAAATCCCAGATACCAGGGCCTTTGCTTAGGTCACCAGGAGGTGTGACTGGCCTGCAAACCACCATAGACCCCTTGCCCAAGCCACCCCATGCCTCAAGAGGACACCCTTCAGGACAAACCAGCTGGCCCTCACCCATGTGCCAGGCTTCTATCCTATCTAATAAAAAAGTAATATGCAGATTGACCATAACTCCAACACACAGGATGGCTGCCCCCATGTGGTCAAAGATTCTGCCCCCATGTGGACACAAGATAGCCACCACAAGATGTCCAGCAGGGGAGGGCATTTGCGGGGGACCAGGCCTGTAGGGGAGGGCAGTTAGGGATGAACCGGGCCTGCAGCAGAGGGCAGTTAGAAGTAAACAGGCTGGCAGGGGAGTGGTTAGAGGGTGATCAGGCTGGCAGGCAAAAGCGGTTATGGGCAATCAGGAATGTAGGAAGGCAAGAAGGCATGCAGTTGGGAGCCAGCAGTCCTGGATTGTGAGTGGGATGTCTGACTACCTGGTGGGATCGGGCCTAAATGGGCAGTTGGACATCCCTCGAGGGGTTCCAGATTGGAGAGGGTGCAGGCTGGGCTAAGGAACACCCCCCCTCATGTACAATTTTCATGTACTAGGCCTCTAGTAAATATATATGTATGCATATACATTTATGTACATACATGTATACAGAAAAAGTTGTAAAACTTTACAAAAATTGTAGATATTTCTTCCTGATAAAACAAATAAATGAGCTGAAGCACAAGAAAAGCATCTTGCTTTTTATATTGTTTAAAATATGATATAATATATTTATTGGTGTTATGAAAAACAAGATTGATAAGAAGAAATGGTAATTCTAATGGCATCCCTTTTGGAATTGCTAAAGAATTTTGTAATTGGTTCCCATATCACCCTTTGAAATAAGCACTATGTACATTATAAGTAGTTATTGAAATAAAAATATTAAAAATTACTTGCTTAGGCCTTTTGAAAAAAAATCACCTTAACTATAGAAAGCAGACTATCCAAAAAATTAAATTAATATTAAATAATATTATTTAAAAATTTCATGAACACAGAAAATAAAACAAACTGTAAATAATTTTCTAAGTCCTTCACTGTTCATTTGTGATTTTACAGATTGGAGGAGAGTTTGAATAAAGACCAGTAGAGAAATAAGACCTAAGTTTTTCTGTAAACATATCAGGGAAATTATAAATATGAAGTTTACTATTCATCTTATAGAATGAAACCTGTTCCAGCTCACAGTCGACCCACATGAGTATTCCTGTATCTCCTGGAGCACTTGGACCAGTTCAGTGCTGCATCTGCATCCTTGGGGGATGCTGATGGGAAGGACTCCTTGTACACATCTCCAGCCAGCCACCTGTGCCTCTCACTATTACCTGCCATGAATGCCTGGCAACCTCAAACCCTTCAGGACTTAGGACAGTTTGGTAAAAAAGTAAATCTCCTGGCATTGTAAAATTTGATTTCTTTCATAAGGGTTGGGCAATTACAAGATCTAGTGTCAAACTGGTCTTAAGCACACCGATCATTTTATGTAGGCCAAAATATATAAGGAGAGAGATAGCAACTCTCTTTAATTCATATAAAAACACAGCTGGGGTATTTGGGTTTTCATATCTGCTAGAGATACTTTCTTTTAAAAAATATTTTTATTGATTTCAAAAAGGAAGGGAGAGGGAGAGAGATAAACATCAATGATTAGAGAGAATCATTGATTGGTTGCCTCCTGCATGCCCTCCAAAGGTGGTCTATCCCAAATCCATTGTATGTGCCCTGACCGAGAATCAAACTCTGACCTCCTGATTCATAGGTTGATGCTCAACCATTGAGCTACACCAGCCAGGTTGTTGAAGGTATTTTCAAATCCTTATCAATAACTATAGTTTAGATTGCATACATTTTGGTATTATTTCACTTTGCTGATTTTTCAGTATGAAAATAATGTGAGAAAATACAATTTTATTTCCAATTTGACTACTCTGGAATTCCTTTCCAATTAGAACAAAAGAAAAAAGATGCTTAATTCTTTCTTTGATTTAACTATCAATGTTTATGTTAAGGAATTAGTGTAATAGTCATGTCCCCTGATAACAAACAGGCTTTCATTTTGTTTTCTCTTTGTCTAAGTCATGGTTCTAGATTGTAAGCCACCAAAACTGATTTGGACTGACTTATGCAAAAAGCAGTTGTACACAGACTATCAGGAAGGCCTCAGAATAAGCTGAATGGCTATACCAGTAGAACCAAGTTCAGGAAATTGGAAAGAATTAAAGAAGGCCAGAAAGTGGAGAACACAGTCAAGGTCATGCTGCAAGAAGAGTCAGAAGAGGGCTCAGTCCCTTGTGCCTCTGTCACTGGACACTCTCCACCATCCCAGGTAACACATTGTTAACATGATAGGTTGCTGTATCATTGTGTTGACCCCTTAAGTTAAAGAAGTTCATGGTACCTTCTGATTGGCTGAGTGAAGGCCATGCGCTCCAGCTTTAAGTGAGGAATGAAATGCGCCCCCTGTTTGGTTTCCATGGTGGGAGATAGTTCTCAACCTCCAACAAATACCTCATAACAAGAAAATTCTTCCAACATTGGAATGGCAATTGGATTCTGGGTAGCCAAACCAATGATTGTGTTAACTACAATCTTCTTTAAAAGAATACTGTACCTTTGGACTCACATTCCTAAATACAACATGAAGGCAATAATCATTCCATTCCTCAAACTCCCTTTCCAGCATTTTCTTCTTCTTTTTCTTTGAAATAATTATTCACTGACCACTCTGCAGTCCCACTGCACCTCTTAGATAGTTCTTTCTGCTGGTAATTACTCTTTCTTATTTCTATCTGCACAAAAGTTACGCCACTTCTTCCAAAAATCTTTCATGTTCCCAGATAATCTTTCCCTTGGGTGGGGGAGGGTGGTTCCAATTTGTAATACTTATCTCCTTCCTAATTTGTATTTTAATTATTTGCACGCATTTTATCTCTCCCTCTAGGTTATAATCTCTTTAAAAACAGACTATCATTTATTTTTCACATTTTTTACAAATATCTTTAACATAAGTGCCAGATAAATGCTGAACTGGTGGCGCAAACGCAGCTCTCAAAGGCAGATATAAAACACAATAATACCAAAGCAGAAATTGGAGACAGAATTGCTGTAGAACAGAAAATCAATGGTGATATAATAATAGACACGATCTCTACTTTAAGAAAGCTCTGTGTAAATATAAATCTGAATTTAAGCAATCATATCTCTTTATACACTTACCTAAACAAGTATTCATTTTTAAAAAGTCATAATAACCTTAAAAATATAAGCTTTCTAGCAGTATTAAAATATCCCTTGCTTTATAAAAGTATGCTATTTTAAAGATCTTTGGTATAAAGAAAGGTACACACATACATAGATATAAAGGATGGAATCATTTTATCAGACTACTCTTCCAAAAATAACCACTCTCACTCTGTAATCTACAAGTAAGTAAGCAAAAAAGAAAAGACTATTTTAGTAGAACACTACAAATGGTGATTGAAGAGTTTAGGAAAAGATCTCATAAAGAAGGTCAAAAAATGGATATTATTCAGCTGGAAGTTTAAAGGTTGATTTGAGACAATTTAACAAAAATCTACAAATAATTGAAAAGCTTTCACACAGGGAATAATCACCAACTCCTCTCCAACTTCAATTTTGACCAGAACAAGAGAAAAATTATGTTTGATAAAAGGAAGAATTCTTGAGAGTAGAAATTATTTAATACTAAAAAGGAGAGTTGTAAACTATTGTTACCTATGAGAGGGGTTTAAAATGTAGCTAAAAAATACAGCCTGCTTAGAGGTACAGAAATGCTCTTTGAAAGTCTCTTTAAATCTCTGGGGTCAGACGTTTCAAGTTCATCTGTCTTTTGAAAAATGTTACCACCCTAAATGGTTTGGCTTAGTGGATAGAGTGTAGACCTGTGGACTGAAAGGTCGCGGGTTTGATTCTGGTTAAGGGCATGTACCTTGGTTGCGAGCACATCCCCAGTACAGGGTGTGCAGAAGGCAGCTAATCAGTGTTTGTAATTCTATCCCTCTCCCTTCCTCTCTGTAAAAAAAATCAATAAAATATAAAAAATAAAATGTTAGCAATTTTTGGATTCCCTTTTTTGCTTCTGAAAAACTGTGTTGAATGAATAATTTTAGGATTTGATTATATTCCAAATGCCTCCCACATCCATCTTAAAGTTCTGCCATTTTGATGATTATTTTCTGGCATATATTTGAATGTTAAGCATAGGGTAAAGGTGAGCAAATGCATATGCAATATAAATTATGATATATATTATAGTTTACTTCTTTGACATTATAGTTTCTTGATAAAATAAGCTAACTATAATATATTTCTAATTTTATATTACATCGGTTCTTGCTCACCCTTTGCATAGGTTCTTCACACCTTCTTAATACCAAAGAGGATTCTAGCAAAGCATGAATGACTCCTCCACTTCCATAATTCTACCTTCTCCCATGCCCCAAAGCTGGTTTATATTTGGATCAAATAATCCCTTCTGTCTCTGTTGTTGCTTCCTACAAGCTTATTTGTAACACTGATATAGATTAAGAAAATTAATAAAGGGTGAGATGAAAACAGTGTGAAGATATCCATGACACAACTAGGCTCAAGGTTAAGCATGTTACATCTTACATTAAAATTTATATTTATTTTCCACTATCTCCAGATTAGCAGAGGAAACCAACCAAGTATATTGAAAGTCTATCATTTTAAAATTATTTTTTTCTTAAAAAATCCATATGCAATAACAATGCATTCAAGGACATAAAGAGTTGTTACAACAATTTTATTGATGGATCAGTCAGAAAAAGGAGAAACAATAAGATATATGCAAAGATAGGGAGAGAGAGAAGAATTAGCTCACAAGACTATTCTAATATGGACTGGCAAATCTGTATAGCTGATGTTGCAATCTTGAATCCCAAATTTGTAGGCAGGCTGGCTGGCTAGAAATCCAGGCAGTATTAATGTATCATAGTCTTGAGGCATAATTCCTTATTCTTTAGAAAATCTCACTTTCTCTTCAAAGGACTTCAACTGATGGGATAAGGCCCACTTATATTATTAAAATAAATATTTTTTACTTAAAAGTCAACTGATTGTAGGTGCAGCTATATCTACAACCTATCTTTACAGCAACTTTTAATGTTTGACCAATCAGGCAGAGAGCCTAGCTAAGTTGATTCATAAAATTTAACCATTACAACTAACTGGGTTTCTTGTTCGTAAACTTAGAAAGTGAGAATTTTTATTGGTTTATTTGTCTGAAATCCCTGAATACCTTTAATATCATCCTTGATAATAGGAATAAACAATTTGAAAATAATTTGGTTTGTTAAAGTCCTAAACCCCAGCACCTCAGAATGGGATTGTATTTGAACAGTTTTTTAAGAGTTAATTAAGTCAAAATGAGGTCATTTAGGTGAACTCTACTCTAAAGTGACTGGTGTCCTTATAAAAAGAAAGAATTAGCCCCAGCTAGTTTGACTTAGTAGATAGAGCATCAGCCTACAGACTGAAGGGTCCCAGGTTTGATTCTGGTCAAGGGTACATGCTTCTTGGGTTGCAGGCTCAGTCTCCAGTAGGGGATGTGCAGGAGGCAACCGATCAATGATTCTCTCTCATCACTGATGTTTCTTTCTCCCTCTCCCTCTCTCTCTCTCTCTCTCTCTCTCTCTCTCTCTCTTTCTGTCTTTGTCTCTCTGTATCTCTCTGTCTCCCTCACCCTATCTCTTTGAAATCAATAAAGTATATATATTTTTAAAAAGAATTAGAACAGCGTGAAGACCATGTGAAGTCATGGAAGAAAGCACCATCTGCAAGCCAAGCAGAGAGGCCTCAGAAGAAACCAACCCTATCAACACATTGATGTTGGATATCTATAATAATAAAATCATATTATGCTAATTAGACCAGGCAGCCCACCAGACAGCCAAATGACCTTCCAGTTGTCCTTCTGGATGACCTTCCAGATGAAGCTAGGGCTATGAGGGCTGAGGCAAGCCACCACGGCAACTAGGGCTGAGGCAAGACGCAGCTGTGAGGGCCAAGCCTCTTGCATGAATTTTGTGCTTCGGGCCTCTAAGCATATCTATAAATCTGTGTGTGTGTGTGTGTGTGTGTGTGTGTGTGTGTGCGTGTGTGTATTTATATTCCAGAATAATCCTATCTAATAAAATAGTAATATGCAAATTGAGCATACCTCCACTACACCCACAAGCCTCACCCACAAACCATGCCCACAAGGCAATCAGGAGCAAATATGCAAATAAACCCAACCAAGATGGCTGCAGGAGGGAGGCTTGGGTTTCCTTGGCAATGGAGAAAGTCAAGCTTTCTGCCTGCCTTCGCTGGCCGAGGCTTCCACTCAATGCTACAAAGTTTCAATGATAGAAGTTAAATAAATCCTGAAAAAAATGGCAGCAGTCATTGAGCTGGAGAGAGCAGGAGGCTAGGGTTGCCCCCGATGATGGAGGAAGCCAAGTTTACCTGCTACCCTTGGCCTCCACTCAATGCTACAAAGTTTCAATGATAGAAGATAAATAAAACTCAACAGAAATGGCTACCACCAGTGAGCGAGCAGAAGGCTTGGCTCTACTCCAGGCTACAAAGTTTCAGTTGTAGAACATAAATAAATCCCAGATACCAGGGCCTCCGCTTGGGTCACCAAGGGGCAGGCAGGCCTCTATCCTATCTAATAAAGGAGTAATATGCAGATTGACCATAACTCCAACACACAAGATGGCTGCTCCCATGTGGTCAAAGATTCTGCCCCCATGTGGACACAAGATGGCCACCACAAGATGGCCAGCAGGGGAGGACAGTCGGGAGGAACCAGGCCTGCAGGGGAGGGCAGTTAGGGTGACTAGGCCAGCAGAGTAGGGAAATTGGGGGTGACCAGGCCTGCAAGGAAGGGCAATTGCAGGGGACCCAGGCCTAAAGAGGAGAGCAGTTGAGGGGCACCAGGCCTGCAGAAGAGGGCAGTTAGGGGTGACCAGGCCTGCAGGGGAGGGCAGTTTGTTGCAAACAGGCTGGCAGGGGAGCAGTTAGGTATCAATCAGGCTGGCAGGGGAATGGTTAGGGGCAATCAGGAAGGAAAGAAGGTGAGCAGTTAGGAGCCAGGAGTTCTGGATTGTGAGAGGGATGTCTGACTGCTCATTTAGGCCCAATCCCAGTCGAACATCCCTCGAGGTGTCCCAGATTGGAGAGGGTGCAAGCTGCGTTGAGAGACACACACCCCCGTGTACGAATTTCTAGCGAGAAAATAAGTTTCTGTTATTTAAGCAATTCAGTCTATGACTTTTATAATAAACATAGCAAACTCACACAGAGCCCATTGCTCTGACTCTTACAATGAGAACAAATCAGACTATAATTTTTTTAAAAATTATCAGAGCCAAAAATGCAGAGATCTAAAGCAATAAATTCCAGAAAGTGATGAGCTCTTCTTAAAGAGAAAAGATTCACAGATTCGTTTTATTCCTGGTGGAATTGTGGGGTAAAAGAATTTGGAAAAAACAGCCAAACTTTTATCAAATCTTAATGGTTAAGTATGGGCAAGTATGAAGAATTAGACTCACTTGGAATATCAAACAGAGTGAGTCTACACCACCAGCTTCCTCTTCCCATGGTTCTTCGCTGAGTACAAAATGCCAAATCCTATGGAAGGACAGGAGAACTGAGAGAGATGCATAGGGCTTTCTCCAAGTGCCCAGGGGAGGGCAGTTAGGGTGACTAGGCCAGCAGAGTAGGGAAATTGGGGGTGACCAGGCCTGCAAGGAAGGGCAATTGCAGGGGACCCAGGCCTGAAGAAGAGAGCAGTTGAGGGGCACCAGGCCTGCAGAAGAGGGCAGTTAGGGGTGACCAGGCCTGCAGGGGAGGGCAGTTTGTTGCAAACAGGCTGGCAGGGGAGCAGTTAGGTATCAATCAGGCTGGCAGGGGAATAGATAGAGCATCAGCCTACAGACTGAAGGCTGTGGAGGGTCTAAGTAGATTAGGAGAGCTGAGTGAAATTCTTACAAGGCATTCCGAAGTGTGAGAGAGGGAGAGAAGAATAGAGAGAAAAATCTTCAGGTACAGAAAGTGGAGAGTGGAAGTTGAAAGAAAAGAGAATTCCCCCGATGACCCAAAACACTTCTATCTATGCATTAGCACAAAGTGAGAAATCTCTCACAGTTGAGAGTTGATGACTGGGCTGAATAGGTAAATAGGATAGATAAAGTTTAGGTAAGAAGGTAGTTAAATGGATGGATGGCCACATGCATGAGTGAGATAATAACAGATGATAGACGGATAGGTAAATAAATACATATCGGGAAATGATGATGGGTGAGTGGATAAACTAATGGATAGATGGATGGATAGATAGATAGATTCTCCTTCACCTTTTCAAACCAAATCATATTACACTCTGGTTTTTATTTGTTTTGAAATCTTTTGTAAAGGTTTATTTTATTAAATTTATTGGGTGACATTAATTAATAAGCTAATGTACATTTTAAAGAAATTCTATAAAGGATTTCTTTTGTGAGGACCTCTTGTAATTTTTTAGAGACCAAGACAACATTCTCACTACTGTGAGAGTCCATTGATATCACTTGCAAAGGTCTCCTTCTCAGTGAGTGTGAATTGCTTTCATTTACAACTTTAGGAAGGAAAACCTGCCAGGGCTTTATAAGAGTAAAATCCTCTCTTCTGATCACTAAACCTAAACCATTGCATTGTTGTGGACCAAGACAAACACAAAATGGCACAGTAATGCTTTGGGACATATACACTTCATTAAAGATAATCCACTACAATATGACAAAACATAAAGTACTATTCTTTCTGCATCAACACAGATGAAGACTTTATTTTAAACCCACAGCAGATTTAATTTTGCAAGATGTTTTCTTTAAAATGCCTTGCTTAATCTAGAAATACATTAAAACACTCATCCACCAGCTGTGAGGGTTTCAGCTGCAGCAAATCGATGATTAGCTTCCTCCTGACAATATTTTCCTCCCACAAAATTTTTAAATTGACTGAAAGAACATTACAATTCAGGAATAGAAAATATAACTCCATTATTATTAAACTTTTCAAAGCTATTTTACCTTTAAATCACTTAACAATGAACATATTAGAGAAAACTATTAATAAAAGGAAATATTAAATAGGATAATTAGTATGAAATTTTTTGTTTTATTGAGATAAAACTCAAAACACATAATCCCAATATCAAGTAAATAGGCAAAATTAGTTGTAATTGCCATCACATATTTTTTTACACTCATAGTAGTCTCAGAACTTCTCAGTAACTTAAAGACAAGTTGGCTATTGATGAAGACCAATTTTTTTAATATAAAAAAATTACTTGAATTTTTGTTTTAGTCAAATTCAAGTTTTTTTTGTATTTAAACCTAATTAAATTTGACTAAAATAGATATACATGAAAAATTACATTTAGAAAGATCCAAGTAAGAATTGGCAAACTAGGACTTAGAACAATTACTTGTTTTTGTAAATCAAGTATTATCAGAACACAGCTACACACATTACTTTCCTTGGCAGATTTCAATGACAAAGTTGAGTAGTTGCTACAAAGACCTCAGAGCTTTCAAGACTAAAACATTTACTTTTACTATCTGATTCTTTAAGAAAAAGGTATCTAACTGCTGATCTAAATAAAAAGTTTCAAACCATCTTTCACCCCCATCCCATCAAGGTTTTTAGTATGTTCTCCCAAGAAGAGAAAAAAATAAGAAAAGAACTAAAAAATGATGTGGTCTCTAAATTGAACCAATTACATTAAAATTAAGAAAAAAGAAAAAATACCCATCTCAGCATTTAGCATTTCACTTGTCCCTTTGCCAGACAAAGATATGGCAAGAGTTCTCTTCTTAGCCCTGAAGTGCAATTCATTGTTCATGCTTAGATCATTTTTTAAAAATATGTACCCTTTTCACTTACAGTATTTAACACCTATCCTTGTTTTCATTTGTGTTATTTTGCATTCCCTAAAATTTGTAAAAAGGGAAAGTTAATGAATTTTGATCCCTTCAAAGTCTAGGAGGTTAAAGTGTTCTGAGCATAATTCCAATGTATAGAAGGGTTAATCCTCCAATACTGGGTGTCCTAAAAATCAATTCAATTCTGACACTACCTAGAGATAGAGGCGTATTTAATGAGATCTCAGTCCCACCAGACTGTCCTCCCCAACACACACACACACACACACACACACACACACACACACACACACACGCACACACACACGTTGTAACTTATTCTTCTGACTGACCAATTACCAGATTGAAAGTTCCCACAAACCTTTCCTTTCCTTGGACTTAGACACTAGTCACAAGTTTAGGTTTCCACACCCTGCTCCTTGGTGGAAGAGCTGCAAAATGTGAGGAAAGGGTACAGAACTTCCAGGTGTGTCACTCTCCATGAGTTTTCATGTGTCCACAAACCTGAAAGCTCTCTAAACCCAGTCCTTTTGGGGTTTTATGGAGGCTTCATTATATTGGCATAACTGATTGGATCATTAGCCATGAACAACTGATTCAACCATTAGCATCTTTCCCATTTCTGAGATCAGGGGATGGGAGTGAAAGTTCCAACCCTCTCATGAGACAGCTGCTTCTTCTGGTAGCCTACATCTTTAGATACAGCCCAAAAGTCACCTCACTAATATGATAGAAGGCACCTTCTTATTACTTTCATCACTTAGGAAATTCCAAGGTTTTTAGGAGTTCTGTGGAAGAATCAGGGATGAATACTAATGTTTCTTTTTATAAATCACAATATCACAGAGGTAGACCAAATTACTTGACAGCCACAATATTTAGATTAAAAACTTTTTTCTAGATCATTAATGGTCAAAAGTTATTTCCTTCTAGGATTCTACAAGCCTAGATGGGAAGGCGGTCATAAGTGGTCTTGTAAACCGAATATGTCCTAATTGGTAAAGACTCTTGGATTATGAAATTCTATATGTGCTGAGCACCAACTTCATCAATAAGATTAGATTCTCTTCCAAATTTCAATTGAGAGAATATTACAACCAAGTACTCATTGCTATTATGAAATTTAAGATATCAGATAAATTACTGTCACACATTGGAAAAGTTTTCTATCTGACATTTGACAACAAAATTAAAGGAGAACTGAAGATCAGAGAAACAAATCCAAATTCACAAAAATCCCTAAGAGAATTTTTTAATTTTATTTTATTTTTCCTTTTTTTACTAATAGCAATCCAACAAGAAGAAATAACTCTGGTAAACATATACACACCCAATACAGGAGAACCCAAATACATAAAAAAACCTCCTGGATATCAAGGGAGAGATAGACAGCAATACAATTGTACTAGGAGACTTTAACACCCCACTATCACCATTAGACAAATCCTCTAAACAAAAAATCAGTAAAGAAACATCAGTCCTCAATGACTCACTAGACCAGATGGAATTAATTGACATCTTCAGATTATTTCACCCCAAAGCCACAGAATATACATTCTTTTCAAGTGCCCATGGGTCATTCTCAAAGATAGACCATATGTTGGGTCATAGGCAAAGTCTCTCCAAATTCAAGAAGATAGAAATCATATCAAGCATATTCTCAGATCACAGTGGCATAAAGCTGGAAATCAACTACAATAAAAACAATCCAAAGAAATCAAACACATGGAGACTAAACAGCATGCTATTAAACAAGGAACCTAAGAGCAATATTTTAGAAAAGTCTAGTTCTGTGGATTCTAAATTTTCCTCACATCAGTACATAGGAAATATATTACAAAATAAAAGGTAATATTGTGGGCCTTCTTCTAAGATTCTGACTCAGTAGGTCTGTTGTGGTATCTAGGATTATATAAATTTAATGAATACCTCATGCTACTTTGATGCAGTGGAGACATGACACATGTTTGGGAAGTGACACCGTTGATACCAGTACAATATAAGAATTACAATATAAATATATATTTTTTGTTTTTCTCCCAGTAACTATCTGTTTTGCAATCAATGTGGAAAAGAGGTAAATTGATCTCCAAAAGTCCAGAATTCCTCAGTCTTACCTAATTTTATCACTGTCAAGCTCTGGATATTCTGTTGGATTATGTATCCTTCTTGTTAAGCTACCAATAAAAAGTCAAAGGGAGAGGCAAACAAGCATTTATTTAAGATAAAGTTTATTTAAGATAAAAAATAAGACCAGAGGCATAGATTCAGGCAGAAACTCAAATTATGTTCAGATTTATGGGGTAAAAGCAATGAATTTTTATGAGAAAAGGATGGGAAATAATTATATGAATAAAAAGAATTTCTATTGGTGCTAATAAGCTAGGTTATCCTTTAGCTATTTGCTGGTTACTGATTCTAAAGAATATCCATAACCATCAATACTTGTGGTCAAGATGGCTACTTTTCTGTTAGCTTTACAAAAAGTTGTTTGTAAGATAATGTTGACTTGGCCCAGTTCAAACATTTAGAAGTTTCAAGGAGTAAGATGTACAAAGTAGCTCCACTGGATTGGCTATTTTGGCATTATTTTTAAAATAGCTCCACTTAATGTCAGCTTTTCACATTCTGTTTTCCAACCTATTAAGTGATAAGGATATCTGCCTGTCTCTACCTCACAGAAAAATTGGAGTATATGCCAACATACTTTGAAGAAAGTAATACAGGGACACCAGGGTCCATATGACAAATTGGACACAAACACTTAACTCTCTTAAATGACAATCATGACATTAAAAGTATGTTTAAAGGAATATGATTTTAAAAAAGGGAACGGGAAAGGTAAGTATGCTAACACAATTTAAGCAGAGGATAGATAGTAAGTGATTTAACACACATGGGAAAGCTGAATCCATAATAAGCATATTGTGAAGTTGATATTTGGCCCAATTTGTACAACAGAACCCTCAAAAGATTCAACACTGAGTGCAGGAAGAGGTAAAATTTGGGCTGTAAACATATTAAAAATTGGAAGAGTTGAAAGTTTAATAGGCAATTAGCTCCCAGAATTCACTTAACTGGATAACCACCAATCCCCTATTCTTTAGCAGGTAAATGAGGCTCTGTTTTCTGGAGAGAGCCAAAAAGAGAATCTTGGATTTGGGAGAGACTGGGCATAACTGACAGTGAAGTTACCATATGAAATCAGGGAGATTCAAGAAGGATTTCATTTGAAATACTGGAAGTCACTGCTCTGTTCTTTTTAAAAAATATATATATATTTTCACTGATTTCAGGGAGGAAGGGAGAAGGAGAGATGAAAACATCAATGATGCGAGAGAATTATTGATCAACTGCCTCCTGCACTTCCTCTACTAGGGATTGAACCTACAACTGGAGCATGTACTCTGACCAAGAATCCAATGATGTTCCACCCCTGAGCCATACCAGCCAGGATCCCTGTTCTGTTCTTTAACTCAGTTCCTCAAACACTGTCAGTCAAGTTTATATAATCTAGGTTGGCAAATGGTTTTGTCTACTAAATCTGACCGGTTTAAGGGGAAAAAAACTCAATATATTCCCATATTAAATGGTCATAAAATACCATTTTATGGCTCATATACAATCTCCCAGAGTCTGGAGTATACAAAGTTTATACTAGCAGTAAGCACAAACACCTGTGGAAAGCCTCTTACAAAAATAGAGAGAGCTAAACAAAGAGTAAATACTACTAGGAAGAACCAGCATCTATGCAGGAAGATGGAGAGCTTTAAAAACTGTAATGAGATCCATAATCTATGTGTAAATGGAATTTGTTTATCTAATTACATTTCTGACTAACTGTCATCATAATTTCACAGACACAAATTTTAATTTCCGAACTGCAAAAACATTCTTCTCAAACTATAATAAAATAGCATAACACCATTTAATATAATTTATCCCTTAATAAACCCAGAAGTATCTATATAGTTAATTATTCTACGGAAGCACAAGACTATGCTGATTGATTAATAAAAAAATCCATAAAAAAGTGGTAATCAAAATGTTTTCTGTCAGAATCAAGGCTAATTTCAATTGGGCATGTATTTATTTCATATATATATATATACATATATAATATCCTCAATGAGATCTGTGTGCTTCTATGCTTGTCCAACCCTTACAATCTTTTTCAACACAGCAACCAGAGTGATCCTGCCACAATAAGATCCTGAATCATGTCACTGTTATGCTTAAAAATTTCCTATCTCATTCACAGTAAAATCCAAAAATTTACAGCAAACTATGAACCCCCACCTCTCCACCCACTCCCCTCTCTGATCACCCTCCTCCTCACTCACTCCTTTGCAGCTACTGGCTTCCTTGCTATTTTCTTAAGAGCACAAGGCCACACTGATCCTTTGTACTGGCTGTCAGTCAGCTTGGAACACTTTTCCCAAAGATACCCATGTAACTCATTCATCAACTAGGTCTTTGTTGAAAATGTGATCTTTTCAATAAGGTCCATCTAAGTTATACTACTTTAAATTGTAACCTACCACTCTTCCAAAAATATCAATTGGTTCTACTCTCCTTTACTTTCTACACAGAACTTATTGTCATATAACATACTATATATTAATAATGTTTAGTCATTAATTATATTAATCATTATATTTCTCTTTTGCCAGACCATAAGCTCCATTATAAAAAGACAATGTATTTGTGTTGCTTATTTATGTATTACAAGTACATAATAATTTCTTTTTCAAAAATCCTGAGGACATATGTTTATTAATTTTTAGAGAGAGAGAAAGATGTGAAAAACATTTTGTTATTCCCCCTGCGCTCTCATCAGGAATGGAACCCAAAGCCTAGGTATGTGCCCTGACAAGGAATTGAATCTGCAACCTTTTTGGTGAATGGGATGATGCTCCAACCAACTGAGCAACCCAGCTAGGGCCATAATAATTTCTTTTAAATAACCACATGTGCCTGGGACACAGTAGGCACTCCATAAATATTTAGCTGAAAAATAAATAAGTAAGTAAGTAAGTAAGTAAGTAAATAAGTAGACTGGGATGTTTCTTAAAAGAGAAAAATCAGAGAATAGAAATTTTTCCATAAAAATTAAAATGTAATAGCAGAAATAAAAAAACTCAATAAAAAATATGAGAGAAAACAAAAGACCAAGAGATAAAAAATAGCAAAGAAAAAAATTAAAGGTTTGGTTCAGAAGGTTAATGTCAAATTAGAAGTTTCAGAAAGAAAAAAAATAGGAAAACAAAGGGTGGTATTAAAGAAACAATTCAGGGACAATTCCGGAAAATTTCTGAGCATTGAAAATAAAGTTTCCACTTTGAAAGAGCCCATTAACCTCCCAGTACAATGAATGAAAATAGGCTCACACATATTAGTTCATAACATAGTACAATTTTCTGAATGCTATGCATGAAGAGAAGATATTAAGTGTCCACAGAGGGAAAAAAAAGTTTCCCAAACAAAACAAAAAAGATCAAGAGTCAGAATAAACTTGAATTTTTCAAGACAACTTTGAAAGTTGAAAGGCAATGAAAGCATACTTCCAAAAATCTAACGAAAATTTATTTTCAATCTAGAATACCACCACAAGCAGAAGAATAAAGATACTTTAAGATATGAAAGATCTAAAAAAATTGAAAACTTCTGCTTCCCCTTTTCTTAGGAAACTAACGGAGGTTATATTCTACAAATGTGAGGGATATACTGAGAAAAGGGAAGATTTAGGGTCCATGAGAGGGAGGCAAATTAAAGACAGAGGCAAAAAGATATCTCAGGAAAATCGTGTTATGTTGAAGTCCTAACCACTGAAACCTGTAAATGTGACTTTATTAGCCATTGCAGATGTCATCAAGTTAAGATGAGGTAATAACTGGATTAGGGTGGACCCTAAGTTCTATATTATTCCTGTCCTTATAATATTAGAGAAATATGAACACACAGAGATGCACAGAATGTCATATGAAGACAGAGAAGAAGATTAGAGTGATGCATCTACAATCCAAAGAATGCCAACAATTGCTCACATCCATCAGAAACTAGGAGAGAGTCATACAATAAATTCTCCCTCAGAGATTCCACAAGGAACCAACTCTGCCAACACACTAATTTCTTACTTCAAGTCTGCAAAAACTGTGAACGAATTCTGTTTTTTTAAGGCAATGAGTTTGTGCTACTTGGTTATACCATCCCTAGGGAACTAATACACCTGGTGATAAGAAATCTGAGAAAGTCAGGTATGCAGTCAATTTAGAAAATGGTCCAGATGGAGGCAGATCAGAGAGTTCTAGGAGAATGGCATCAGGAGACAAAATTGACAGAATATCTGATATGTCTTGAATGTATTGAGAGGAAAAGTAGACAACTGGGGAGAGTGTGGAGTACAAGGAATATAAAACAAATAGAAACAAAGCCAAATATCAACTCAAGGAAAACAAAGAATATAAATCAAAGGGAGACAATCATATTCTACCTATAGCTTAGCAGTGAATAGGTTTTTTAGAGTAATAATCATGTAAATACTGAATATTAAACTAAGCAAGATTATAAATATACAGAAAGATGGTAATAAGAAGTGAGAATGTATATGATAGAGATTGGGTGGTGAAAAAGAACTGAAATTCTGGAGATTTCTCAGCTGTGGACGGTTCCCACTGAGGTCTAAACCTCATGCTGGGCTCCCCATCCCAGAGCACCAGAACTAAGAAAGGTGCCCACATAACATCTGGCTGTGAAAAGCAACAGGGTTGCTATCTTCCAGGAAGAAAAGGCTAAAATGCAGGCATCCTCTTAGAGGGCCAACACAAAAAATTTCATGTGCAGCCACTCATCATGGGCTCTGGCGGAGGGAGTGCAGAGTGGACTAGAGCTATGTGAGCAGAAGCCAGAGTTAGGGGCTCTAGGGCTAGAGCTTGGAAGGCAGACACCACAGTTTCCTGTGTTGAGTCATTCCCTCACACAGCAGAGAACATCTTTCTCTGGCAGAACTTTACCATCCATTTAGACTCAAAGGGTAATAGTTTCTTTCGTACAGCTGCATACTATTTCATGGTGCAAATGTACCAAAGCTTTTTTATCCACTCATCTACTAATGGACATTTGGGCTGCTTCCAGATCTTAGCATGCTTTGACCCTTGTTTTAAACACAAAGTAAAAATCTCTATATATAAAAAGCAATTTCAAGTAAATTGTGTATCGAATGTATAAAGCAATAATATAGTTCCTATCCTAAATAACAATAGCCTAATATGCTAAGTGTCTGACCTTTCGACCATTCAACCAGTTACTATGGCACACACTGGCCACCAGTGGGTAGATATGTCAACCAGTAGGTTAGCTTGCTGCTGGGGTCTGGTGATCAGGACTGGGGAAGATGGGCCAGACACGCCTGGAATCATCCCATGGTCCATCCCTGATCATGCACCGGTGGGGTTCCTCAGCCTGGCCTGTACCCTCTCACAATCTGGGACCCCTTGAAGGATGTGAGTGAGCTGGTTTTGGCCTGATCCCCAAGGTCAGGCCAAGGGACCCCACTGTTGCATGAATCCATACACTGGGCCCTAGTATAATGTTATAAGAGCATATTATCTTAACCTCAAAGTAGGAAAAACTTCTTTAAAAAAACACATACCAAGTATTAACCATAAAGGAAAAGGCTGATAAACTGGATTATATTAAAATCGAAAACTTTGTCCATCAAAAGATATCATGACAAAATAAAAAGGCAAGTTCAAAGCAGAAAATATTTGTAACATATAAATTCAATAGAAGACTCATATCCAGAATACTATATAAAGAGTTCCTATAAGTTAATTTTTTGACAACCAAATGAAAATTAGTAAAGAGATTTGAACAAACTGTTCACAAGAACATATCAAATTGGCTAAGACTTATTAGTCATCAGAGAGATACAAATTAAAAACACAATGAAATGCAACTACACATTCATCTAAATAGGTGAAATTAAAATATTGCAAGGATCTAGAAAAATGTGCATTATCATATATTGCTGATAGAAATATAAATTGGTACATCTTTATAGTTTGTTAACATCTTAAAGTGAAAGATATGCATAACCAATGACTAAGAAAATCCATTCCTATAATAATGTTAACATTAATATTTCAATAAAAAAGACTTTAAATATAATAATAAACATTAATATTTCAACAAAAAAGACTTTAAATATAATAATATTTACCCAAACTGTACTAACATAGTATAATATCACAACAATTGTAGGAAATATTAAAAATCTCCAAATAACAGGATTACTTCTAATATATTCTAAAATATTTTTTCTCTCTGGCTCTATTTTTGTTGTTCACTAGAGGCTCAGTGCACAAAATTCTTGCACTGGGCAGGGGGTCCCTCAGCCCAGTCTCCCCCCTCTCACAGTCCAGGAGCCCTCAGGGGATGTCCTACTGACAGGACCTGACCTAAGCCACAGTCTGGCCTCCTTCTGTGGGAGGTGACCAGACCATTCAGGGGAAGGTGCCACCCCCATCACCCAGCTGCTGCTGCCATTGCCAGCCGCTGCAGCTGCCAAGGTGTTCCATCAACACGGACTCCAGTCCCTTCACCATGAAAAGAATGAAAACTTTCTTTAGGCATTTTTAAGATGTCTCTTTCATAGTATATGACATTTCTTTCTTTCTTTTTTTATCCTCACTTGAGGATATTTTCCTATTGATTTTTAGAGAGTGTGGAAGAGAAAGTCAGAAAGAAACATCAATGTGAAAGGCACACTTCAATTGGTTGCCTCCTGCATGAACCCTGACCTAGTCCCCAGTCAAGGAGGAGCCTGCAACCTAGGTATGTGCCCTTGATCAGAATTGAACCTGGACCCTGTGCTCTGTAGGCTGAGGCTCTATCCACTGAACCAAACCAGCTAGGGCAGGATATGACATGTCTTAGCCCCTTCAGCAGAAGACCTTCATTTTTTCCTCCAGAAGTGAGGTGGAAAAACCCTAGATCACCTTCTTGGATTCTTATTACCCAAGTTACCAAGAATATTGTGAGTTGCATACAAGGAGCTTAGCCAATGAGCAGTGAGCAAAGGTGTTTCCTCTGCAGTTCCCATGCAGAGGTGGGACTGCTGGTGCACTGCAGCCATGGAACTTCTGGGGTCCAGTCCCCCTCTGGGTTTGTGTCTTTCCCAGCTCTGGTTCCCAGCAGCCCAGTGCCATGGCTGTGGTGTGCTGGGGGCTAGGCTGTCCCTCTGCATGTTGTTCTCTCAGGCTTGGGGCTGCACCCAGCCCTTCCTCCTAAGCTGGTCATGACCATCATGGTGTCCTGGCCTAGTTTGTATATTACATACACACACACACACACACACACACACACACACACACACACACTAGGGGCCTAGTGCACGAAATTCATGCATTGGGGGTGAGTGATCCCTCATCCCAACCTGCCCCCTCTCACATACTGGGAACTCTCAGGGGATGTCCTATTTATGGCTCAACCCCGGCCTGCCCAAGGCTGGAAAGCCTTTGGTTGAGGCTTTCTGGCCTTGGGCACCCAGTAATGGCCCTGCAATGGGACTGATCACTGGCTCCACCCCAGTCCTGGTCTGCCCAAGGCCAGAAAACCTCTGCTGAGACTTTCTGGCCTTGGGCAGCAGCCATCTTGGTTGGGGGTTAATTTGCAAATTGCTCCTGATTGGCTGGTGGGCATGGCTTGTGGGTGTAGCGGAGGTATGGTCAATTTGCATATTACTCTTTTATTAGATAGGATAGATTACATTTTAAAAATAAGTGAGATCATGTGATATTTATCTTTCTTTGACTGGCTTATTTTGCTTAGCATAATGCTCTCCAGGTCTATCCATGCTGTTGCAAATGAGTTCTTTCTTTTAAAATTGTTTTTCTTGAAATATTAATGTTTATTGCATGTAACATTTATATATTGTAGACTATATATATATATATATATATATATATATATATATACACACACATATATATAGTCTACAATAAAAGAAAAAACGAAAGTCCATTCTTAAATAAATACCCAGTGTTGTGCTGGTAAATGCTTAATATCTAGCTATCTGGTAGAAGCTAGGACTTCTTATTTGTAGTACTTGCTGATTTCTATGAAGTAAATACTCTACAAAGGCTGATTCCAAGCTACCACCAAATGTCACTGAACTCAGAGCTGGGAAGTGATGAGCATAATTAGTGCTTCTGAGCTAGTAGAAGTCAGCTTCAGTATATACCTGTAAATATCCAATAGAAATGTATCCACATATCCAAGAAGAAATGTTAAGAAGAATGTTCATTAGACTATTATCAGCACTAGCCTAAACCTAAAAACAATATAAATGTTCTTCAACAGTATAATGGGTAAATAAATTGAAGTATAGTAATATAATGGAATATGAACAAACTATGATTACCTGGAATAAGCTGACACATATTAAAATACATTATTGAAAAAAGACCCAAAATAATAAATACAGTACAGTTTCATTTATTTTTAAAAGTTAAAAAAACATGTAAAATTAAACTGTATAGTATTTATATCTGGGGGATGGAAATGTCATGATTAGGGGGAAGCGAGATAGAGAGTCTCTTGAATGTTGACAATGTCCTCTTTCTTGTCCTGTTTATTTTGCATCAATCATGAGTTGTATATTCATACAGTGTACTTTCTTATATGTTGTTATGGTTTTTAAACTTCTTTAAGTATGCAGGAATCTATGAGAATTTTCTTCTTTCCTTATAAAAATGGACAGATGTGGCTAGTGCAACCCATTTCTGTCCTTTTCTTTCTCTCTTGAATAGAAGAAGTGATGGCTAGAACTAACTGTTGTAGCCACTTTGCAATCAGGAAAGGCCAAGTGATTTGCAAAAAAATTAGCCCTGTCTTTGTTGAGCTGCTGAACCAACCAATCAGCAACTGTCTGCCTCTGGACTTCTTGTGATATGATAAAGATAAACCATCATTTTTCTTTTGAGGGAGAGTGATAAAACTTAGTTTCTTTTTATTTTTATTTTTTGAACTTTTTTTTAATCTTTATTGTTCAGTTTATTAATTACATTGTTTCCCCTTTTTATCCCCCTATAGCTCCCCTCCACCCTGTACCTATACCACCCTCCACCCTCACCTCCCCCTCCCCACTGTCCTCTCCCATTGTTGCTAGATTTTTGTCCAGTCTCTTGCTGCACTTCCCACAACCCTTTTCTCTCCAAGAATTGTCGGTCCATTCCCTCTCTATGTCCATGTCTCTGTTATATTCACCAGTCTATCCTGTTCAACAGCCTATCAATTCACTTGATTTTTATGTTCATTTGTTGATAGATGTGTATTTGTTGTTCATAATTTTCATCTTTACCTTTTTCTTCTTCCTCTTCTTAAAGAATATCTTTCAGCATTTCATATAATGTTGATTTGGTGGTGATGAACTCATTTAGCTTTTGCTTATCTACGAAGAACTTCATCTGACCTTCAATTCTGAATGATATCTTTGCTGGATAGAGTAATCTTGGTTATAGATTCTTGCTGTTCATCACTTTGAATATTTCTTGCCACTCCCGTCTGGCCTGCATAGTTTCTGTTGAGAAATCCACTGACAGTCGTATGGGTGCTCCCTTATAGGTAACCAACTGTTTCTCTCTTGCTGCTTTTACTATTCTCTCTTTGTCTTTTGCTCTTGGCATTTTAATTATGATGTGCCTCGGTGTGGTCCTCTTAGGGTTCCTATATATTGGCGTTCGGTGCACTTCTTGGACTCCTAAGTCAATTTCTTTCACCAGGTGTGGGAAGTTTTCAGTCACTATTTCTTCAAATAGGTTTTCATTGTCTTGGCCTCTCGCTTTTTCTGGCACCCCTATAATTCAGATGTTGGTATGCTTGAGGTTGTCCCAGAGGCCCCTTATACTATCTTCAATTTTTTGGATTCTTTTGGTTTCTTGCTTTTTCAGCTGAGTGGATTTTACCTCTTTGTATTTCAAATCTTTAACTTGATTCTTGGGGTGCTGCAGGGCACTTTTAGGTCTTTGTATAATATTTTTTGTTTCAGTCAGTGTATGCTTAATTTCTGGTTGGTCCTTTTTCATATCCTTGAGAGTCTGCTTTATATCCTTGAGGGTTTCTTTCATTTCCTTGTAGGACTCATTCATTTCCACGTTGGTCTTGATAATTTCCACGTTGGTCTTAATCATTTCTTTGCAGCTCTCGTTTATATCCTTGAGGGTGTTGTTCATTTTCTTGTAGGACTCATTCATTTCCTTTGTGGTCTTGCTTATTTCCTTATAGGCCTCGATCTTTTGTTGGAGCCTCTTAAAAAACCCTATAACCGTGGTTCTGAATTCCATGTCCAGTCGTTTTTTTCCTCCATTTCTTTCACCTCTGATTTCTTTCCATGTTGCTGCATGGTGGCTGCTTCCCTGAGTTGGTCAATTAGCTTTGTGTGGTAGACTTCCTACTAGGGATAGTGGCTCAGCCTCCCCAGTTACCTGAGGTGGATATGGGCTGCACAGTCTTGCTGAAGTTACACTCAGTTAATCGTTGTTATCACTTGGAGGGTTGACCTCCAGGCCAATTGTCTGTGAAGCTCAGCTGTGCTCAGGTTGGGTGGGCGGAGTCTCCGGGCCAAGCAGACAGCGTTAGCTCCGCCCTATGCGGCCCCAGGGACTCTGTGCCGGGGGCAATGGCCGCCAGCACCTCTGAGAGAGAGCCGCTGGGGAGCTCCACCGGCTGCCAGCTGCCAGGGAATTCAGACTTTCCCAAAATGAGTCTGCATGCGCAATGCCTCACCCAGGGTCATAAAACAAAGCAGTCTGATGGTTTACTGAATGAGAGGCAAGTCGCGGTGCGCTCTCTGTGCCATCACGCAGCCGAGCTGTTCGCGCAAGCTGCCTTCTCCACAAGCTGGGAGGCCTGGCAGCACCCGAGCTTCGGCGTGCCCTCCCACTGTTCAGTTTTCACCCCGTGTGATAGTGGGTTCTCTGGACTTTGCCCAGAGCTGGAGAATCAGTCCAGTGGGACGCCTTTGTCTCCCTGTTCGAGAAAACTGGCCAGTTTTCAGCCGCCCGCCCTCTCCGCGGCGCGCACTCCAAACCTCTCTCTGTGCGAATCTTTCAACGCTGTTTGCCACCGCTCCTCTGAGTCACAGTGTCTTATCTTCACTTTTATTTGTGGAATTTTCACTCGGCGAGCTTTCTGGTGATTCTGGAAGGTGTTTGTTCTTTCTTTAAGTTGTAGTATTAAAATTGCTGATTATGACGGCAAAATAGGTGTTTTACCTTTGCCGCCATCTTAGTTCTGTCCACTTAGTTTCTTTTTAAAAAAAATATTTTTCTGTTGATTTTAGAGAGGAAGGGAGAGGAAGAGAGATATAGAAACATCAATGTTGGGAGAGAATCATTGATTGGCTGCCTCCTGTTGACTGGGGATTGAGCCTGAAACCTGTGCCAACCAAATGGGAATCAAACCGTGACCTCCTAGGTTCATAAGTCGATGCTCAACCATTGAGCCACACCAGCCTGGCAAAACTTGCTCTTGATAAGATGTCTTTTGATAAGATTTCTAAATACATTTGTTTTCTCACCAGGGCAAAATGAGGGTAATAATAATTAATTTATATGGACATTATAAGAATTAAAGAAGAAGTGTTTGTAAAACACATAGCATATGATAGATACTAAATATTGTTAATATCTATTACTCTAAAACTTAGATTGAAGAAAGGGGGCCTTCAATATCAGTCATTCACATACAAAATATTTTCTATATTTCTGTGGCTTTTCTCCCCCCTTTTTTGTATCTTTTACAAAAGGATACAAAAGGTGACTATAGCCGTGTGTGTGTGTGTGTGTGTGTGTGTGTGTGTGTGTTGAGGATATTTAAATTTTATGTCATATACTTCACATCAGGGATCTAGGCTCTATCAATCTTACCTTGTGCTGAATTGTCAAACATTAAAAATAAGTGCACTATACAGACTTCTTTATAAATGTCCAAGTTATGAATTTCTTATTTGTCTTACCCTATGCAATCTGTTATAGAACAGATAGATAAACATAAAGCTTATAGATTTTTATGTCAGTTTTTTTCATATGGTTTGTGTTACAAGTTCTGTTGATTTTGGATTTTACAAATTTTGAAGATTTTTTGCTAACTTAAAGCCAAATGCTAATGATTATGAAAAGAGAATTGCTTCAATTTCTTACCAACTGGAATCTCTTGACCTTAAGGTAAAGCATAATTTTACTGAATGGTCTGACCACAATTGGCTAAGTATACATGATTTCCACATCCTCTCCTATTTCAAGTCTTTCTTCTACTTCCTATCAGTGTCACCTTCCTTGAAGTATTTGGACTGAGAGCAGAAGGAGGAAATAGAACCCCACCCTCATTTGTGTTTCACAAACTGTCTCGTGAGCAGAGTGAGAAGTGACTGTGAGGGTGGATGTTCAAGTGCAAGTTCAGTGCAGTTGGACAGAACAAGAACTCAATGGAACAAAATCATCACTTCCTCCATGAGTCTTTGATATTCCCCACTATGCCATGTTGGTGAATACTGGATGACCCTCAAATTTGCCCTGAGACCCTTGCTACCCTTTTAGCTTTAAATAGTATTATGAACCTCTTTGGGGGGTCCTTGACTTCATGGTTCTGTCAAATTGACTCTTTATAAATCCATGTTCTGCAGGATAGTACAGTAGACACTATTAAAGAGCCCAAATGACATATCAGAGAGATATTTTAAAAGACTTATTAAAGATAAGAGATATTAATATACACATAAGAAGAGAGAATTCCATTGATCCACAAGACAGAAGTTCTGTAGGAAGCCAACTAAACCACAAATGTGTTCTAATATTTAAAACTCAAAAGTTAACCCCATGCAAAATACTAAAATTGAGAAAATGTGATGGGAAAAAATGAGTGGACCTGCTTTCATAGACTATAGCACATGAGTGAGCCAGACTACACAGTATTTGGGGTGAACATACATACACACACATACCCTTCCTACTCCTCTACTTTCCATGAATTAGATTCTGTAAAGATATTCATTAAGAAATTTATTTTTTGTTAAATCCAAAATAACAACAATGTGCAAATATTAGGAAGTAGACTTGCTATGTTACTGTGAGATTTAATTGCATTGGAAGAGTGAGAAGACTCTAACTATATGAGCTGCTATTACACCTCTATACCATTAATAATGAAACTTGTCTATGTATGCCCCATGAAAGATGAATTTCAGCTTCCTGGCCCATCATTGGTCCATCATACTACTCAAATACTACACATTCCTTCAGGAGTAGGATGGTCGTAGCCTACTCTCAGCACCCATTGCCAAGAGGCAAATACAACTGTCTCTGAATAAAGAAAGACAACCATGCAGAGAAGTTTAATCTACTGGGGTGTCATGAAATGCAGCTAACCACATAAACACATATGCAGTATGCTGAAAACAGAACAAATGGGCTACTGCACAGGGCCTCACCTAAGCAAAACCCCGAGTGGTAGATTAAGTTAAATATAATCTTGAAGACTGGATTTTAGGAGAACACATACTTATGAAAGAAAATTCTGTATGAATTTTAAACATAAAGGAAAATGGTAGAAAAAACATGACATGCAGTGAATAATACAAAGCAGAGACAAAAAGCCCTACTATTCCTGTCAGTTGGATTGTCATAAATTCTACAGACATCTCTAACTTTTTCATTAGAGGCACCCAGGAAATGACCACATATATTTAACTTTGTTACAATTTGAAACTCTTGTAAAATAATATAAATTTTACAAAGAGTTGTAAGATTTTTTTTTAAATTTACCCCAAAGACATCTGCATTTTTGTTGCTCCCTTTAATGTAGTTTAAAACTAAAAATAATATACATACTCACATAATTATTTTTAAAAAACAGTGTCAAAGTTATCTATGGCTTAATTTCTAAAAATTTTAAAGATACAGATAATGTGTTCTGCAAGGAAACAAAAGACACTGCCAAGAGCAGTGCTCTAGGAGTGGCCATTAAACAGGATCTCATTGCTGAAGAAGACTCAGAAGATCCAGGATGCTTAAAAAATTTTATGGAAAAAGATACAATAAATGCTCCCCATCATATGTCATCAGGGAAATGCAAATTAAAACAATGATTAGATGCCGCTACACATCTATTAGAATGGCCAAAATCTGGAGCACTGGCAATAGCAAACGCTGTCAAAGTTGGGAGCAGCATAAATTCTCTTTCCTTGTGGATGTGAATGCAGATGATCTAACCACATTGGATGTCCACAAAAAACTTCACATGGATTGTTTATCGCAGCTTTGTTCATAATTGCCAAAGCTTGGAAGCAACCAAGATGTCTTCCAGTAGGTAAATCGATAATGGATAATGCAGTAAATTCAGACAATGGAATATTATCCAGAGCTAAAAAGAAATTAGCTATCAAGCCATGAAAAGACACAGAGGAAACTTAGATACATATTACTAAGTGAAAGAAGCCAATTTGAAAAGACCTGTACAATTTAATCGGTATGACATTTGGAAAAAACAAAACTATGGAGACAAAGCCATCAGAGGTTGCCAGAGATTGGGGCCAGTGGGAAGGATGAATAGGAAGGCCTAGCACAGATACTTAGAGTGGTGAAAATACTCTGTAGGCTACTATAATGATAGATACATGTACATTGTATATACTCAGAGCATACAGCACCAAGAAAGAACTGTATGGTAAACCACAGACGCTGTGTCATTGTGGTGTGTCAATACAGGTCCATCAATCGTAACAAATCTACCACTCTTACTGATCATGGAGAGGCATGTGTGGGCAGTGGAATATTTACTAAATCTCTTCACCTTCCCTTCAATTTTGCTGGTTCTAAAATTGCTCTTAAAAATAACTTTTATTAAAAAAAATGGAGACAGAAGTTCAAAAAATCAAGTAGAGCCAATCAGTTTAAATGTCTAAAAAATTCCCATATTTTAAAAATAAAGTTACAACGCCAGAAATTTTTAAAAAGAATACAATATAGCAACAGCCTTAAGTAAGGATATGCTTTTCAGCCAAAAGCTGCCTCGCAATAAGTACTCGGGAGTGGTGGGCCATGGGCTCCTTCGCTCTCCTTCTGTAAGGTGGACTCTCTCTTGGGTCAGGAACCATCCGTATGTGCATGGAACACAGCAGAACCACAAAGCCTGAAATGGAGTCTTAGCTGAGTTGCTTGTTTGCTTTTTAATTTTGCTGGTTATGGAGGCATAATCCTACCACATAATCAGCCTCAAAAGGGGGGTTCTCCCTGAGTCACTGAGACCAAGTGCAAATCATCAGTCTCCCTGTGACTAACAATGTTGACAAGATGATAAAAATCACCCTCTCCCCCAAACTCCTGGTGAAAGTAACACTTAGTCTGTGTGTTTCATGATCTGACCAGGAGTCAGTGTAGTCTAGGTACATGTCTTATATCAGTAGGACACTTCAGGCTAATTCCAGATCTACTGATTTAGCCCTCATAGAACAAATAATTTCCTTGGTGAAGAACAAATTAAGGATATTGATCAGTGGAGTAATTTTGCTCTTCTTCCTATACTTGGTTACTGCTTAGAGCTTGAGCACTTTGAGGAAGTACCTTCCTTCAGATAATGTGGCCATGTGCATGAGCAAATACTGTTTACTCTGAGTGAATTGGAAATTAATTGTTGTGAATGAAATTCATGCACAATTGTCATGAAAAGTCTTGCCAGTAGAAGGCAAGACTCCTCTGTATTTGGAGAATAATTAAGAAGAGAGAACCAAATCCCATTTGATCAACATTTCACTTCAGTCTTCAGTCTTCTCCTCAGAAAAATAATCATTCCAAGCACATCAGTGGAGCCTGGAAGCACTTCACAGCAGATCATTTAACCAGAATGAGATGAGCAATGTCTAAAAAGCTTATTCGCTCCAAACACTCAGCTGCTGAACATAAGAAGAATTAAGACCTATTCAAAACTCTGGCACTGGCACCTCTCAATTCTTTCTTCAGCCCTAAACCAAAGCTCAAATTTCAGGTTGTAAATCATGCCCTGGCTGGTTTGTCTTAGTGGATAGAGACTTTGGACTAAAGGGTCCCATGTTTGATTCCTGCTTAGGGCACATGCCCAGGCTGTGGGCTTGATCCCCAATGGGGAGCATGTAGGAAGTAGCCAATTGATGATGATTCTAATCATTGATGTTTCTATTTCTCTCCTCTCCTTTCCTCTCTGAAGTCAATAAAAATATATTTAAAGCTGTAAATCTTATTATTTATAACTAGAGGCCCAGTGAATGAAATTCGTGCATGGGGGATGGGAGGGTTGTCCCTCAGCCTGGCCTGCACCCTCTTTAATTTGGGACTCCTCAGGGGATGTCTGACTGCCAGTTAGATATCCCTCTCACAATCCAGGACTTCTGGCTCCTAACCACTTTGTTTATCAGCCTGATTGCCCCCTAACTGCTTCCCTGCCAGCCTGATTGATGCCTAACTGCTCCCCTGCCAGCCTGAACACCCTTAACTACCCTCCCCTGCAAGCCTGATCACCCCCAATTGTCTTCCCCTGCAGGCCCAATTGCCCCCAACTGCCCTTCCCTGCTTGCCTGGTCACACCCAACTGCCCTCCCCTGCAGGCCTGGTAGCCCCAAACTGCCCTCACCTGCAAGCCTGGTCACCCCTAACTGCCCTCCCCTGAAGGCCTGGTTGCCTCCAACTGCCCCCTTGCTTGCTGGTCATCTAATGGCAGCCATCTTGTGATGACATGAGGGTGTAGTGTGAGGACCAGCTAGGCTTTTATTAGTATAGATAATGCTGCACACTGAGAAGTACTACATGTCTTCACCTTAGGGATATGGGGAACGTTCAGAAGAAAGAGAAGTTAAAGCTGAGTAGGAAATAATAACAAAGGGGGTAAATAAAGGCCACCCTCATTCTTACCTGGTGAATTCCACCTATAATTTAGAGCTGAGGGGTGAAGCTGAAGTGATAATCAATTTAGCCAACTACAACAGAATGAACTTTTGAGCTAGTTGACAGGAATATATTGAGCAGGTAATAAGTGCCCGCACTGTCTTCTCCTTGGCTCTCACGGGGTCTGTCTGCCAACAGCAGTGCCATCCAGGACATTAGCTTGTCCTGTGCATGTCTTGCATTTCAAACATTCTGTTAAAACACTAGTTTCAACCTGGGTCTCATATTGAATGAAATCCTGGTTGTTTATAATGTGTTGATAGTTTACTGTAGGTGTTTTAGAAAACTTAAAGTTGGTTTGTGATTTATTTTTGTCTCTTTGCTTTTTAATTACTATGATTTGTAGCTGAGTAAGAAACAAAAGCAGTTTAATTCCCAGCTATTCATTTCTAGTTTAGGGTTCACAGTTTTGGTGCTAAATCCTTCTCAGTCACTATATTGTTTTAAATAAGCAAAGTATGTGATTCCTCAAAAGTACCTTTTAAAAATATTTGCCTCGTGACATCACTTTTTTTTTTACACAAACTAGTCTTTTTGATATGCCTGTAAAGAAGAAAATACAATTCCTAAACTGCGTGGAGAAGAAATTTCTACATAAAATGGGAAATGGGGGAAACTAGTAGAAACAATTAGAAAACTTTTCTTCAGTATTAACAATTACTCCCACACAGGACACACACCCTATTCTTAGTGAGAAAACTTTCACCTCATCTCCTTATTTCCCACCAAAGAGAATGAACAATAATAGAATACATTTTAATAATAATAGTAATAGTAGTAATAATGCTAGTGAATTAGTGATATTACTAGGGCCACTAACTGCACTCTAATTGTATAAGTAAATCAACTACAAATTTTAATACAATAAATAGTAACATTATTTGCAACACACCTTGTCAAAATACACTGTATCAAGACACCATGAATGAAAAGTTCAGAAGACACAGTGTTATCCCAGGGCTGACCTCCCCTTAGGACCTTAAGTAGAATCTAAGAATGCCCATATGAGGCATTTAGTGGGATGTTTTGTACTGTTTCTAAGGTAGGGTGTTGATAGAAATGAACCTGTAGCATGAAGGCAACTGACCAAATAAAAGAGGGAAAACTGTAGAAGCAAATGTTTGAAAACACAAAAATAAATGGGGTCAGGCCTAACCAGTTTGACTCACTGGATAGAGTGTGGTCCTGTGGACTGAAGGGTCCCAGGTTTGATTACAGTCAAGGGCATGCACCTTGGTTGCAGGCACATCCCCAGTAGCAGATGTGCAGGAGGTGGCTAATCCTGTTTCTCTCTCATCGATGTTTCTATCTCTCTATCTCTCTCCCTTCCTCGCTGTAAAAAGTCAATAAAATATATTTAAAAAAAACTAAAAAAGAAATGGGGTCATC
The DNA here is from genome assembly GCA_027563665.1 of Antrozous pallidus. Taxonomy (NCBI): domain Eukaryota; kingdom Metazoa; phylum Chordata; class Mammalia; order Chiroptera; family Vespertilionidae; genus Antrozous; species Antrozous pallidus. The sequence continues at coordinate 56,502,379 of CM050521.1, read as the reverse complement.
CAGGACCCAAAGCAGGTGGTGTACTTGATTTTGGTAAGAGCTTGTACACTTCAGAATATAGCAAAGCAAAAACAAAAACAAAAACTGGTACAAATAATGCAGGTGAGTGGATAAAGCTGGAGATGTTGAGTACAAAAATGCTCTAATCTGATTACTCTATTTCTCTTATTGAAGGACCAGTGACGACTATGTCAGCACAGAATGAGACAGAAAGAGGCCAAGAGTAAATATTCAAGTGGAGTGTGGACGGTGTGCTAGGCAGCATTGAGCACCTGTTTGAGATTAGAGTCCTCCACCCTCTGTTCAGAGATTCTTGTTCATAGAATGTGTCATTGGATGGTCCACTGCTGGTGAAGGTTTGGCAATGAGGCCCTTTTCCCTCTTTCCCCTGCTTGCTAGAGTGGAAGTCACTGTTGCCTCCTGTTCCTCTACTTTTTCTTTCCCATCTTTTTCCTCTGCCTCCTCACTCCCACCTCTAGCACAATCGTTAAAACTCTGAAAGGAGAAAACAAAAAACAACCTCAGCAAACACATATAAAATATTTTTCCAATTCAGTGTTCCTGCTTCTAGTCTTCTTCCTTTTCTTTCCTTTCCATACCACTCCCTTCCCTGCCTGAGAATTCAGGGGTAAGACAATCAGGTGGGACCCAGTAAGGGAGAGATCTGTGCTAGAAAAGTGCAAAGCCTAAACAACTTGTGGTTAGCATTCACATCATGGATGTGGGTACAAATTTTCTGGAAAACTGGCATTTCTAATAAGTTTATATTTTTTTAGACACAGTGGAGTGAATGAACATCAAAGGTGAGAGAGATAAAACCATGGTAGAAAGTGCGAATTCTAAGGGAAGCCCTGATTAGCGTGACGACAGATAGTACCTTTAGAGAAAATGATGCTGAGACTAGCTAACATATATACACAGAGAACCATAGCTCCCAGGACACTGTGGTAGGTAGTGGGAATCCAGAGTGCCCAGGTACCTTGGAAGATCCCAAAAGAGCCAGAGATTTCACATCAGTCCTCCATCCCTTTGAAGAGATGCTAGAAAACCTCAGTGGTGCTGCAGCCCTCCACCTTCCTAACTGTATGTCCTTGGGAAAAGAGGCAAATGGTCCAGGGCAAGATGCCCAATTGACACAAAAGGCGTGTTCTGAGGCTACATGCGAGGAGGCGTGGCATACTGGCCCTCCATGCAGAGGTGAGGGGCAGTGTGGGAGGGCAAAAAAGCATCTAACCTGAGACATGTCAACAGCAAACCTTTTTTACTAAAAGTAGTCTCCATTCAAAATGAAACATAACTGGAAAATGTCAAACAGCCCATTCCAGTCAAATAGCTGGCCAGGGGCATAATTTTCTCAAATTGCATCTGCTTTTATGACTAAGTAGGGCACTTGGAAGCAGTTCTAAATGATTCTCAAGAGTGAGCATCGCTGCTGCTCCTTCTGTGCAAAATCATCTTCTTTCAGTGCAGTCACCACCACATCCTGACAATGTGAGAGTCTCCCTGCATCCACCTTCACCCCACCAATAGGCCCGAAGGCCCCAGAAGGCTGACACCTCAATTCTGGAAATGTTGCTCCTCTATCTCAAAAACACAGCAATTGAATCATGAGTAGTTAGCATGACTGTGCTCTCCCCTCTTGATACATAAGCTGTATCACTTACTGAGCCATCTGCCTTTCACTCACTCCCAATGAATTAAACAAGGCTTCCAAAAGAAAATAAGACTTAGGAAAGATAATAAGACTCCATGCTTTACAGTTAAAGTGACATGAATCATCTCATTCCTTTTTGCTTAACCATCTCGACCAAGTTTCAGATGGTTATTAAGCTACAGACTCTCAGCTTCAAATCTAACCCCTCACACTCAGCTCTGGGGAGCTGGGCCTAGGACTCTGCAAACTATCTTTCTGCTGGGTCCCTTAGAGACTCCAGGAATGGATGCTGGTGGGAGACTAGAGGCGGGAGTAGAGAGAGGAGACTTATTTCCAGTTATCTTGGTGGGCCCTGAATGCAATCATATGTACCTTTATAAGAAAAAGGCAGGGAGGTCTAACTCAGACACACAGAGCAGAAGACACACAAAGGGGGCAACATGACCCTGGAGGCGGTGAGTGGACGCAGGCACAGGGCTAAGCAAGGTCACAGCCTCTGCAGCTGGAGGAGGCGAGGAATGGATCCGCCCCCAGATTGCACAGAGGGAGCACAGCCCTGCCCACTGCTTGGCTTTCCAAGTCTGGGCTCCAGAACTGAGGGAACACACTGCTACTGTTGTAAGCCACCAATTAGATATGGCAGCCCTAGGACACTAATTCAGTTTCCCAAGATAAAAAGCAATAGAATGGCAAAAAGTGTTCAGACAACTTTGTTAAAGTAAATCCAGATTTGGGGGGTGGTGGTGGAGTTTGGAATGGAAATAGCTGCCATGGCCCTAGGACTTCTATTTCTGTCTCCAGATAAAGAAAATATGGACTCATTTGACCTATTTCAAAATAGTTCTTAGAGTACAAAACTTATTACTGTTCAGTTGGGGTTTTTTACCCAACCGGGGTTCTTGAGAGTTTCAAGAACTAAAAAGCCCTTCAAAATTAGTGAATTATTAAGTTTTATGGAGCTAATCAATTTTTTTTAATAATGACTATGTTCTTCAAAAAAAAAAAAAAGAAAAAGAAAAAGAAAAACATCAAAAATATGCAGATACATTGACATTCACTTGGGTGATGTGTTCCTAAGCATTATAGGATGCCAGCCTCCAGCAATTCAAATAATCTCAGTGCTATTTTATGTTCACTAACTCTTGTTTTTCAAGTGTGACATCTTTCAAATCAGACACTGCTATTACAAAATAAGTGAAAGAAATTGAACTATAGCGGTATCCTTAATAAAAGGAGAAAAATTCTAGCATTTATCTTAATGTGTACAATAACTTAAAATCCTCTAAAACGGTTTCTCCTTTTATTCATCAAACACATGAAAAGTAATTTTACTAAAAGTAAAGAAAGATCGTGAAAGAAGTAGCAATGCACCGTATATCTTCTTTCAAGTTATGATATCTGTGTGTTTCGAAACTATTTTAAAGGATCTAGATGTCATCATCTAAGGCAGTGGTCGGCAAACTCATTAGTCAACAGAGCCAAATATCAACAGTACAGCGATTGAAATTTCTTTTGAGAGCCAAATTTTTTAAACTTAAACTTCTTTTAATGCTATTTCTTCAAAACAGACTTGCCCAGGCTGCAGTATTTTGTGGAAGAGCCACACTCATTGGGCCAAAGAGCCACATGTGGCTCCCGAGCCGCAGTTTGCCGACCACGGATCTAGGGTTAGAGCTTGAGATCATCCAAAAATCCAGTATTCTGCCTTTTAGAGGTTTTAAGAAATATCCTTTCTGAGCTCAGCTCTGAAGCATTCTAACAATTCAGAAACATTTTGGTTTCTCTAACCCATTATATCACTCAACTGAAAAAGTAAATCATCTCATTTTAGTTTAATTTTTTTTTATTTTTTAATGCTTAGTGCTTCAAATATGATATCAGCTAGGGGATGAGTTAATTTAAAATTGAAAAAATATTTTCGTGAAATGACAAATTATACTCTAATATTCCAAGAGGTCATTGGATTCCAAGGTCAAGGCTAACTAGAAGCTCTGAGAGACCTTCCTGTTCTGCTACCACCAGAATTCTGGCCTTACAGGAAGTAGAAAAACTTCCAAGGTACCCTTCCCCACCAACACATAAACAAACCGGCAGACCATCCAGACCTGAGCCTTCAACAGCAAATGGTGGAAATGGGATAGCTAGGAGCCTAGAGCTTAAACAGCACTGCAGAAGGCTCAGGTGGAAAAACCAGACAACTGTCAGAAGTGGGTACCCAAGCTGCTGAGTAAATGGGGCCAGGGTAGCAGACCAGGAAACCACAACATGACCCACAGGCCCCCTAATATAATTAATCCCTGAAAAGGGTAAGATGAATCTGAGACTTTCTCTCACCCTGAATTCTTGAGGACGAGGCTATTTGCATGGTCTTCATGTCTCCTCACAGATTAGTAGTTGCAAGAAGCAGAAGAGAGGTGTAATTATAGTGTGGATAAATCAAGTAATCAAAATTGTCACCACCATCCAGCCAATGCGGCTCAGCTGTTGAGCATCAGCCTATGAACCAGGAGGACAAGCTTTGATTCCTGGTCAGGGCGCATGCCCATGTTGTAGGCTCCATCCCGAGTAGGCGCATGCAGGAGGCAACCAATCAGTCTCTCTCATCATTGATGTTTCTAATCCTCCCTCCCTCTCCCTTTTTCTCTCTGAAATCAATCAAAACATTTTAAAAAGAAAAGGAAATTATCACCACCTATAAAGCTCTTATTAAATTAAAAAACAAGGTGGATATGTATAACCTCTGTGTGATACCTGATGAAAAGATAACATCACATTCTCAGCATTATAGCAGAGATTTGGGACATCTTTTTAAGACATTGTTTAAAATAAAACAAAAAACTACAAAAGACATTATAAATGATGTGTATAAAACATTAACAAAAACATGGGAGCAGACCTAAATAAATGGAGATCTATTCCCACGCTTATGGAATGCTGGGAGATCTGTGATCTCGTTCCCACATAGATCCTAGATGTGCAAACACAGCCCTCCCCTTGCCTACTATGGGCTGAATTGTGTTCCCCCAAATATTGAAGTGCTGACATTCCCTCAGTATCTGTGACTGTATTTAAAGATAGGGCCTTTAAAGCAGTAATTAAAGTAGAATGATGACATATTGGTGAACCATACTTGAGTCTAACTGGTGTCCTTATAAAAAGAGATTTGGATACAGTAATGTAAAAGAACATAGCGAGAAGGCAGCTGACTGCAAGCCGAGGAGTGAGAACTTCAGAAGAAACCCAATCTGTCAGCACCTTGATCTTGGACTTCTAGCAGGAATGCTGTCAAGTTAAAGATGTTGGATGTGTAAACAAAAATAGAGAGAAATATTCAGCTACAAGAAACAAACCAACAAATACAAGCTCTTCCTTCAATAACAGAGTTTCCTGATAAGTCAGCCCTCCTCCCGGCGGCATGGTCCTCCTGCCCAAGGTCTTTGGTCTCAGCCAGGTTCCTCGCTACTATCACCTCCATTCACTGTCAGAGTTAGTAATTATTCCATCCCATGTATTTCTCCATGCATTATTCTGTCTCTAAATTAAGTATCTGGAAATTAGACACTCTGTCTTTTTCACATCTGAATGTTTAATGCTTTAAGTCATGCCTAACACATAGTAGTTGCTTAATAAATCTTTGTCAACTAATTAAAAGATTCAGTAGAATGTTTCTAAAGGTGGAAATCATGGACTAGAAAGATTGAGAGGAGAATTATAAGGTAATCCCATCCAAATAAAAATCTGAATTGCTTGCAGATAGTAGACAACAGGCTACATGATAAATGAAGTGAGGCACAGTTCAAAGAATAATTTGAACCAACTATTATTTGAAAACTGCAATTCCTTTTTAAAAATCTTTATTGTTGAGATTATTACAGACGTCCTTCTTTTCCCCCCATAGCTCCCCTCCACTCGGTTCCCACCCCACCCCAGGCTCTCACCACCCTATTGTCTATGTTCATAGGGAATGCATACATTCATATAAGATCTTTGTGTAATCTCTTTTCACACCCTCCCACTCCCATAGAGAATTGTCAGTCTGTTCCATTTCCATGCCCTCTATTCCACTCCATTCACCAGTTTATTCTGTTCATCAGATTTTTTACTCACTTGATTTTTAGATTCACTGGTTGATTGATATGTATTTGTTGTTAGGAATTTTAGCTAAGATCTCAAAGCCACTCCATGGTCAATTCTGACTCTAGTATTTGATACAATCAATATGTTCCAAAAGCAAATCATCTCACATCTCCCCTCACATGAACTTGGATCTGGGCATATTACCAACTACTATGATCCCCATATGATGGCTCACAATTTTTCTAGCTCTTTTGTATAGAGCAGGGGTGGAAACATTTTTTCTGTAAAGGCCATTTGAATATTTATAACATCATTTAAAAGCCATAAAAATTATCAACATAAACATTAGCCTGCTATATTTGATCTAACATTTAATTAACTCATTTCTAATGCCTTGACAGGGCCGATCCAATGATATCTTGGGCCTTATACAGCCCGTGGGCCAGATGTTCCCCACTCCTGATATAGAGGATATCAGAGCACTTTTAGTAATTGTGATGATCAAATTGTTAACATTTATGCTTGCTGTCAGATTACAAATAAATGTAATAGAATCAACTATATCATTATTGACTTTTTGAAGCATTGCATTATTGAATATTATCTTTCAACCTGGTACTGTCTAAAACAAGCAGTGGCCTTTCTTCATGCTGTGATGCAGAACACTCTTGGCTTCTAAAAGACCAGGAGAAAAGGGCATGATATCCCACCCTAGAAAAATGAAATCACAAAGGAATTTTTTAAATAAGAAAAACTGTAGGGGAAATGAATATACCAAGTAAGCATAAATCAAAGGACACAATGACTTTTTTGTCACGGGTAAATAGCAATAAATAGCTAGTAAGGATGGGATATGCTCGTATTAGATATGTCAAATGTATGGCCTCAGATTCTCCCCATCTTACCTGTCTTCTGGCCCCTCAGCCGGTTCCACTAAGTCACCACCTCATAGGCCAATTCTAAGACCCAGAAAACTGAGTGGTTCAAAACCTGTAATTTCAGTCTCTTCCCACCACTTCCTGACTCAGGCGAAGTATCCAGCTAAAGTATCCAGGGGATCTGAACTCACTTGTGGCACAGCCCAGTGACAACCTAAGAATCTGGGGGTGTCAACTCCCATCGTGTTCACGTTGACCAGTGAGAAACGGGATGGGAGGAAGCCAATAGAGAAATCCACTTTGCATGCTCCCCTACAGTGGGCCATTTAGGAGTGAGGTGGTTCTGAACATCCGGGCCTCTTAGGGCTGGAACACCACCTTCGTGAGACACAAGGTTGGTCAGTAATGCATGACCTTATGTTTGTTTTTTCCTTCTTTACCCACGTCCCTTTTCTGTCACTCTCACTGCCCTGAGATTTGATAACCAATAAAACATTAGCACCAAGCTTTGCCTCACGCTCTGTTTTCCAAGGAGTTTAAATATAATCCTTGGTATGATTTGAAGAATCTCGATGTACATAGTATAAAACTGGGTGTAGAATGAGCCTTCTAATTAGTAGAAAAGATAAGCACTTCCATGATAAACAGGGATCGTTCTGCTTATTAAAAAAGATCCCAGCACAATGTCTGTGCTCAATATATAAGTCAATTACACATGCCCATCAACATTAGCATTTTAGCAGTGTAGCATGGTGAGGGGAAGTATGTTTACATGAGGCTGTTTTTCCCATTTGAAAAGAAAATAACACAACTAATCACAAGTCCATTTTACATAGGATTTTTTCTTATGAGGAAAATATAATAAAACCAATTATCCAAAGTACCTCTCTAAAATTTAATTAACTATCAAATAAAATCTAGGAAAATGGCATCAGAAACTACTAAACATATCTTCCAATCCATCAGCACCCAGCAAACCCTGAACTTCCTCCAGCTGCCTCTTCTTGTCTAGTCACTTCTCTTCAAATTGAGAACAATCAGCTGAAATTTCAAACTGGAATTATGCAAGCTGATTTCCTCTGCTTGCCTCTCATGAAGAGGCAGAAAGATGAAAATGGATTGGTAGAGATAGTAGGAACAGGCAGGTGAATGCAAAATACTCTCATCAATTTTATTGTTTCAGGAAGCAATGGGCATGGTGGGCACAATCAGGGTTACCAGAAAAGAAAAATTATTTCAGCTGTGGCCACCATGAAAAATGAGATACCACAGAACAAGGAGGCAATTTTGCACATGGAAATGAATATACTTTCTTTATAAAAAATCTCCAGGGGAATCGGAAATTTTAAGTAAAAGGATTAGAAGAGATGGTTAGAGAAACCCTTAACTTTTCTTGAACCACTACAAAATTTCACCAGAACAAACTCTTCAAGCCATGAAGATTACAAACCATGAGGACTGCCAATTATAAGAGCCATTTCAATGAACTATTTTACTGATTATTCTGAAGATTTTTTTTTTAAAAAAGAAAATTGAAATATTGCTTCTATGGCATAAACTGTTTATTGAGCTTTTTTAGAGTCTTTCTCCTTTGTGCACTTTGGCTAGACTCAATGACAAATGTGGGTGAACAGTACAGAAGATTAATAAGAATACATCTTAAAAAATTACATTGTATGGTTAGCATTTAACTCTTGGGGTTTTCTCTGAGAGTTAAAAAGCAGAATCCTTCCTATTAAGAGAATCTACCATCCTATGTCCTATCCTATCTAATAAAAGAGTAATATGCAAATTGACTATACCTCCAATCAAGCCATGCCCCAGCCATGCCCATCAGCCAATCAGGAGCAAATTATGCAAATAAACCCCAACCAAGATGGCTGTGCCCACTGAAAGCAGGAGGGAGGCTTGGGTTTCCTGGGCGATGGAAGAAGACAAGCTTTCTGCCTACCCTTGCCAGCCTAGGCCTCCACTCAATGTTACAAAGTTTCAATTATAGAAGATACATAATCCCAACAGAAATCTCCACTCAATGTTACAAAGTTTCAATTATAGAAGATACATAATCCCAACAGAAATCTCCACTCAATGTTACAAAGTTTCAATTATAGAAGATACATAATCCCAACAGAAATGGTGGCAGCCACTGAGATAGAGAGAGCAGAGGCTAGGGTTGCCCCCATCAAAGGGGAAGCCAAGCTTCTGCAGCCCTAGTGCCTAGGCCTCCACTCTAGGTTACAGAGTTTCAATTACAGAATTGAAATAAAAGCAAATAGAAATGACTGTCACCACGGAGTGAGTAGAAGGCTTGGCTCCGATCCATTCTACAAAGTTTCAATTATAGAACATAAATTAATCCCAGATCCCAGGGCCTCTTCTTGGGTTGCTGGAGGGGGCATGGCTGCCCTGAAAACCACCATAAGCCCCTTGCCCAGACCACCCCACACCCCAAGGGAATCCCCACCCTGATCTGGGACACTCTTCAGGACAAACCAGCTGCCCCCCACCCATGTACCAGGCCTCTATCCTATCTAATAAAAGAGTAATATGCAGATTGACCATTACTCCAACACACAAGATGGCTGCCCCCATGTGATCAAAGATCCTGCCCCCATGTGGACACAAGATGGCCACCACAAGATGTCCAGCAGGGGAGAGCATTTGGGAGGTCCAGGCCTGCAAGGGAAGGCAGTTGTAGGCGATTAGGCAGGCAGGGGAAGGCATTTGGGAGGGAGCAGGCCTGCAAGGGAGGGCAGTTGGGGGCAATCAGGGGAGGGTAGTTAGGAGTGACCAGGCCCGCAGAGGAGGGAAGTTGGAGGCAAACAGGCTGGCAGGGGAGCAATTAGACATCAATTAGGCTGGCAGGATAGTGGTTAAGGGGTGATCAGATTGGCAAGCAGAAGCCGTTAGGGGCAATCAGAGAGACATGCAGGTGAGCAGTTTGGAGCCAGCAGTCCTAGATTGTGAGAAGGATGTCCGATTGCCTGTTTAGGCCCAGTCCTAATAGGATTGGTCCTAGGTGGGCAGTTGGACATCCCTTGAGGGGTCCCAGATTGGAGAGGTTGCAGGCTGGGCTGAGGGACATCTCCCCCCCATGCACGAATTTCATGCACCAGGCCTCTAGTATAATAAAAACCTAATATGCAAATCGACTAAATGGTGGAACTACCCTTCAGTGGGGGGCAGAGCTGGTGAGTGAGAGGGCACAGGTCAGGCTAAGGGAACCCCCCACCCAAGTGCATGAGTTTTCATGCACTGGGCCTCTAGTTATTTATATACAAGGTAAGAGAGAAGCTCAATTACTATATAGTTTCATTGATTCTATTGTTATTTGAAGTTGCAGTCTCTTTATTCTATATCAGACATTTTGTTTTTTTATTTGGGAGAGTTTTTATCTTTTAGTCTATTGACTCAATGTCACTTTTATTGTGCTCTAAACAGAATTCTATCTGTGAAATTCTTTTCTCTTAGGATAAAATTATTCTTAATAACTGCACCTATCCCTTCCACTCATTCCATGGCAACACTAGGAAAAATTGAATATCAGCCAGGATCTGCAAGAATTTTCAACCATCTCAGAGAGCTAATTTTTTTTCATTAGAGCACCATACCAAATCTTTCTCTTTCTTCATCAGAGCTGAAATATTTTTATTTCCTTCTTATTTGAGGATTTACCTCATTTCCAGTTATAATGGATTATGATGAATGAGATGAATTAACTTTTATATAATTCTAACTAATGTATTATCCTTAAGAAAATAATAGTCTAACAATTGAAAAGAATAACATTTTCATCACCATGAAATGCAAGTGGTAGGAAATGTTTGGTCAGGGGCCATTTCTAGTCTCCAATTTTGGAAGCTTGCCCAGCTGACCAATAAAACAGTGCCAGTCCTAGGTTAGAGAAACAATTTAATTAATAGCATGGGCAAATTAAACAGCAATTTAACAGCCAGGTAGGGATTTTTAGGGTCAGACTCTGGCCCTCAAGTATCCACACAATTATAAAAGCAAATGACTGTACAGTTTCTGTATAGCTGCTTTTATTGCCAATGTTGTTATACATAAATAGATTTCAATACTTATTTTGTCCTCATCAAATTGCCATCACATTGCTAAATAGCAAGACCATTCAGACCAGAAAATTGAGTTATTTTTTATAAGCAAAGTTAAGTGGGCAGCAGCTGCAGGATTAATACAGTCCCTTGATTTATTTTTTATTTACAGATGCACATTTTCATTAGCTGGGATTTGAACAGAATGGATTTTTACAACAAAAGCAAAAGCAGCCCAAGTCTGGCTTTTATACACAGATGGGCTTCTCTCTGCCTCCTTGGGCAGCTTTGAGTGTATCTTCTTCCTGCACAGCCCAGATGCATCTATTTGTGATGTTCAGCTTGCAGCCTCAGGGCAGAGTACATAATTTCCCTCCCAAATCTGCAGAGTAAATCTCAGACTCAATGTGTTTTCTGTGTAGATGCGGGGGAGTCTCAGAGAGTTGGGCTGGAAGTGCAACCACAATTTTTCCTTTTCCTTCTATGCAAATTAAGGCATTGCATGCCTCTGTGATGATCTCTCTATATTAGCTACAATGATTTCCTGAGTGTCTTCCTTCCTCTTGCCTTAGAAACCAATTGAATCTGTGTTGCAAGTGGCCCGGCCTGATTGTTCTGTTTGATCCTAGTCCTCATGCTCAGAAATGACTACAAACATCGTTATAAATAATGACTGATTTTCAAGATTCCTTACATGTGGCATACATTCTCCCTGACCAGTCCTGTTTGTTTGGGGGTCCAAGTTTGATAACTGAATAAATGCAATGTAGATGTGGCAGGGAACTTGGCAGTCTCTACACAGCATTCCTTAGCTTTGGGGGATGGTACTGCCAGGGTATCATCAGTTCTGATTTAGAATTTGACTCAATTTTCTAGCTGTGTTAAGGAACAATACAGTATCCTATACTGTTAAGAAATGCATAGGGTAAAGTGGGAATGGTTTAGCCTACTCAGCAAATAGGCATCAGAATAATGGATGGGGAATATTTGGAGCACTGGTTGGAAGCAACAGACCCATAATCTGTGATGACAGAACCACAGATGGCAGAAGGCATGGTAGTCTTGGCTTTTTTCCTTTCTTATTCCTTAGGGGGCAGGCAGAACTGGGTGGCAGGTTAGCCATATCCCTGTGCCTAAAACAAAAATGGGACATGATTGAAAAGTAAGATAGGAAATAAAATACTTGCCAAGCTACCAGGACATTTTCCTTGGTAACCCTCCCCTTATAAGCTTCCTAGCCCAGTGTCCTTTTTCCCTAGCACACACTTGTTCATGTTTTTGGGTGAGTGAATTATCACTAGGTAAATCTGAAATTATAAAATATTTGTTCCGTGGGTTATGTTTCCCCGCTGTTTCACCAACAAGGTGGTAAGCAAGATGACCTAGAAAAGTAAAACAGCATCAGCACTTTCTAGGCCAAAAGTAGGAAAAGGGTCAACATGATGCTCCCAAGCACTGATGATGGCCCTTACGCCAGCAAAGGTAAATGAGGCACTATAACTTTTGTTGTTGTTAATCCTCACCCTCAGATGTTTTTCAATTGATTTTTAGAGAGAGTGCAAAGGAGGGAGAGAGAGAAACATCCGAGAGAGACACATTGATTGGTTGCCTCCCCCATGTACCCCAACCTGGGGCCAGATGGAGCCTGCAACTCAGGCATGTGACCTTGACCAGAATCGAACCCAGGACTCTTCAGTCTATGGACCAATGTTCTATCCATTGAGCCAAATGGCTGGAGCTAGACACTACACTTTTTAAACAATGGGGGTAAGAAAGAAAACTCAATTTCCCTGTTCAAAATATATTTATTACACAGCTCAAAGCCCCATCACCTCAAGTTTTACATGTGTTTCCACATGAAGGTCTGTACTCGAAGTTTCAACCCAGAGTGTACTTTCTAACAGTTCATCTGGTTTCTTGACAACTAAAGTACCATAATATCATACTCAGTTTCGAGAAAGAGAATGGTTAAGTCACAATTCAAAGGTGCCTTCTTATCAAATCCTGTGGAAATAATCCTCTTTCAACTTCATCTTCATTTTAGATACAGTATTTGTTGCATGGAATTTGTAGTCAGTCTTGTGCTTGGGTTTTATTGTCAATTTTTTTTAGCATGAGTTCTTCTAAGATGCACCTCTGCTTAGCTAAAGTAATCACAGAATAAAAACAAATACATAAATAAAAAGGATTTTTTTCATAGACATACTGATACAACCTTAACTGGAGTGGAGGGAATCATGCAGCCATAATAATAAAAGTAGCAAACGTTAGCAATCTGCTTCATAGCATGAAATAAAATGTATTTTAGTAAAAACATGAACACCATTCCAACTGTAATTTTTCACACAGCTGTGATAAAAGAACAATAAAAGTGATAAGGCATAACAATTCCCAAGTAAACACACATATAAAATGAAGTGGAAGTTCAGGTCTAAAGAGTTTTGTTTTGTTGCAGGCTCTAAACATACCATGGCTGATGCTTTAATATTTTTTTAACAACTATCAATTTTGTTCACTTGTACAATTTAATGGATGCTAGAAGCTTCCCGAAAATATGTTGCATTAAGAGATACTTTCCCTTAGCCTATGCATTTGACATCTTGTCATTTTGAAACATTACACACTTTTGAATAGATATCCTACCTATTGCCTCTTGATAGGGAAAAAATAGCAAAAATGGTACCAATGAATCTTTCCTATGGGGAAGAAAAACACTTCATTCCCTTAGAAATTATGTGATTCTGCCCCTGCCTCTTAAAAATTGGAGCCTTTCCCAAGATCACAGAACACTTCTTTAATCTTCAGAACAAATGAGTGTTTATCCAACAACAGGCACAATTATTTTCTAAAACAGAAACATGCCCTATAATTTTTTTTGTCAAATAAGTGATTTTTAAAGAACTTAAATAATAAAATGTTCCTTAAAAAGATGACTACATATTTGCATAAGTATTAATCACTCTTTCTGTAGAATAATCTGTGGCCTTTGGATCAAGACATGGTTAAAGAGCATAGATAAGTCCCAAACTGATGATTTCTCCTTAAAAGCAAATAGCTTCTCTACTATTCATATGAAGTTTATGAACACATCCAGTAGCCATAAAGCACATACTCTCACCTAATTGCCTTCACCCTACACTTGGCACACGGTATTTATTCACTGATTCTCTTTTTTAGAAAAGATATATAAAGCATCTCATATGGACAAGAGGTCTGTAGAAACCTAGGACAGGAAGTATCACTAAGGCAGAGCTACCTGTTCAACAAAGTTCTGTTTCCCATCCCATATGCCTAGGGAAGTGTTATCGAGTCAGATGACCTTCTTGGGCTTTCTTTGCATCAGCTGTGACCAGGTGACTGCAGAATGGAACTGAAGGGACATGAACCCTCTTGGGCCAATCTGCTTAAGAAACAATGGTGCTCTCTTATCTTTACATGGTATTCGTGGAAACCACCTGGTTGGTTTTGTGTTGTTGTCTGGTTTGTTTTTGTTTTTATTGAAGAAGAGTTGGCAAACAATGTTATATTAGTTCCAGGTGTGTAACATAGGGATTCCACATTTACATATCTTATGTTTGGGCGGACGGTGGCAGTGCCTCAAGCCTAGTGGCTACATCACCATCCAGAAGGCTGCAGGTCAGAGAACACACTGAAGTGTTATAGAGTGACAATAAACTTGTGTTAAACTCTTATGATTTTAGGATTTTTATCTGTTATGATAACTAACATCATCATATATAACAATCTTGTTCTCAGCAGTTTACCTCTAGTAAGAGAGAGAACCACTTAAAAACTTTCGAGGGACAACATCAGATATACAGGTGTCCCCCCCAAAAAAATATATATAGACTTTAACATCAAAGTTTTGTTTTGAAAATGAAATGTATTTTAATGAACACTGCCTTTACAATTATTCAAAGTGTGTGTATATATTGTTTTTGGGACACCCTATATTTATAAAAGGTAATAGGCAAGTAACCAAAATTGATGGTTTAGAATATCATCAACATAGTAAAATTCAGTGGTTTGGGTCTCAAAGGAGAACAGGATCACTTAAATCTATCCTTACTAGAAAAGTCCACATGAAGTAGAGGACTTTTAACCTGACTTCAAAGGATAGGCATCAGTATGACAAGTAAGAAATGAAGTTGAAAGACATTTCAGGCAGAGGAACTGTGTGATCAAGCAGGAAGGAAATAAATTGTAATCATTTGGAAATAGTGAGTTGTCTGCCTAGAGGATTATAGCTAGCACAAAAGTAACCATGAAATGGTTCAACAGAACCTCCCACATTGCTATATTCAGCACTTATTGATAACCTAGCATGTCAATTGTAAAGCCACAGTTTGAGCATTATGAAGGGATCAAGATCAAGATGTATTGGAGGAAAGTTATTTCATCCTAAAAGTTTTTCTCTTTCCAAATTTCCAGGAGCTACAATATGTCTTTCACCATTGTAGATAATGAGAGAGTGCTACTGAGATTTCCAAGATCTGAGAGATCACAGAACAGAGTAACAGAGCACATATCCAGTTAGCTCCACTGTAAAAAAGACAGCGATTCCCCTAGAAATTGACATTTTTCAAGAGACAGAAATCCTCCAGTCCCCCAAAATGCATGGATTTGTGCAGTTGTCAGCAAGAATAAGGCAATTAATGCAACATGGATTAATTACTAAGCCTTCTTCAACTTTATGGATGAGACTAAAAACTTTGATCTTAATATTCAAAGACCCAATAAATAAGCATTCGTTCAGAGACTGACATGGTTGATGAATGGTGACCAAGAAATCTAAATGAGGGAAAAAAGGAATAATATGGCTAAGGAGGTCCCCAACCTTGTTCAGAAAGGACTGAAAATTAACTGAAGGAAAACTCCACTATACAATAATTATTTTTAAATGTCCCTTTATGCTTGAGTTAGTAATTTAAAAATTATTAATGATTTTAATTCCATAGTATAAATACTCATTTTTAAAGAATCATTCTTTAAGGAAATATTTATTTGACAAATAATAGATTATTTAATAAAGGATTTATCTAAAAAATAAATATGCATGACATTTTAGCTTATATTTAGTATTGCCCTATTATAGACAAATGTGCACTGGCAAATAATTCTGCTTCTCTGCAGCAGGCCAGAAAGGTCTTGCCTACAAGAGAGATAATATTCTTAATTCAAGGTCCATCTTTGTCAAGGGTGTAGAAGTGACCTACATTATGTTTATTCTATGCCCCCCCCCATTCATATATTGAAATCCTATGCCCTAGGTGAGTGGTCGGCAAACTTATTAGTCAACAGAACCAAATATCAACAGTGCAACAACTGAAATTTCTTTTGAAAGCCGAAAACCTACTTCTGCACATGGACCACAAAGTTTCAGTCACATTGTATGTTCCCATCACAATTGTTATTTTGTGTAAGAGCCACACCCAAGGGGCCAAAGAGCCGCCTGTGGCTTGTGAGCCACAGTTTGCCAATCACTGCCCTAGGTATTAGGACGTGGGGCCCTGGGTGTGGAAATCCTTTGAATAGAGACTTAGAAAAGCATAAATTTGGGAAAGGGGGGGCCAGGCGGTAGCCAATCTCTAGTGGAAAGACTGCCCTGTGCTCTGGCCTGGCCATCCCTTTTATTAAGGCTATGGGATCCACCCATAGCCCCCAGGCAGGAAATTCCAACAACAGAAATACACAAAGAACAAACAGGTGTTTCAGTTAACAATGTTTTTAGCTCTGACCTTTCAGAGCAATTAAGGTTGTTTACCAGCCTCCTGGACTTCCTGTCCACATCTTTCTATTAGTGAGACAGGATTGGTTTCCTACACTGGGGAGGTAATTAAGAGTAGATAAGGTCCTGAGGGTGAAGGACCCATGAATGGGATTAGTGTTTCTGCAAGCGTCAGGAGAGAGCTTGCTTCCTCTCTCTGCTCTCTGCCACGTGAGGCACATTGAGAAGTTAATAGAGTAATGGGAAGAAGGGCTCTCACCAGACCTGGAGCATACTGACATCCTGATCTCAGACTTCCAGTCTCAAGAACTATGAGAAAGAAATTTCTACTCTTTGTAAGTTTTGGTATTTTGTTAGAGCAGCCCAAACTGAGCATCCTACCCAAACATAGACCAGTTCCCACTTCTTTCTTTATAAAAGTCTGAATCACATCACAGTCTGATTCTGAAAGAAAAATGTTTCCTTGCTTTTGTTTGCCTATTTAAAGACATAACATAGTTTCCAAACTTTTTTGCTAACATTTGGTGTCCTAGTGTTCTGTTATTTGTTCAGCCTCTCTTGGGCTAGAGAGGGAAAGGGAGGCTGAATATTATCTCTCTTGTAGGCAAGACCTTTCCAAGGGAGTGCTGTGTGAAAAACTGAAGAAAAGGTGTGGAGTGAGCAAATGCAGCAGCCTTCACAGTTTCCTCCAACAGCTCGGCAGGAGCTTTGCCTGCCTGGGACTCATCATGCCAATCCTGATTCTAACCGCCAAATGCATCCCTCCCCAGGGCCCCCCGATTCTTTTGTTATTATCTCCCTTCTTCTCACTGTGCTACAATAACTTACAAGAAAATAAGTTTTTTATGCTCTAAAAAGAAATTTTGATTTAAGTTGATGCAAATATCAAAGGAAAACAAAAATATCCTCTTTCTACCCAGATCAGTAGCTCTTTTTTTTTTTTTTTTTTGCTTTAACATATTTTTCCCCTGAAAATCTGAAATATCTGAGGCTGAAGATACTTTGGATAGCAAAGAAAGGAGATGTATTCTGAACATGAAAAAGAAAAATCATTTTTTTTCTGAAACCTTAATTCTTTCTAAAATGGAAGATTATTGGAAAACAAACTAGCACAACACATTTTCTTAAAAACGTTTTCATGAAAAAAAAAATAGCAAGAATTTTACTCAAAGACCTAAACCTGAACAAAATGTTCTCTTCAATGACCTCTTACCCCACATGCGTCCCTGGGCTTTCTCCCTTTTTTGAACCACCTTCTCCCAGATTGTCCTCCATGGAGTCTTGACAATGAGCTACCTGAAAATAAGGCCCTCATAGCACTGCTCACTGGTCAAATTAACTCAGCAGCTACTTAATGCCAGCTGTAGAAAAGCATACAACTCACAATATAATCTATTTTCTTTTTAACACACCAACCTCATTTTCCATCTCTCCCAGCACCTTGCACTGTAACAATAATGACTTATTTGGATTCATATTAACATACCAGATAAGAAGGCATTTAATGCAGGAAATGAAATGCCAACAAAACTATTAAAAGAATTAGAGGACCACCAATGAGCTTTCAGGTCACAACACCGCAGGTGTAATCCAAAAATTGGGAGCTGCTGCAATCAGAGGTCAGAAAGCCACAAAACTGCCACCAATGTCACAGCTGCCCCGACAGCCAAGGTTGATGACTTGGCAGTGAAACAGGGAGTCTGATCACTATAAACCAATGTTTGCTGGGTCCTTACACGTCAGCTGCCATCCTTGCTAAAGGAAAATTGACTGCATTTTCCTGTTTTGCAAATTTTGCACTAGAGCATCTCATTACAGTTTTTAGCTTTCAACCTCTGTGAAGGTATAGAGATACCGAAGGGGAGAAGATAAGTGCTAAGTGTCAATAGATAATATTATGCATTATATCCTCTGTTAAGCCCTTCTCTGGACTTTCCACCCCTAAGCTATCTTGGCTAATCATTTCCTCTACTGTATCACCATTTTACCAAGCATAGTTTTCTATTACCTTAGTAGTCCTCCGACTGCAATATTTGTGGGTACATGTGGGTTCATGTATTATAAAGACCTGATTATTATTTCATTCACCTATTTTTAATCACTAGTGCCTAGCAGTCTCTGATATATTATATGCCTTGTACATTTTATTTTATCATATATTAAGTAGCACTTTAATTTAAAAAAAATAAACCTGAAAAGGGAAATTTTCCATTTTAATCTCCTCTTTCAGTAGATTAAAAAAAGAGAGTTGATAAGTGGTGATATTCAACAACTCTATTTTGAATTGGTAAATTCTCCTTTTCTTAGAATAATAATATCTTAGGATGGCATTCAATTAAAAATGCTAGTTTGAGAATACTTTGATTCCAGTAGTTATTCCACTCATTGTACTCTCCAGTGATCAGTTTGCTCATCCCAATATAGAATAGAAAATCTGGCACTTTATTGCACTTATCTAAATTATTCTTTATTTATGCATTGTGTTAAATAACCTCTGAGCATTCTTATAAGCCTACAAAAACTCAGTAAATAATTTGAATTTATGTTCTAATAAGACTAAGTTCAGAAGAATGTTGAAATAAAATTCAGAATATATTTTATGTTCGACTCACAGCAATTTCTTTATTAGAGTGTAGGTAGGTAAAGAAGAATGTCTATGTCCAGCTTCTTACATATCTGAAGTGGGCTGATCTACTTCCCCAGTGTAGCTGAGGTTTAGTCCTGTGATCTAAACCACCAAATTACATATTTAAAAAGAAAGAAAAAGCCTAAAGACACACAGTATTCCTTCATAAAATACCCAGTCATCCACTGTAAGCTTGATTAGATGGAAACTAAGATATAATAAATGAGCTATGCCTTTTTAAAGATTGAGCTACAAATGTTTTATATAAAATTATTCCACATCCTAAGATGGCTAAAGAAGATTTTAGCCATATTATATGGCTAAAGAAGAATTTACTTTCTAGTTTCATTTAAACTCAGTAATAAGAATCAAAACTAAAATTAGACTATTCTAGAGAAAAATTCAGAATAGACATTGCAGTTCTCAGTAAAGAAATGAACTTCTGGGAATGTAACTGTCATCATTAGCTCTCAGATGCTTATAAATGTTTCACTTGATTTTTATAAATGAAGGAAATGAGCTACCTAAGGACTTGTGCTGAGAATATCAAAGAAGTCAAATTCATCAATGTTACAGACTAAATGTTGTGTCCTTACAAAATTCAAATACTGAAACCCTAACACCCAGGATAAATATATTTGAAGATGGCTCCTCTAATAAAGTAATTGAGGTTTAATGAGGTCTTCGTGGTGGCTGAGTGGGGTTGGCGGGGAAACAGATCTGATAGGATTAGTGTCCTTACAAGAAGAGACACCAGCGAACTCATTCTCTCTCTCTTCTGGAGTCACAGAAAAAAGGCCATATGAGAAGGCAGCCATCTGTAGGCCAAGAAGAGAGCCCTTGTCAGAAACAACCATCCTGGCACCATGACCTCAGAATTTCAAGCTCCAAAATTGTGAGAAAATACATTGCTGTTGTTTAAGCCACCAAGTCTATGGTGGCTCAAGTAGACTAACATAATCAGCAAGCCAACCAAGATTCTCCCCACCCCTGCTCTCATCCAGAAACCCATGATGCCTTCATCAAAAAGCTAATGGCCTGGGAAGCAGCACATGGAAAGAGGGTGAAAGGCAGTAAAGTTCTTAGACACTCCTGTGAAGAAAAAGGATATACACACACTTTGTCCTTCTGAGATTTCTCACACTTAAAGACTACCCTTAATATACATCTTTATATTGATCAAATAAATGTTACATAGATTCCACATACATAAGAATATTGTGGTAAGAGTATTTCTCAAACATGATAGACAAGAAAACTGGTCCTAGCAACACTTTAAAACATATACCATTTTTACAGAGAGGGAGGGAGAGGGATAGAGAGAGAAACATCGATTCAACTGCCTCCTGCACACCTGCTACTGGGAATGTGCCCACAACCAAGGTACATGCCCTTGACTGGAATCGAACCTGGGACCCTGCAGTCCGCAGGCTAACGCTCTATCCACTGAGCCAAACCAGTCGTGGCATAGCAACATTTTTTTTATCACCATTTTCTTCTTCCACTTCTGCTCCCAGATAATGGTAATGCTCTCAACCCATTCCTACCCCACAATAACAGTAAAAACTCTAGCAGTTTTTCTTTCATTTTCCTTTCAAAATCTCAACTACTGGCCGGTTCCACTTTGGAAAGCCCGGGAGAGGAAGAGACAAAGAAAGTCAGTCCAGAGCACATTTCATGTGTAGAGAAATTCAAGAAATTGATACCAGGAAATTTACATCTTCCCATGCTCGTTAACCCTGTATAGGCAACATGGTAGCAAATGCTAAAGTTCTCTGCCTCTGTAGATTGAGGACTCCAAATGTATCTCTCTCCTTTATAACAGTGATATCCTCTCTGCAGAACCAATGGGGATTTTAAACTTATTTTTGTGAAGAAAGTTACAGCTATTTATATTGGAAGCTTTCATTTGTGTGGCTCCATGACACCTCTATGTACCACTGTATCTTCTGTCTTATTTCCAGGAAGTAAGTTTATGAGAGATATTATTGCTTATTCACTTCACACACAGCATCCTATGAGTCACATAAGCTCAGATATACACAAACTTAAGAATCGAGTTATAATTCATATTTTGTCAAAAAACATGATAATTTGTGGGAAGCATGATATTTGTGTTCAGTTTTACTATCAAGATGAAAAAAAATGCCTCTCTACCTTTCACTAAATCATATATGTGAAAGAACTAAAGTACAAGGAATGTAGTACACACACATTAAGTAGTCACAGTTTTCTTGCTTGAAATATAAGGCAACATATATGCAGCTTAAGGTATGTAGAAATAGTAAAATTCATAGCTTTGAGGAGAAATAAGCAGCATGTCCCAAGAGAAATGGACATGTCAAATAACCAAAGAAGAGGGAAGAGAAATTATTATAGCAAGCATAAAAGAGAAACAGCTGAAACTAAAATTTTGAATATAGACACCTAGGAACAATAAGAAAGAAAAGGGTCTGATGCTTATGAATTCATCTGCCCATCCAGCTACAATTGCCAAAGTAGGAGGTTTAACAGCTTTTTGGCACTTTACCGTTGACTTTATATTGGGTTACCAATAAAAAATGTTTACCCCAAAACAGATTAAAATAATTTGTATGCAAATTAAAACTATGACAATCTAATATCTTCTGACAATGCATCTCCTTTTTTAGAAACAAAACAAAACGAATCACAGCTCCTGTTGATAATCTCACACATTTGGGTCATTTTTCTTTTGTTTTATGCATCTTCAATGTGTTTTAATGTGAAAGACCCTCACCAAAAATTAATCAAAGGATATTGTCCAGGTACATTTTAGTTCTCCCTGAAGAGATAAATAGCCAACACATCATAAGGCTTGTTCAAGGCCTACCAATCACTAGAAATGCTCACAGGGAGCGATAAGTTACAAACATGCTATCTGAGTAAAGGCTAGTTACCTCATCACTCTTATTAAAGAATGTTGTCCTTCGTCAGTGTCAGTCCCAAATCAATTGCTTAGGATACAGCCCCAGTTATAAGTCCCCTTTTCCTTCCTGTTTATATGTACTACAACCATTCTGTTTGTTTGCTCCTCAACCTCGATTTGCAGGAAAAGAGCTGCAAAGATCAATTGGAAAGCTCACCGCACAACTACTTGGAAATCATTTCTTTGATATTGATGTAGTGTCAATGAAAATGACAGTGAAAAATACTACTCACTTGAAAAACAAAAAGGAAATACTCTCAAGAACAAGGTTCAAATACAATAGAATGGTTGAATGATTGAAATTCTTTTGTAGGTAACCAGAGAGATAAAAGTAGAGTACTAATAAATTGGGCCTTAGAAAAGTATTAACCTGATAATCACAGTACTCTCTCAGTGTGTATGAAATTCTTATTTTTAAAAAGAAAAATGAAAGCATGGAAAGGTTGCTAATACTAGGAATAGACAATAGTGATATTTGGAAATTTAATGAACAAAAGGCAAATCCAGGACTTGAAATCCATTCCAGACAATAATTATCAATTAGTTAACAAAGATATCACCAATGATCTACACTTATATCAGAGGGGCACAACAAAAGGGATATCCCATTGTCCAATTACCACCCTCTCCAAATCCTTCTGAAACTCCAACTGCAGCCTATGTCACAACTTGAGGGATCTGTTGGTTGATATCAGCAATATCTTCCTAGGATTGATTTTGATTCTCCTGAATTTTATACAGAAGCTCCTTACAGACTGGTATTCCTGAAGACCATCATTACTCTTGGGTTAAAAGTAGGAAGAAATGTTATTATTCATTCTGTATGAGTCCAAACAAGAAACAGAACAATACTGAGTCCAGAAAACTCTATAGCTAGGCTTGGGAAACACTGTAATTGACCATAATACCATGGCAGACACATTTTTGAAATCTGGATTTTTTAAGTATTTTTTTATTGATTTCAGAGAGGGAGGGAGAGACAGAAACTTCAATGATGAAAGAAAATCATTGGATGCTTCCTATATGCCCCCTACTGGGGATCAAACTTGTAATCCTCGCACATGCCCTTGACTGGAATCGAACCCAGGACCCTTCAGTCCATTGGCCAATGATCCATCTCCTGAGCCAAACCGGCTGGGATGAAATCTTAATTTTTGTTCCTCTTCCTTTTTTCCCTTTTCCTTTCCCAACTCAAAAGAAAATCGGACCCTGTGATTCTTTACCTCAGGGAAGACAGTAGGACCAATGGAACCAAAGAGAAATGTAAAGAAAGAAGTAGAACTCTCTGAAACTAACAAAAGAGGTTCTCCAAACTGCGAGACAAAGTCTATTGATGTATTCATAGATAAAAAACCTGTTCACTACTCAGGAATGTGGCAGGATGTCAGAGCGAGAGGCCAGTTTGTACAGGTGGGGGGTAGGTGCCATACTCAAGAACATTGTACCCCAAGTGTGTCAATGAAGCAGTAGAGAGGTGGGTGAGAAGGCAGAAAGGACTGGCAGATGAAGATAACAGATTATTAGCACACAGGGTGAACAACTAATTTAAATTCTCCTTCACACTGCTTTAATTGCCATTAGGTATATCCACCAAGAATCTCTCATTAAACCCAATGTCAGCTTTCTTTCCACATTGGAACAGATCATGATTCCTTCCATTGGGTGCCAAGTTAAGAATGTAGGAAAGGGTAATGTTGTGCAAAATGAACAAACAAACAAAAACATACCCACCAGAAGCACCCTCAGTTCCTGAAACATGGAGCAGAGGAGACACAGCTCTCATTTCCTATTCACTCCCAGTGTCACCTCCTTGAGCTTCCTATAGGTGAGGACAATTTCCTGATGGTTTTTCTCCCCTTTCCTCTGACAAAAAGGGGTGAATTTCACTGAATAACATAAAATAATCCAGTTTTATTAAAAGATAAACATAATAAACAAGAACCTCTGTGAGAAGAAAGTTTCCCTAATAATGTATGTTCTGTGGTTATCATGTGATTTTCAGAATCATGGGTTATGTTGTGCAGAAAGTTGAAGAGACGGTTAAGAATTTGAAAGTGTTTACTTGTCACTCAAATGGCAAGGTGATGGAGGAAGAGTAGTGAATTTTGGGTAGTGAGCACACAATATAATATACAGATGGCATATTATACAATTGTATACTTGAAATTTATGTAATATCACCCCCCAAACTTAATTTAATAAAAAAACAAAATGAACTTTAGAGCTAAGTTGACTTAAGGTTAAATGGTAGGTCTCCATTTTCCTGTGTGTTCTGCATGTCTCCAACAAGTTTTTGCATCTCTTTGCTCCTCACTCACCTTATCTGTGAAAAAGAAATAATGTGTACATTTGAAAATATATACAAACTATGCACCAGGGTCTAGCCCCTGGAATGTGGCAACTGCTGATTTTTTTCTCTACATTACTATTTCTCAGCCCCTATTCCTTCTTCTATTTTAGCCATTCTTTTTAATTGAAATTCAGAGAATGGCATTTTAATTTTCTAATGCTTGCTGTAATGCTTACAATGATTTAGGCTCCACGTAAAATTTATAAAATCTTATTATACTTTCAAATCTTTTTATACCAAAATTTTTAATTCATTTTCTTCAGAAACTCCTCAATACCTCTTAGCTATTAACTATAAAGCAAATAAAAGAGGAATAGAAGAAAGAAATTCAATAAAAATTGGATTTACTTTTTTAAAAGAAAAGTTTAATCTTCCTTAATTGGCCCTTGGATATAGACAATTTTCAAGAGTGGAATATTTTATAGACTAAAAAAGCATATTAAAGTTTTTTTATGGTAATCAAGATTTGGTGATTCTTTAGAAGAACAACAATGATTAGAAACAAGAAAGAGAAAGGAGTTATTACATGTGGAAGATGAAAGTCTCCAATATATTAAAACAAGGAGTGCAGACCTGCAAATTTTAGCAAGCTGAAGATAATGTTTTCACTGCATATTTCTTTAAAAGAAGATAAAGAGCATTGAATCAACATATCATTGAAAAGATTATTATTTCGTACAAGCTGAAGGTTGGTGCAGGTCATTTCCACTGAAGCAAACAGAACTTGTTAATTTAATCCAACAAACTTGGCAGTGAAACCAAACAGAAATTTAATCAGCAGGAGAAGGTGGTGAGCACCTGGGAAAATTGAATGATCGCTGTGCAAACAGTAAATATCATTATGGAAGAGTGAGAAACAAAAAAGGTGCTACTTTCATGATTTTCATTGAGTTCATCAAACATAATAAATGATTCCAAATAAACCATTTCTAGGATGGCAACAATAACTTAATGTTTCTTGTACTAGAAATTTAAAATTTATAGTTTTCCAGTTGCTCATTTTTCTTAAATACTTTCTTAAACTCTGCAAGATTGTAAGTGAAGGATTAAGCGTATTATATTCACTTAACAACAGCAGCTGACTTTTTAGTTTCTAATTTCAAAATAACATTCTAGCTTCCTGATGCCAACTTGAAGGCTTTTTAAATGTAGACAAACACAAACACTAGTCTAGGTTGTAACATGGGGTATTTAGTTGAACAGTAATTGTTTTAATAACCTTCAAAACTAAGCATTTTTAAAGCATGTATATTGTTGCAAGAGAATAAATAAAACTTCACCACTTCAATGAAATTACCATGAAAGCAAATTCAAAATCTTTCCCACTTCCTGTTATCACAGAGATTACAATTTTGCTTTGCCCTGTTTCTTTCCTTTTCATTCAGCCCTTTATAAAACTCTATTTGCAAGCTCTACTTCTTGAAACCCAGTTACAAAAGCATAACCTTTTAGAAGACTTTCTCACTTCATAGAAAACAAGACCAAGAGATGAAGAGAAAATGAAGAACTCTATTACATTGTTATTAAAAAGAAAGAAAATATTGGAAAAATCAGGAGCTAATATTTTAAAGGTATGTATTCAGAAACTAGATTAAAAATACCAGCTTTAGGAAGAAAAGAGATTCTTTTAAAATATATATATATATATATATTTGTTGTTGTTGTTGTTGATAGTATAGATATCTTCCATTTCCCTCCACCTCCCCGACCCTACCCAGGTCTTTTTAAAAATATATTTTTTTATTTATTTCAGAGAGGAAGGGAAAGGAAGAGAGAAAGAGAAAAACATCAATGATGAGAGAGAGTCATTAACTGGCTGCCTCCTGCATGCCCCCTACTGGGAACTGAGCCCACAACCTGAGGAGGTGCCCTTGACCAGAATCAAACCTGGGACCCTTCAGTCCACAGGTCTATGCTCTATTTGCTGAGCCAAACCAGGTAGGGCCCCCCGGGTCTTCACTAGCCTGTGTTCTTGGGCTATGCATATAAGTAAATTTAAATTATTGTTGTCAGAGGGCAGATATGGTAGGCTGTATGCAAAGATGGCTACAAAAATTCCTTAAGACTCTGTATGCATATTCCTTTGTAATGTAACTTTGGTGCTCCTGCAACTAGGGATGGGTTTGTATTCCCAACCCATGAATATGGATAAGCCTAGTGTTGTGGGAGCTTCAAATCCTAAGCATCAAGAGGGTTTGTAGCTTCTTGTCCTGTCTTCTTGGAATGCTGCCCTGAGATTGCCATGAAGAAGCCCAGTATAGTCAGTTAGACAACCTAAAATATATGGAGCAAAGATCAGTCAACCCAACTAAGACCCCTAAACATCCAGCCAAAAGCCAGTATCACCTGCCACACATGTCAGTGAGGCCATCAAATACTATCCATTCCCACTCAACATGTAGAATGTAGCCACATGAGTGAACCAGGAGAGATCAGCAGAACCACCCAGCTGAACCTACACCAAGTTATTTACCCAGAAGAAAAAAAAATGACTATTGTTTCAGGTAGTTTCCTACAGAGTAATAAATAAAAGATGCAGTTGAAGTACCATATTTTCTAATTTTTCAATCCAATCCAAATTCAAACATTTCTGTCCTGTTATATACTGTGTAAATAGATGCCATTAGTTTCATTGGAAATATGGTCCTATAGGAAAGTAAGCACCAAAATGTGTGCTATAATGATAGTTGATCTGATAAAAATTGCTCACCCTTTCTAGAAGGTGAATTGCTATTACTGTCTAGTATTAAAATAAAATTCTTTTAATCCTGAACACAGCTAGTTTTTCCTTTCAAGAATGCAAATCAAAAGAGGAAGGAAAACAATCACATTCAAATGCCTTCTATCTGCAAAGATGTTATAGATACTACTTACCTTTGAGTCCAATAAATTCCTTGAACATTCTTCCCTGGGTGCCATTGCCTCATAACCTCTCTTTTTGCCACACATATCCATGGAAAAGCACAGACACATAAAGATAAAGTGAGCAGAGGAGTGAGAAAACTGCAGATTAAGAGGCAAAGACGAATAGTGGTTATAATGACACGGTGAACTATCACATTTTCTAAAATATATTTTTGTTTGAATTGCTTCCCAGCTAGACCTCTCCTTTGGGAGTTACTGTGTAATTTCTCTGGTTATGTAATAGAACCAAGATGAAAGAGCAAGATGAAAGATAGCTCACAACTCCTATGGCTTAAAATATAATGGCTGAAAGTTGCCAGGTTATTTAAATTTTTTTTTCCTTTTGTTTGACAAGGAAAAGCAGGATGATACTCACCAACACCATCCCCATCCTTCTTCATGTTAAAAGTCAAATTGCTTATTTTTGTTTTTAAAGACACTGCTACAAAAACAATGTAAAATGCAAATGTATAATGTGTTAATTTAATGGCCCAAATAGCACCCTCCTCCACTCCACAATAAAAACCAAAATATCTAAAACTTCTCAAAATAAAGTATATTCTGATATTGAAGAAGAAAACAACATTTAAAAAATCATCTATAATTGAAAATCTTTAATTGCAAAAACTGTCACTATAATATCATATACCTCATGAAATAGTAATTTGGATTATGTGATCATTTATTTTCACTCCCATTATTTTTGGAATAGATAAAATTCAAAGATTTATACATCCAGAACCTCATCTCGAAGGATTACTAACTAATTCTAGCAAAATTAAATTTATTTGAAACTTCCCAGACAAGGTTAGCAATGGTAGGGCCTCTGTTCAAATATACAAAATTATTTGATGGCATATTTTTAGTACATATGCTAGACATATGTAAAGTTATTTTTTCTTTAGTGAAAAACTAAAATCATAGACTCAGCTTTAAAAGGGACCATAATTAAACTCTTTAACTTTATGTCTGAGGAAATGAAAGGACAGAGAATTGAAATGTACCTAGAAGTAGTAGGGCTCATTACTGGTGATGCTAACTTAAGAATAGGGTTTCCTGGACTCTCAGGCCAGTGGTCTTCCCTACCTTACCATGTGGGCTCGACAGGAGCCTGTTCCGGCTTGGACAGGAGGTACCGACTTCTCCCAGTTCTTCATCCAGAACTGCCATGCCTAAATACAGAATCTTGATAATCCTTCAGCTACAGCCCTATTCCTGATTTACTAATTCAGATTCTCTAGGAAGGAGCAGAGCACTAGTAATTCAAATATCACTGAAAAGATTTCTCATTCTCATTCCCTTAAATGGGGTAAGCTACCAGGCGGGCAGTCATAGCCTCACTTCCCAAGGTTTAGGGCTCTTTGCTTCTTTACTACCCTAGACATCAAGAACTTAATTCTGAGAACCTGGACTCTTAGAAAGGGATACAGAGAAAAGGGAAGGTACATTAAAGTATATCAAAGAGACATGTTTGTCAATGGCATTTCTTATAGACACATGAGAGTTTAACAAGAGGCAACCATGAATAGAAAACTCAATTTGGCTACCTATAGCAGCATTACTTATAGGCATTTGTTTAAACAGCTAACCAACTTTGCAGTAAGTCAGATTGTTTATTGTTTCATTTCATTTCATCACTCAAACACACATATCAAGCCATGGTCATCTGTTCACAAGCTCATGAAGTTAGAGGCAGCATGGCTTAGACAGATTCTGAGACATTATAACTATCAATGGAGAGAAACAGAGGTCGAACATTTCATAAGAATAAAAGACCAAAATCAGCCAAAGTTCAGTTCAGCTATATCACAACCAGGAACAATCCAAAGGTGAACCTAAACATGTCAACTTGATCTTCCATTCCAACCCAGTCCTCAAGGAGCAAAGCTAAATTTGGGTGATTTTGAACTTCAGAGGCGAGAAAGAAAACTCACTAGGGATAAGATTATAAGCAACGATGGCCTCTTTGCCTCTGGCAACTCTTGCTCCACTTCGGCTATTATGTCAGAAAAATTGGTGAGTCTGTGAAGTGAGAGGTCATTAACGATTCCAGGTAACATGCAGACATGGCTTGGTCAGCAGGACTGCCACGTATTTCAGTCGGCCTCCCTGAACAGGCAGAATTGTCTTGGATCAAATATTAATTTAAATCATATATACTACCAAGAATTAGAAATCCAAACTAATCAAAAAAGGCCATATTTACGAAGTTGCTTGACTCAATTCTACATGGAGGATAGTCCAATACTCCAGAAACAAGTATGTTCCTTAAGCCTTAAACAGAACTAAAAAGGTAAAAGTTAATCTGGTTTTACCTTCCTGCTCTCACTTAAGGCATATTTTACAGAGCTGACTGCTTTGTTTTTCTGCCTCTGTCACCAATTCCTCGACCCTGTAAATCCCACACGTGGCAAGCATGAGTTAATTAAGTGTTCTATTATGGAGTATTATAAATGTCTCAGATGTTTCCCCTTAAACCTCTACAGCATAATTACTGTGTCCCGAAGGAGAGATGAATTTACATTGTTAACAGAAATATGTAGAAACAAACATATTTAAATGTTTAGCCATCAGTTCTAAACCAGCAGATTTAAAGGAAGCAATAGTTCAATCAAAACATTTAACATTTAGATAGTACACCAAGGTTTCTCTGTGAAAAGAGAATCCACGCCTCTTGCTATTTCTGTCAGCTTGAAAGAGCTTTTCAGACAACTCATTCGCTTTAACTCCAAGAAGCAAGTCTGAATGTTGTCCATACCTCTCCTTACCTTCTTCCAGGCTACTCCTGAATATCATCAAATAAGCATTCCTTCCAGCTCATTGAGCTCCCTCCCTGGGATAAGATTAAGACAACTTCATAAGAACCCACAAGCAGAGCCGATGTGAAACAATATGGGATTGGAATCGCATGGTTACATCTTTCAACTATTTTACAGTGCATCCTCCACCTCCAATATAATCATTTAAATCAGTGGTTCTCAATCTTGGCTGCACATTGAAATCATCTGAGAAGCTTTTTAAAATTCCACTGCTCGGTCCTAAACCACAGACATTTTAATTTAACTGGCCTGGAGATAGTCAAGAGTTTTAAAAACCCTCCAGGTGATTTTAATGTGCAGCCAGCCTCAAAGCCCACTGAACAAAGACCACAAAGATCAAACCTGTAGTAAGAAAAGCTACCTTGCTGCAGCGTGGGAGACCCCAGGAGAAATTCCAAGGTTTCTATCTATCCTATATAATCCTATATAATGAGAGGGCTATGCTAATTAGCCCGGATATGCTAATTAGTCACGACCAGTCAGGCATGGCCCAGGAGCAGCCTGCCAAAGTGGCCACCTGCAAGGCTGTCATGATCCTGCAATCCCAGTTCCTGGATGCCAATGGAAACCCGGGAACTTCAGCAAACAGGCCACCGAGGTCCTAAATGAGCATTTCCATCCCCACCTGAGTAACCCATATCCCAGTGAGGAGGCTGAGGAGGAGCTCCCAAGAAGTGCAGGATCACCATCTCTCGGGTCTCAGCTGGTTTGACAAGTGGATTTGCTATAAGGAAAATATCGGCAAGTTTCAAGAGGAGGCAAACATCTATGCTTTCAAGACTGCCGTGTCTGTCACCCAGGGGGGCCACAGCCCTACTAGGCTCTAGCAGCTCT
The DNA here is from genome assembly GCA_027563665.1 of Antrozous pallidus. Classification (NCBI taxonomy): domain Eukaryota; kingdom Metazoa; phylum Chordata; class Mammalia; order Chiroptera; family Vespertilionidae; genus Antrozous; species Antrozous pallidus. The sequence goes on along the minus strand of CM050521.1, from coordinate 56,471,507 downwards.
TTCAATCTCTCAGGATCCAGATACATGTTTCTGGGGCTGCCTGGGCTCAAATGATATGCCTACCATGCTTCCCAGGGGGAATCACTCCAACACTTGATGGGCAAAGGGGGCTATGGAGATAACCCGAGGGAGGCTGATGGACAGCCCTTGGGAAATGAAGGCACACGGCAGCTGGCAGGAGGCTGTGACCCCATCCTCAGTGACATCCCCAACAGAAAGACCAGGGAGCATTCCTTCCAACACTTCCAACAGATCTCACCCCTCAGGCCACAGGGTCGGGGCTCACGAGGTGACTCTTGACTAGAGGACAAAGGCATCCAGACACAGGAGAAGCACAAGATGGAGAAGGGCAAATGGGGTTGCCCTACCCCAGCTGACTCAATGCTGGAGTTGCTGAATACATGGCAAGGAGAAGGGGGTCCCCTAAGGGGAAAGTGTGATCTCTCTCCCCTTCTTTCCCTTCTTTTCAATCTTTTTCTCTCCCCATTTCTTACATAGAAACACACCAAGAACCCTATCTTTCAGATCCTCTCTCTCTCTCATAGACATGTACACAACTATTCTGTTCCTCTCTCATAGATACATACACAATTATTATTTCCCTATAGACACATATACATTCTCTCTCTCAGACATATATATGACTATTCTGTTTCTCTTTCTCTCTCTTTCTTTCTCTCTCTCCCTCTCTCTCTCATTTCACCCATTCTCTCTCCCCCACCCCTTATCTGCTCTGGGATCTGTGGAGATGCCAGTCTTGCCCTACCTACTAGAGATGACAAATACGGGGATATAACTTATGGACAGATGACCTGGCTAAAGCTCCGGGCCTCCCACCCCTCTGCCTGCAGATAGCTTTATTACCTCATATACAGCTCATCTTCAACCAATAGAATTGCTCAGTGGGGAAAAAAAAAGGAAAGGAAGAGGGAGGGAAGAACTTTATAAAGAAGTCAGTAGACAGCAGAGTTAAAGAAGGAAAGAAAATGTATGAGTGATCTGTAGGAGCTATAAGGAAAATCAAGTATAGTTGTGGACAGATGTTAAGAGTAGGAGCCAGAAAATAGAAAAGATAAAGGTTAGGAAATAATTAGGAAGGCAGATAGACATATATTAAAACAGTGGAAGTAAGTAGAATGGTAGGATGAGAAAGAAAGAGGGAGGGAAGAAAAGTTTTAAAGGGGAGCCGATAGAGCTTAAAAGAAGTATGGGAAGAAGGAAGAAATGGGGGAGGGAACAAAGCAGACCTGAGAAAGGAAGTGAAGAAAAAAATTAAGGTGGGAAGGAAGGGAAAGCGGAGGGAGAGGAGGGGTAAAAATGAAGAAAAGAAGGACTGTGGGGAGGGAATGTGGGAGGGTAGGAGAAAGATTGGAAGAAGGATGATGGAGGAGAAGTAGGAAATAAGAAGGAAAGAAAAGTTTATAAAAATGAGTCAGTAGGAAAAAGTGTTACATAAAGAAGAGAGAAAAATTGTGTGAGAGGAAGAAGCCAATAAGGAAGTTAAATACAATTGTGTGTGGAGGGGATAAGATTAAAAAAGAAAGTTGACAGGGGTGACCAGGCTAGCAAGGGAGGGCAGTTGGGAGGAACCAGGCCTGCCTGCCAGGAAGGGCAGTTCGGGGGGTGAGACAGTAGGGGAGGGCAGTTGGAGAAAACCAGGGCTGCAGGGGAGGGCAGTTGAGGAGGACTAGGCCTGCAGGGGAGGGGAGTTGGGGGGAACCAGGCTGGCAGGGAGGGTAGTTGGGGGGACCGGGTCATCAGGGGAGGGCAATTGGTGGGGGTTGGGCCAGCAGTGGAGGGCAGTTGGGGGGACCAGGCCTGCAGGGTAAGGTATTTGGGGGGAGGACCAGGCCCACAGGGGAGGGCAGTTGGGGTTACCAGGCTGGCAGGAGAGGGAAATTGGGGACAATCGAGCAGGCAGGGGAGCGGTTAGGCATCACTCAGGCTGGCAGGGGAGTGATTTGTGGATGATCAAGCTGGCAGACAGAAGCAGGATTTGCCTAAACATGTTGAACATCCCTTCAGGGGTCCCAGATTGGAGAGGGTGAAGGCTGGGCTGAGGGACATTCCCATCCCCCACCTTTGATGCATGAATTTTGTGCACTGGACCTGTAGTATATAATAAACAGCCTAGAAATCCTGGTTTATATGTAAACATATCATGGGAAAATAGTGCCTACTTAAAAATTGAAGATGTTAGCTTTTGAAACTACCACTATGTGTATTTCCCGCAACAATGTTATTTGAAAGAATTCAACTTCTTTTCAAGTTCATATCTTTCCTCATGTTCATTCAATGTAATTGAAAGTTATCAGATTTTATTTAGTTGACAGTTATTCTCAAAATATTTAATAATACACAAAAATCCTAGAAACTTGGAAAACCTTAATGAAGAAACCATAGCAAATTATCTGTCAAGTTTGCAAACTGAAGCAGGAATAAAAAATAATAGCTGAGTGAAATATTTATATGTTTTTTTTCCTGTTTGTATAATTGCTTAGTTGTTCTATTTGGCAATTTCATCTACACATAGCTGTGAGAAGTAGCTACAAAAAAGAAGAGGGGTATTTTCTACAATTCCCTTTCTTAATTATTCAGGATTCCTAGAAGAACATGATGTAAAATTACATACAAATTTTATTAAATGTGTGAGTGGGTCAGGTACAATATTACAAAAACAAAAACAAAAAAATGTGGAGAAAAGAAGAGTAAGGTGGCCCTAGTCAGTTTGGCTCAGTGGATAGAATCTCAGCTACAGACTACAGTGTCCTGGGTTTGATTCTAGTCAATGGTATGTACCTTGGTTGCATGCTCAATGTGAAGTGTGTGCAGGAGGCAACCAATCAATGTGTGTGTCTCTCTCTAAAAGAGAAGAATAAGAAGAGATGAAGAAGAAGAGGAGGAAGAATAAGAAGAAGGAGAAAAAGAAGGAGGAGGAGGTGGAGGAGGAGGAGAAGGAGAAGGAGAAGGAGAAGGAGAAGGAGAAGGAGAAGGAGAAGGAAAGGCAGCAGAGTATGTGATTACATGGTGGGAAAGGAAAAGAATTTACCTGGATCCTCTTTGTTTCCCATTCATTATTGGTTAAAGTTAACCCCAAAGGTTATGTTATTTTACCTTTTTAAATATATAATTGTTGATTTTTTTTTTTTACAGAGAGGAAGGGAGAGGGATAGAGAGTTAGAAACATAAATGAGAGGCAAAGAAACCAAGATGGTGGCATTGGTAAACATCTGAACTTGCTGCCTCATACAACCACTTCAGAATTACAACTAAAAGATAAAATGTATATCATCCAGAACCACAGGAAGGCTGGATAAGTAGGAACTCTACAACTAGAAGGAAAGAGAAAAGCACACTGAGACCTGGAGTAGGTGCAGAGGTGCAGAAGTATGGAGGCATGTGCACATGTGGAAAGGGCTGGTAACTGAGTACCCTGTTGTCTTTTTCAATCTTGAGGGAGGCACAAGCTTCCAACTGCTCTGAACTCCAGTTCCGGGTGGGACTCTGGGGACCCAGACTCATATGGGGAGAAACTGGACTGTCTAGCATTGGGCAGAACTTGAGGGTGATTTACTCTCAGAGGTGCTTACAGTAATCATTGTTCCTGCATGATGGTGCAGGACAGAGAAACAGGACCTCTTCTGGGCAGAGCTGATGGTCAGCCATTGCTGTTTACTCCACACTGGTGATTCCCTGAGACCCCACCTCTCCTAATTTGTGTGCAGAGGCTTTTGCATATGAATGGCCTGACCCTTTGCAATCTGAAACATAATGTACTGCAGCTGGGTCAAAGAGCCCCAGAGCCTCCTAAAGAAGACCCAAGACTTGACAACAGCTTACATTGCTTCACAGCTGGGCCTCACCTGAGCACCTCCAAACCCCAAAGAGAAGGAATATTCAGGTCTCTCTGTAGCTCCTGCTGGATGACCTCTCCCTCTGGATATCCAAGAGGCAACGTACCCAGTGGTCAGAGAGAGACCATCTAGACTATAACTCTTCATGTCTATAAGAGACATCAGGGGGCAGACTCAGTGAGTGCCAAAGCCCCTCTAAAGCAAGTCTTGCCCCATAAGGGTGTCTCTAGCAAGGAAGTTCTCCTATCATAGACACAACTGATCCTGTCACAGCCAATTGGCCTGGAGGTCAATGACTCCCAGTGATACCAATAACAATCAAGGCTTAACTACAACAAGACTGTGCACACAGTCCACAAAGGGGTGCACAAAGAGTGTCCACATCAGGTAATTAGGGAAGCTGAGTCACTGGGCCCTATAGGACACCTAGCACACAAAATGCGGAGACAAAGAAGTAGGTCACAAGTGAAAGAATTGGAGGAAAGCAAAAGACTGGATATAGAGTTCAAAACCATGGTTATAAGGTTACTCAAGAATCTTCTAGAAACCGCTGATAAATTTAGTGAGACCCTCGAAGATATAAAAAAGGACCAACTAGAAATTAAGCATACACTTACTGAGATAAAAATAATATACAGAGATCCAAAAAGAGACTAGAGGACCCCAAGAATCAAGTCAAAAATTTGAAATTTGAAGAAGTAAAATCACCCAAGAAAAGGAAAAAGCAAAAAGAATCCAAAAATATGAAGATAGTGTAAGGAGCCTCTGGGACAACTTCAAGCATATCAACATCAGAATTATGGGGGTGCCAGAAGAAGAGAGAGAACAAGATATTGAAAATCTATTTGAAGAAATAATGAGAGAAAACTTTCCCTACCTGGTGAAAGAATTAGACTTAGAAGTCCAGGAAGTGCAGAGAACCCCAAACAAAAGGAATCCAAAGACAACTACTCCAAGACACATCATAATTAAAATGCCAAGAACAAAAGACAAAGAGAGAATATTAAAAGCAGCAAAAGGAAAACACTTAGCCACCTACACAGGAGTACCCATATGCCAGCTGATTTCTCAACAGAAACTATGCAGGCCAGACGGGAGTGGCAAGGAATATTCGAAGTGATGAACAGCAAGAACCTACAACCAAGATTATTCTACCCAGCAAAGCTATCATTTAGAATTCAAAGTCAGATAAAGAGCTTCACAGATAAGAAAAAGCTAAGTGAATTCATCACCACCAAACCAGTATTATATGAAATGCTTAAGGGTATTCTTTAAGAAAAGAAAGAAGGAAAAAAAAGGTAAAGACAAAAACTATGAACAACAAAGTGACAACAGATACACATCTATCAAACAGTGAATCTAAAAATCAACTGAATAAAAAATCTGATGAATGGAATAAACTGGTGAATATAATAGGATCAGGGGAATAGAAAACGAGTGGACTGACAATTTTGGGGGGAAAGGAGTGTGGGGGTGTGGGAAGAGACTGGACAAAAATCATATACCTATGTATGAGGACAGTTGGGGGAGATAAGGGCAGGGGGTGGGGTGGAAATTGGGTGGAAAGAGGACTCCAAGAATCAAGTCAAAAATTTGGAATTTGAATGGGGGAAAAAGAGGAACAACTGTAATAATCTGAACAATCAAGATTTACTTTAAAAAAAAGAATTTAATGTGATATTTTATTGATATTTTACAGAGAAGAAGGGAGAGGGATAGAAAGTTAGAAACATTGATGAGAGAGAAACATCAATCAGCTGCCTCCTGCATATCCCCTACTGGGGATGTGCCTACAACCAAGGTACATGCCCTTGACCAGAATGGAACCTGGGACCTTTCAGTACACAGGCCGATGCTCTATCCACTGAGCCAAACTGGATAGGGCCCCAAACGTTATTTAACATTGTCATGAGATGTTGTATGACCACCCCAATCAGCCATTGGCATGATTAGATTCTATGACAGTATAGCCAGTATGGTCAACATGCAATCAAGTATGAGCTAGCAGCTCTCTGAATGCCTGTAGTTTGTGTGTCAAGAGAGCTCTGCAAGTCTCATCCTCGAAGGCAATAGGAAAGCTCCAGTGTGGGAAGGAGTACAGGAAGACACTGTCTTGTTTTTGTCTTAGAGGCCTTGACGCTGGGAAAAAGCAGGATTATCACTTGTGAAGGCCAAGTCAGAACTCTCTTTGATTAATGACATGAGCATCTTTTCACATGTTTGTTGCCCATCTGTATGTCCTATTTGGAGAAGTATCTATTCAGGTTCTTTGCCCAGTTTTTAATGGATTGGTTTTTTTGTTTGTTTGTTTGTTTTTTATTTTTTATTTTTTTTATTTTGAGTGCTAAGAGTTCTACCATGTTCATGAATAGGGAGAATTAACATCATTAAAATGTCATACTAGCCGAAGTGATCTATAGATTGACTATGATTTCTATCAAGATACCAATTGCATGTTTCACAGAACTAGAACAAGTATTCCAAAAATTTATATGGAACTTCAAAATAACCCTAAATAGCCACAGCAGTCTTGAGAAAAGAACAAAGTTGCCTGAGGAATCATGCTACCTGCTATCAAACTATTTTATAAGGCCAAAGTAATCAAAAGAGCCTAGTACTGGCATAAAAACAGGGATAGAGATCAATGGGACAGAACAGAGAGCCCACAAATACAACCATGCCTTTATGGTAGGTTAATATTTGATAAAGGAGACAAAAGCATACAATGGAGTAAAGGTAGTTTCTTCAATAACAGTGTTGGGAAAATTGGACAGCTATGTGAAAAAAAGAAAAAAGAAACTGGAACACCAACTTACACTAAACACAAGAATAACCTCAAAATGGATTAAAGACTTAAATGTAAGATTTGAAACTATAAAACTCCTAGAATAAAGCATAGGCAGTAAAATCTCAGACATCTCTCATAGCACTATTTATTTCTGATATATCTCCTCCAGCAAAGGAAACAACATAAACCAATGGGACTACATCAAAATAAAGTTTTTGCACAAAGGAAAACATCAACAAAATGGAAGACAACCCATCGAAAGGGAGAACATATTTGCCAATGATACATCTGAAAGGGTTAATATCTGAAATTTATAAAGAAGTTATATAAATATACACAAAAAATGTGTACTCACTTTTGTTGAGCACTAAAAGGAACAATGCATTTTTATTATAAAAAACTTGAATAAGAGAAGGAAATGCCCCTACATTTCTTTTACTCCCTCATTCCTAACTTAGACCCAAAGTTTAAGTCTTAAATCTTGTTGCAAGAAGAATGCAAATTGATTTCCAGTCTCACCTCTATCAGACTGAAGAATGTATTGACTTGCTAAGCAATGTTTCTTTTGGACTTTCAGAACACAACATGTACAAATCAAATGAATTACCTTTTAAAGATACTTTTTTGAGGTAGTTAGATTATCGTGTGCTTCAGCTTACTCTCACTTGTCACATGCACATATAGTTTGCTTCTTTGGCATGTTCTGATGATAGTAGAGTTGAGAGGAGCAGCAATTCGAGGCACACTCCATGTGTTCCTTTCAGAGCTGGCTTTTAGACCTTTCTCCTGCTGAACAAGTCCCCTTATGTCTTTGAAGAGAGAAGATGGTTCTCACTGCCTGTTGAGCAAGTTCAATTCAAAACCTTGTGGGGAGAATCTCACAGTGTGAGAGCAGAAAATTCTATTGCCTCTGTTTTCAGGATCTATTTTCAAATTACAATAATATGTCCAAGAAATATAGAAGAAAAGACAATCTTTTGGTGGCTAAAACAGTACTTTTACCTCTTAAAAACAATAAGTAAAAGAATTAATTGTTTCGTAAGAGTTTATTTTCCAATTCTATATTTCAGAAAACATTACATTTTTGTGGAAGCAATGAAAGAATGCTTGTATAGAACAAGTCTTTTGTATAAATATTAGATCCATCCTCATTGAAAATCTTGAAATTTACCACTTGTGAATATATGATATATTTTCATTTCCTCCCAAATTTTTAAAACACATTGAGAAAAGAAATTAATATATTTAATATACATTTAAAAATTTAAATTTAATTTTAAATGCATCATACATATTCATTTTTATTATTCAGTGTGCTTAAGGAAAACATCTGAAGAAGGAAAGCTTTAGTTTCAATACTTTGTAATTCCTTAAGAAGTTTGTTCTCATTCTTGAGGGAAATCAAAGCATTTATACTTTGATTGGCATGACTGACATAACTAAAGAGCATTATCATCCAATGAGGATAGTTGCAACATATTGTTTTACAAATCATAACTTATTTATGTTTCTTATTAAAAAATTGACTTATTTCTAATATTTCTAATGGACCATAGGCCTAGAAATCAAAGTTGGACAAATCTGTATAATTAAAAAAATTTTTTATAGAAAATTAACAAATAGGCAACATGGTAGATGACTAGCTTTGGAATTAATGTATTGATTAATAAGTCAACTTATGTTAGCATAATCTAGTCTGAGAAAAGTTCTTAGAGGATTCTGAAAGATGTTCACATATGCACATTTAATGATGAATTTAGGCAGGGAGAACTCAGGTACTAACTAATATCTGGCTATGAGAATGACTGTTAAGTAGATGTTCACTTGTCAGTACAGTTTATGGAACATTGCATGAGTTGCATTATTCTGTGTTATGAGAATAAAAGTATATATTTGGCAAACACTCTAATTCTATACTATTATATTTCCAAGACCTTAATAGTTCACTATTAAATAATATTTTCATGTATAAGTGAATTTTCTGATTAAGGACTTGCCCTTGCTTTTCAGAATACTAAAAACAGGCATATTACACATACAAAAAAGGAAACTTGTTCATACCTTAGCAAAAACATAAAAGCAAATAAAGCTTTTGGCTCTTTTTCTGGGGTGGAGGGAGAGTACTTAAAACTTAAGTCTAGTAATACTCTTTTATTATCAGACATGAAAACAATTTTTAAAATGTATTAATTTTTAAGCACTTATCCAGAGTGGAGTCAGTAACAACTTCAAATCTCTATAAAGTATCTTAATTACTAAAAATGTCTCATAATCTAATATCAATATCCATCCATATTTTAAGGTTATAAGATTGGCTGTTTCCCAAGCTCACAGCCAATAGGAAAGAACCACAACCATTAAGATGGCACTGGCACTTCTAGGGGCCTTGAAATGATACAAGGAGGTTGAAGCCTGGGCAAATGCTACCAAGAGGGGAGGAAAGGTTGTTAACCTGGTATTATCCTATCTAACAAAAGAGTAATATGCAAATTGACCGTACCTCCACTGCACTCACAGGCCACCCGCACAGGCCACGCTCACCAGCGAATCAGGAGCTGGGGCGGAGCCAGCCGGGGCTAAGGCTGGGGGCGCGGCAGAGACGAGGCATCCCCCAGGGGCGGATCCAAGGTGGTGGCAGCGAGAGCACAGCTCCCAGGGGTGGAGCCAAGGTGGTGGCGACAAATGCACGGCCCCTGGGGGCAGAGCCAAAGTGGCCAGCGGCGACCACAGGGCTCCCAAGGCCAGGCAGTTGCAGGCAGCCAGGACTAAGGCCTGGACTGGAGCTGAGGCACCCAGTGGCAACCGCATAGCCCCCAAGTTGGGGGTCGGTGCTAAGGCCCGAATTGAGCAGAGCAGGTTGATGGCTGGGTGCCCAAAGCCTAAAGCCTGGGCCACCGGCAGAGGCTTTAGGCCTTGGGTAGACCGGAGATGAGCGGTCAAGAGAACATCCCCTGAGGGCTCCCAGTATGTATGTGAGAGGGGGCAGGTTGGGCTGAGGGATCACCCACCCCCAGTGCACAAATTTCATGCACCGGGCCCCTAGTGTAGTATAAGGACAAAAAGTCTAATAAGTCTCTGTCAGCTGTTAGAGCAGCAAGGCAGTGTCACAGCCAGTGGAATGTGCATGACAGTAAAAACTTTTTTTCCAAAAGGTTATCTGTACTTTAAAAATTCACTTTTTAAATACATTGACAACACACACAGATTTTCCCACAGGTAAATATAGCTTTTTAAATGTAACATTTTTAGCATATAAAAAGCTTGCCCACTTATTAGACATTATCATTTTATGAGGTCCTATTTCAAACCCTTCAGATTAGCAAAAGTTAAAGTCTGAAAATACCAAGTGTTTTGGAAATCAAGTGCCATGTAAACTCATAAACTAAACTAGTATGAAAAAAGAATAAGCTAATAAACTTGGTTACAATTTCTCATAGAGAAAAATCATTCATATAGGAAAATACCAGAAAGATAAACTAATTGACAGTAATTTTTTTCACAAAAAAATATTTTAAGGTAAATTTTTGCAAATGTCATCAATATTGGAGTGGCTTTATCTGAGATTTTAAAAAGAAGTCTACTGTGCTTCCAGTTATGACCATATACCTGAAGTGCATTCCTTATGTCACTTCAGAAACAAGTACAGGTTTCTCCTGTTCTTCCAAAATAGACTATTCCTATGAAGAGTTTGTAAGCTAAATTGGAATAAAGGGAAGAAGTAATTACCTTAGGACAGTGATTGGCAAACTGAGCCTCTTTGGCCCCTTGAGTGTGGCTCTTCCACAAAATACCACATGCGGGCATGCACATACAGTGCGACTGAAACTTCGTGGCCCATGCGCAGAAGTCGGATTTCGGCTCTCAAAAGAAATTTCAATCGTTGTACTGTTGACATTTGGCTCTGTTGACTAATGAGTTTGCTGACCACTGCCTTAGGACATATCTTGCTAAGAGATACACAAAATAATTCAAGATAAAACGCAGATACTCACAGACAGTTCAAATCGATGGTGGCTTGATGCTGAATATCGTTCCCAGGGAAGGAGCTTGGCAGTGCCACGCACTGGTCAGGTTGCAAATGGCTTACTGTAAAACGAGCACTGAGTGCTGTTTTCACTGTTCTTCCATGAAAGTGAAAATTCTCTTCAGATTTCTTTCAGTTAGCAAGAATAATTACTCATGTAGGTCTATTATAAATATGAAGTAGTGCAGAGAAAACATTTGAGAAGCACAGAATATGTATTTTTATCTCTCTATCTCTTTTTATACAAAAGTAGCATATAACACTAGTCTTGGAGATCTTTCTATATCAATACATATAGTATATCTTCATTTAAAAAATAGCTATTAGATATACCTTTATATGAATTCACCATAATTTCTAATTCTCTATTAGTGAATATTTGTGGTAGGCTTTGTCAGTTTTCACCACTATCCATTTTCTACTTCAAAGATAACATTTTTCTGACCCTGTGAAGAAAGGTCTGGCCTTGTATATTATTTTGACCACTTAAATATGAGTGACAGTGATGTTAAATGACTTATGGTAGAAACTTTAAGAAAAGTGAATGCTTTGCCATGTTCTCTCTCTCCCTTTCTCTCTCTTCCCCTTCTTAACCAAACAATAATACCATTACAATTCCAGCTGACTCTTCCTTTTTCAACCTGGGGTCTAGTAGGACTACAATAATTGAGCTCCATGCTAATCACCATGTGGAAACAAGAGATATATGTTCATTGCTAAAATCGATGAGAAATATGTTTTTATTTGTTACTATAGCATTGCCTAGAGTCTAGGCCCTAGACAATCATGATTGATTTGAAAAATGCTACCAGAATTTGTGTGGTTACCATAATATAAAGAGTATGTCTCATTGGAATCCTGATTAGGAATTCAGTAGCAAGAAACGTGTTCTTAAAGCTGGAAGAATGGATTAAACTGTCTGTGGCTGAAATTTTGGAAGGTCAAACAAAGTATTAGGAGTGGGTTTTCTCCTGTTGACTATACTTAAAAAAGGAATTATAAGATAAGCCCAGGGCAGATATTGTCAGTTTGAAAAAAGAAATTAAAAGGAAGAGAGACAGTTGTAAAAGTTAAGATTTACAGTTTCCAAGAGGAAATTGTCTTGATTTCTAATAGTGAAAGGTAAAATTAAAAAAAAAAGACTTTGGAATCAGCCTTGCAGCAAAGATATAAAACATATGGACCATTTAACAATTGCTAAAATATATGAACAGATTAAGTGATGGGAAATACATTCTTTTCATTGGAAAAAATGGGTTAGTCATCTCAAGGCATCTTCAAATAGGTATCTCTTGAGAAGAATTGTGAATGTGACTATTCATAGTAATGCTGATTGAAATGAAATAAATAAAAGGCCAAAAAATTATTTGAGAGATTGTACAATCAAGAAAAACAATGGTCTGGACTAAATTAGACAATTGTGCTTCCAACTCTGTGGGAAGCAAATGGGATGAGAAAGCTAGTAGGCTACAACTGAATGTCTAATTCATGGCAAGAGAACTAACTCCCAGAGGTTAAATTCAAGGACCACGAAGAACGGTGACTGGGAATACTCTTAGGAAAACAAATCAGAGCCGCATCAAAATTATTCTCCACTGCAAGGACAGAAGCTCATTTTTGTCTATGCCCAGCATGAACTGGCATTACCAAATAATTCTATACGTTTCTCCATCTGAATGGAACTGTTTCGCTGGTCTGCAGAGGGTATCTGGATGAGATAAACTCCCGGAATGACTGAGACCTAGAACTTTGGGGAGAGAACCAAAGATTTGCTGATCTGAAGGGCAGACTATAGTAGATACATTTACAGTTCACCAATATTCAGTTCCCTACCATGAAATGGAACTATGTTTGAATTCCTTCTCTCATAAGGGCCAAAGTTGGCCATATGCCTTGCTTTGGCCAAAGAAATATAAATAGATTTGATGCAATCAGAGTCTCTAATAGCATAGGGCATATTTTGACATCTTTTTTTTTTTTGTCCCTGTAGCCCTCAATATTCCAGACACTTCCTATCCATAAGCAGACACTAGTGAGCATGTAGGAAGAGTAATAAACAAAATTTTACTGCTTTAAATCAAGATTTTGGTGTTGTTTGTGGCTTTCACATAGCCTAGCCTATCCGAATCCATGAGCTATAGCAAATATGCTTCAATGACTTACACATATTTTGAAAATGTGTCAGTGGACTTAATGTGTAAATTATCAGAAGAGAAATTATTAGGTCAAAGAATATAAACATAGCAATTTTGATCAATATAGTTAAACTGCCTTCATAAGAGTGCTATTGATTTACATTTATTTATTGTCAGTGTATAATATGCTTGTTTATTCAGACTTGCCAAGAAAATGTATAATCAAAGTTTTAGGTGGTCAATCTGGAAAGCTGACATTTTATCTTAGAATTAAAACTAACATTTTGAAAATAAGCAAAATGTAATGTTTGTGCTAGAAACTTATCCTTAGGAGAAAGCATTTTGTACAATGTATGTGTAAAATAGTCACATTGTTATGATTTTGAAGGGAAAATTTCTACCACAGATTAAAATCTTCCATGTGAAAAATTTCAGTGGATTTTTATTCTAATTGTACATTAAGATAATAAAGAAAAAATATGATCTTAATGGCAGATATATAAATAGTATTTGATAAGGTTCAATACTCATGAATGAACAAAAGTCTTAATAAACTAAGAATATAAGGTAATTTCCTTATATATAAGTGGTATATATAAAAATATTTGGAGATATTACATTTATTGATGAAATACTGCAAACTTTCCACTCATGACTGGGAAAAGAAAATGAGGTTGCCAGCTTGGGACACAGGTATTAAACATAGTTCTTAACCAGTGTTATAAGGCATGAAAAAGAGATAAATTATATAAGAACTAGAGGCCTGGTGCATGGATTAGTGCATGGGTGAGGTCCATCAACCTGGCCTGTGCCCTCTCACAATATGGGACCCTGGGGGGACGTCAGACTCTCTCTGGCCTGTGGGGATTGGGCAGAAACTGGCAGTCTGAACCCCCCAATCTCCCCAGGGATGTAGCAGTGCCAAAGTGGCAGGTGGCCAGGGAGGAGCCCCAGATGGGGCAGATACAGCTCTACTGTTATTCATCCCAGCCCCACTGCACCTGTTGCTACTGGAGAGGCTCCTGTGAGCCTGGCTTCTGGCTGAGCAGTGCTCCCACTGTGGGAATGCACTGACCACCATGGAGCCATTCTTGCATTAAGCATCTGTCCCCTGGTGGTCAGTGTGTGTAATAGCAATAGGTCGTTTGGTTCATAATGGTCACTTAGGCTTTTATATAGAGAGATTAAAGAGAAAGATACAGATCATCATTATTGATAGATGACATGACTGAAAGTCCAAAAGAATGAATAATATTAACTAGCGAATTTAGCAAGGTCACTGGCTAAACTATAAATCAATATATATATAACTTGTATGCATTTCAGCAACAAACAACTAGAAATGACACTTTAAAAAGGTTATCAACTAAATAGGGGAATGTTACCACTTTACAATAGGTAAAACCAGCACTTCTAGGAGTAAATCTAATAAAATATGTTCAATATATCTATCTCAGAAATTGCCATAGCAGCACTATAAAACTGTCCCTGAGTGAGAACCACTGCTCTATTAAAAAAAGCATAGCATAAAGATGTCAGTCCTACATAAATTGGTATAGTTTTAATGTAGTACCAATAAATTGTCTACTTCTTTTAAAATTAAAAACTTGGCTTTAAAGTTTATACAAACTGCAAAATGGGGAAATTAAGGTAACAGAAGATGAGTTTGGTCTGTGCTGTTATTTTACATTCACTTGAAAGCACTTTTCCTCCTCTGAAAAATGAGGAAAATCCAATTTCTTTAGCACCATATTAGTCAAAATGCTTTTTTCCTTCCCTGCTCTGTTGACAGACTCTCACTTACATTACTGGATTGGGGAGAAGCCACTTTCTTCCTGGTCTAGGGACCCTTTACTTTCTTTAATACTTAGTCTGAGAACATAGTGACTGAAATAAAGCTGGCTTAAAGTTTAACTATATCATTAAAGCTTATATTCTTTAATCAAAAGAGGGGAGGGGAACATCCAGTCTGAGGGCCATATAAGGCCCAGAAAATAATTTGGTCTGGCCCTGCCAAGGCAACAGGGTGAGTTAATTAAATGTTTGACCAAATATAGCAAGCTAATTTTTAATTTGATAATTTTGTATGGCCCATGAATTATGTTATAAATATCCAAATGGCCCTTGGCAGAGAAAAGGTTGCCCACCACTGAATGAAAATACCTACTTGATCCTATGAGCAAAAGAACCCACTTATAGTTTTACTTTTATAAACCACATGAATTTTTATCACATTAACACATTCTAGTAAGACTAATTGATGTTTCTGCTTCCAAGAATTCAAATGGCAATGAATAAAATTTACAAAAAGGTTGGCCTTAAAATCATGACTCCTATTTTCTGGGGTGCCTTTGCCAATCATTTTCTACTTCTTCAAACTTCCAATCTCAACTTACATTTCTGGAGAGTTTTTTTAGCCATCTCATTCTGAGTTAGGTGCTTCTCCTCTGTATTATCTTGGGAATCTGCTTATTTATCTCTCATGGAACTGTAAATATAGTGTATAGAAAATTTAAATGCAATAAATCTGCATTCAATTGGGCTAAGCTTCAAAATCAACATAGACCTTAAAGTCTCTAAAACAATAGAGATTTATTGACCACTTAAGTTATAGTTTAACATTCTTATATATCTCATCTGTAAACTGAGGCTTTGTCTACTCTTACTAGGGCAGCACAATCACTTGCATTTAGTGGCAGAAGAAAGAACAATATACATATGATGATATTTTAGTCAGGCCTGGAAGTGGTACACATCACTCTATTTATATTCCCTCACACAGAGCTCAGTGATATGCTCTCTTCAGTTGCAAGGGTTCTGGGAAATGTAGACTAGATATATGGCTAGTTCTGTGAGCCATATCAAATATTTTAACATAATGTCCAAACAAAATTCATTGTTTCTCCTTACACCTCTTCCCTTTTCTGTACTCCTAATTTCTTTTATTATATATTCCTTCATGGTATATAGCTACAAAATAGTCTAGACCAGCCAGGTCCTTGACACTATCACAACAATATGCAACTATAACCTCTCTTCACTAACCTGTTTGGTTTTGTTTTTCAAATTACTACTTTGGTCTAGATTAATAATCTATATACATAAAAGGCTAAGTGACTGAATGTTCATCTGTCTAACTGGCCAGTACATATGATGCACACTGTCAATTTAAAAATGAACATTGACTCGCACATGCATGAGATCTTACTGGCACCAATTGCACGTATGTGTTTTGATCTGTCATTGTCAATCGTAAATTTGGTTGTTTTTGTTGACATTATGAAGCTTAAAGAGAGCAGAATATGTCTGAAGACCAACTACTGGCACAATTAATTTCCTTTCAATGTGCAGTAATTCATGCACCAGGCCACTAGTATCTCATATAATCTATTTTGAAAGTCAAATAACTTATTTTACCAATTAGTGCTTCTTTATTAAATATTCTTTCCAGAATCTTAGCAATGAGTTTTTAAAATGAATAAATCTGATATTGATATTCTCTTAGGTCTCTATAATATGCATTAAATTTATATAGATTCCCATTTTCTAGAGATTGAAATTAAATCCCAATATGGCATTCAATACCTCTCATAATTACAATTTGCTATCTCCAATAGCTTTTCCTCTTCTCCTTGGCCTTCCATATTTTAGAAATAGGACAATGTTACTTTCCTCTTAAATAAAACATGGAATTTTAGGTTTTTGATTCTTTTCTTTCTTTGCCAAGAATAATTTTTCCCTTTCCCGCTCTCTGCCTTCTTGATACACCTATCCTTAAAGGCACAACTCAAGTGTCATATCTTTTGCAAGGCTTCTCTTTCTTAATATCCACAATCTCAATTAATCCCTTTTTCCTTTTTTTGCTCACACAGGAAGTGTTTATAGTCTTTTTATAGCATTCGTCATCATGGGCTTGCATTGTAGTTATTTGGAAATGCGTCTCTTTCCTTTCACCCAGGATAGACTGTGAAATTCTTAGTAGTTTTAGCATCTTATTCATCTATGTCCCCAGCATTTGTACAAAAACAAAGTACTTGTAGTCCTGAATTTTAATAATCTAGGTACCTAATTATCAATTTTTATACAAAATAAAAATAAAACTCTTGTGTGTTTCTCTCTGATTCTGAAGAAAAAAAACTTAGAAATAATCCTCAGGAATTAAAATATTTTGTGAACAAATGTAAAAATCCAGGTATAAAAAGGGCAAATGAAATTTAACACACATTAGCTGCCAAAGTGAATCATTTACAGTAGCATTAACTAACTTTTGTAAAGCCATATGACCTAAGCCACCTGGGCTTCACCAAAACCCACAATGAGTATTTTAAAATGCCATACCTATACACTTCAGGATCTGAGTGATCTGTATGCCAACAATATTGTTTTATGATTATGAAGGAGCAAAAAGAACCTTATGAAAAATGACATGGATAAATACAAACTTGCCTAAAAGCTATGCAAAAAAGACAGGTAAAAAAATTTGTCAGTGACTGACAATTTATAAGTCAGGGGACTTGTAGATGCTAAATTAGAGGTTAGAGATCAGAACAACCTTAATTGAATGGAGAATGCCAAATTTTGCTTTTCTTCATATTCTCTCAGCCTCTATACACAGATTCCACCTAACGAATCCCCACCTTAATCAAGGAGTTTTAAAAATAATGATATCTGCACCCTGGCTGGTATTGTAGTGATTACAGCATTGGCCCACACACAGAAGGGTCATTGGTTCATCTCCTGTCCTGGGTATGTGCAGGAGACAACCAGTCAATGTGTCCCTCTCACACTGATGTTTCTCTCTCTCTCTCTCTCTCTCTCTCTCTCTCTCTCTCTCTCTCTCTCTCTCTCTCTCCCTCCCTCCCTCCCTTCCACCCTCCTTGAAAAGCAATAGAAAAAATGTTATCTGGTGGGTGAGGATTAACAAAATAATAATAATAGCTACTATAATTAGTTAAACATAAAAGGGGAAATACAATAATAAAACTTTTGTAGCCAATCCAAGTTAAGCTAATCTTTGCTTAAACTGGACTATTTTATCTATGAGATATGATTTTACCAAAATGCTTAAATAATATAAGACAAAAAAATAAAGGTGAAACAGAGCATTCAACCATAAAAAGAAACATGGGAAAGGAAGCAACAGTCTGGAAAAATCAAACAAAATGATATCAATTAATAAGATGGCTTTAGTAAGTCCTTACCTACCAATAATTACTTTCAGCTTGGGAGTTTAACTTATCTATCAGAAAGTACTCAGTGGATTAAACAAATAAACAAAACAAAACAAAAGACCTAAATATAGTATACTACACACAAGAGACTCACTACAGTTTTAAAACATATATAGGCACATAGTAGGGGTGTTAAAAGTTATTCCATACATTTTTTTATAAAAATTCTGGGAAGCAGCAGGGAATAGTAGAAAGAATATGAATAAGGAGTTAGTCAAAACATCTCAGCTCTGCATACTAGTTTTGTGACCTTGTAAAATTTATTAATTCTCTGAGCTCTTAATTTACTCACTTATCAAATAGTAATTATTACCTGGAAAGTGATAACAAGATTTAAATAAAAACACATATTAATCACAAAAAAAGCTGTTCCAGACAGGTGGAAACCAAAGCAAATGAAGGTAGCTATATCTATATCAGGTGAATAATCTGTAAATCAAAAATAGTAATGAGATATGACTTATTTATTATTATATAATAACTTTAATTTATAGCAAGATATAATCATTATAAATATCCTAGAGGCCTGGTGCACAAAATTTGTGCACAGGAGGGGAAGGGTATCTAATCAGGACCCCTTGGGGAATGTCCCACTGCCAGTTTAGGCCTGATCTAATTGGCCTAAACCGGGAGTCAGATAATCCTGGACCACTGGCTCCTAACTGCCCACCTGCCTGCCTGCCTGCCTGATTGTCCCTAACTGACCCCCTGCAGCCTGATCAACCCTAATTGCCTCTGAATGCTGGTCTGATCACCCCTCTCTGCCCCTGCTGTCTGCCCCACTAGGCTGGTTGCCACTAACCTGCCCCCTTCTGCCAGCCTGGTTGCTCCTAACTGCCACCCTCTGCCAGCCTAATCACTCCTAACTGCCCCTCCCCTTGCTGGTCTGGTTGCCGCAACTACCCCCCCCCCCCCCCCACACACCAGTCTGGTTGCCCCATGCAGCCTGCTGTTTAGTCATTTGGTCAGCCCTCACTAACCCTCCTGCTGGCTTCGTCGTCCCAGGCAGCCTGCTTATTCAGTCATTTGGTCATTCCTCATTAATCCCCCTGCTGGCTTGGTTGTAGGCAATCATCTTGTGAGAGTGTGTTGGTCAGCTTTCATATTACCTCTTTATTATATAGGACATTCTTAATTACATAATGAAATAAAGGGGTTCTATAGCTCCAAATACTTTATTTCCAACAGGATTTTTTATATTTTTCAAAATTAAAAAAGTACTTTCATTCTCTGTTAAGTAGTACAACAAATCAATGTTTATCCCCCTCCTCTCTAAAATTAATAAATAAAAATGTTAGCTGTATAATACATATTTTTATGAAACTTCTATAATTCATTTGTTTTTCCATTAAATTATTTATTTCTCTAGGCTTCTTCCTCTTATTTGTTTCTAAACAAGTATGTTCTTTTTACTTTTCAATAATTTATAAAATTTTCATATCTCATGATTCAGAATGTTAGAGTTCATTTTATTTTACAACTCTGTGTATTCCTGACAATTGTCTAAATAACTAATTAACTTTAGAATCTAATTAGATTAATATAGGCAGCTATAATAGAAGTTCAATAAGTATATATTTTTAAAATCGAGATTGCAGATTGAGATTTCAGTAAATTTATCATGAATATAAAAATATTTGCTCTGGTTTTTGGTTTTAAAAAATCAGATTCCTTGCATACCTATGTCTTATCAATTTTTAAAGTCCAGAAGATGATTTTCTTAAAGAATGTATTGTCTAGGGAACTGTGTATATTTCTTTAAAGATTCTAGATAATGCCTTAACTTAGAGAAGCACAGACTCATTCAACTACAATGCACAGCCCCACCTATTCAGTCTTACCCAATGTTTTATAAAAATATTTCAGCAAAATATAAAGTTTATATATTTGTTAGCATACCTGTATGACTATTTAGGCATCGATCCTTTTTCCTCTCCAAACTCAAGTGCACTTAATTAATAGTTTATCCTAGGAAAGCCAGTCTTTTGGGGGAAGTTAGCATGCTCATCTAATTAAAAGGAAATCATCCATGAGGTTGCAATTTAGTGAAAATGAGAACATGTGGAAATACAGGTATTTGGTTCCTCATGACTGAATTATACCTACATCATGCGTTAGTAGTTCAGTGAAACCTAAGCCTAAAGCTTGTATGAGATTCTATATCAGGTGATTCTACTTTTTATTTACAGGAATTATTTTTATTGAAAATATATTGGGAAATAATGTGGGGAGCATCCATAGAAAAATTACTTTATAGGTTATAAATGTAACAGACATGCAAGCCTTTCATGAAACAGCAATGAATTTATAAACACTCAAGTCATGGTTCTTTTTATTTTGCTACAGGGTAATATTATCAAGACAAAATAAGTTGCTCGTGGACAAAATGGCAATGTACAAGAACCCAGTTACCACATCTCCCACAAAGATTTATGATTGGACAGCTATCCACAAACAAAAACATCTTTGGAAGACTTCTAGGGCCCGCTTAGGAGAGTTTAGCAACACCATAGAACAACAACAACAACAAAAAACCTGAGAATAACCACACAAGAAGAGAGTGAAAATAACTTCATTTTGCCTGCATCATCACACCCGGAAGCTGACACTGTTCAGTGCCCAGAAGAGACTTCCCAGCTGGTAAGAATTCCTCTCACCTGCAAAGAAGGGTGGGGTGAGCAACCAGCCTATCAGAGCACTGCCCAAAGGTCTTGCTTCAGTTGAACCAACACAGACAGGCAGGTAGGAATAAGGAAGAAAAGAATATATGTAGCAGGGGGAGCGCTGTGGTTTACAGAGACCAGCTCTGCAGATACACACACACACACACACACACACACACACACACACACACACAGAGCAGCTTCCACCAATGACAAAGTCACTAGCAGCTCTCCCTCAGCTCTTGACAGTTGTTACCCCACAGATTTTTATGTTTGCTAATGCCAGCGCAGTCTCCCTCTGCACTTCCAGCTATGCACCTGAGTGCCCCCAGCCTGGCTTCCATTACCAGTCTCAGTGACAGTGTGCACATTGAGAGGGAGAGCATGCCAACAACAGGGCCCCTCCACTATTCCTAAGTCCAGATCAAGTTCTTCCATCTGTAAATAGCCCCTCCACCTGTGCACCTGCATGTTTCCAGCTTGACCCCCATCACTTGCCTCCATAATAATGTTCACACCCAGTGACAGATAATGTGGCCACAGGTGAGCACACTGATACACAGGGACCCCACAACTGCTGTGGGACCAGATCAGGTTCTGTCTTCATCACTGGCTGGCACTACCAGGTAAATATATATCTAGCCCCTTCATCTCTGCGCCTGCATGCTCCCAGCCTGATCTCTATCACTGGCCTCCCCTTCATTGTGCACAGGCAGGGGTAGAATATGCAGCAACATGAGAGTACATTGGCAGCCAGTGCCTCCACAGCTGCCACTGCTACAGTTGGTCCCAACCTTGCTAACTGCCCTGGCATCACTATGCATGTGTCTGTATCTGGCTTCTGGCACTCCACAGCTGGACCTCACAAGGCATAGTGTGAAAGCCATTGGCTCCAGCCACCACTGCCACCTGCCTTGGTTGCTAGTAACTGGACTGTAGGGGCCACTTAGGATCCCAACAGCTACTACTGACCCTCTGCAGCGCTCACTGAGGACAACGCAGTAAGTACTAGGGACACCAGTGGCCTAAATCAGAGAGAAATCACTCTCCCCCTGGAGCAGGTGTCTCCTCCACACCACACCCTGGGTCATATCACAATTTGAAGTACCTTCATTTTCAGGTGAAAGTTTTCCTTTATTGAACTCTTTGCATAAAGTCATGAAAAAATGACTGCTTTTTCAAATGTGTTGGTGTCTATGCAAGACTACAAGGTTCACAAAGAATCGGGGAAAATATGTACACCAAAGGAATACAGTAAACTCCTGGTAACTGATCCCCAAAAAATGCATGTCAAAGAATTTAAAGTAATTATTATTCTATAGACACTCACAAAGCTACAAGAGAACATAAGATGAACAATTTAATGACTTCAAAGAAATACAAGAAAATGAGAAGTACAACAAAGATATAGAAAACATAAAAAGGAAACAGTTTTGGAACTAGAAATAAAATGACTGAACTGAAGAATTTAATAGACAGCCTTAATAGCTGTCATGAACAAAGAGAAGAGAGAATCAGTGAG
Organism: Antrozous pallidus; assembly: GCA_027563665.1. Classification (NCBI taxonomy): domain Eukaryota; kingdom Metazoa; phylum Chordata; class Mammalia; order Chiroptera; family Vespertilionidae; genus Antrozous; species Antrozous pallidus. The sequence goes on along the minus strand of CM050521.1, from coordinate 56,449,290 downwards.
CAGAAAAAGTGATTAATTTTACCCAAAGGAAACAAAATTAATATATCAAAGAGGTATCTGCACTCCATGTTTATTGCAACATTATTCACAGTAGCCAAGATATGAAAACAACCTGTCAGACACACACACACACACACACACACACACACACACACACACACACACTGAGGAATGTTATTCACTTATGAGAAAGAAGGAAATACTGCTGCTTACAACAACTTCCATGAACCTTGAGGGCTTTATGCTGAGTGAAATAAGCCATATAAAGAAAGACAAATATTGCACTTAATATGTTCAAACTAAAAACGTTGACCTCATAGAAATATAGAATGATGGTTTTCAGATAAGCCTAGAATTTTGCAACATTAAGAATAGTCAAATTAAATCACAGAGGATCAGAAAAACAACCCCAAAGGGATAAATATAAAGGCAAATAGTCAAAATGCTAAAAACAGAAGGTAAGTGAATTATGAATAAAAAGCAAAGATAACAATGTCACCAGAAGTCTTGTGAGACAATGCTATCTTTAAAAACTGGTGAAAACAAATAAACAACAAAGAAAAACAAAAAAAACATGCCTATTAATCCAGAATTACATATCAAGTAAAAATCTTTAAAAATGAAGGGGAAGCCTGGCTGGTGTGGTCAATGGTTCAGTGTTTCCCCTGCACCAAGTGGTTCCCGGGCTCCAATTCCTGGAGAGGGCACAGGCCCAGATGGCAGGTTTGATCCGGGGGTGGGATGGTGGAGGTAACCAATCAATGTTGATGCTTCTCTCTCTCTCCCTCTTTAAAATCAATAAAAATATCGTTTTAGAAATAAAGGGGAAATAAACTTATTTTCAGATGAACAACTGCTAAGACCAGAATTATAAGAAATGTCAAAGTTCATCAGGTAGAGGAAATGTGATGCCATATAGAAATCTGATTTACACAAACAAATGCAAGTGAAATGAAAAAAATGAGTACATTTGAAATCCATGCTTCATACAGTTAAATAGCATAAAATTGTTTAAAATAAGATAGTAACACTATATTATAGGGTTTGTCGTACAGAGAAGTAAAAACGAATGGCTATAATATCATCAAGATTAAGTGGGAAGATATAATAATAAAAACAGTATTGTCATGTTATGATAATGTATGTGACTGGTATTTAAAGATGCACTGTAATAAACTAAAAGCAAATTTTAGAAAATTTATAGTAATTATTACAAATAAAACAAAGAGGAACAGTTTATTTATTTATTTATTTTTCTTTTTTTTATCTTTATTGTTCAGTTTATTAATTACATTGTTCCCTTCTTTTTTCCACCCTGTAGTTCCTCTCCACCTGGTACCCATCCCACCCTCCGCCCTCACCCCCCTCCACTGTCCTCTCCCATAGTTGCATGATTTTTGTCCAGTCTCTTGCTGCACTTCCCACAACCCTTTTCTCCCCAAGAGTTGTCAGTCCATTCCCTCTCTATGTCCGTGATTCTGCTACATTCACCAGTTTATCCTGTTCATCAGCTTATTACTTCACTTGATTTTTAGATTCATTTGTTGATAGATGTGTATTTGTTGTTCCCAATTTACACTTTTATCTTTTTCTTCTTCCTCTTCTTAAATAATAACTTTCAGCATTTCATATAATATTGGTTTGGTGGTGATGAACTCCTTCAGTTTTTTCTTATCTGCAAAGCACTTTATCTGGCCTTCAATTCTGAATTATAGCTTTGCTGGATAGAGTAATCTTGGTTGTAGATTCTTGCTGTTCATCATTTTGAATATTTCTTGCCACTCCCGTCTGGCCTGCATCGTTTCTGTTGAGAAATCAGCTGACAATCGTATGGGTGCTCCCTTATAGGTAACCATCTGTTTTTCTCTTGCTGCTTTTAATATTCTCTCTTTTGCTCTTGGCATTTTAATTATGATGTGCTTTGGTGTGGTCCTCTTAGGGTTCCTATATATTGGGGTTTGGTGCACTTCTTGGACTCCTAAGTCAATTTCTTTCACCAGGTGTGGGAAGTTTTTGGTCACTATTTCTTTAAGTAGGTTTTCATTGTCTTGCTCTCTCTCTTTTTCTGGCACCCCTATAATTCGGATATTGGTATGCTTGAGGTTGTCCCAGAGGCCCCTTACACTATCTTCAATTTTTTGGATTCTTTTGGTTTCTTGCTTTTTCAGCTGAGTGGATTTTACCTCTTTGTATTTCAAATCTTTAACTTGGTTCTTGGGGTGCTCCAGAGCAATTTTAGGTCTTTGTATAATATTTTTTGTTTCAGTCAGTGTATGCTTAATTTCTGGTTGGTCCTTTTTCATATCCTTGAGAGTCTCCTTTATATCCTTGAGAGTCTCGTTCATTTCCTTGTAGGACTCATTCATTTCCACGTTGGTCTTGATCATTTCCTTGCAGATCTCGTTCATATCCTTGAGGGTCTCATTCATTTCCTTGTAGGACTCATTCATTTCCTTTGCGGTCTTGCTTATTTCCTTAAAGGCCTCGACCTTTTGTTGGAGCCTCTTGAGAAGCCCTATAACCGTGGTTTTGAATTCCATGTCCAGTCGGTTTTTTTCCTCCATTTCCTTCACATCTGATTTCTTTCCATGTCTCTGCATGGTGGCTGCTTCCCTGAGTTGGTCAATTAGCTTTGTGTGGTAGACTTCCTACTAGGGACAGTGGCTCAGCCTCCCCAGTTACCTGAGGTGGATATGGGTTGCACAGTCTTGCTGAAGTTAAGCTCAGTTAATCGTTGTTAGCACTTGGAGGGGTTGACCTCCAGGTCAATTGTCTGTGAAGCTCAGCTCTGCTCAGGTTGGATGGGCGGAGTCTCCGGGCCAAGCAGACATTGTTAGCTCTGCCCTATGCGGCCCCAGGGTCTCTGTGCGGCTGGCAATGGCCGCCAGCACCTCTGAGAGAGAGCCGCTGTGGAGCTCCACCAGCTGCTGGTGAATTCAGACTCTCCCCAAATGAATCTACACTCCCAATGTTTCACCCAGGGTCGTAAAACAAAGCAGACTGATGGTTTTCTGAATGAGAAAGCAAGTCGCAGAGCGCTCTCTGCGCAGTCACACAGCCGAGCTGTTCGTGCAAGCTGCCTTCTCCACAAGCCGCGAGACCCCTGCAGCGCCTGAGCTTCGGCATGCCCTCCCACTGTCCAGTTTTCACCCCGTATGATAGTGGGTTCCCTGGACTTCGCCCAGAGCTAGAGATTCAGTCCAGTGGGACGTCTTTGTCTCCCCGTTTGAGAAAACTGGCCGGTTTTCAGCCGCCCGCCCTCTCCACTGGCGCACGCTCCAAACCTCTCTCCACAGGAATTTTTCAATGCTGTCCGCCGTCGCTCCTCTGAGTCACAGTGTCTTATCTTCACTTTTATTTGTGGAATTTTCACTCGGCGAGCTTTTTGGTGATTCTGGAAGGTGTTTGTTCTTTCATTAAGTCTTAGTATTAAAATTGTTGAGTATGACTACAAGATAGGTGTTTTACCTATGCCGCCATCTTGCTTCTCCAAGAGGTGACTTTCTATCTTCCCTAAGACTCTTAAGATCTGGAAAAGCAGTGTCCATAAGTCAAGGCTCTTCAGAAGCCAAAAATCTTGGTGATAATAATGGAGAAGAAAAATAAAATGACTTTTCCAAAGGGGATTTCTGAAGACTTTGAAATTCATCTAAACTACACTGAAGTCATTTGTAAGACTATACTTGAATTATCATTTTAGTTTCAACTTCCATCCAAAAGTTGATTCTTTAGTTTTTTTTTCAGGAAAATTTCATGCTTCTTACTTCAAAAGGAATAGGTATATCTAGCACTACTTTTGGAAAGGAACAAGGCTACACAGCAGGGAAAGAACAGATAAACCCAGAACATCTCAGGCTATAAAGTAAAGAACTGTTCCTAAAATGATGAGGACATGTCAAAGGGATATAGGAGCCAGCCTGAGGTGTTTCCCATTGGCTAAAGTGAGACATTTAAACTCAAAATAAATTATATTAATAATTTAATATTATAATTAATAATAACTGGAACCCACTGAATAAAATAACAGTCTATGAGTCTATGCTATTAAAAATACATGGAAAAAACCTGGGAGTTTAATAAAGAATGTGGTATTTATATAAGTAATTCCTCACAAAATGCTGATTAATTCTAAGGAATCAACGCTGTCCGCCGCTACTCCTCCGAGTCACAGTGTCTTATTTTCACTTTTATTTATGGATTTTTCACTCGGCCAGCTTTCTGGTGATTCTGGAAGGTGTTTGTTCTTTCATTAAGTTGTAGTATTAAAATTGCTGAGTATGACGGCAAGATAGGTGTTTTACCTATGCCACCATCTTGGTTCTCTCCCCAAAGAGGAACAGTTTAAAAGGCAATGAAATAGATTCGTAAAAACATTCACAATAGAGGAAGAGGAAGGGAAATATGGGACTAGTAGCAAATATAAATATATATTTAATATAGCCATATCAAAAGTTATTAAATATAGGCTGGCTAAACACTCCAAATCATAATTGTTACAATCAAAATGTAATAGCTAAGTATATGCTGTCTATAATAAATTTACTTTAAATAGAAAAAAAAGCACATTAAATGTAAACTGATGGAGAATATGTATCATACACCCACTAATCAAAGAAATCTGGAGTGTACAGATTACAGTTAACATCTGATAGAGTAAGCCTCAGAACAAGAAATCACACCAAATATCAGCAAGACAGATTCTTTCCAGTGCATGTGAAATAGTGTGTTTTTTTATGATATATCTAATTTTATGATATATCTAATCCTGAGACATAAAATACATTTAAAAAGTTAGGTGGTCAGACATGATAACTATATGTTCTCTTATTATACAAGAATTAAACTAGAAATTAGTAAGAGACAGGACTCTAAAAAAATATCCAGATGTGGAAATTAAACAATACTTTAAAATAATCCATGGGTCAAGGAAGAAACAACAAAGGAAAACAGAAAATAGTTTGAACTAAGTAAGAATATAACACACATATTCAATTTTTTTGTGTGATTAAGTTAATGAAGTCCTTATAAAGAAATTAATGCCACTAAGTACTTAAATTAAAAATAAACAAAAGGCTCAAATCACTGGAACTTTTATTTGTAGAAACTTCCATTTGAGGAATATAGGAAAAGAAAACAAAATTAAATTATAAATAAGAAGAATAAAGAAAATGGTGATAATAGCTGAAATTAGCAACTTGTTAAACATCAAAAGAACAGAAAATCAATAAAAGAAATGATTCTTTAAAAAGACCAGGAAGATGGAGAACAGTTGTCTATAGTAACCAAAATAAATGTGTGAGGAGAGAAGAAGGTCATATTTTTTTTTTATTCTACAGACATAGAAAGGATAATAAGGAAATATCAGGGGAAACTTTTTAACTGATAAATTTAACTTTTAATGGGCCACTTTCAATGATATAGGATAGTGAAATTCATTCATTCATGAATTCATTCATGACCACAGTTTCCCTTTTCTTATTCAAAAGTTGAAGTCACAGTTAAAAAACATTTGAGCAGAAACAAGTTTGGCTCTGTGGATAGAGCTCCGGCCTGCAGACTGAAGGGTTCAAGGTTTGATTCCAGTCAAGGGCATGTACGTTGGTTGCAGGCACATCCCCAGTAGGGGATGTGCAAGAGACAGCTGATGGATGTTTCTCTCTCATCGATGTTTCTGATTTTCTATCCTTCTCCCTTCCTCTCTGTAAAAAAATCAATAAAATATATATTTAAAAAATAAAAACCATTTGATACAAAATCATTTCAGATAAGAAAACTGGAGACTAATATCCTTTATTAAATAGACAAAATACCTTAAATGTTTTTTAGCAAATCAAAAGTAATAGAGTGTTTTACAAATACATGTACAAGTCATGTGTTAGTAGGCACAAGTAAAAGCATAAAGGGTATGGAGTCAAATTGTATTTAATTCAAATATCAGTTATAATGCTTCCTGGTTTTATGACTTTGGGCAGACATGGAATATCTCCAAGCCTCAGTTTCTCTCTTTTGTAAGCTGATAACATACACTTTAGAGGATTAGCATGAGAATTAAATAAGTAAAATATATTTTCTAATGTAATTCCATAACATAATAAAAATAAGTATATTTAAAAAAATCTATCACTAGATTATAAGTATATTGAGGTGTATGACTTTTATGAAATTCCCCTAGGTATTAGTACAGCACCTGCTACAACTAATTAACCTAGTGAAAAACTGGGTTGATTGAAATAGAGCTTTAAAGGTGAGTTCTTTTGAATGCTTAATGTCTTTTAATTTGTGTAGAAAATTACTATTATTAAATTTGTAAAAGCAGATCAGGTTCCTGAGCACACGAAATAGAAGGAAACAGAAAATGGCAAAAAAGATAAACTTAGGAACATAAATTACTAAAAAAAAAAAGTTGAGAAAAATACATAGTTAAATATTTGTTTATTGGTCCTTTAGCATATTCGGATAGCATATATATAAAAGCCTAAGTGACTGTTCAACCATTTGACCAGTAGCTATGATGCGTAATGACCACCAGGGGGCAGGCACTCTGGCCAGTAGCTATGATGGAAACTGACCACCAGGGGGCAGATGCTCAATGCAGAAGTTGCAGTGACTTGTCAGCTGTGGGTCTCAGATGATGCACCAAGAACAGAGAGGAGGGAGCCCGCTTCTGGGGTGTGTTACCCAAGAACTGCCCTCTCCCAATCTGGGACCCTCAGGAGATGTTGGAGAGCCAGTTTCAGCCTAATTCATGCAGGCCAGGCCAAAGGACCCCACCAGTGCACAAATCCCCTAGTGCACTGGGTCTCTAGTTTTTTGTTGTTGTTTTTTGTTTTGTTTTTTTAAAGATTATAAAGAAAAATACCAGCCTGAGTAGAAAACTTGAAGGAAGTGGTTATCAGAAAAGTTCAAAGAATTTTTATTTCTACTGGACTATTTTATGCCATAATTATGAAGACCTTGCATTTATTTTGAACCAGTAGAAGAGGGGTCCACTTCATCTGTGGGGCTGGTGTTCAACATTTAGAATTGCTCTCAGCCAAATTGCATGTAAATAAAACAAATATTTTCTGGCATATAAGACAACTTTTCAACCCAGGAAAATCTTCTCAAAAGTTAGGGGTCGAAATCAAATTTGATGTTTTTTTAATTTTTATCTGGTGTGTGTTGGAAGAGGGGTAGTCTTATATGGCGAGTATATCCCATACTCTATATTTTAACTGGAAAAGTTGGGGATCACCTTATACACCATAAAAAATGGTAGATTATCACTTAATTCTCACTTTATAAAACAGATATTCATTTAGTGATCAGGAAATTGAGGCTTAGAGAAATTAGAAAATATGCCAAGATCATACAATGAGCACATTCTAAAGATAGACTTAAAGTCAAGTCTGCCGTATTTGGGCTCTTTGTTGATGTTGTTACTCTGTTTAATTTGGTTTGCTCTGATAGAATTATCTTTATCCTCACAAAACTGTATTATGCATAGTTAGGCCTTTATCATTTTATAGGTGTCAAAATTGAGGTCAAGAATAAAATTGTCCCAAGCAACACTTGGAGACATAGGATTCAATTACCAGTCTCATTCTCTCTGGCTTCAGTCTGAGTATTGTCAGAATAGAAGGATCTCCCCGCACCCAAATGTCTTTTGTGAAACTCTACCATTTTCAAACGTTAAGATTTTTATTCTGTTTCTGTCTGGCTTTTTGTTGCTGTTGCCTATGAGAAAGCAACAGTGATAATTATGACATGATTGTGAAAATTCACCGCAATATAGAATGAAGACTTTAGAAAGAGGAAATGGAAATGACCAAGTCTTGCTATCTCATTGTATCTATCCCAGACAATGCTTCTAAATTATTTTATAAAGTCCAATTCTTAATTATGATGCGATATATGGGATTATAAGGATGTGCTAAGATAATCATTAAGAAATAATTACCAGCCGAGACCACTTTGGCTCAGTGGATAGAGCGTCGGACTGCGGACTGAAGGGTCCCGGGTTCGATTCCAGCAAGGGCATGTACCTTGGCTGCGGGCACATCCCCAGTAGGGGGCATGCAAGAGGTAGCTGTTCGATGTTTCTCTCTCATCGATGTTTCTGACTTTCTATCCCTCTCCCTTCCTCTCTCTGTAAAAAAATCAATAAAATATATATTAAAAAAAAGAAATAATTAACAGATGTGCCATTCTCAACTAGAAAATAATATTGATACTGTTTAGACTGAAGGCAAGGATTATATGTTTCTGCCTGATGAAACATTAAAAGAAATGTTATATTTCTATATCATATCAATATACCAACATATTTCTATAATATTTAAAAAATGTTTTATTACACATAAATTTAGCTAATAAATAACACTAGTACTGAGAATTTTTTTAAATTGTGGCAGTGCCTTTGTCCAGTAAAATTTTAATTTTTAACTTGCTTAGTCATTTATTCAATTATTTAGATAGCTAACTTAGGTTATCAATTTAAGTCAGAGATGCATAAAGTCCACTGTATGCAAGGTCTTGGTACAGAATGAGTATCACTACCAAACTTTGAATGAGGGCCTCCTACCTCCCATCAGTAAGATTGTATTTAAATTTGTCCCCATTTGAAATGTTAGCAGCTTGTTACTGGAACAGAAGACTATGGCATTGGAGGCAGAAGAAATGGCTCTGCCTTTCCAAATCCCTCTATCTTTTAAACTTCTCTTCTACTTCTTTTTAGAAACCTGAACAGCAAGACTCAAATCTGGCAGCCAGATTTTTGCAGGGTATTTAGTCTCTCAAAATTTGAGGTAGCCTATTTGTTATAACAGTCTTTACAATAAGCAAATGAATGGAAAAGTCAAGTGCTAACTGAAGCCATGCAAATTAGCCATCTGGATAGAACAACATTGTCTTACCTAGTATTGAACTCAACAGACTTATATGTTTTTTAAGAATCTCCATTTTTTAGCCTTTGCAATATTCCAGCATATGTGAACAATCCTTGTAATCACTCAAAAGGAAATTAACTTTGAGAGTTGAGAAAAAAAATTGCTGACAAAGCCTTCATATTTTTATCTAAATGTTATGATAGTTATTTTTTATTTTTTAAATATATTTTTATTGATTTCAGAGAGGAAGGGAGAGGGAAAGAAAGATAGAGACATCAATGATGGGAGAAAATCATTGATTGTCTGCCTCCTGCACATCCCCCACTGGGGATAAAGCCTGCAACCCAGGTATGTGTCCTTGGCTGGAATCAAACCCTTCAGATGGCAGGCCAATGTTCTATCCACTGAGGAAAATCAGCTAGGGCTATGACAATTATTTTGAAAATCAAGAATAGTATTGCTTTGAGAAAATATTTTATTTTACCTAAGGCTTTTATTTTCTTCCACAAAATGCCTGGAACCCAATATCATGCTTCCATTTTAGTTGTGTGAAATCTAATGTTTAAGAGCTAAGCTAATGGCAATTGTAAGAGAGACTGGTATGATATCCACAAATGAACATTGTAATTTGATGGACAGGGAGCTTATGCAAATCAGAGGTCAAAGGCATCTTACCATTTAAGGCAAAACTATGGCATTCTTCCTCCCATGGTTTCTTGGAGACTTGTCTATATACTTGTCTGAGGATGTCATTCCAAATGTTAGGAAAGGGGGGAAGGAAAGGCAAACAAAATAAATTGATACCCTATCATTGGTTCACAAATAATATTTGAAATGTTTATTCTGATGTTATGACTGCATGTTCTAACTCTATTTAACTTTCTGATTTGGGCTGCAACAACTCCTGTTCATTTTTCTATTGTTCAAGTCAAATAGAACTCACTACTGCTTCCCAGACGTGCCATATACTTTCCTTCCTAGGTGCCCCTACTCAAGAGTTTGCATTTTTCACATCTATCCCCTCTCCCTAGCAGCCAATTTGTATTGAGCATTTAAATTTCATTGAAGTATGGTTTACAAACATGAAAATGTACTCATTCTAAGTGAATGTGTCAATGAGTTTTGACAATTACTACAACATTCAAAATATAGAACATATTCACATATTTTTATTCATGATCCTTAAAGTTAAATTTTCACACACAAGAACTCAAGGTAAAAATGATATGCTTTCTGACACTATAGATTAGTTTTACCTTTTCTAGGATTCCATATAAATAGATTTATATAGTATTTACTCTTTTATATCTAGTTTCTATTGCTCAGTATAAAGTTCTTTAAGAGTCATCTATGTGCTTGCATATATCAATACTTCATTGTTATTGCTAAGTAATAATCCATTCTATAAATATTACCAAAATTTATTCATCCACCTATTGTTGAACATTATTTTCAGTTTTTTAATATTACAAATAAAACTTCTCTAAGCATGCATGTATGAGTTATACATGCCTTTTATTTCTCTTTGGTAAATGCCTATGAGTAGGATAATTAACATGGTAAATACATGTTTAAGCTTTTCAAAAATTGGAAAAATTGTTTCCCCAAGTGGTTGCAATACTGAAACTCCAAGGGAAAAATATAAAAGATTCTCTTACTATACATATTCACCAACACTTGGTATTAGTATTCTTTCTTCACATGATCTTAGCCAAAAGGCCAATAAGCAATATGCAGTCTTTCTTATTTTAACCATTCCAATGGATGCTTGCCTAGTAATATATTATTGTGGTTTGCATCTTCCTGATAATAATGCTGAACATCTACACACACACACACACACACACACACACACACACACACACACACACACACAGGCCTGGTGCACGAAATTTGTGCATGGGGAGGTGTATCCCTCAGCCCAGTCTGCACCCTCTCCAATCTGGGATCCCTCGAGTGATGTCTGACTGTGCCTTTAGGCCAAATCCCAGTAGAATCTGACCTAAACAAGCTGTTGGACATCCCTCTCACAATCCAGGATTGCTGGCTGCCAACTGCTGTCTGCCTGCCTTCCTGATTGCCCCTAACCACTTCTGCCTGTCAGCCTGATCACATGTTAACCACACCCCTGCAAGCCTGATTGATGTCTAACTGTTCTCCTGCTAGATTGGTCACCCCAATTGCTCTCCCCTGCAGGTCCAGTCGCCCCCAACTTTCCTCCTCTGTCGGCCTTATTACCCTCAACTGCTAGCCCCTGCAGGCTTGATCACCCCCAACTACCTTCCTTGCAGGACCCATCCCTCCCAACTGCCCTCCCCTGCTGGCTATCTTGTGGTGGCCATCTTGTGTCCACATGGGGGCAGCTATCTTGTGTATTAGAGTGGTGATCAATTTGCATATTACTCTTTTATTAGATAGGATATATTTTCTTGATTTCAGAGAGGAAGGGAAAGGGAGAGGGAAATAGAAACATCAATGATGAGAGAGAACTATTGTTTGGCTGCCTTCTGCACGTCCCCTAATGGGGATCAAGCCCACAACCCAGGCATGTGCCCTTGACTGGAATCAAACCCAGAACTCTACAGTCTGCAGGCAGATGCTCTATCCATTGAGCCAAACCAGCTAGGGTTCTTTTTATATGCTTTTAAAGCAATGTAAAGAAATGACAAAGAAAGAAAAGCATAGGCCAATATCCCTGATTAACAGAGATGCAAAATCTGCAACAAAGTATTAACAATCTGAATTTATCAGTATATTAAAAAGACAATACACCATAATCAAGTGGGATTTATTCTTGGGATACAAGGGTGGCAAAACATATTTAAATCAATTAATGTGATACAACATAAATAAAATAAAGGATAAAACCCTATATCAATAGATGCAAATAAGCATCTGACAAAAATTTAACACCCATTTATGATAACTGGATTTTGTTAAATGTCTATCTGCACCTATTCAGCAAAGTGGAAATAGAGGAAACATATCTCAACATAATAAAGCCCATAAATGATAAACCCACAGCTAACAGTATACTTGATAATGAAAAACTAAAGTGTTTTCTTTGTGATCCCAAGGAAAAAATTAGGAATATCCCTTTTAGCACTCTTATTTAACATAGTATTAGAAGTCCTAGCAACAATAATCAGACAAGAACAAAAGGCATCCAAATTGGAAAGGAAGAAGGAATACTCTCATTATTAGCAGATGACATTATACTATATATAGGAACTTTTAAAATTCCACCAAAAAACTATTAGAACTGATATATGAATTCAGTAAAGTAGTAGGATACAAATACATATTGTTAAATTTGATACATTTTTATAACTAAAAATGAACTGTCAAAAAGTAAATTGAGAAAACAATCCCATTTATAATTACATCAAAAATACACCTATGCTAATAATTTAATCAAGGAGGCAAATACTTGCACTTGGAAATTTTAAGATACTGAATAAAGAAATTTAAGATACAAATAAATAGAAGCATACAGCGTGCTCAAGGGAAGATTTAACATCATTAAAATATCCATACTACCCAGAGCAATCCAATTAAAATTTAATGCAATTCCTATCAAAATGCCAATGGCATTTTTCATAGAACAAAAACAGCTATTCCAAAAATGTATATGAAAGTACAAAAAACCCTGAATAGGTAAGCAATCTTGAAAAAAAAGAAACAAAGTTGGAAGAATTACACTAATATCAAACTAATATACAAGGTTATTGTAATAAAAAAAGCATGGTCCTTACATAAAAACAGGCACAAATAAATGAGAGAAAAATCTCATTCCAAGAGACTCAATTAATAGTTGACAAAGGAGGCAAGAACATACAATGGGGCAAAGACAATCTATTCAATAAAAGGTACTGAAAGAATTGGATAGATACATTCAAAATATGAAACTAGATCACCTTCTTACTCTACATACAATAATGGATTCAAGAATCAAAATGTATGACTCCAAACCATAAAACTATTAGAAGAAAAGAGACAGTATACTCTGACATTTTTCTTAGCAATTAGGTTGCTGATATATCTTCGCAGGCAAGGGAAGCAAAATAAACAAATGAGACTACATCAAATAAAAAAGTTTTTGCTCAGAAAAGGAAAAATCATCTGAGTGGAAAAAGATATTCCCCAGTCATACATCTGCAAAGTGGCTAATATTCAAAAGTTATAAAGAACTTGGAAAACTCAAAAAACAACAACAATCCAATTAAAAAGTGGGCACAGGACCTGATTAGATACTACTTCAAAGAGGACATAGACACAGCCAATAGATACACGAAAAGATGTTCAACATCACCAATAATCTGAGAAATACAAATTGAAACCACAATGTCAGAATGGCTATCATCAATAAATCAATAAACAAGTGGTAGCAAGGATGTGGAGAAAAGGGAACTCTGGTTATTGTTGGGGGGAATGTGGGTTGATGCAGCCACTATGGAAAATAGTAAGGAGGTTCCTCAAAAAATTAAGATTGGAACTGCCTTATGAGATAGCAATTTCATTTCTTGGAATTTATTAGAAGAACCCAAAACACTGATTTGAAAAGATATATTCACCCCTACTGTTCATTAAAACATTATTTATAATAGCCAAGAACTGGAAGCAGTCAAAGTGCTCATCAATATTCAAGTCTTCAAAAAGCATGTGGTACAAATATAAAATGGAATATTACTCACACATAAAAAAAGAATGAAACCATATCATTTGGGACCTGGGTGGATCTAGAAGGTATTATGCTAAGTGAAATAAGTCAGAGAAAGGGATATAACATATATTTTCACTTATATATGGAATCTAAAGAATAAATTAAAACAGAAACAGACTCACAGTTACTGAGAACAAACTGATGGTTGACAAAGGGGAGAGGGTTCAGGGAGTGAGGCTGGGTGAAAAAGATGAAGGTATTAAGAAGTACAAATTGGTAGTTACAAAATAGTCATGAGGATATAAATTACAGCATAGGGAATATTGTCAAGATCATTGTAATAATTATGTACGGTCCATATTGGGGGATCACTTTTTGAAATTATATAACTCTAACCACTAAGCTATACACCTGAAACTAATCTATAATAATAAAAGCATAATATGCTAATTAGACCAGATGTCCTTTCAGACATCCTTCAGGTTGACCTTCCAGACAAAACTGGGACTGTGAGGGTCAAGGCAGCGCCGCACCAAGGCAGCCACCACAGTGGCAGGGGCCAGGCCCCTTGCACAAATTTCGTGCAGTGGGCCTCTAGCATAAAATAATAATGTAAAAAAAAGTCGTTTACAGCTTATTTTGATAACTACAGAACTTTGCTAACATGTAAGACTGAATTTCAGCACATAAAATCATTCTTCAAGAATGTTTCATGATGGAGAAACATATGTTAAAAACTATCTTATGTAAAATATCTGACAAAGGATCCAGGCAAAAGTTTGGCATTCTTTTACTAATATTAAATAAAGCAGCACATGACTGGGTTCAGAATGCTGACATTCAAGGCAATGAAATAGTCACCTCTGCTGATCAAAGGAGGGTGAGATGAGGTATAAAATGTGCTCTAATGCTGAAAGTCATGCCTAAGATATGAACATTGAAATGAAGATGTGAACATTGAAATGAAGAACAAATAAGGAAGACAAAGCTTATCTGAACTGATGATTATATACACAGGTGATGAAACTGCAAAAGAGCATCTTCAGGTAGCATGGAAGACAGCGTCACATGGCAGTACACATTCAGAGTTAACCAGAGTCATGCACAGTTTCATTTCTATTGCAAAGGTCATCCTTCTGCCAGTACAAGAGTATGCCTGGAGATGCTTAAATTTGCTAAATGTGGGATTGGCAACTTAATCAAAAGTGAAGTGCCTGTTTTTTAAGGGAGGGAGAATGCAGAGAGGGCTGCTATAGGAGATTGCCCCCAGTAATCTTCTGAGTGGAGGAAAGGGTGACAAGTGTTGACCTTGCCATCGAGCTGAACCAGGGAGAGAAAACGTTTAGTTAAAGCTATCCTTAATAATCATGCCTCCCAAACCATTGTACAGTGATCCCTTGAACAATGTTGGGTTAGTGGATTTATTCCCCCTCCCTGAAGTTGAGAACCCGCGTTGAAATTTACTAATAGTCTACTGTTGACCACCTTACCAGTAGCATAGTTGAATAATACATATCTTGTGTGTTATGAATATTTTATAGTGTTTTTTTTAAAATAAAGTAATCTAGAGAAAAAGAATAGTATTAAAGTCACAAGAAAGGGAAAGTACAAGTACAATAGTTGCTGGAAAAAAATCCATGTATAAATAGACCCGCACAGTTCAAATCTATGTTGTTTAAGGGTCAACTGTATTTCCTTCCTTCCTACCCCATCACTCCTTCCTAAACAGCAACAACTCTATTCAATATTCCTCTGTATTAGGCATTAGCCTTGAATCTGGGGCTTCTGAAGTGGTCAAGATAGTATTTTTTCCTTTTATGAAGCTCATGTTTAAATGAGAAGAGACACTAGATAAAATATACACACATCTAAGTTATCAAGAAGTGACATTTTAAAAGAGACAAACAGAAAGAGTGATGAAGAGAGCATTGCCTTAGAAAGGGCTTCAGGGCAGGAGTCTTTGGTAGGGTGACATATGACACCTGAATAAAGTGAGGAGTGAGGCATGGGATCTGGGGCGAAGAACACCAGGGAGAGAGAACATGCATGTATGGCTTTGCTCACTCTTTGCCAGGAATGTTTTTGTATTTTCTCTGCTTACCAGTATCTTACTTATCTCCCAAAGCTAAGGTTACATAGCATTTCCTCTTTGGAATCTTTCTCAATTTCAGCCAACCCATAGGAGTTGTCCTCATGTGTCAAGCCAATACAGCCTTTTCATTCATTTGCTGGAATAGCACTTGTTTAGTCACCAAATGGTGAAATACATTTTAGAAACTGTCCTCTAGGGGCCAGTGAAATGATACCCTCCTTAAGAAACTTATGCTGAATTTTTCAATTTCTGTGTTCCTGCCCTTATGAGACTGTGGGGAACTTTAGAGGAGAGACCAGGTCTTATTCATGTTTGTACTACCGTATACCTGTAGCATGCCATCTAAGTGGCAAAATGGTATGTACTCTATAAATGTTGAATGTGATATTATTAAAGAATAATGCCAAAATTCTTCCAATAGTATCAAGAAGTTGCATGTCGAAATATGGATTTAGCTAAGACTGTTTGGAAAGTGGTACTTTTTGCTTAAGGAAATGAAGTTCTCTCCCTTTATAAGAAGCTAAACCACACTGAGGAAACTTACTGTGGGGATGGCAGACATCCTGTATACAAGACATATAAGGCTTAGCATGCAGGAAGCATTTTGAAGAATGTTGAAGGGATCAAAGCTGCCATGGAAATCAGCTGGAAAAGACTGTTCTTAAAGTTGGCTTTGAACAACTGCAAAAGTGGGGACTGGGGATACAAATATAATTACGGAAGGAGCCAAATGCACTATGCGTGGTTGTAGAATAAGTTTTAAAGAAAAAGATGTGCAGCAAGCTTGCTGAGTTTGCCTATATAGGCTGCATAGAAGATGGTACAACTCCAGGAGGCATTATTACCATTCACCACTATTTGAAGGGGAATTCTGGAGTTGTGCAAGAGGGCAGATACCAACCCCTTTCCCCCAGCATAACTCAATGCCTCAGATTGGGACTTGTTCCTTTATCATCAAGACCAAAGACTGTGCCCCTTACATTTGTCAGAACTTTTTGTAATTGATGGTTAAAATTTTATCCTTTATTAAAGTTGTTATATTTTAAAACACAAAGTTCTCTCTTTTACTATCAAGATCCACAGGTAACTTTTTTCATTTTTACTAAAACTTGTCATTTATTATTCTTGTATTGGCATAACTTACTTCTTGTAAAGAGAGAACAGACCACTTCCTCACCAGTATGGAAAAGATTTGGTGTTCAAAAAGAGTAAAAAAACATCCTTGGCAAAACGCTATGTCAATAAGATTTACTTCTGTATTATGAGCTTCATATTATAGTCATTTGATAAAATTTATAAATCACTGAGTTTCATAATGGTTACAGCCTGTGGCCCCTGAAAATCAGCCCGTGTGCCATCTCTGACCCTACACTCCCAGTGTCCTGCTGTCAGGACCCGACTGCTCCATCTCAGGTCCAACTAACTATGGCCCCGATCTTTGGCCACACTCAGGTCACACAAGCTGGGACTTAGTTCTTGCCTTTCTAGAAAAGGTCCTGAAACGAAGCAGAGTTTTGGCAGAGCATCAGGAGGATAATTTTTTTTGCTGTTGCTCATGTCTGTTTTCATGACCTGCTTTCCCAGTCTGGATTTTGGCCCCTTGATTGCTGAGTCCCTGAGTCCTGCTGCCTATCCTCCCCGGTCTTTGAGATTCACCTGTTCCTGCTAGCTCTGCCAGACTTCCCTGAGCACCAGTGACTCCTAGTGTCATATGCAGCCACTCTCATACGTCAGTTCTAATTCTTCTTGGGTATTTGATCCTCAACCCAATCTCTGTCATCAGCCTTCAGACTCAAGGACAAGCTTTCCTGTTCTTTCTGTTCCCTCCCCCTCACACCGGCTCTCCTGTTCCCACACCTGTTTGCTAAGCATGTCAGCTGTTGTCCATGGCCTAACACTGACTAGACAATTGTGATATCAAATCATCAAACATCTTGGTGCTGTTGGGATTGTGTCAAAGGCAATTCAAAATGAGGCTGCTATCATGTGACAACCCTTTGGATGCCTGAGAAAAATTGGATAAACATTTGAATGGAGTATGATAATATAATCAGCTGTCATTTGTAATTACAGATGAAAAGATATATTTGATACAATTTTAGTATGAAATATAATTTTTCATCAAAATAAGAAAAAACAATGTGGTATGTTGATTGTGGAAAAATAAAAAATCACCCAACTAATAGATATTATTATAGCATTTTTTGTGTGTATGAAAATCTAGACATACATGTCTATGTAAGAGGCAGGCAAGAAAATTATAGGCTCTCCACATGAATCATTTGTTCTTTATTACCAGCCTTTTAGGCAGAAATGATTATGAGCCAGATTTCAGAAAAGAAGAAACCATGGCAAAGAGAAATTAAGTAACATGCTCAAATTAAGCAGAGAGATTTGAACTCTGGCTGGCTGGCTGCATGATGTGATCTTAACTGTTCATCATATTGCCATTGTTATGCTAGTAGATACATAGGAAAAGCCAAGAAAAGATTCATTCTGAAGCACTAATAGTGTCCAGTCCTGGAAATGGATTGAGGAGCAGAAAAAGTGAGAGGGACTTACTTTCTACTATGTATAGTTTAGTGGTATTTTCATTGATAATTTTATTTAATTCAGCAAAGACATTAAAAAAGTAATTAAAATAAGCAAGCTCCTTTTCATGGCTTCTTTTTTATATATTTTTTGTTGTTTGAAGTATTATAATTAGTAGTACATATGTTAGCCCCCATTGACCTCTCCCCAGCCTCCCCTACCCCCCAGCAGATTCCCTCACTTGCCCCCCTCTCCCAGTGTCTTTGTATCCATTGGTTATGCTTATATGCATGCATACAAGTCCTTTGGTTGATCTCTTACAGCCCCGCCCCCCACCCTTGCCTGCCTTCCCACTGTAGTTTGACAGTCTATTCAATGCTTCTTTGCCTCTATACCTTACTGACCACGAGGATTTGTTTTTGACAGAGTTATAGAAATTTAAAATCTCAAACCCAGAAAAAACACAAGTGCACTGCAGAAACTCTTCTCTGATGCTATTTGAGAATGTGTTGCTGACTGGAGCCCTACATCATTGAATATTTGACTCCCCTCTTTTCTACAAACAATACATTCTCTCATGTCACCACAATATAACCATCAAAACCAAGACAATAGTGTAGGAAACCAGTCATTACCTCACCAATAGAGATGTAAATAGAACAAATAAGAAACCTGGTCAAACCTTAATGGATCTGTTTACTCACTGCTTAGGTGAGACATTGGTAGCTAAAGCAGATGCCCTTTTTAGTCTTATGTTAAGTATGAACTGTTTACTCACAGCTTAAGTGAGACATTAGCTGCCCCTCCTTAGTCTTATGTTAAGTATGAACTATTCACATATTGTTTAGGTGATACATAGGTAATTGTAAAAGCTTCCACACCTTTTGTCTTCTGTTAATTCTTGCTAGTTGATTTCATTGTTGGAATTTCCTGACCTAAAGGACATGGATGTATCACTTAGCCCTAATAAAAGGGGATAGGAAAGCCAGAGCTGGTTGCCTCCTCCCCCTAGAGGTGAACTCCCGCCTAGCCCCCATTATTCCCAAAATGGATGTTTTTTCGAGTCTCTCTTCATTTGTGTGCGGCCTTCTCCAGATGCTGAACCCTGACATGGGAACCCTGGACACGCGGGAGGTGAAAAGGATTTCCACACAATACCATTGGTACTTGACTGCTATCTAAGCCACAGGTCATGCAGGGTTTATTACTTAAGTAATGTCCTTTGTAGGAGAAAGGTCATGTCCAGAATCATACAGTGCACCTAACTATAGTTTTTCTTTAGTTTATTTCAATCTTGAATTGTCCTAAGTCTTTCCTTAGTTTTTATGACCTTGATAATTTTGAAGATTCCAGACCAGCTATTTTCTAGTATGTCCTTCTACTTGGAATTGACTTGTATTCCTCATGAAGTGCATAGGATACTGTGTTTTTCTCCTTCTATTTATAAAGTGGTAAAGCATTTCAATTTAGTTATTTATGATATTCACTTGGTGTCCCTCAGGCTTCTTCACTGTAAGGTTACTAATTTTCTCCTTAGAATTAATCAGCATTTTGTGAGGAATTACTTATATAAATACCACATTCTTTATTAAACTCCCAGGTTTTTTCCATGTATTTTTAATAGCATAGACTCATAGACTGTTATTTTATTCAGTGGGTTCCAGTTATTATTAATTATAATATTAAATTATTAATATAATTTATTTTGAGTTTAAATGTCTCACTTTAGCCAATGGGAAACACCTCAG
This sequence comes from Antrozous pallidus, assembly GCA_027563665.1. Lineage (NCBI taxonomy): Eukaryota > Metazoa > Chordata > Mammalia > Chiroptera > Vespertilionidae > Antrozous > Antrozous pallidus. Next base: position 56,429,388 of record CM050521.1, on the reverse strand, counting down.
GCTGGCTCCTATATCCCTTTGACATGTCCTCATCATTTTAGGAACAGTTCTTTACTTTATAGCCCGAGATGTTCTGGGTTTATCTGTTCTTTCCCTGCTGTGTAGCCTTGTTCCTTTCCAAAAGTAGTGCTAGATATACCTATTCCTTTTGAAGTAAGAAGCATGAAATTTTCCTGAAAAAAAAATTAAAGAATCAACTTTTGGATGGAAGTTGAAACTAAAATGATAATTCAAGTATAGTCTTACAAATGACTTCAGTGTAGTTTAGATGAATTTCAACGTCTTCAGAAATCCCCTTTGGAAAGTCATTTTATTTTTCTTCTCCATTATTATCACCAAGATTTTTGGCTTCTGAAGAGCCTTGACTTATGGACACTGCTTTTCCATATCTTAAGAGTCTTAGGGAAGATAGAAAGTCACCTCTTGGAGAACCAAGATGGCGGCATAGGTAAAATACCTATCTTGCAGTCATACTCAACAATTTTAATACTACAACTTAATGAAAGAACAAACACCTTCCAGAATCACCAAAAAGCTCGCCGAGTGAAAATTCCACAAATAAAAGTGAAGATAAGACACTGTGACTCAGAGGAGCGGCGGCGGACAGCATTGAAAAATTCGCGCAAAGAGAGGTTTGGAGCAGTGGAGAGGGCGGGCGGCTGAAAACCGGCCAGTTTTCTCAAACGGGGAGACAAAGACGTCCCACTGGACTGAATCTCCAGCTCTGGGCGAAGTCCAGGGAACCCACTATCATACGGGGAGAAAACTGGACAGAGGGAGGGCATGCCGAAGCTCGGGCGCTGCAGGGCTCTCCCGGCTTGTGGAGAAGGCAGCTTGCACGAACAGCTCGGCTGTGTGACTGCACAGAGAGTGCTCTGCAACTTGCTCTCTCATTCGGAAAACCATCAGCCTGCTTTGTTTTATGACCCTGGGTGAGACATTGAGAGTGTAGATTCATTTGGGGAGAGTCTGAATTCACCGGCAGCTGGTGGAGCTCCACAGCGGCTCTCTCTCAGAGGTGCTGGCGGCCATTGCCAGCGGCACAGAGTCCCTGGGGCCGCATAGGGCGGAGCTAACACTGTCTGCTTAGCCCGGAGACTCCGCCCATCCAACCTGAGCAGAGCTGAGCTTCACAGACAATTGGCCTGGAGGTCAACCCCTCCAAGTGCTAACAAAGATTAACTGTGCTTAACTTCAGCAAGACTGTGCAACCCATATCCACCTCAGGTAACTGGGGAGGCTGAGCCACTGTCCCTAGTAGGAAGTCTACCACACAAAGCTAGTTGACCAACTCAGGGAAGCAGCCACCATGCAGAGACATGGAAAGAAATCAGATGTGAAAGAAATGGAGGAAAAAAAACGACTGGACATGGAATTCAAAACCACGGTTATAGGGTTTTTCAAGAGGCTCCAACAAAAGGTCGAGGCCTATAAGGAAATAAGCAAGACCACAAAGGAAATGATCAAGACCAACGTGGAAATGAATGAGTCCTACAAGTAAATGAACAAGACCCTCAAGGATATAAACGAGACCTGCAAGGAAATGATCAAGACCAACGTGGAAATGAAGCAGACTCTCAAGGATATAAAGGAGACTCTCAAGGATATGAAAAAGGACCAACCAGAAATTAAGCATACGCTGACTGAAATAGAAAATATTATACAAAGACCTAAAAATGCTCTGGAGCACCCCAAGAACCAAGTTAAAGATTTGAAATACAAATAAGCAAAATCCACTCAGTTGAAAAAGCAAGAAACCAAAAGAATCCAAAAAATTGAAGATAGTGTAAGGGTCCTCTGGGACAACCTCAAGCATACCAACATCCGAATTATAGGGGTGTCAGAAAAAGAGAGAGAGCAAGACAATGAAAACCTATTTGAAGAAATAGTGACTAAAAACTTCCCACACCTTGTGAAAGAAATTGACTTAGGAGTCCAAGAAGCGCACCAAACCCCAATATATAGGAACCCTAAGAGGACCACACTAAGGCACATCATAATTAAAATGCCAAGAGCAAAAGACAAAGAGAGAACATTAAAAGCAGCAAGAGAAAAACAGTTGGATACCTATAAGGGAGCACCCATACGATTGTCAGTGGATTTCTCAACAGAAACGATGCAGGCCAGATGGGAGTGGCAAGAAATATTCAAAGTGATGAACAGCAAGAATCTATAACCAAGATTACTCTATCCAGCAAAGCTATCATTCATAATTGAAGGCCAAATAAAGTGCTTCTCAGATAAGAAAAAGCTAAAGGAGTTCAGCACCACCAAACCAATATTATGAAATGCTGAAAGATATTCTTTTAGAAGAGGAAGAAGAAAAAGATAAAATTGTAAACTAGGAACAACAAATACACATTTATCAACAAATGAATCTAAAATCAAGTGAATTAATAAGCTGATGAACAGGATAAACTGGTGAATGTAACAGAATCACGGACATAGAGAGGGAATGGACTGACAACTCTTGGGGAGAAAGGGGGTGTGGGAAGCGCAGCAAGAGACTGGACAAAAATCATGCAACTATGGGAGAGGACAGTGGAGGGGGGTGAGGGTAGAAGGTGGGATGGGTACCAGGTGGAGGGGAACTATAGGGCGGAAAAAAAGGGAACAATGTAATTAATAAACTGAATAATAAAGATAAAAAAAAGAGTCTTAAGGAAGAGTATTGGGTGAAAAGCCATAGACCAATAAAAACTAAAGTAAAAATCCCCAAAGATGGGAGGATGAAGCATAGACATATTTAGTCACTGTCCTATTCTTTGATCTGAACAGAAGAACGTGGCTTCCTATTTATGTGATTTAATATGACCTAAAGGCAGAATTGCCCGGGTTGAAAGTAGTATTTATTTTCCTTTCTTGTGACTTGCTGCAAAATCAATAAATGGCATTAAGTAAAATTTTCAGTTTAAAAAAGTGTCTCAGTCTGTATTATGAATAGGGAAAGAGTTATTGACTGAATTTCTCAAAATAGAGTTATAAAATACCAAAAAGATCACTTGGGTCTTAGCTGAGCTAGTTCTGATGTATAATAAACCTGTAAGATATCACTATTATAAGTCATCCTACAATTAGATGTACTTTATATACATTGAGAATTCTACAGTCTTACAGAGTTATAGACAGACAGAAATACACACACACACACACACACACACACACACACACACACACATCTACACTAATAAAAGAGAAAGATGAAAATTGTACCTTCATGATGCCCACCAGCCAAACAGGAGTGAGTATGCAAATTAACCCAAGAAAGATGGAGAGTCAATTTGCATATACAGGGTGCTGAGGGGCTGAGGGTTGGATGCAGGCATTCCACACCATCCCAGCTACCCCGGGCTTCTGGGCAGCATGGGAAGGCAGAAAGATGGCTCCAGGTCAGATTGAAAGCAGAAAGGCGGCTCCCAGCGAAAGCAAATGTGGAAAGGTGTCTCTGGCCAAAGTGAAGGCGATGCTGGCAGCCAGGGGAAAGAAGGTCAATTCCTGCACAAATCTTTGTGCATTGGGCCTGTGGTGTGTGTGTATATATATATATATATTCACATATTATTTCATATTCTCATTGAGCACCTGGTGAGACATGCGTTGTTAGTCTCACACTACACATGTAGAAGTGGAATCTCAGAAAGTTTAAGAGATTATTTTCTATGTTTGCAGAGCTACCAATAGGTAAAGCAGCATCTTCTAAATCTAAATTCACACTTCTCTTATACATACCTCTGCACACTCCCTAAATAACCTTTTCTTCTGTCCAGGCCACACTTTTAATGACTATTTTTTTAGAGTAACTTTAGTTTTACAACGAAATTGAGAGGAAGGTACAGAGATTCTCAGATACTCCCTGCTGTCACACATGCATGGCCTCTCCTCCATTATCAACATTCTCACAAAATAGTACTGGTGCTATTTTAAGCCAAGGCTAAGCAATATTGACACATCAAATCACCCATAGACAATACTTTACCTTAGAGTTCATTCTTGGTGTTATATAGTCAATGAGTCAGGCAACCATCCATCTTTCATTTTCTCCATAGTTTTGACTTTTTAAAGAATGTCATATAGTTGAAATAATAGCCTTCTCAGATTACCTTCTTTTACTTAGTAATGTGCATTTAAGGTTACTGAATGTGTTTTCATGGCTTGATTAGCAATGAATAACCCTCCATTGAATGGATGTGCCACATTTTATTTATGCTGGGACCTATTGAAGGACATCATTGTTGCTTACAGGTTTTGTCAATTATGAGTGAAGCTGCTATAAACATTTGTGTGCAGGCTTTTACATAGACAGAAAGTTTTCAAATTTTTTGGATAAACACAGAAAAATGCAATTGTTGGGTCATAGGTAAGAGTATGGTTAGTTACATAGGAAACCACCAAACTGCCTTCCAAAGTAGTTGTACTGTTTTGCATTCCCACCAGCAATGAATAAGAGTTCTTATTATTTAACATCCTCACCAACATTTGGTGGTGTTAAGTGTTCCAGATTTTGGTTACACAATCACTTTTTTAAAAAAAAGAAATTATTTTAACTTATTAGTTGGTTCATTTCACCAGATTTGACACACAATTTGCCTAAAATTGATCAAAGAGGATTATATTAATTTCTTAAATTAAAGCTTGCATTATTTTCCCCCAAACAGGAGGAATTCTTGGGGGCTTTGTAGTCATAAACTATGAAAAACTCTGGTCTGTGAAGGTTTTACTAGCAAAAGAGGGGTGAAAAGGCATGATCCTGAGGGGAAAAATGGAAATTCGTAATATGATGATTTCTAACAGGAGTCATTGTGGCAGACGAGCTTCTACAGACAGAAAACAGGCTGAATTTTAGCTAATTATGAAATTAGATTTAAAAAAAATTTAAATATGTTTTTGTTGAGCCGAGACCGGTTTGGCTCAGTGGATAGAGCGTCGGACTGCGGACTGAAGGGTCCCGGATTTGATTCCGGTCAGGGGCATGTACCTTGGCTGTGGGCACATCCCTAGTAGGGGGCGTGCAAGAGGCAGCTGATCGATGTTTCTCTCTCATCGATGTTTCTGACTTTCTATCCCTCTCCCTTCTGCTCTGTAAAAAATCAATAAAATATATATTTAAAAATAAATATGTTTTTGTTGATTTTAGAGAGAGAAAGGGAGAGGGAGAGAGATAGAAACATCAATGATGAGAGAGAATCATTGATTGGCTGCCTCCTCCACACCCTCCACTGGTGATAAAGCCCACAACCCAGGCATGTGCCCTTGGCTGGAATCGAACCTGGGACCCTTCAGTCCATAGGCTGACACTCTATCCACTGAGCCAAACATGCTGCAAAATATATGCAGACAGAGAAAGGAAGACTACCACTTACTTGATGTTGTTTATTTTTTTCTAAGTATTATTTGGGTTCTGTTATATCAAGTGCTGTTTGAAGCTGTTATATTAAAAAAAAAAAACTTAACCAATTTGTAGTCAAGAACTAATGGATAACTTAATAGCCATGTTTTTTATTTAGAAAATTTTGGCTCTCTAGGCTTTCTGGATAAACAATACAAATATTTCCATCCATGAGTAAATTAAAATGTCACATAGAGTCTCTTTGGCCACATTAGGCCTAAGACAGGAGGGGAACAGACTTCACAGTTTTTATTTAATTAAAGTGATATCTTCACAGCATTCCCAAATAGGCAGGAAGTGGAAAAACATTTTTAGTCTTCACTCTTCCACCAAATTGTATTTTCAATAGAAGCAAGACATATGAAAGGCATGTTTCTTAACTACCACATGCTGCTCAGAGCACCACAGTTGGTGAATTTTTAAGTAAAAATGGAAATTGTTTTTATTTCCTGATTTTTATTTGCAAGTTTCATGCCCCAAACCTGTGTGCTTTCTGATCAAAAGTGACAGCTAGAAGTAACAACCTACTTAAGAGTGACATATTGTGTTACACTCAGCACATCTCTACTTTAGGGTGTTAAAGAGCAAAACATATGCAGAAAGAGAAAGGAAGACTACCATTTACTTGATTTTTTGCCTCTATATCCAAGTTAAAATAAAGGTAAACCTATTACTCAATGACTCCAAATATGATAGAAAGTAAATAAAGTAGCAGGGTTCGAAGCCCCTGTATTTCATTTCTCGTGCCTCTTTCCTGAATATTCTGTCTACCTCAATTTTGCCAAACTTCCTTTCACCATAAATAAAGAGAAAGAACGACTCCACGAAAAAGGAAGTAAGAAAATTCTCAAAGGAGTATCTGGTTTGTGTTTTCATCTGTAAACACCAAATTGCTTTTGAATTTAATTTCTTTACACAGAGCTATAGAGGCATCATTTAAGTAACTCAAATTATACCAAATATTGCTGACCAGCTCAGTTTGCAAACTAGTTTGATTACATTTGATTTCTAAATCCATATTCAAATATATCATCCCCTTCTTTATATGAGAAAGAAAAGGAGATCCATTATTCCCTACTTTCTGTTGTATTTTAAATTAGGTTTTAAGAAGATATTATTTTTCTTCATAAATTAATGCATGCAGGGAAAAACACTTTTTCTTATCTTGGAACATGAGACTAATGCAATATTGTCTCTTGCATTTAAAAAGAGTTTTAACAGAGTATCTTATTGAATTGGATTCCCTTGAAATAAGTCTCTGAGACAAATATCTGAATATAGGTGGTGTTTCAGGGAAGTAATCTCAGAAAGTCAAATGGATAGATGCGGAAAGTAAAATGCAGAAGGGAAAGCAAACAAAAGGTTGTATAAATGGGTTGGACATCTCTATGGGTAACTATTCCTTTCTGATTGTTGCTTCTGGGATGTCTTATAAAATATCTCTCAAAACTATCTACCCAGGTGACTCAAGGCAAAACACATTTGATCATCCATTTATGTATCACTCAGATCAAGATTGGTTCTGGAGGTGTCATGAATAGCCACCTCCCTCTCTGACTACATATGCATGAGTGTTGATCAGGATGTTGTAGGGGTTTCATATAGCAGAAATAAAGAAATATCTTTTTTTGAGGTGAGGCCCTGCTGACTGGTCTATGCAATGCATCCTTTGTTGAGATTTGCCAGCAGTTCTAACCCGCATCTTGTACACTATGAATAAGGCTGGTGCCACCAGGTCTGCTGGCTCATGTGGATCAGCTGGTTCACCACAATCTGGACTTGGGCCCTAAACCTGGAATTACAAACCAGCTTCTTCCTCTATACTCCACTTTAGATGCGTAGAGTTTCAAGACACCCATTAAAATATGTCTGTTTTCAGAACACCAGCACACCTATTCTTCTATGCATTGTCTGTGGCTACTTTTGTGCTTCAATAAAGTTGAACAGTTTTAATAGAAACCATTTGGTCTGTAAAATCTAAAAAAATTTACTCTCTTGCTCTTCATGGAAAAAGTTTGCTAACTTTTTAGAATAAATGAAAAAGAAGATAATTTTCTTAAGTATAGGACATGATGTTTCTAAAATGGAAAAATAAATTCAAGTGCAGTGCCTCATTACAAAAGGTAGGTGATGCAAGATACAACAAATTGTCCTTTTTCTTAATGGGGATATCCTGGCCTCCTATGGGCCAATAAAAAATTTAACAATGTGGAGATACCATATTAAGTTTTATGTTCCAATTTTTGGTAAATACTGTCCCTGGTTTTAAGTATAATATTGAATCACGTAGGAGATGAGAGTCTCCTAAAAGATGCCATTGAAGCCACATGAATCTCAGAAAATATTCAGTTGATAGATGGATCACTTGACCTTAACACTCATTTACTCAACACGTCCATATTAGTTAACAAACATCAGCCACTTCATGTTACATATTAATAGCCACCTCTCCCATATTGCTCAAGGGCCACAGCTACCCCACTATTCTTTGGTATCACTTTGCAATCCCCCATGAGTGAGAATCCTGGTAATTGTGATGCACACTATGCCACTGACTATCAAAACTGTGTCCACATTGCTGTGTGACCTGTGAGTGATCCAGCTCTGTAATCCCTAAAAGTCTGCTCCCTAGAGCCATCTACAGCGGATTCCTAAACTTGGAATCTTTAAAATCCCAGAGCTGGAGATAGAGGTTGGCCTGTAATTCATTAATTTCAAAGTCAGGTCCCAGGAAGTAGGAGTGACCAATCAGGGACTTGAAGCAAGCAAAGAGGCAGGGGGTAAGGCCAATACAAAAGAGGCATTATTGAATTGACCATGGCTATAAGCACATGATTCTTAATCCCATGGTCCCATGGGAACTTCTGAGTATCTTTTTGAAATGTGTCTTGGGCACTATATTTAAAAAAATGTATCAGTCATAAGTGAGTGCTGAGCCATTTCCACAGACATCTCACAATATAACTGATGTCTGAGAGCAGAACATGTGAGGTTCAGGGCATGACTCCAAAGCAAAGGTGACATCAGGTTATACATGTGTGAAGCCTGCATCCCCAACAATGACTTGAGGAAGAGGGGAAACTGATATATCTAATGGCAGATGTTTAACATATCATGCATACATTTTGAATTTTCATTGTGTTGTTTTCCGGTACAACAAAAAAAGGCTGAGACCAACATAACAGCTACATATTACATTTGTTTAAAATTCTGGCCTTTTAGCTTCTGGTACAAACATGTAATCTAAAAACTAATTCTACTACAAACACTGATTTTGCTACAAATGACAGGTATAAATTCTAAAAATATACATAAAGACTGAGCATAAGAAGTAGGTTTAGAAGGGGAGTGAACATTTAAAGGAAGTATGGCATGCTTTAGACTTTTTTTCAAAGATGTCATTCAAATGATAACAGGTACATAAAAGGTGCTCAGCATCAGAAAAATGCAAATACAAACACAGTGAGATATCGCCTCACACCTATTAGAATGACTATCATAAAAAAGACAAGGGGTGAAGAAAAGAGAACCCTGTACATTGTTGGCAGGAATATAAATGGATACATCACTATGAAAAACAGTGTGGAGTTTCCTCAAAAAAATTAACAATAAAACTACCATATAATCCAGCAATTCTATTTTGGGGTTTTTAGCTAAAGGAAACAAAAAATCTGTATCTTGGAAAGACATGTGTACCCATATGTCATTTCAGCATTACTTACAGTAACCAAGACATGGAATAAAGCTAAGTGTTTATCAACACATGAATGGATAAAATACATGTGACACATACAGACAGAGGAATATTTTTCAGCCATAAAAAATATCCTGTCCTGGGGGACAATGTGATAGAACTTGAAGGATTATTTTAAGTGAAATAAGCCAGTCAGAGAAATACGAATACTACCCAGTATTACTTATATAAGAAAACTTAAAAAACAAAACAAAACAAAAACACCTTATAAAATCAAAGAAAGAGTAGGAAAGTGTTTGCTGGGTATTGGGGGATGATGCAGGGAAAATGAGAAAGGTGTGTAAAAGGGCACACACTTGAAGCTATAAAATTAGTGGTATGAGGATCAAACACAAAATGGTAACTATAGGTGATAACACTGTTATTTAATTGAAATGTGCTGAGAGTAGAAATAATGTTCTCACAAAAAATATGGACAGCCCTGGCCTGGTCTGTTGGTTGTGGGGTCACCCTGTACACCAGAAATGTGTCGGATTGGATTCCTGTTTGGGGCACATGCCTGGGTTGAGAATTCAATCCATTTTGGGGGCATGTATGGAAGGCAACTGTTGATTTTTCTCTCACATCAATTTTTTTTCTCTGCCTTCATCTTTCTCTAAGAAATCAATAAAATACATAAGGTGATGGATGTGTATGTATTAAGAAAATTGTGTGAACCCTTTCACAAAGTCATGAACAAAAATTTTAGAGGACACAATGGAATGTTTTATTTTTGTATAATTTTGTTGTGAGGGCATCTCCAGTTTTGGAGATGCAGCATCCAAAATTAATGGGAATCTCAGCATTTTTCAAATTAGAGGAAGCAGGGAAGGAGTTGGAGAAAACAAGACTGCTGAGGAATGAAGAGAGTGGTGTCAGAAAGGAGAGCGATAGAGTACTCCAAATGTAAAACTTACTATTACAAAATTCCTAGAAAATAATTTGGTGGGATAAAACCTTTCTTGCTTTTGTTTAAGCAAAGAGTTCTGAACCAAAGATTTAAAAGTACAGTCCTTAAAAGAAAAAATGATAAATTTGACTTTATCAAAATTTCTTTTTAGATGGCGTTAAGAATAAAAACAAGTTCCCTTAATTTTTTAATGAAACAAAGTATTACTATTTTTAATGAAATAATGATGATTGGTTTGTTTTGCAGGAAATGAGAGCCTTCGGCCATCCTTAATAAGAATTGAGTCAAAGACATTGAAAGAATGCTTTCAGACTACAAGTAACAATATTTCTACTATTTCCTTCTTATTTTTCTTTTGTGTTTTTTGTTGATGATGGTAGTAAAGGTTTCACATATGTTTACCAATTACTGGTCACCCTGGAACATTTGCTCCCCTAGGTTTACTGGAAACAAGGCTGAGCTTTTATTCTAAACCCATGACCTTTTCTTCCCAGGCTCCTTTGTAATCATCTTCCTTCATTATCCTCTGAAATTTATTTTTGCACCCAGCTATTTTAGGTCCACCTTTGTTTTCTCTGTGTATATCTTTCCTGTGTAACCTCATTTATCTCTAAAAGCTTTGGTAAAAAATATAGAAGTTAGTGACCCCTAACTCTATTTTTATCATATATCTCTCAGAGCGCTAGACTCATTAGGCTCCCTGCTTGTTAGACGTCTCACTTTAAATGCAGCATAAGCAAAATTAAACTCATCCTCTATCCCTGCCACATAACTTAAGTCTATTTCTACTTTCATGTTTCCTAAAGGCACCAATTTACGTAAGCCTTTTTTCTCATACCCCACTTAAAAATAATTATCAAACATTAGACATACTTTTAATCTACATTACTATCACCTGTGGTGATTCACCATTATATTGCTTGAAATATAATGACTATTCAATAAATAAATATCTTCTGAATAAATTAAGGAATATTCCAGACAATTTTATATCCTCAGGCCTACTTTCAACAACCTCATAACTTTGTTACTGCCTGTTTTTAGTCTTACTCGGTTCTTTCAAATAGTTTATACTTTTTCCAGAGTGATTTTATGAGTCACAGCTTCAAGGACTCTTTCATCATTAACACAAAGTGGATTATATCAATATATGTAAGAGTATATTTATTCTGAGGAACAATATTGACTGCAGTTTGTACAATTTTGACCTGACAAAAAGAACTCAAAACTATAGCAAGTAAAATGGTAGGGAGCAGCTATAGAGTTAGTCCTCTGACTGACCTGCGGGCAAAGCCACAAACAAGTCCCAGCTTAGAGGGCACAGCCCTCTCAGCATAATTAAACTTGACCTTATGACACCCCCTAGAACCTATCTGGGTAGCTAATGGGCTGTAGGAGATGCAGCAAGTGCTGCCAAAACAACTGAAACTCACAAGAACATTGTAACTATGTTGACCACTACCCTGTTTACCTCTGGATCTTTTCTCTGTGGCTTCAGCTACAGAAGATCCACCTAGACCCAGCTTCTTCTCTTCGTCTGGTCTATGTTTTCTACATCCTTCACCTCCTTCCCTCAGGCTCCTCGAACCCTTGGCTGTGCTGGCACGGCACATACAATACAGATACCTGTTCATGTCCTTACTGTGGTTATGGAGTGGGAAAGGAATTGTGAAATTATAGAGATACTCAAATTTGTTCTAAACCAGATTTTAAGCTATTTGGCCATGCCTCCAAAGAAAAATGAACCTGTCCTTTCACAATTATGCATTACTATGCTTGTACCCATTATATTGACAATATTAATAATAGAACACCTACAAAATTCCAATTTAAAGTCCCTACCTTCTCCTTTTCTTCTCAGTCTAGCTCAATTAATTCACTATTTATTTTTTTCATGATAAATCACTAATTTTATCTTCCAAGTAACTTCCAGGCCCAGGAATTATGTTTCATTATTAAAATTATTCACTTACAAAAATCCTGACTTTTTAACATCTTTCCCCCTTTTTGCTCATTCAACTAAACTGCAATTCTAAATAATCTAATGCTTTTCTAACACTTCAACTGTATCTGGGAAGTTTAGCTTTGATGTGAAAATTATACAGTCATGTTAAATGGGCTGCCTTTCAATTCATGACCACAAGTCTCAAATCGGTATTCAACATTATCCAAACAAGTTTATTATATTTCCGCTAGAGGCCTAGTGCATGGCATTCATGCACTGGGCATGGGGGGAGGGGTGGTCACCTCAGCCTGGCTTGCACCCTCTCACAGTGTGGAACCCTTTGGCGGATGTCTGCCTGCCAGGCTTAGGCCTGCTCTCTGACTTAGACATTCAATGTAGGAGCTTCCCTGGTGGTCAGTGTGCGCCATAGTGACCAGTCATTCTGATGCTAAGTTGATTTGCATATTAGGATTTTATTATATAGGACTAGAGGCCCGGTGCACAAATTTTGTGCATGGGGGGCGGGGAATGTCCCTCAGCTCAGCCTATACCCTCTCCAATCTGGGACCTCTTGAGGGATTTCCAACTGCTGGTTTAGGCCCAATCCCGGTAAGATTGGGCCTAAACATCCTTCTCACAATCCAGGACTGCTGGCTCAAAACTGTTCACTTGTCTGCCCCCCTAACTGCTTCTGCCTGCCAGACTGATCACCCCCTAACCACTACCCTGCCAGCCTAATTGATGTCTAACTGCTCTCCTGCCAGCCTGTTTGCCCCCAACTTCCCTCCCCTGCTGGCCTGGTCCCTCCCAACTGCCCTCCCTTGCTGGCCATCTTGCAGTGGCCATCTTGTGTCCACATGGGGGCAGGATCTTTGACTACCTGGGGGCAGCCCTCTTGTGTGTTGGAGTGATGGTCAATCTGCAAATTACTCTTTTATTAGATAGGATAGGTGGGGGCCTATGGGTGGGGGCCAGCTGGTTTTCCCTGAAGTGTCCTGGATCAGGGTGGGGGTTCCCTTGGGGTATGAGGAAGCCTGGGAGAGGGGCCTGTGGTGGTTTGCAGGCCAGCCATGCCCTCTCCCTCCCCCCCCAGTGACCCAAGTGAAGACCCTGGGATCTGGGATTAATTTATGTTCTATAATTGAAACTTTGTAGCCTGGAGTAAAGCCAAGCCTTCTGCTCGCTCAGTGGTGACAGCCATTTCTGTTTGGGTTTATTTAAATCATATAATTGAATCTTTGTAGCCTAGAGTGGAGGCCTAGGCACTTGGGCTGCAGAAGCTTGGCTTCCTCCATTGCCTGGGCAACCCTAGCCTCTGCTCTCTCCAGCTCCATGGCTATCGCCATTTCTGTTGGGATATATCTTCTATAATTGAAACTTTGTAGCATTGAGTGGAGTTCTAGGTCAGCAAGGGCAGGCAGAAAGCTTGGATCCCTCCATTGCTGGGGAAACCCAAGCCTCCCTCCTGTTCTCAGTAGCCACAGCCATCTTGGTTGGGGTTTATTTTCATAATTTGCTCCTGATTGGCTGATGGGCATGGCTTGATTGGAGGCGCAGTCAATTTGCTTATTACTCTTTTATTAGATAGGATAATAAGTGAAAATTCCCGTTCTCAGGGCAACTACTCATATTTTTCTATTCTTAAATCTCTTACAACCCTAGCACTCTCAAATGTCACCTTGTGTTTATTTGAACAGTACAGAAACAAAAATAAAGTACTTAATCTTTCTGTAAGCAAACTTAAACCTATTTAATTTGGTAGATTTCTCCATTCTGTTTCTCGTCAGACATTATGATCATGCTTACGTGTTCTTACTAAAGGTCAATTCTACACTTGTGAACTACACCCTACACCTCTTTGTCTTCCTAAGTATTTCAATCTTTCTTCACCTTTACTTTTCTCTCACATCAACAATTTCTTCTGCTAAAGTGAATTATTACAACAATGTATTCTGGTAAGTGGTGTAAAAATCCATTTTTATTTAAAATAAAGACCCCTTTTTATGCTACATTGCATTTCAGCATTTGTCTTTTTTTACATATCTCTTTACAGAATAACTTAAAAGCTATAGTTTATATCCCCATTCTCATCCATTTTCTTTCAAATCCTCTGTGATCAAGCTTGTGTCCTCCCTACTTTGCTAAAATTGCTCTTATTAAGTTCACAAGGGATCACCATGCTTTTCAGAAGAATTCAACACAATGGACAACAACATTGTTCCTGATTTGTTATTATTTTTTTACTTCTTTTCCTTTTCCTTCTTGGGCTCTTTCTCTGCTCCTACCCAATATTTTAAAGTTGAAGTGCCCTAGTAATTGGTTTTAAGCTGTAATATTTAAAATTCTATTATATTTTTTATATCTTAAATTCTATTATATTATTTCTCTAAATTGTTTTCCTATTCTGGTATAATTTCACCCAGTTACATGGCTTGAAATATTATGAATTGAGCAATGAGTTCCAAACATATATCTATGTGCCTAACTTTTCCCCTGAGCTCCAAATTCATAAACCCAACTGTCACTTGAATGGCTAATAGGTATCTCGAATTAAACAAGTCTGAAATAGAACTTTCTGATTTGTGTCTCCCTCCCCACACATGATTTTACATCATTTCCCCCTCTACCTCAGTAAAGAGCATTATCATTCACTGAGCTGCTTAAGTCAAAAGAACCCTATAGTCATTCCTAATACTTTTTCTTTTTTCTCCCCTCATCATACCCATACAACCAATGATAAATCTTGTCAGGTCTCCTTCTAATAGATACACAAAATTTGATCACTTATAAAATTTAATGTTTGGCTTAGAGGATAGTGTTTATTTTTTGTTTTATTATTATATAAAATTAGTGTCTATATTGCTTGCTCTGTACTGGATACTATAACTCTTAACAATTCATGTATATTAATCCCAATTCTTATAGCAACTTTATTGAGTTAGTTACTATTATTACCCCCAATTTATTTGTGGAGAAAAAGAAACCTGAGGCACTAAGTAGATAGATGACTTTCTCAAGGTTCCAAAGCTACTAGGTAACAGAGCTAGAATTCACCTCTAGACCGTCTGTCTGTGTTCAAGATTTTAAATAGTGACTCCATCAGATATGAGTTTTAGAAACTCCTTATGAAAGCACTAAAAATAGAATGATTTTAGGGAGAGGGACTGTGATATGCAAAGGAATAATGAAGATGGAGATATGAGCTAGGGGACAATTTAAATCATAAAGACAAAATTTGGAACTTAGGCAGTGCCACTGGAGATGAGAGAAGTGCAGAGATGGAATCAATAGGACACAATGACTGACTAATAATATGGTCTTGACTCGTCCTGACAGTTTTGATATAATAACAAGAAAAAAAGATCAAATGATTGACAAAATTTTCATCAAGAGTCAAGAGATAATACTTGATTTCGCTTGGTTTTCAGAATTATTAAAACTCCATCTCTCATGTCCTCTAAGAATAGGTTGATATCTTTCCCCTGGGGCTTCATTTCTTTGAGTCTGATTCAATCTGAAAAGCACATCTAAAACTGTCTTCGCATTCAGATTTACATTGACCTGATCTAAAAAAAAAAAAAACACAGACAGTAAATGGCATGGCATTTTGCAGTATTCACTATTAATATATCGTACATGCTTTGAATACAATAATTTAAAGTAAACAAATGTATCATTTTCAATCAAGTTTGTGTAATCTTTTAGATTTATATTTGACAACAAAAAGAACCTGTATCAGAGATTACATTATCTTGTATAAAATTATGACAAGATGATAAATTAAATTATTCATGTTTATGTATTTTGTTACAGGATAGTATTGTTTTTGTCATATTCCTTTAGTTAGGCATTTTGAAAAGTATGCTTTCTGTTTCCATGAATGACAACCTTTATATGAAAACTAGAAGCCTGGTGCCTGGGATTCGTGCACTGGTAGGGGATGGTGGTCTGTGGGGATCTGCCTGCTGTGGGAACACTGCTCATCCTGGTCAGCTGAGCGGCACTCTCACTGTGGGAGTGTACTGACCACCAGGGAATAGCTCCTGCATTAAGTGTCTGCCCCCTGGTGGTCAGTGCACATTATAGCGACTGGTCAACCTGTCCTCTGGTCATTCCAGTGTTCAGTAGCTGGGCTTTTAATATATAGGATGCTTCTTCCATTGATACTCACAGCTAATATCAGCAGTACTGACTCATGATTTTTAGTTGAATTATAAAATTCAGGTATAATGAAAAAATGAGGAACGTACTTCTAGCTCACAACAATCATAGCATAATTATTTTTATTAAATTTGTTAATTTATGAACATTTTTAGTTCTTAAAGCAATAGTACTTATCAGTAGCTTCCACTAATTTTTCAAAAATAGAAAACATGGTTTTTCTTTAAATAATCCTTATTATTCCAAGATCCAAATTCTTTTAAAAATAAATTTTGTTTCATTATAACAAACCAATAAATTCAGTAATTAAACAGTAAAAAATGTTTTCTATTTTTCAATGTATTATATGTAAATTTTTCATGATATAATTATTTGTGAAATTAAGATAATATGACCAAAAAGTAAAAGTTACCAAAACCTGTTTTCCTGGTGGTACCACTACATACTCTAGAATATTAGGCAAACTACTTCATCTTTTTATGCTTCAGTTTCATTATATTCCAAATGGAGATACACTACCCATTTTATTTTATTTTTATTTTTATTATTTTTTAATAAATCTTTATTGTTCAGATTATTACAGGTGTTCCTCTTTTTTTCCCCATAGCCCCCCTCTACCTGATCCCACACCCCCCATACCCTTACCCCATACCCTTACCCCCTGCCACTGTCTTCATCCATAGGTGTAAGATTTTTTTCCAATCTCTTCCTGTACCCTTCTTCCCCCTGAGAATTGTCAGTCCCCTCCATTTCTATGTCCCTGATTCTATTATATTCATCAGTCCATTATATTTATCAGCTTTTTCATTCACTTGATTTTTAGATTCATTTGTTGATAGACATGTATTTGTTATCATTTTGTTGTTCATAGATTTTATCTTTATCTTTTTCTTCTTCCTCTTCTTAAAGAATACCCTTCAGGATTTCATTTAATCCTTGTTTGGTTGTGAATTATTTAGCTTTTCCTTGTCTGTTAAGCTCTTTATCTGACCTTCAATTCTGAATGATAGCTTTGCTAGGTAGAATAATCTTGGTTGTAGGTTCTTGCTGTTCATCACTTTGAATATTTCTTGCCACTCCCATCTGGCCTGCATAGTTTCAGTTGAGAAATCAGCTGACAGTTGTATGGGTGCTCCCTTGTACGTAACCAACTGTTTTTCTCTTGCTGCTTTCAAGATTCTCTCTTTGTCTTTTGCCCTTGGCATTTTAATTATGGTGTGTCTTGGTGTGGTCCTCTTTGGATTCCTCTTGTTTGGGGTTCTGTGCACTTCTTGGTCTTGTAATCCTATTTCTTTCACCAGGTAGGGAAAGTTTTATGTCATTATTTCTTCTAAAAGGTTTTCAGTAGTTTGCTCTCTCTCTTCTTCTGGCTCCCCAATAATTCTGATGTTCGTATGCTTAAAGTTGTCCCAGAGGCTCGTTACATTATTTCATATTTTTGAATTCTTTTTTCTTTTCTTTTCTCTTTTTGTTTTTTTGGTTGGGTGTTTTTTGTCTCCTTATATTTCATATCTTTGTTTTGATTCTTGGAATCCTTTGATCTACTGTTGAATTTCTGTATATTCTTTATTTCAGCCAGTGTATGCTTAATTTCTGTCTGGTCCTTTTCCATGTTCTTGGCATTCTCATTAAGGTCCTTGAAGGTCTCACTAAGCTTCTCAAAGGTCTCATCGAGTTTCTTGGTGGTTTTTAGAAGATTCTTGAGTAACCTTATAAATGTGGTCCTGAACTCTATGTCTGATAGTCTGCTTTCCTCCATTTCTTTCATTTGTGACATATTTCTTTGTCTCCACATTTTGCTGCTTCCCTGTTGATGGAGTGGAAGAACTGCTGTGCTGGAGACACATCTATGGGGCCAGACTTGCTTCAGTGGGGCTTTGGTGCTCACTGAGTCTGCCTCTTGAATGTGTCCCTTATGGATATGAGCAGTTGAATTATGGTGTCGTATCACACTGACCTCTAGATACACTAGCTTCTGGATCTCCAATGGGGTGCAGGTCAGCTACTGTTGGAGGCGATCCAGCAGAAGCTACATCGAGGTCTACAGATTTCTCCTAGTCTGACCAGAGCTGCAGTTTAGGTTAAGCTGTGAAAGCGCAGGCCATTTATATGCAAATGCCACTGTGGACAGCTTGGGTGGGTTTGCAGATTGTGCTGGGCAGGGTCTCAGTGAGTCACTAGGCTAGGGTATGGCAAACAGCAATGGCTGCTACTCAACCGTTTCTGCCTTTTCACATTTCCATGTCCCCACATTCCGTGTCCTGGCACAGTGAACAATGATTGCCATGGGCATCTCTGCAAGGGAGCCACCATCACTTTCTGACCCAATGGCAGACTGTCCAGCTTCTCCCCGTAACAGTCTGGGTTGCCAGCGTCTTCCCAGAAACTAGAGTTCAGAGTAATCTGGAGCCTGTTTCCCTTCGGGTTGAAAAAAAGCAGCCCCAAAG
The DNA here is from genome assembly GCA_027563665.1 of Antrozous pallidus. Lineage (NCBI taxonomy): Eukaryota > Metazoa > Chordata > Mammalia > Chiroptera > Vespertilionidae > Antrozous > Antrozous pallidus. Next base: position 56,410,806 of record CM050521.1, on the reverse strand, counting down.
TCGCCTGCCACCAGCCTGGCTCGTGTGCCTTCGCACCTCAGCTTTTCAGAGCTTGTGCATGTACCAATGCTCCTCTCCCTTTCCTTCTAGTTGCAGAACTTCCACTCATCCAGCTTCCCTGTGGTTCTGGGTGATAGACGTTTTGACTTTTAGTTGTAGTTTTGAAATTGTTGGGTGAGGCAACAGTTTAGGTGTTTGCCATCTTGGCTTCTCCCAACACTACCCATTTTAAAGGGTTATGTTAAATGAGTGATATATGTAAGGCATTTAGAATAATTCCTGGGACATAGAGGGTGTCAAAGGATGGCTAGCTACTGTTTGTATTTTATCATGGGTCTAAATCTCATCTCATAATTCAATTGCTTTGCTGAAAGTAGATTGTGGATGATATAAAAATAGTTCTTTAAAGTAGTGAATATGTTTTTTAAAAATATACAAATCATGTGTTTCATAAAAAATCACTGTGTTGCTAAATCTAAGGTACTTTTTCATTTTTATGGACAGGGGTCATATTGAGGGCAATTTGAAAAAAGCTCTGCAGCAAGGAAGAACAAAGCAATGAAGCATAGAAATACATTTATTCAGGATAATTTAATATACTACAGAGTTCTAAAGAGTGAAGAGTACAGGTAGATTTACCAGTATCTAGTTCTCAGGGTGAAGTTCTAAAATAGATGAGTAAAGAGCTAGATGATAGTTAGGAAAGCAAGAGAGAAGAAAGAAGTCAGAAAATCAGTGATGTTCCCAGCTAAACTTTCTCAGCCAAGATGAAAGACAGAGAATCAGAATACCAGAAATAAGGCAACTTGGTTTGAAATAATCAAGCAGAGAAAGTACTCGCAATATCCCATTTTTCCAGAAAAAGTATAGACTCTTCTGTGTTTAAAATATATCCTTTATGACCAACTCCGATCACTTACCAGTTGTAGGTTTAGAGACACATCCTCTGGGACATGATTATAATTTCAGAGAAAAAAAACATCAACCAAAGTAAGGTGAAGATGTCGCTAACAGGCAGTGTCTTTACATGAGAATTGCATATATTTAATTTGATAAAATTCCTTTTGATAAAATAACAGAGATAGTTATCAGGGGTGGAAGAGACAGACCCCAAAGTTATATTTCTTCCTGGATCTTCATTTGTCCTTCAAAGAACTAGAAGAGAAGCAACATAATTCTTCACTATTAAGACAAAAAGCCATTATTTCAAGGGAGACAAATAAGAAACATCTATCTAGAAGAAAAGTATGAAACTATCTTTAGCCCAGAAAGCTACAATGAAACCCTCCTTGGGGTACAATTAGAAAACTCCTGTTCAACACCAACAACAGATACAAAATTTAGTTTCAATGATAGAAGAAAGGTCGGAAATGCTGGAAATCCTTTCTTTACACCCGAGGTCCAGGTTTTTAGAATCTGTTTAAGATAGATGCTGGACTAAAACAGAGACTATCTTTACTAAAAAAAGAACCTAGCATTAATTCAGAAGCAGCACCAGTTTAACACTGAGGGAGGAGTGGGGGTATAGAGACCCTCATCTTAGCACAAGTTTGAAAGAACTGCTGAAAGCTTAAAGTGACTGTGCATGTTGAGAAAAACTCTCTAGCACCCCAAGCACACATTAAGAACAAGTAAGAGGCAGCCTACCACTAGAGCAATTTGAGTTATAATATCAACAATAAACTTAAGTCAAATTCAACTCCCTAGAGGCCTGGTCTACAAACTAGCTCACGAGCAACACGCGGCTCTTTGGGCCCTTGAATGTGGCTCTTCCATAAAATACCTTGGCGTGGGAGAGTCTATTCTGAAGAAGTAGTGTTAGAAGAAGTTTAAGTTTAAAAAATTTGGCTCTCAAAAGAAATTTCAATCATTGTACAGTTGATATTTGGCTCTGTTGACTAATGAGTTTGCCGACCATTGGCCTAGACTGATGTTCTTGATGGCTGATGGAAGAAGAGAAGTACATATTAATGGGCATAAACTATTTTCACCAGATTCTTCTGTTATTTACTATACAAAATCTGGTACTTCATCAAATATTGAGACCCTTAAACCAAGCAAAAAATGGTAACTCACTGTCAAAAAATAATCACCATACTCAAAGTAAAAATTACTTCTAAGGTTGAAACTACCAGTCTAGGGTTTTGTAATAACTACTATTCCTTTGCTAAATAATTTAGTGGAAACACTGGACAACATTCATGAACAGATAGGCAATTTCAGCAAGATTAAAACCATAGAAAAGAGTCGAATGAAAATGTAAGAATTAAATGCATAATATCATTGATGAAGAATTCCTTCAATACGATTATCAGAAGAATAATCAAAAAGCTAGAATCCAGAAACTCTAATATGTGTCAATCAAAATTTATCTAAAATAGAACAAAGAGAATAACAATAAAAATGAAATTGTGTCCTCAGGCTTCATGGAGAGTGGCAGTGGTTTCCTATTTCAAAAGTGCTTGGACAGAACCCAGAACCTGCCACCCTAGCCCCGCCACCCAGGCCAGTGCTCTGGAATCCCTCAGAAAGCCCTGGCCTCCACTCCAGCACCACTCAGCCACCTCTCCTTAGCCGCCCACCATGACCATGACCAGGTCCATTTGTGGGTGTGCCAGAACTACCTTCAGGACTTGGAGGCCGCCATCAATTGCCAGATCAACCCGGAGTGCAACGCTTCCTATGTCTACTTGTCCATGTTTTACTACTTTGACCATAATGATGTGGCTTCGAGGAACTTTGCCAAGTATTTTCCTCACCGGTTTCAGGAGGAGAGGGAACATGCCAACAAAATGATGAAGTTGCAGAACCAATGAGGTGACCAAGTCTTCCTTCAGGATATCTAGAAACCAGACTGTGAACACTGGGAGAACGGGCTGAATGCAATGGGATGTGCGTTATAGTCAGGGAAAAAGTGTCAATCAGTCACTACTGGATTTGCACAAACTGGCCACTAACAAAAATGACCCTCATCTGTGTGACTTCATTGAGATTCACTGCCTGAATGAGCAGATGAAATCCATAAAAGAACTGAGTGACCACGTAACCAACTTGCACAAGTTGGGGGATCCTGAAACTGGCATGGTAGAGTCTCTCTTTGACAAGCACAACCTGGGAGATAGTGATGAGACCTGAGCCTTAAGCTGGCTTCCCAGGATCACAGGGTGACTTCCTGGTCACAAAAGCAGTACCTACACGTTGGAGTTACCTTTACCTTTTCTATAACTTGTACCAAATCATCCACTCATGTCTTTTGCTTGTACCATTCCTTCATAAAAGTAAATTGGTACCCTCGCCTCCCCAAAACCGAAATAGTGTCTAATGGTCACCAGACAATACTGAACCATTCAAACCTAACATATAGAGTGGGGCAAAAGTTGTGAGCTGTGGTTTACGGTTGTGGATATGTAAAAACATATTAGTACTTATTAACCGGAAGCCTGATGCATGAAATTTGTGCAAGAGTAGGCCTTCCTTCCCCTGGCTGCTGGCACCAGCTTCCCTTGCTGCCCTGCTTCGTCCAGAAGATCTTCCAGAAGGACTTTCTGATCTAATTAACATATCATGCTTTTATTATTATAGATTATTACATTACTTTCCATACAAACAACTGTAAGTTTACTTTTGCCCCATCCTGTATATATAATTATAATTTCAGAAGATAGAAAAATAGAGCACAACACTGAATTTCTAATCAGAAGCTATGCAAATTAGATATAAAGGCACTGAAAGCAAAACAAACTTTTAACATAGAATTCTATCCCAGCAAAAATCTATTTAAAAATAAAGGCAAAATAAAGACAGAAAAATAAAAGGTGAGAAAAGTTATTTCCAGAAAAAAACTGAAACTGTTTAAGAAGCTCTTCAATTAGAAAGAGTAGGACCACAAGATGAAAAGTTGAATCGACAAAAATAGAAGAGTGCTTAATAATGTAAAATGAAAGTAAATATGGACTACGTATTTTTTTCTAATTTTACTCACTTGAAAAGATGATTGATCACCTAAGGCAAAATAACTGTCCTATGGTGCTTATAATATACTAGAGCCCTAGTGCAGAAAATTCCTGCATGGGGGTTATCCTCAGCCCAGCATGTACCCTCTTTAATCCTGGACCCCTCTGGGGATGTCCAACTGCTGGTTTAGGCCCTATACTGGGGATGGACCCTAAACTGGCAGTTGGACGTCCCTCTCACCATCCTGGACCACTGGCTCCTAATCTCTTACCTGCTCTTCTCCCCTCCTCCCCCACCACCGGCCTGCTCTCCCATAAGTGTCCCCTGCTGCCGGCCTGGTCACTCCCAACTCCCTCCTCCCTACTGGCCTAGTTGCCCCTCACTGACTACCAACTACCCCCCCCCCGCCGGCCTGGTTACCCTCAACTGCCCCCCTGCCAGCCTCACCCCTCATGGCCCCCCTGCCAGCCTGGTTGCCCCACGCAACCTGTTGTTCAGTCATTTGATCATCTAACTCCCGTGCGAGCCTGGTTGCCCCATGACGCCTGCTTGTTCAGTCATTTGGTTGTCCCTCCCTAACCCCGCTGCTGGCCTGCTCTTAGGCAACTATCTTGTGAGGGCATGAGGATTAATTTGGATATTACCTCTTCATTATATAGGATTATTGTATAGGATGCACATTTCAAATATGTGACAAACATAGCATAAAAGATAACATGGGGGAGTAGAATATATTTTTATAAGGTTTAAATACTATATGAAATGACATAGTTTAAAGTTAGACTATGATATATCAATGTCGTGTAGTTTAAGTGTTAATGAAACTCTATAATTAAAAAAGTAAAACATAGAAGCTAATAGAAATAATATGGAATAAAAAATAATCAGTTTTTTTTCAAAATAACAAGTTAAAAAGAAAAAAAGAACAGATGGGGAAAATAGACTAGCAGTATGATAGTTTTAAATTGAATCAGATCAACTGTAGCTTAATAAAATAAACTATATAGTTTTTGTTATAACAAATAGTTTAAACACAAAATAAAAAGCAGGTTAGCAGAGTAGATTTTAAAAACCAAGAAATCATGTAGTGTCTAAAAGAAATCTACTTTCAATATATAAACATAGATATGTTAAAATTAATATGACAGGGAATATGTTCAAATATAAATAATTAGAAGAAAGATGAGCTGCCTACACTGATATCAGAACATGTAAACTTCTAAACAAAAATATTATCAGAGATAAAGAGGAAAACTTTATGATAATGAAGAAATCAATTCATTAAGAAGATAAAACAAATTTATGCATATATACACATTTCCTTTAAAACATATGAAGAAACTGATAAAACTGAAAGGAAAATAGATACATTTGTAATTACAGTTAGAGACTTCACTTCTTTCTCAGAGACAGGAAAACATTAAGGAAATATAAGGCCTGAACAATATCATCAGTCACCATGATCTAATTGAACATGCCAACAAACAGCAGCAAAATACACATTATTTTCAAGCACTCATGAAACATTTACCAGGTGACCACACTTTGGGACCTTAAAATGAATGTTAACAGACTTAAAGAAAACAGGCACTAAAAAAACAAAACAAAACAAAACAAAAATCTGGAAAAGTCCCCAACTCCTCGAAAATTAAAAACACACTTCTAAATAACATTGGGTCAAAGAGAAATAAAGATAATTAGTAAGCATTTTAAATTGAATAGCAAATACGTATAAAATGTGTGAGATGAAGTTATAGTGTCTAAATGAGAGTTTAAACATTTTATGTTTTTATTAGAAAGACATTGATAAAAGACTTGTATATGGGAAAATATTATGAACTCTCACAATTTACCAAGAAGAACATAAATATCCAATTTTTAAAAATGACAAAAACCTGCAGAGACATCTTAGCAAAGACATGGATAGCAAATAAGCATGTAAACATATCATTAGTCATCATGGAAATTAAAATGAAAACCGTAATGATATATCACTATACATCTATTAGATTGGTCATAAAAACAACAACAACAAAATAATAAACCCTGACAATTCCAAGTTTTGGCAAGATGGGGTAGGAATAGGACCCTTGGACACTGTTTTGAGAGTGCAAAATGATACAATCACCTTGGAAAATGGTTTTGGAATATCACATTAAGATAAACACATGCTATCATATGATCCAGTAATCCCACCTCTAGGAATATAATGCTTCTCCAACAGAAAATTTTTTCAAGAGAAATGAGACTTTCAAACAAAAGCCTATTGGTGAACATTTATATATCTTCATTATAGTGGTGGTTATACAGATGTGTTTCTCTGTGACTATACAAGACATATGTGTAGGTAACTCTAAAAAGAAATTATAAAAAAAAATAAGAGGAAATGTGAAAATCTAGAAGCTAACAGTTCATATTAGAAGTATCAGCCACATTATGAACAGATTTCTTTTTAAGGCTCCTTTTAAAGGCCAAATAATGTCAGAGGTTGAGTAATGCCCCCTGGTCACCTACTTTGTTAGTGGCAGAGCCTGGATTTGAACCCAGACTGCCCAATTTTAGCATCCTGTACATAGGATGAGGAACTCAACTTGAGTTTATCTAGAAAACAAACCTAATAGGGTTTTTCTAATGATTATGGTTATTTTTATAGCCAAAGCATTTAGGAAAATGCCTGACTTCTACAAACATTTATGAAATTACAGTATTATTATAAAAATCACTATTATCTTTGACCACAATCATCATGTTTAGCTGAATTTGTTAGGAGTGTGATGAGATAATTAAGTCAGGTGTTGCTGATACAGAAAGCAATTTTCTATGCTTAAAAATTTTACAAGTTGGGGACAATAGTGCATTAAAATGCATTTCTAAATGTATTTCTTGATCTTTTTCCCCCCAAGCATATACTAAATCTTATAAACAAATCTACATCTCTTGGAATACAAGCTTCTTTGAAATAATCACAGTGTGGGATAGGTTTGCCTGGTAATGATGGTCAAACAGTCCCTGAGATTAAAAGCTAAAATAATGGCTCTGTAAACCATCAAACATCATTCTTGCTATTGTCCTGCTAAAATCAGAAGTAGAATTAAGTTTTGAATTATGCTGGTAATGATTCATAATGCTTATGTTACTGAAAACTGTTTCCCCTGGAATATTTTACAAGGGAGCCGGGCACCCATGGACAGCCCAGCTTTGACTACTGGAGATCTATGACCTGTTGTCCATGTCACACATCCTTGGGTTGTGGCATTTGTGCAAAGAATTAGCTGCCCCTCCAGAGAAATAAACCCCTTCATTTATATACAGAGCAAGAGCCTTTTGGGCCACAGTTTTATAGCCTCTGGACCTTTGGACCTACAAATACATCACCCAGGAGATAGAAAATTTGGCAGAAAATTTGGGACTCTGAAATAGCCTGCAAACTACTTAATTTAAAAAAATTCAATAACTGCTATCAAACACACATGATGAAGATGAATGTATCTCCTGCAATTTTCACAGTTTGGCACACCAGAGAATATCTGCAAAACAAGGTCACCAGAGCAGGGATGATGTTCACACTTTTGAATTTAAGTCTTTGGTAAATAAAATATCTTCACTCACGAGCAAGAATGAATACAAAATAGAGCTTTGCTTCTAACTCTGAAGGATTCATAGAAACACACAATGCAAATCAATGCCAAAGAATGCATGTCACATTACCTATTGTAGGAAAATTGCTTCATTACATAATTGCATTCTTTTTGTAGTCAGTATTTTTAGCTAATGTTTATTATTATTTGTCTCCCTAAATTCCAGCCTTGGCATATATAGTCTTGCTGTGAAAGTACACAGTGAGTCATTTGTTGTTATTTTGTTTCAACCAAAAAATACATACTACAGCTTCCATTATAAACATTATAACTGTTTTGCACAGGAGCATGAAAGGAATGTTTCCAAAGAAAAGTTTATTTAAGTCTGACACTGTGGACAAACTGAATTTTTTTTTCTAGGCAAGGCCTTATGTGGAGAACACACAAATACATGTGTATGCCCTGTGTCTGTGGTGACCTTTGTTTCAAAGGAAAGGACATCCCATGATGAGAGTTATGTGAGGAAGAATTTTATGTAGCATCAGTTTGTAATATCTTTTCCCTTAGTCACCCAAAGATGAAATTTTAATTTCATTCAGTGGAAATGAGTTGCCAATTGGTCTCACACATGCTGTGATCTGACTCTTCAATCCCCTTCTGAATCTTACGTGCACTCCTTATGAGACTGGATAGAGAAGTGCTTAAAATATAGCAAATGTATAGAAAATGTGAAGGATAGCAAGGCCAACAGTTCAGGGATAAATAGTAAACTCCATAGAAAATTGTCATCAACTATACCTCACAGGTTCCAAGGGAAGGAGGAGCGCACCAGGGGAGGCCACCCAGGGAAGCAGCGAGGGTCAGGTCCCCCTGGATGCACACAGAGATGGGGATGGAGAGTGGGTACTGGCTTTTACTGAGATTTCCCAGGAAGGAACAGGTGTGGGCGGTAAGCAGATTTAAAATGGGCTAGTTTGGATAACTTCAGAGTCTCCAGTTGCCTGGTACCTGGCCCTGAGCATCGTTAGGGAAGGTGTGTAGGGGCCTGGAATTTAAGAGCCCAATTGGTTGGCAAAGCAGACCCAGAATTGATAGGTTTGCATTTGAAAATATGTCCCTGGAGGAGGACTTCTCCTAGGAATGGGGGTGGGGTAATGAGGAAAATGGGAGGCCAAGGCCATGTGATTCAGGCTTGGAATAGCCTATAGGTGCAGGGCAGATTGCATTCTATCCAGCTTTCAGAAGCTAAAAACATGATTCGTATAACAGGGGTGACTTACTCTAATACAACGGAAGCATTTGAAATCCGTAGTGGGTGCTGTTGGAGGTCCACTTTGACTCCCTTCACAGGGCAGTTGAACCAGTAATAAGTGAGGATCAGCTGCTAAGGGCTCACAGCTTTCTCTTCAGGACAATTGCCCTAGGCCAGTGGTTCTGGACTTCAGTGTGTACCAGAATCACCGGAGGAGCTTGTTAATTCTGTAGGTCTAGCAAGTTCCCAGGGGGTGCTCATCCTGCTGGTCTGGGGACCCATGTGGAAAACAATTGCTTTAGACTAGTGGTTCTCAACCTTCCTAATGCCGTGACCGTTTAATACAGTTCCTCATGTTGTGGTGACCCCCAACCATAAAATTATTTTTGTTGCTACTTCATAACTGTAATTTTGCTACTGTTAATGAATCGTAATGTAAATGTCTGTGTTTTCCGATGGTCTTAGGCTCTACAGCAGCGGTTCTCAACCCATTAGCAGGGTTGCCACAACATGAGGAACTGTATTAAAGGGTCATGGCATTGGGAAGGTTGAGAACCATTGCTCTAGACTGACAGGATTCATATCCCCCAAATATTCCCGGGCAGGATCCCTGCCAGAGTCAATGGCTGGCTGATATGGGTTAAAAGTCCAGCCACCGAGTCTCATATCAGGACAGTTTTGTGTTGCCATCCATTCCCAGAGACCACATGAGATCAGGCTGTGGATAGACTTCAGCTGACTCCCCCCTTTTTTTTTTTTAATACTGGTATGTTTTTATTGATTTCAAAGACGAAGGGAGAGGGTGAGAGGAATAGGAACAATGATGAGAGAGAATCATTGATCAGCTGCCTCCCACATGTCCCCCACTGGGGGATGGAGCCCACAACCTGGGAATGTGCCCTGTCCAGGAATCAAACCATGACCTCCTGTTTCATAGGTTGATGCTCAGCCACTGAACCACACTGGCCAACAGACTTGGCGTTTTTACCAAGGTTCTTCCTCTACCCAGGGAGGCTTGCCTCACTTCCTGGCAGGATTCTCCTCAGTAAAACCACTTGCACAAATACGCACTATTGTAAGGAAACCCAACCTGAGAAAATATGTTTTTACCAAAACTATCTTTTTAAATACCCAAACTACATCTGAGAATTATTTTACCACTTTAAGTTTGGTTTATCCCAAATATTTTTGTTGATCTTCAAACACAGCAATGGTTTTGAGAGAGGACAGTAGCAGTTTAAATGTTCAGAAAGACAGGAAGTATATGTAGTAGTGAAAAAATGTAAAGGTAATTGGTTTATTTATTTGAAGAGTGGAGGGCAAAAAGGGAGATCAGTTAGTTATCCTTGTCAAGAGCATCTGGTGGCTACTTACTCTTGGTACTGTTCTCACAAGTTTAACGAGAAGGAATGTTCCTGCCTCCTAGTGGCATTGTCTGGAAACAAATTCACGCTTTGGGAGATGAGTTCATCCAGTGAATATCCTGGGGAACGTTTTGATCTCTAAAAGAACTCCCCACTGTTTTTTTTTCAATTAATGGAATGTAACTATATTATATGCATGAATGAATAATTGAATTAACATATATTTAATAATCTAAACATATCAGGCACTGGGCTAGCCACTTTCTTGTGCATCATTTAATCCTTGTCATTAGGAACTCTCAGTAAACAAAAGAAATTCTGATATTTAAAAAAGATAGGCCGAGACCAGTTTGGCTCAGTGGATAGAGCGTCGGACTGCGGACTGAAGGGTCCCTGGTTCGATTCCGGTCAAGGGCATGTACCTTGGCTGCGGACACATTCCCAGTAGGGGGTGTTCAAGAGGCAGCTGATCGATGTCTCTCTCTCATCGGTGTTTCTGACTTTCTATCCCTCTCCCTTCTGCTCTGTAAAAAATCAATAAAATATATTTAAAAAAATAATAAAATAAAAAAGATAGGGTAAATACTAGGTACAGAGCACAAACCCATTTCATTATTAATATTTCCTTGTCAATAATATAATACTGTGAAGTGATTTTAATGAATATATGATTATAGAATAATTAATGTCATGTCTACTACTGATTTTGGCAGTATTGCAGAATGTGGGGTTACTTATCCATCTATAGCAAGCTTTTCTTTCCTTTTTTTTTTCTTTTTTCTTTTAATAGAATTCATGACATTTAATTCAGAGTCTGGAAAAAAAAGGACAAGTATTTTTGACTTGTACTTTCTTACAAGAAGCCTGAACATGTGATAGTTGAGATGTAACAGTGTGAAAAATTTGACTATGCTTCTTAAATTACTACCCAAGACAATTTATGTAACGAATTCATGTAATCTCTGTGTCAACCCAGGAGGCTCCCAGGCTATGGTTCAAGAAAGAAAGTCTTAGTCTCACCTGTGTCTTTATGGTGCAGCATGTTATTGTGAAAAGAACCAAATATCATGAGTTTGGATTCTGGTTTTCCCACTTTTTTTCTGTGTAATGTAAATAAAACTCCACCTTCAACAAAGTGATCCTTCTAATTTTGAATATATGATTGTGACCACAAATGTTCTGGATGGTTATCATTCCATTGTTCTGCTTAGCTTTGTCTTTGTAGACAGATTTTCTGGGTCCTGTTTAAACCAATAGCTTTTTTTTCTTCTTCTTCTCGTATTTATTTATTTATTTATTTATTTATTTTTATTGTTTAAGGTATTACAAATAGTAGTACATATGTCTCCCGCCCACCCCCAATGACTTCCCTTTGGTCTCCCCTTGCCCTCACCACCTGTCTCCCCCCCCCCCCACAGTGTCTTGCGTCTAGTGATTGTGCCTATATACATGCATACAAGTCCTTCAGTTGATCTCTTATCTCCCCTCAACCCTTCCCCTATCTTCCACCTGTAGTTTGACAGTCTGATGCTTCTTTGCCTCTTTCTATTTTTGTTTGACAGTTTATAATGTCCTTTATATTTCATAAATGAGTGAGATCATGTGGTATTTATTATTCACTGACTGGCTTATTTCATTTAGCACAATGTTCTCCAGTTCCATCCATATAAAAAGCTTCTGCATAGCAAAAGAAATAACAAGAAAGCCCAATGCATGGGAGAACATATTTGCCAATGTTGTTTCCGATAAGGGTTTAATCTCCAACATTTAGAGAGAACTCATAATACTTAACAAAATGAGAATAAACAATCCAATAAAAAAAATGGGCAAAGGACCTAAATAGACACTTCTTGGAAGAGGACATTCAGAAAGCCAAGAGACATATGAAAACATGCTCAAAGTCACTAATCATTTGAGAGATGCAAATCAAAACAATAATGAGATATCATCTTACACCTGTCAGAATGGCTATCATCAACAAATCAACAAATGACAAGTACTGGAGAGGATGCAGAGAAAAAGGAACCTTCATGCACTGCTGGTGGGAATGCAGACTGGTGCAATCACTATGGAAAACAATATGGTGTTTCCTCAAAATATTAAAAATGGAACTGCCATTTGATCCAAAAATACCACTTGGGATAACACTATATCCCAAGAAAACAGAAACACCAATCATAAAGGATATATACACCCCTATGCTCATAGCAGCACAATTTACAATAGCTTTTCTAATAAATATGTGCTATATTACTTTCATGATTATTGGGGGGAAATAAACTATTTTTCTATTTCATTTTATTAGCAAAAATTAATTTTCTCTTTAGATATAAATATGATGTTAAAATGAAATATAAGAAATTCTCTAAGGCACATATTTTTGTTATATTTGCATTAGTTAATTTTAAATATAATTCCACTTTCAAAGAAAAATAAAGCAACCTACCTCTTTACTTTTTCACTTCAGAAGCTTATGTATTATAAGCAGAAGGTTTGAGGAACACATGAAAACTAGTCTTCAGCATTTATTGAAATAAATATGGATTTTGCTTTCATCATAAGCATTAATAGTGGAGATGAGAAACATCATTTTTTAAAATTCCAAAGTTCAACTGCATGGCTTTGATTGACTGAATATGTCAGAAAGAGTGGCAGCCGATATCCTCCATATTGCTGACTTTGTATTTCAGAAGACAGATTAAACCAGACAGTCTCTTCCTAAATTCACATGGATTGGGGAAAAAAAAATCTTTGTGCCTTTGATCCATTATGGCTGTTGTGTTTAATTGATCTTTGATTTATTACTGCAACTGAATGATTTGTTTACAAAATGGTAAAGTAGGATAGTAGGTCATCTCTGACTTTGAAACAGAATAATTTAATAAACTAAAGTAAACAACTTCTGAGAAAATTACAAAACAGTTCCAGTCAAGCAGTAACCTATTCAAGTATTAAAAATCATTAGTGGCAGGAAGGTGTTGCACACATTTTTATGCTCTATATCCATACACCTCGCATGTTTGCTGATAAATTTCAAAAATATTTTGTTTCAGTATAATCTTAAATTATTTAATATCAGCTTGCTACAATGCAAAAGCAATTTCTGTATGTCATCAATGTACAATGACAATGACCACATACCTTGTACAACTCACTACTCTGGTAAAATAGTAAGTTCTTTGCTACTTCAAGTTGCATAAAATCTTTGGATAACTGCATAATTTAAATCCATTTTTCAGAGTCAATTTTTATTATGAAAATAAATTCTTACATGTTTGAAGGTAAACCTCTGTTACAAATTACCATGAATAATAAACATTTATTAGTGTTCTTTCATGGCCATGGTTTTCCATTTTTTCCAGCAAATTGAAAGTATTCAATTGCTATGAGAGTTACAAGAATTATTTAAACTTATTTGATTGATAGAGGAGTGAATGGTCACTGGATAGACTTATAATATGAGCATAATATACTCACCACCAAATTATAAAGATTACATTCAATGAGAAAAATATAGATAATACACCATATGACTTGAGAATGTCCTCCTATTCAAATATCACATGAAGAAACTCATTAAATTGTTTCGTATTATTTCATATTATGAAAATATTTTTTAAAAATGAAATCCTCAAGAATTCTTAAGAAAAAGTATTTAAATATATACTAAATACTTAATATGTAATGGAAAGAGAGAAAAGGGGGAGGAGAAAGAGGGGGAAAGGAAAGAAAGAGAGAGAGAGGAAAAGGGGAGAGAGAGAGAATGTCTGTTACTAACCTGCCTGCATATGTGCTATGTTATATAGTCATCATATTAAATTTAATTACATCTAAAATAGTGTCAATCAGAAGGTACACTATTATTTTATGGGCCAACATTAAAGAAAATGTCTGACAATTAAATTGTGACACAGTCCTAAGATGCATCCTGATTTCAAAAATGTAAAATCTAAAGAACATTCATATTGGGTTAGATAAACTACAGATAACACAACTATGCTCTTCTTATAGCCAGTAATAATATGAATAAGGAATGCACTATCCCTGGTTGTCTTCTTACTTCATTCACGCCTGAAACTCCTATGGGTGCATCGTCATCTTCATTATTTCTGAGTGATGGAGTGCTCCAAAGTTCAGCCCCCAGACTTTTCTTCTCTGTCTACTCTTACTCCATAGTGATTTAATGCTGGTGGGTCTTGATCCAGCATCAAGAAGGGTTCTGGAATCTGGAGAAGGCTGTGCATGGATTAAGTAGGAGTCCAGAGATGAAAGATAATTTTGAAAGGCATTGGGGGGTCAGAGGAGCTTTAGCTAAAGGAGCTAAATTCTTCTTGTCTCAGTAACCCTTGCTTTTTATTACAAATGTCCTAAGTCAAGGTGGTGATATACTTCAAAGGGTAGGGTTCCATACAGAGACATTGTCAGATTGGGGAATAGCCTACGGCTGTTCAGGTGTTTGGCCAGTAGGAGGCAATGACATGTAGATTAAGATGCCCTGAGTTGTCTGGCAGCAAAGAATCAACCTTTTCAGGTTTGGGGAAATGCCTTTAGCCATCTCAACAGGTGATTACATACATGACTCAGCCCAAGTTCCATCAACCTTTTGATGAAACTCTTGCAATTATGACATGCTGGAATTGGCTTCTGACAGAAATTTCACCTATATGGTGAGTGGATCAATCTTTAATTTATAAGTTAAATTCCAAACTCTTTCTGACTTATATTCTAACTGTCAATGTGATAATTACAATGGATGTCTAAATAACATTTTATAATTCTAAATCTAATACAGAACTCTTGGTTGATGCTCCTTGTGCCAGTTCTCCTTGTGACATCAGCCATCCAGTAGTTGAGAATAACAACTTAAGAACCTTTCAAGGTTTTTTTCTCCCACTCGTCCTCCAATTCGCTCCTCTCAGTTGTCTTCAAAGTTGTTTCAGAACTGGTCATTTTTTCCTCCCTTTGCCACTCTCACTCTTATCCTAAGCATTCTCAGCTTTCTCAAGCACCTTGGAATCCAGGCTGGTCTTTCTGCTTCTATACTTCCTCACATTCACAGTGTCACCAAAGGGATATTTCTACATATCAAATCTAATCATGCTAACTTGTTCAATATTATTCTTCATTAGGTTCCAATCAAACTTAGAAAAGGACAAACATTTCTGTTTCTTAAACAATTTATTTATTTATTTTTATTACAGTTGACATACAAGACCATACCAGTTTTAGGAATACAACACAGAAATTAGGTAAACATCCAAACAACTTGTGAGATGATCACCCTGGTATGTCCAGTAGCTATCTGACATAATTCATAGTCATTACAATATTGACTATATTCCATATGTTGTACTTTGCATCCCATGACTGTTTTTATAACTGACAATTTGCATATCTTAATCTTTTCCCCTTTTTCACCCATTCCCCAACCCATCGGGCAACCATCAAAATGCTCTCTATATCTATGAGTCTGTCTCTATTTTATTGATTCATTTATTTTGTTTTGTAGATTCTACATATGAGTGAAATCATATGGTATTTATCTTTCTCTGGAAAAGGACAAGCATTTTTATTCTATGGCCTGAAAGTCTCATATTATCTAATTCATAGGTACCTATTAGTATTATTTCCTATCCCTCCTTTTAAAATTTATCTTTATTGTTCTAAGTATTACATATGTCCCCTTTTTCCCCTCTTTAATCTCCCTCCTCTCTCCTCCCTCCCCCTCTCCTATTGCCCCCCCGCCCCCCGCCCAAGGCCTACTGCACTATTGTCTGTGTTCATGGGTTATGCATATATGCATATAAGTTCTTTGGTTAATCTCTTCCTGTCTCTCTCCCTCCTTCCCTCTGAGATACATCCTAACACTCTTTTATACACACAGAAACAGACACTAATGACAGATAGTTGCATGCACATGCATGCAACCCTCTACACACACATACCCTATGACTCCACTAGCTGTAGGATTCATAATTCATGATTGTTACTGGAACTTTGTTTTATCTTATTTACACTCTATAGCCAGTGCCTGAAACATTGACTGACATATAATAGATGCTGAATAAATATTGATAATTAAATGAATAAATGAATCAATGGATAAATGGATAAAACAGGAAAATGCTTTGCTTGTAGGTGCCTGTGACATGCTGGCACAGCCAAGCGTTCAGTGAGCCTCAGGTGGGGGAGGCAAAGGATTGAAGAAAAGACAAAGAGAATAAGCTGGGTCTAGGTGGATCTCCTGTTCCTGACTACGGCCACAGAGAAAGATCCAGACAGCAAGCTGAGCCTTTATTTTATAGCCAGAGGTAAACACGGTAGCAGTCAACATAATTACAATGTTCTTGTGAGTTTCACTGGTTTGGCAGCACTTGCTGCATGTTCCATAGCCCATTAGTTACCCAGATAGGGTCTAGGGGACGTCATAAGGTCAAGCTTAATTATGCTAAGAGGGCTGTGCCCTCTAAACGGGGACTTGTTTGTGGCTTTGCCAACAGATCCATCTGAGGCTTAACCATATAGCAGTTCCCTACATGTGCACTTTTAAAAAAATTGATTTTAGAGAGAGAGAAAGGCAGAGGGATGATAGGAACATCCTATATGCGCCCTACGGAGGATTGAGCCTGAAACCCAGGCATGTGCCCTGGCTGAGAAAAAAACCATCAACCTCTTGGTTCATGGGTCAATGACATTGAACCACAAAGCCACACTGGCCAGACAGGAAAATGCTTTGTGGACACTGATTCATTGTTCCCTTTTCCCATCACTTTCCTGTGATATTGGGTCTGGTGGAAGTGTATCTAATGCTGAGTCCGAGAGTGCTGAAGAAACTTACAGACTGATGGAGATGAAAGACTTTTAGCTTTTGTCCAAGAATAGAGACATTTTGGTTAAAGAGCTGACTTAAGACTTCGTGTTTTTAGGTCAGTGTTAATGTTTCTAGTATAATGGTCGGTGAGCATATATGCTCCAAAAAGTCCCATACCATTAAAAACAAGCTATTTCAAATCTCAGGCACTTCTCACGTGATAGTTTCCGTGTTTGTCAATCTAGCAACTCTGAAGTTAATGATCTGCCACATATCTAGTACCAAGGCAGGGAAGAAGTCTTACCAGACACATTTGAGTAGATTGCTGTCCAGACGGCTGAGCCTAAAGGCAAGGAATTTTGTGTCAAGGCTCCTGATTGCTGTCTGCCTACTAGGGCTGTGAGCAGCAGGATAACTGTTGTTACTGAAACTCATCACAGAGCACTGTGTCTGAAACTTAACAGTCAGGCACTCAGTGAAAGCTGTCTCTGGGGTAGGGGGTCATCTGTCATTTTGAAAGAAGCTTATGTGAGCTCTGGGGCTCTGAAAAGGTTTCTTAATATGAAATATTTATGTGAGATGAGGATGGAGTGTGACTTCAGGGCTGCGGAGCAAATTACGGCACTACTTTTGCTGCAAGTCAGAATGTTCTTGCAGTAGATAAAGAGGTCTGGGATTCTGGTCATGTGATCTGGGTTTACAGTCCCCATGCTGCTGTGTGCTCTTCCCCCACTGCTGTGAGCTTAACCTCCTCCAAGCGAGTAGAGAGGAACCAATTAGGAAGACTTCCTATGATGAAGTGGTCTTCCCTGGGCTGAAATTATGTCCCCTAATAGTCGTGTTATATTGTTTCTTTACATTGAATACTGAAATCTATTTTAAACTCATTTATCTTAGGTGGGTATGAGAATCCCGAAGGTTTGAGGAGAAAGGTGAAATTAATGGCCAGAGCTTGGGAGATAGATGGACTCGTTTCCACTCAAGAAGCCTCAGTTTAAGAAAGAGAAGACAAAAGAAATCTTAAGAATTTTATGGATATTGCAAAGGAGACCAAATGATAAATATTAGCAGAAGAATCATTTGGGCAGAAATGACATGGTGAGACATAAACTTAAAGTATTGGGCAAGGAAACTTATCTCACAAACACTTTCTCATCTGAAACTCAGGGATGATAACAGCTAATTTACATAATTGTTGTGAGGACTCAAAAGAGAAAACACATAAAAGCACCTGGTAAACAGTGAGTGGAAAACAACATTCAAAAGTTTTTTTTTTTTTCTGTTTTGTTACTTTTATTGAATGGGGATTCATCTGAATTGCTGTCATAGCTTCTAGAGATATGCAGAACCTAAGCGTGGAACAGCTAATTGATTGGAAAATTAATATTTAGAACATCAAACATAGTTTAGAACTATATCTCCATCCAAATCCATGTGTCTACATATCTATCTATATCCATCCATCCATCCATGATACTTACCTACATATATTCTTTTATCTGTCCTTTTGAAAAATAGCAAGAGATATCTGGGCAGAAATTGGTAAGTGTTCTGAATAAAGAAATATATTTTAGGTGAGCCCACCTAAAATAAAATTTAATAATGATAAGATTTAATCTTAGAGTTAAATTCAATCTTACAATGTAATCTTAGAATTCAATCTTAGAATGTATTTGGAATAATGTTTAAACTATGTTAGTAAATGTGTCTTGGAAATATAGCAATGCTTTTTTTCTCTATTTTTTACATGGGGCACATAAAATAGCAATATGGGTATGATCCAGAGAAGAATAAGGCTTCTTACAGCTGGAGGCAACTGGTTTGGTATTAGTGGCACCTAGACTCCATCTGGCAATCTAAAAGCTGAGATCGAAACATTGGAACACACTGCTTGGAGACTTCTGGCTTTCGATCTAAAAAGCGTCAGATTCTGGCAGTACCACTCACTAGCTTGGGACAGTTACCTAATCTCTCTAAAACTGTGTTGTCACATTTGCGACAATAGATAAGATGCAGATAATAATTCTCGCCTCTAGGTATCCTACATGAGGTGCAAATAGCATGGTGAATTTAAAGGATGAAAAAGTAAAGGATTGTATAAATTTTTCATATGAATACCAAAGATAATTTGGGATTTTACTTACTTATTAAAATTTGAATGCAACTGAGCAACTTGTGGCCATAGCTATACTTAAAAATAAAGTTCTGTGACAGAAAGTGGTAAAAGCATACTAAACAGGATGAGAGTGGAAGCAAATGAATGTGATTTTATTCAGACCTTTGCTGTTGAAGTTTTCACCACCCAAAAGAGATGGAATTTTGCCTATAACACTGAAAGCTAGTCTTTTCCCCACATTTCCAAAACTATATAATTTCTGTTCTTATTTTACTTTTTTTATGTGGAAATATTTAGGGTTCTGAATGTCAAACTAGACTATCTTATGTTGACATGTTGGGTCAGTATCTGTATGTTGTATTCTTCAAAAAGGACAACCGCCAAATCTCAATTTCAGCCAAGTAATAAAATAAAGTTTTCCAAAAGAAACAAGTTAAACTTCTAGCTCACACAATAAATATCCCTCTGTTAATTTCTTAGTCAATTACAGTGCTCGAAGCTTTACTTCAGGAGTCAAAAAGTAAATTTGTTGAATAAAAGACCTGATATTTGGACTCCCTTTCTACTGTGCCTTACCATACCAGCACAAATAATAAAATGAGCAGGGAAAGAAGATGGGAAAACATTCTGTGTAACCTAGTCTCCATCTGGCCTCCCTGGAAACTCCAGCAGAGGACGGACTGATGGTGAAGATGGATGAGCTCGGTCTCCCCTGGCTGAAGATCAAGTCTGGTCTCATTTGTAATTTTCTCTGTACCCTTGGCTAAGGAAGAAGGGTCCCGAGGATGAACACACCTGCTTCTACCCTTGGGCACAGAGAGAACAACCTCAGTCCTAACTAGGCAGATCCTGTTTGTCAGAGAATAATAGAGGAAAAAATATACAGGGGGGGGGGGGGGAGAAGAAAAGCCACGCAGTGCCACAGATGAGAGTGGAAGACAGATGACAGGGCATTATTTCATTTCTAACTTCATGGAAACTCATATTTTAATACATTATATATGCACAGTCATTAAAACATAAAAAAGGCTACTTTTAATACATTATATATGCACAGTCATTAAAACATAAAAAAGGCTACTTTTACAAATAAAAGTAAGTGATAAATGTTATCAGTGTGAAACTTTAAATAGGTGTTCATTATATGCAGCTCTGGTATATTTTTAGGAATTTATAGCAATGCAAAAAAAAAGCAAAAAAGGAAAAGAAGCTAACTATATAACTAATATCCAAAACATAATATCTGCCATTGTTTTTAAGTTTTTACAAATAAGATGAATCAGACTTCACTAAACACAATGAGAATAGTAGATGTATAATGTTGGTATCCCAGGGCCCTGGGTAAAAAATAAAATGCATTCCACTGAATCTACCCTAAATTTTATGTATTTGGTGTGTGTGTGTGTGTGTGTGTGTGTGTGTATTCTCATGAAATTTAGTCAGGGACCAATATAATATTGTTTATTTGGCAAACTCTTGGACCTCTTTTTCAGGTTGCTCTGGCATCTCCCTGGCAAGTTATTAGAACACAGCTCACACTTTGTCACTTATAGTTCTACAAAATAGAAAGAAGATCAACTTCTTGTGTGATGCATAGAACACTTTAGTATCTGTCTAACAATGACTGCATTTATTTCCCAAGAGTACAGGTATGAGTGGAAAGCAAGTGTATGCCCTAAGGTCATTATTTAACAGGTTGTCATGCTTACTGAGAAGGATTATTTGGTGTTAATTTTTTTAATGTGATGCGATCTAAACATTTTTAAAAATATATATTTTATTGATTTTTTACAGAGAGGAATGAAGAGGGACAGAGAGCCAGGAACATCAATGAGAGAGAAACATTGATCAGCTGCTTCCTGCACACCTCCCACTGGGGGTGTGCCTTCTACCAAGTTATGTGCCTTTGACCAAAACCAAACCTGGGACCCTTCAGTCCACAGGCTGATGCTCTATCCACTGAGCCAAACCAGTTTCGGTATGATTGAAACATGTTTTATCTTAGCATATCTGTCTTTAAGTTCCATGCATTGCTAGTAAAACACCTACAATGATACAAACTAAGATGACATATTCAATAACCATTCTTAATATTCCTTTATCTTCTCCCCTGAACTTCTGCTTCTTTTGTAATTCTATCACAAGATCTACTGTTAGAAGGATCTTAAAGGAAGTGGTTGGTTATTTAGGATAAGAGAAGCTGAAGAAGTATCTTTGGAACTCTACAATAAGAATAGAGACCAAGAAGCGAGAAAGACCAGGCACTCAGAATCAAAACATAATAAATCTGTTTTCTCTGATCATTCAGGATTTTTGCTTAGGAATGCATATCCTGGAAAGCTGACTATGAATATTTATTTAGTTTAACCAAATAGATATTCACTCTTAAAAACTCTCAGCCCAAACTGATGGGAAGTGCAATTACCTGCCTTTGTGAGAAGTTGCATTGCCCAAGGACACAGTGAAGAGGAAGATAAGCACACCCAGGCTCTCTGAGGAGTCTAATCACATAACTAACTGCCTTAGAGACAACTTCAAAGCTGCCAGGGAAACTATTTGAAAAGCCTGCCAGTGAGTCAGATGCTGCTGCTAGCAAAAGGTCTTTCAAAGGCTGGCATTTGCTCCTGTGAGAGCCATTCAGAAAGGTAGGCTGAGACTTGGTTCTTTATCTGTGTTGATTGTATGCTTGGGCCATCACCAGGTGATTTGGACTGCTATATTGATTTACGATAAAAGTCTATCTTGTGGTTTCACCTCTGAATAAGGGTCTTTCCAGCTGTACTTTGTATGTGTTTACCATTCTACATTGACTTTAGCATGTGGTTGCTCTGTGCTATGTATTGACTAAGATCTCTTTTTCACAGAATAGTGTAGTGCTAAAAAACCAGCTTTTAGTGCCTTTGTGGCTAGGAAATCTCACAAAAAATGAGCATTAGTCTTGCCAGTGTGGCTCAGTGGTTGAGTGTCAACCCATGAATCGGGAGTCATGGTTCAATTCCTCTTCAGGCCTCATGCCCAGGCTGTGGGCTTGAGCCCCAATAGGTGGTGTGCGGAAGACAGCCCAGCAATGATTCTCTCTCATCACGGATGTTTCTATCTCTCCCTCTCCCTTCTTCTCTCTGAAATCAATAAAAACATTTTTTTTTAAAAAAAGAATGAGCTTTAAGTTCCCTCTTTTTAAAAATACTGTTTTGAGGAACTTCCTTCTTTGACATTGGGTTCTCACAATTGTTTTATTCAGAAATTTATTTAATTCACTTTCACTTTGCAACTAGAATCATGTCACTACTACACATACTTTAAGTAATGAAATAGCCTGTTCCATTCATTTCCACCCAAACACTCCCAACCACATCCCACAAAGAGGGTTGTGTCAGTAATGGAATATTCATGCTAGTATTTTAGAAAAACTTTTGTTCTAATCTATCTTAGGCTCCACTAAGGAGGTTGCCAAACTTGCACTTCCCCAATCAGTCCTCATTTAGCCACCATGGATGTATCTTGCAGACAATTCATTTACTCCCTTCCTCCTACCTGGCTCACTACCAACTTCATCTTTTCTCATCTCCTTGGTAATGATTATTGTCATATTCCATTCTCCCCAGTTGTACACAGTCCATTAGACAATTAGAATGCCTTCACAGCGAGTGCTACAATTCTCCTTCAAGTGCATGTGCCATTAACTACTCAATATTTCTATATCTTTTCCCTCCAAAGCCTCAATTTAGTTCTTGGCTATAGATGACTCCCTCTTCTAAAATATCACTCTTTGGTTTTAATTTATTAGACTGAACAATCACAGCCTTGATATTAGCAACTTTGCTATTTTCACTAGCTTGAGGCTCTTACAATAATCTTCATGCAAGTGTTATAATATTAATTATAGCTAGTCAATATTAATAATAGGAAAAAGCAAAGGGGAAGCCAGACATAGTTAAGTATGGTCATCTGGGCAGCTTCACTGGGAAGCTACAATGTAACAGCCCAAGAAATTTCAGCATTGTACCTCCAAGGGGACTAGCACTCCTTCCTTCCCCCTCCTGGACTTTCAGGGAGAGATGGGTTCATGCACAGTCAAGTCGGGGTGATGTAGGGAAGGTGCTTATCTGTCAGTCTCACCTTGGGAAAAGATAATTGTTGGTGGGGGGACCTATTGCAAGTGCCTGAAATCTTGGAAGGTTAAAATCCCCATTAAAGAATTATCTCTCTTGTCCCTTGCCTGCTTTTGTGCTCTTGGTTCTTGCTTGCTCCATGATGCACACTTATCTGTGTGCCTCATGGCCAAGTGGTCTTAACCAGTTTCATGGCCTATGGTTATATGGACCCTACAGGCAATGGACTGCAACTAGGAAGACAAGCTAAGCTAGCCAGATACTGGACTGGACTTTAATATGGAACAGGAAGTCTAGACAGTAACCTTAATTCTAGCTCTGTTGAAGACAAGGTTGGAGGGAAATGAGACCTTGGAAACCCAGGGGTTTAATTCCACAAAAATAGAGAAAATCACTATTCTCCCATGGGACTCTCAGGAAATTCCTTCCCTTGCGATGTCACAATAATTCCACTCCCACTGGCAACAGGCAGGAACACAGAGGGCACCTCACCCATAACAAAAGTACATAAAATCCAATATAAAACCGACATGTAAAAGTGAGACAACTCCAGCTGAACACTGGCACTTTTCTGAAGTTCATTCATTTTTTTGAGACAATTATTATGCACCAAACTATAGAGAATTACTGAACTCAGTTGTAAAGATTTACTGATTTCTAAGATATTTACTTCTGAGGATAGAGAATTAGAGCCATGGGAAGTCTAACTATTATAGCTGTGGGTAATTATTTATCACTTTAAAAGTGCTTGTAATGTTAACTGAAGTTTTGATGCATATTCAAAGGAGCAATAGGGATGTGACTGCTGCCACCCTTAACTAAAGCCTTTCATAGTCTGGCACCTGCAGCTTCCAACTAATAGCCCAATCACTTAGACCTGAAGCAAAGCCTAACAGTTGACACACTACATCCATTTTCATAGCATGTCTGGGCAAACTTTCCATTTTGTTGTGCAGCTGATTAGGCAAACAGACCTATAAACACACAATGGCGGAAATGCATACCTACCTTTTAGATTAACCCCATTTCTAATTCTTAAAATATGAATATTCTTAAAATATTCTTAAAATATACCTGTTCAAGGAAATTAGACAAATGAGAAAAATCAAAGCATAGAAGAGAAACAAATCAAAACAGGTACAGAACCCAAAAGACCAAAATATACAGAGATAATTCAGGAAGAAGAGATTTTAGAAATTCTAATTGGTTTACACAGAGAAATTTATAAAGTAAGAATCAAATATTATGAAAAAGTAACATTCAGATACCAGGAAAAAGTCATTTGAAATTAAAACACACACAGCTGGTGCTGGGAAATGGGGGTTTAGGTGGGGTTCTTGTAGAACGCAAAATAGAAAGACTGAAAATAAATGGAATACAATTTTAGATATAGTAGATTAATCCAGGAAGTAGAACATCCTTTTTAATAAAAAAAGTAAGAAAAAGGGTGATATTTTGTGAAAAATAATTTTTCATAGTTGTAGAAATGCAAAACTCTAGCCTCCGCCAGTTTGCTCAGTGGGTACAGCATCAGTTCACAGACTGAGGGTCCTGTGTTCAATTCTGGTCAAGGGCACATGCTTTGGTTACAGGCTCCAGGTGATTTTCAATACACATCCCCAGGGCCAGACCAATTACTTTTTGATGAACGTTTCAGATAGATTTTCTCTTTTTATATGAAGAGTGCTAAGGATAAATTGCTTTGTCATCCAAACTTAATGTCATTATACAAATAGTTACCACTGAGCATTTTTCCTTTGGATGTTTGCTATGTAAGTGCAATGTGGGGATTCTTGTCTTCTTGAAGGAAATATTTCATTCAGGAAACAAAATGCAGCAAAGCAAGCAAGAATTTATTGTTCTCAGCAAAAGCATACTCAGGAGAGTGAAATAAAACTAGTATTAGCAGAGAAGAAGCAACAGGCGAGCTAGGCTGGGCTGCTTTGACTCACTAGGAGGTCAGAAGAAAAGGGGGCCTTGGAGAGAAAAACAGTTACCTATAAGGGAGCACCCATATGATTGTCAGCAGATTTCTCAACAGAAACGATGCAGGCCAGACGGGAGTGGCAAGAAATATTCAAAGTGACGAATAGCAAGAATCTACAACCAAGATTACTCTACCCAGCAAAGCTATCATTCAGAATTGAAGGTCAGATAAAGTGCTTTGCAGATAAGAAAAAGCTAAAGGAGTTCATCACCACCAAACCAGTATCATACGAAATGCTGAAAGGTGTTCTTTAAGAAGAGGAAGAAGAAAAAGGTAAAAATAAAAATTATGAACAACAAATACATATCTATCAACAAATGAATCTAAAATTCAAGTGAATTAAAAATCTGATGAACAGGATAAACTGGTGAATATAACAGAATCATGGGAATAGAGAGGGAATGGACTGACAATTCTTGGGGAGAAAAGGGGTGTGGGAGGTGCAGCAAGAGACTGGACAAAAATCACACACCTATGGAAGAGGACAGTGGGGGAGAGGTAAGGGTAGAGGGTGGAGGTACTGGGTGGAGAGGAGCTATAGGGGGAAAAAAAGGGGAACAATGTGATTAATAAACTGAACAATAAAGATTAAAATATTTTTTAAAAAAGAAGAAGAAGAAAAGGGGGCCTTGGAGACAGGTTCAGGGGGTTAGCCCAGGCCAGGCTGCATTTCCCCTGGTTGCAAGTCTTGTTGGGTCCCTTAGAGTTTAGAAGATACATGCCTGGCTGGGAAGGAGAGGGGGAGGGAATGGCATGGAGTGCTCTACAGAGGGAGAGAGTGTGTTGGGTCCTTCATCATGAGGGTTTTTATTTCTCTCTAGCAGGTGGGAATCTTAGGGGAGGTCACAGGGGAGGATCTCAAAAGAATATTCATCAGCTTTCTAGGTGTGCCCTTTCAGGGTCAGGAGACCTAGATGTTATCTCTAGGGAGAAAAGGTCAGGAGATTCAAACCACAGGACCAGTGATATGCTAGGGGAGAAAAGCTTACCCTAGGGGTTAGGTCTTTGTTTTCCCAGTTTTGCCCATTGCTAGGCACCTGGGGCTTTCCTTCCTGGTGACCTTCTGTACCTGGACCATTGACCTTGAGCTCTGCTCATGTCTGTCTGCCATCATAGTAGAAGGCTGAATAGAATACATAAACTCATATATGTTCAAAAGGAATCAGAATAGGGATTGTCTATTATAGACTGTTCACACCTATGAATTTTTTTGCATATAATAGATTTTCAGTGAGAGTTTATGACTGCTCTACATAATTTCCCCAATTAACTTACAGTAAATCTCAATTGTCTCTTGTGTTTCAGTATTCTTGGGTGATGTGTGTGGATGAGCACAGACGTGCCTTTTGAAAGAAGTAGACGCTGCCATCAAATACAGAAACTAACAGTACTTTCAATAAAAATTTAATTTATATTAGGGCTATACTTTTTGCATAAATGCATAGATGTGTCATGTTCAAAAGCCTATATCTAAGAGAGAAGCAGGGGGTACAAGGAGTAGTCATTTTGTAGTGTCATCAGCCATTTACGTTATCAAGTGTTTTTGAAATACCTGTCAGTTCCATCTGCTTGTCTTTGCGTTGAGTGCCTATATACAGTTGTGCTTCTCTGGAGCTAAATTAATTTGAAAATTTCCATTTTTGCTTTGTAAGTATACTCTCCTTACTTGTTTTCCATTATCTTTATGTGACTGATAAGGTACTTTTTTACCCCTGAGGCCTTTAGAAATAAATAACTTAATTCGTATGAATGAATTTCTTATGAGAATAAGATAAGCAACACTCAAGGAAGGTGACATACATTTAATTGAATCTGATAAAGTAGTTGCAGAATAAATTTTCCAAATGAATTCTTGTACTTATTATTAATTCTCTTTTGGAGCATGATTACAGAGTTTGGACAGGTTCAAGTCTTAGACTAATGAAGGGCACAGTCCTCTCATGGCCAGGTGCAAGTCCCCACTTGGAGGGCAGAGCCCTCCCAGCACAATTATAGCCAACAGCTATAGTTGTAAACTTGAACCTATGGTCTGAACACGTGGGCCCATGTGCCTAAGTGATATAGGCTGCAGGTGAACAAAGCTTGATCAGGTGCATGTAATTGAGTAGGAGTGAAACTCACCAGAATGTTGTAAACATCTTGACCACACCCTTACTCTGCCTGGTGGCATCTGCTATAAAATAAAGACACAGCTTGTGGGCACAGGTGCTGTCTCTCAGGAAGCAGTGTCCCACCAAGACCCAGCTTTCATTCTCTTGTCTGTCTTTTCTAAGCCTTTCAGCAGCCCCCTTTCAGGGTCACCTTTGGCCTTGCTGGAGTGCTTAGTATGCCATGGCCGTGCTGATGTACCACATTCTCTGTTTCCTTACAAACATGTCTGATGCAACTTCAAAAACATGCAAGAAGGTGAAGAGATTAGCCAAAGATGCATGATAGACACAGAAAACTGTGGGGTTGGCCAGAGGGAAAGGGGGCAGGCTGGATGAGGTTGGAAAGGGGAAATGGGAACATCTGTAATAGTGTCAACAATAAAAATAAAGTAAAAAAACACACACATATAATTAAAAGACATTAAAACAAGAGTTAAGTAATAGACCAATACTATGCTGTGTTTCTAAATTGCATGGGTCTTTTTTGCTTTTTTCTTTAATAGCTTGGATAGACTATACAAGAATATTAATGAAGCATCCATTTTATACAAAAACTGCTGTTTGAAATTTTAACCCTGATATTTGGCTTCTGTAAATGCTTTCTTGCTTAAATAATAAGTAAAATAAGACTACTCCCACTTCAGAGAGGCCATTAAACCTTCCCTGGACAAAATCATCAGTGCTGGCACCAGGCCAAGCCTTTGGTTGCAGTCTCAAGGCCCCAACATATAGGGGCTCTTTAAGAACTTGCAAACGGAGCCGGAAACACCCCATATTTGGAATACAAAGAAGGTAAAAACATATAAATAGGGAAAATTCCTCCATGTTGAGGCCCAGATTTTGAGAGACATTTTCCTCTGGACCTGTGCATAATAAATGTAACTCCATCTCTCTAAGTATTACTTGGTTCTTCTCTGGTTTTCTGTAACATTAATAGTAGTTATCTCTAAATTATATGAATATCAACATTTTAATTTTATTTTCCATAATTTCTACATTGAAAATATTTATCAATGAAATTCAAGACTTTTATGCCCAAGATGCTGTTTTTTAAAAACAAATATTTTTTTATTTAAAGTTCATTATTTACCTAAACACTATAAAAGAATTATGCCTAGCCCTAACTGGGTTGGCTCAATGGATAGAGCATCAGCCTGCAAACTGAAGGGTCCCAGGTTCGATTCCAGTCAAGGCCACGTACCTTGGTTGTGGGTATATACCCAGTAGGGAGTGTGCAGGAGGCGATGATCAATGTTTCTCATAAATGTTTCTAACTCTATATCCCTCTCCCTTCCTCTTTGTAAAAAATCAATTATATATATATAATTATGTCTGTGTCAAGTCCTTGGGGGTCCTCTGCTACCTAAATCATGGAAATCAGAGAATATTATCCACAAAACTAATATTTTAAAATAGATGAGTAGAATAAGTCCCAAAAACATTAAGTCATTTTTCCAATGTCTCAGTTGCTAGATTTAGAATTTCTAGCTTAAGAGTTTCTCCACAGAAAAATCCTCCTCTTGCTGGGAGAAATACTCCTAGGAACACAAGAAGAAATCTGACTGAATAAATAGTAATTTTTCCATTCATTCTTATACATTTATCATTTTGGATAAGCAATTTTCCGAGTGCCTGCTACATGTAAAGTAACAATAATTAAATAGTTCAGGAAAATATGTACCTTCTTTGCTCACAAGCTGAAGCACTCTTGAGTTGGAAAAGTGAGTCCCATCTGAAGACAGCTTATCAGGAGACCAGACGAACACGAAGCAGTGGCACTGAGACCTAGAGTTAGTTACCTATCTGAGAGTATCTTTTAACTGCATAAAGGGAGAGGATCTTGGAACCTGTACATTTCTGCACTTTTTATTTACCTGACCTTATAAATTTCCTACTTTGGGTTATGGTAAGATGAGGGATTTTGTTTTGCTTTGTTGACCTTTCCTTAAAAAATGCTCAGTGAATACAGGGACCTTATTGTCAGTATTTGTACTAATTTGCTAGGGCTGCCAAAATAAAGTGCCACAGACTGGGTGACCTAAATAATAGAAATATATTGCTCACAGTTGTGCAGACCAGAAGTTAAGTAAGATCAAGGTGTCAGCAGGGTTGATACTGTGAAGATTAATGGAGAGAAACCTCCTTTAAAATTGGAGATGGGAGGGCCTGTAGGGGGAGCTCTCACACCCTACTATGATCCTAGAGCCTAACAGGACAACAACCCCCCCTCCCCCCAAACTTCCTCTCTTTCTCTATAACTGTTTCCACCATTTAATTTAGGGGCATGTGGGTGTTTCACCATTACATTGCATGTCCTAAATTGCAATTCTTTGTTGTTCCTGAATAAATCTGTTTGGCTAGAGAAATATTTAACTATTTAAGGTCAACTGTTCTTCCTGAGGGCTATGAGGATGAATTTGTTCCAAGCCTCTTGCCTAACTTCTAGTCTTCTCTCAATCCTTGGTGCTCCTTAGCTTGTGGAGGGTTACTTCAGTTCACATGATGTAACCCTTCATGTTCACATGATGTTTTCCCCATGTGTCTGTCTCCAAATGTCTTCTTCTTATAAGGACATCAGTCATATTGGATCAGGGCCCATCCTAATGATCTCATTTCTTTTTTAGTTGATTACCTCTGTAAAAACGTTTTCATATTCTTGTCAGATTCTGAGATACTGAGAGTTAATATTTCAACGTATAAAATTTGGGAGAACATGATTCAACCCATAACAGTTTCCAACTTAAGACCCAACTGGGCTGTGTTCTTAACACTTCTAACCACACTCCCCACCTCCCCAAAAAATTGTAGTGCAGAGTCTTTCAAAATTTAGATGTAAGAGACAGCTGTGAGTATGCCAAACATAGCTTATCCTTGTTTTATTGTTAATTATTGTATTAGTACCATTCGAACAACTGTAAACCTACTGTTGTCCCACCCTATATATGCCTCCTATTCTTATTTACTTTTATTTCCTAAGCACCTCTCCCTGGTAAACTAAAGCTGATAAAGGATAAGCTAAAGAAGAGTGTCCTTAAGTAATTATAAATAAAAATGCATTCCTATGCTCATTTTAAGGGCTTAGAAACATCTGAAACCTGTCTTTATCCACCTACTTACCTTTCTCAGGTAACTTGTCTGCAGATATGAGTTTCTTGTGCTGAAGGAAATCAGGGTTTATGTCTACTTATAAAATACTTTCCCGAACCCTGAAAGCCAATTTAGCGTCTCATGTCACTTTCGGAGTTCTTCTCACTTTAACAAGAGCCACACGTGTTGCCTGGGATATTTCATAATTGAGTTTCTCAAGAAATATATGACAGATTGTGATGTAGTGTAAAAGGATTTCAGAGTTATCCATTCCCAGACCCTTCATAATAGGCTAAAAATATATTTCAGTCTCTCCTGTCTGGGCCTGAGGAGGCCCTACCGACCTCATTCTTAATCTGATCTTATTTTCTGGTCATCAGTTTGATTTCTCAGTGACTGGCAGCACTTGGTCTTCTTTAAATAGCCTCATGTCTATAAATCTTTATCTCTGCTTTTTTCAATTTTCCTCCCAGTCTCTGTTGATCTTAGGCCCTCAATTTTTATTACTTGTAACCTGAATTACACGTGACCTTTTCATTGCTATCGGTTAAGTTTCCACTTAATAAGGTTAGAATGGCCCTTGTCATTGAGAAAAGAATTATGAGAAATCACAAATGAAAGGGAGGGGACTGAAATACACAGGGAGGAAAGAGACAGAGAGAAAAAGACACAGAGAGAAGCAAAACAAAAATACAAAGCTGAGGGTTTCAATGCCTGTATATTTGTCCTTATTTAACCTACTCTACTCCCTATTTTAAAGTGAATGCATATTTACCTTTCCTGGAAAAATAGCCAGGTAACTTGCATCTTATAATTTAGCTACCGTGAATAAACCAAACACTTTATATACTAATATCTGAGGGGGAAGAAGCCCAATACTTTTACCATAGATCTAAATGTATTTAAAAAAATAACAGTAAGTGAATTACTTATAATTTTGTATTTTCTGTGTAATTATTTTAGGTACTTGTGGAAAGAATGTACCATATAAAGTACTTCAAAGAGGTACTAATAGACATCAAAGAACTTCTGATAGGCATCCATCTTATGCCCCCAAAAAGCTTTTCTTAAGTGATTACTTTCTCTCCTGATTCTCTGATAATATCAGATTTACATTTTGTTGTTCAACATGCATGTAGCAGGCACTGCAGTGAGTCTCTGGTAATTGCTAGAAAAGATTCCATTGTCTGGGAAGTTGGGTCCCCATGAAATGGGCATGTGGCTAACAGAGTTCAATTGGAGATGATGACAGTTCAACTTGTGTTTTAGTTATACTTGTTATTGCCTAATATATGAACCAACAGCTTATTGGAAATGTCAGAAGAAAATAAATCTCCTACATGATTAAGAACATTTTAGTAAAATACATAAAAGTACTAGGTTAAAATAATGACAATATAATTTAGAAAGAAAATAGATATTTGATTGTGTGTGAAGTGAAATAGAATTGTAATTATATCAGATACATACTTAAAGGGCCTCAATTTGAATTCCTGCTCTCCTGATTATTTTAGATACGGGGACTGGTTTTATACAGACCTAGTGAAATGATCCTATATAATAAAAGGCCAATATGCAAATTGATTGAACAGCAGAACGACCAATCACTATGATGTGCATTGACATCCAGGGGGCAGATGCTTGACACAGGAGCTGTCCCATAGTGGCAATGTGCTCCCACATAGGGGGGTGGGGGTTCAGCTCAGCCAGAAGCCAGGCTCAAGGCTGGTGCATGCAGCAGCCTTGGCAGGAGTCTCTCCCACCTTCATGGCAGCGCTAAGAAACCCTAGGGAGATGTCTGATGCCGGCAGGGTGCAGGCCTGAGCTCATAGGTGATTATCACCCAAGGTTTCCTGGATTGCGAGAGGGCGCAGGCCAGGCTGAGGGATCACCCCCCCCCCCCCCAGTGCATGAATGTCATGCACCAGGCCTCCAGTAAATATATATGTGGTGTGTGAATTGTCCCAACAATGACCCTGCTGTTGCCTACAACAAACCATTGCTCTCTTGCCTCTCTTGGGCA
This sequence comes from Antrozous pallidus, assembly GCA_027563665.1. Lineage (NCBI taxonomy): Eukaryota > Metazoa > Chordata > Mammalia > Chiroptera > Vespertilionidae > Antrozous > Antrozous pallidus. The sequence goes on along the minus strand of CM050521.1, from coordinate 56,378,372 downwards.
CTGTGGAAGCTACTGTGTGATTCCATTCGATGGGTGTTTATTAAACAAGTGCTGTGTTTATAATTTAAAGTTTATATTTTAAAACTTTCTAACATAAGTGACAATTTAAAGCAGCAGTGGTGGAAAATGAGATACATCCATACAACTATTAACAAAATATACTCTGTTACCATGTTAAATACTACAGTGTGTAGAAAATTAGAAAGTATATCGGAGTACTGTGACATGAGAGAAGACAGAGTAATGATATCCAAACCACAGTCCAAGGTGTCTCAGGACCTAGAAGAAAAAATGTCCTATGTTCAAATTTGTGCAGACAATGCTGAACACTATAGCATTTTGGGGGAATTCATCATATATACTCACATTGTAAAGCCTTTGAGAATTGCTCCAGATACATAATCTTTTAATATTTGTAGCTTAAAGTACTGGTATCTTAAAATGGAATATGCTTGCAGTATATTTTATAAATATTATATATAAACTAGAAGCCCAGTGCACAAAATTCATGCACAGGGGGTGGGATTCCTCAGCCCAGCCTGCACCCTGTCCAATCCAGGATCCCTCTCACAATCTGGAACCACTGATTCCTAACTGCTCACCTGCCTGCCTGATGCACCTAACTGCTCCCCTGCCGGCCTGATGACCTTAACTGCTCTTCCTTGCCAGCCTGATCCCCCTATCTGCATATCTGCTCTTCCTTCCTCTCCAAGCCCTTCGCACCCCTGGAGCAGGGATGTTGAGAACTCTCTGCCGCAGTCCCATCCCTGTCCTGATTAGTCATTACATGACAGTGTCCTGGCCAATGTGCATATTCCTCTATTATTAGTATAGATATATGTTATTAAAATATGTATTACATATATTATTTACATATTGTTTGGATGCAAAACAATTCTAGAACTCTGAGCAAAGGGATCCATTATTTCCTGGGAAGCCTCCTTAAATAATTAATCAAGATAAGAGATATATCTGTCTATGTCTATTTATATCTTTCTATTTTTACATCTATATCTATCTATCATTTATCTATCTATCACCAAAATGCTATCAAGAAAAATGGTTATTATTAAGAACTATAAAAAGAAAAACTCATGGACATGAATAACACAATGGTGATTGCCAGGGGAAAACTGGGTAGAGGTAAGAAGAAGAGGGTAAATGGGGGATAAATTTTGACAGAAGGAGACTTGACTTGGGGTGATGAACACACAATGCAATATGCATATGATACATCGTAGAACTGTATACCTGAAACTTATCTAATTTTATTAACCAATATTACCCCAATAAATTCAATAAAAAAACCCTAAACTGCCAATTGAGCTATGACATGTTTTATTACAAACATTTCACTTTATACTTTTTGAAAGATATGGAATGTTACCACATTACTTCTGTGCATACATCAAAATATAAGTGAAATAAATAGCTTATGATTTTTCTAAAGAATACTTCATAATTACAGTTTGAAATTTGAAACTACTCATCTATCTAGAATCAAGAATGTCCATATTTTCCCACAAAATACCAACTTCTGTTCTATCAAAAGCATTGGTAGCACAGAGTTTCTTACAATAATCTACAGACACACTGAAAGTCATTAGAGATGATCCCTAAGGTGGCTGTGCAATGGAATACAGCTAGCCTGCCAGCTGTCTTGGGATGGGAGTAAAGCTCAAGTCCTCTGCTTCACCACATGCTCCGCCTCATCTCACTGACATTTGCTTGCTAAGAAATAAAAGAGGGCTAAGCCACTGACACCAATTTGCACATATTTTTAAAATAATATTTTGTTGATTTCTTTTTAGAGAGAGGAAGGGGGAGAGAGAAACATTGATGTAAGAGAGAAACACCCTGCACACCCAACTGGGAATCTAACCTGCAACATACACACTCCAGCCAACTGAGCCACAAGAGACAGGGCCAATCTGCACATTTTTTTCATTGCACATGAGCAGACATCGGCAATCATTACCTCATCACAACTGTAATATGCACTTGATTTTAAGAGACAGTAATGTGTGTGTGTGTGTGGGGGGGGTGTCAACTCAGAATGCAAAGTACATCATTCTTTTTAAAGGTCAAGTATCACATTAGAATGAAGGCATTTTAGCCCTCAATGAAACATTCCAAAATTCTTGAGTGTACAAAAGAATGATGCCACATTTCCTTTAGTCAACTTAATCTCAACTCTTCTATCCTCTGCCTAATGACAAAGAATTTCTCTTGGGGACAACCTGGGAGCAAAGCAGGAGATACTCTGTAAGAAATGCTTAATACTAAAAATCGCTTCTTTCATGCATTTAAATGAAAGTAATTTGTTTCTGATATTCTCAATATTCATCTCCAGGACTTGCCATTTAGCTTTAGGGGAAAAAAAATAAAAAGAAGAAGAAGCTCTTTTGAAGTTTAATTATAACAAAATTTTTTACCTTATAGAATTCAAGTAATACAGGTAAAAATGTTTGAAATTGACATCATTTTGATTTTATGAAGGCTTTCTAATACATTGGGTTAAATAGAAGGAACTTCTTTGAGAAAAAGCATAAAAATATTTTTTCAACATTTAATGTCTACCTCCCAGAACTGAAAATGTGTAAGATTATAGCTAACTTCTGTTTCCAAGTTTATAGATGAGATGTGCTTTTTCTCATTCTACCCACTAATACAACAGAAACTCCAAGACCTTCTATATAAAACAATTATTAAAAGAGGCTCACAGGTAGAGAAAACAAGGCAGGTTTGTCTAGGAAACTTGCAATTCAAGAAATGATACAGTGGTGTGTTGATTGAGTTTTCTTTTTGCCTCAGCCGCTCCTCCGAGTCACAGTGTCTTATCTTCACTTTTATTTGTGGAATTTTCACTCGGCCAGCTTTCCGGTGATTCTGGAAGGTGTTTGTTCTTTTGTTAAATTGTAGTTTTAAAATTGTTGTGTATGACGGCAAGATAGGTGTTTTACCTATGCCGCCTTGGTTCTCTCTCAGGCTTCATCTCCTGATGTCAAGTTGACAAAGGAACTTACCATCCATGGATCTGAACAAAGTCAGGGTGATGGAGCAGGGATCCTTTAGGTGCCCTGTCTTCCTCTGATTCTTAGTCTCCCTCTCAGAGCAGCCTGGGAGTGAGTGACCCAATGGTTTCTCAAGGTTGAAATATCAACAAATAATTATTGTTGGAGTGTCTATAGGATCAGAGAGTTGAGAAATTTTAGAAACTAAACATAAAAAAATTATAAATCATTTTCTCGTGAGGTTAAAACCTTGAAATAGATCTTTGTATTTATTTCACAGGTTATTGCTGTAATGAAATATCCCTAATTTCTTAAGAAATTGCTGTTCTCAAGGAAAACTCCTTAGAAAATAGAGTAACAACAATATACTGCTTCATGTTTTGTACTTTTTGTTAACAGAAAAATTTCTGGGCTCATTTTTTGGGTGACACTGGGTCTAATAACTGTCCCACACTTTAATGTCACACATTCATTTTCTTCATGACATTTATCATGTTCTAAAATTTTATATACATTTTTCTACTTGTTTAGTATTGGGTTCTGCCAACTTGAATGGCATTTTTTTTTATCAGAAGAGAGACTATATCTAACTTCTTCATCCCTGACTTTTCAAATCTTGGCATGTAGTAGGTTCAAGATACATTTGTTGAACAAATGAAGGCATGAGTTATTAAGCAAAAATGGAAGTCTGGATTTATGACATGCTATTAATTTTAAGAATAAATGTATAAGTACAGAATTACTGTGAAATGATTTGAAAAATGACTTGAGATCCTGACCTCCCTGGTATTATAAAAGCTCATAGAATTCTTACTGGCATAAGAAAAGTAATGTTCGTGCTGAGTGACCACTGTAATCTTTGAATATAGTTTTTAAAGAATGTTCTAAATGGCTTAATAATACTTTCAATTTTTATATGCAGTGTCAAGAAACTTATTAAGTTACCTGAATTTAGTCAAGAAAAGAATGCAGTTACATGGCCAAATACATATCAGCTGGAATCCTTCATTGCAAAGCTACATGCACAAAGAGACTGGGACTACAAGTAACAGAATGGCAGGAAACACTGATTGACTGACTTTTTCCCAAAGACCACCTGAAACCATGGAATTGTCCTTTGAATGTAGTCTTTGATCTATCACACAACTTTTTAGTAAAATAGTTTTAGTCTTATTTGAAACCCCCTGGCCTTTCTGATAAGTTTCAAAGGAAAAAAACCCACATCTATACAAGCTATAATAAAACAACAAAATATAAAACCACATAATGCAATTCTAGTTTACATGAAGCTACAGATACAAAACATTAACTGGCAGAGAACTGTTTCTTTGTTAGGGAGAAAAATTATAATTATTCCTCAAAGTTAGTCATAAGAAAAATCATTCTTGTGTTTTTCCATCCCATGGAGACTTATGGCTTATACATGGATTTCATGTGAACACTTTTGGGTAAATCATTTCTTCACTCAGACAAAATAAACACTACACATCCATATTAGAAAATTATTTTGTAAGACAATGAGACTTCTTTTAAATGGGAGGCTAAATAATTTACCAAACTCCCATATCTGTCTGCTACATGTTTTCTGTTATTTTTTTAACCTTTCTCAACTACCAATTATTAGCTGTCATACTTTGGAAATTTAATAAACATCAACCTAGCTTCTTTATTGTGTTGCTTTAAGTGCATGGACGTTAAACTCTCATAAAGGGTGCAGAGGAAATATATACAATCTTTTACATGAGGTGATATTTATATTCATATGTATCTATTTAGTAATGCAATTTATGTTGGATATCAAATAGCTTAAACATCTGTAACTTACAGTTCTCTTAATGGACCTGAAATTGTCGCTATTAAAGCTCACTTTTAAAGTTTGAGTTACAGTGTTTCCCAGAGGCTTGTGTTAAAATTCCAACATACTACTTTGGGATGGATGAGCAATTAAACTAGTGTTTAACAGTTCTTATTTGGCCACAGGCCAAATGTGGCCCACTACTGATTTAGGCACATAGAGTTTTAAGGGCACACATGCCTGTTCATTTGCATGTTGCAATGCCTGTTTGTGTGTCATGATAGAGGTGAGTAGGTGTCACAGAGATTGTATAGCGTAAAAATTAAAAATATTAACTAGAAATTAGTAACTAGAAAAAGTTACTAATACCATGTTAAACCATTAGTGACAGCTAAGTTTAAATTTAACTATGCTTAGGAAATTCCATATACATTTGACTCTTGAACCTTTGGGGGTTAGAGGCACCAACACCCCCACCCAGCCAAAAATCCATGTATAACTTTTGACTCAACAAAAACTTAACTACTATTAGGCCATTGTTGACCTAAAGCCATATGGATAATATAAATAGTTGATTTAAAATATTTTGCATATTATATGTATTATATACTGTAATCTCCCAATAAAGCTTAAGAAACTACTAAGAAAATCATAAGTAAGAGTAAATACATTTATAGTATTTATTGAAAAATTTCATGTATATGTGGACTGGCAAAATTCAAATCTATGTTAATCAAGAGGCAACTTGATTAACTGGAGAGAATAAGACAAGCGAGATTATAAAAGGACGAAATCCACTTTTATGGCTCTGAGAGCTACCAGTGGGACTCCTAGAGGCACAAGAGGTGCAGGCTGCTACTTCAGAGGTGAAAGGAGGAAGAAGGGTTGAAGTCAATGGGAGTGAACCATGAATCCATTTTACCTACACCATTATTTTCCAGTCAGTGCTTTGCTAAACAATGGGGTGAAGTAAAAAAAAAATGCTGTTACTTTAGTACGTTTCTACCTGAGCCACTTTTAATTACCAGGGCTATTTAATAATTCCCTGATTACATACACATTCCACTGCTTCCACATCAAGAACAGCAGCAGCAAACTATCAAAAAATTATATCTTACGGTTCTCTGCAGAATAAAATGAGATGCAAAAACTGATTTTAAAGAGAAATTACACTACCATTGGTTTACTTTGGGGCTATCACACATTTTATTAGCTTACTCATATTCATAAAAATTTAAAGTTAAAGAGCAGCTTTCGTTTTATAGCATTTTAATAAGCAATCCAGAGCAAGTTAGAGTTTTATCATTAAATTTAATAATATACAAGAATAGCATTCCCTGATGTCATCAACATAAAAAAATACAAGGAAAGCAAGTTCAGAGAGGTGGTCTGATGACAAACCCCAAAACTGAAGTCCAGTTTTCAGGTAGACAATGTAAATATGTGTTTACAATAAAGAAATATTTTTTTTTTTAGTAAGGAAACATTTCAATTTCCTGTCTACTTCCTGGGAAAAGAGATATATTCAAAATCAAAAATAGCAAGCGAACTATTTAAGCATTAAAAGTGTTTCCGATTACTGGCAAAGGATCCTGGAATTGAGACAGGTGTTATACCGCAGGTGTGCCACTAGGGCATCTGCCTCTACACGCCTGACACAGCAGGAAGATCAAAGGACTGAGGCCGTGAGCCAATGAAAAGGTACACACACCATGAGCCTTCAGCCAGGATGGATGAGAAGGATGGACCAGTTTAACCTCCTGCCTTGAGCAACCAGTTAAATATTTAAAGCAATGGTTTTAACATACTGGACAACAGATAGTGCAGACTATTTACTGGTATTCCTGTGAAGGAGGAAACAAGTGAGATAGATGAGACTATGACTGACCTACTTGACTGTTTTGAGAGTTTCCTTCACATACAGGTAGGATCATCAGAGATCTGCACACTGCCTGAGACAGCCAGTCTCAGGCTATCATAGCCAAGCATAATTTGAGCTTTTGTTAACACTGAGAAACACTTTTGCAAAAAAAAAATTGTATAAGTTTACAGAGCGCAGAGAGTATGTTTTTATTTTAACTATTTTTGGAATATAGGAGTATCTTAGAATTTGGATTAGCATTTCTCTAACTAATGTCTTTAAGAACCTTTTTAAATGTTTATTGGCTATTTGGATATCTTTTACTGTGAAGTGTCTCTAAGTCTTTAATACATATATTTTTGTTTTGGTTTGACTGTTTTTGTTTTGGTGCGTGTGTATGTGTGTTTGTGTGTGTGCATGTGTGTGTGCTTTCTAACTGACTTTTAGGCATGTTGTATATTATATATGAGTTATTTATTTGTTGTGTAGCAAAATCTTCTCCCACTCTCTGGCTTGCCTGGTTTTCATTCTTTTAGTGTTGTCTTTTGATTGACAGAAATTTGTAATTTTATTAACATCCAATTTTCAAGCATATTTTTGCTTAACATTTTTTAGGTTATGTTCAAGAAATATTTACCTATTCACACAGTGAGGCATTTTAAAATAATCATCTCAGAAGTAATAGCCCAACCACAGGAGAAGGCTATCAGAGTTCATTTCCAAACTTGATTATTGTTGCTCAGAACAAAGACTCATATTACTTTGCAATGTTGATATTTTCACATGCTTTCAACAAGGAAATCAAGTATAGATATGAGTCTCCCTGTGAATCCCCAAATCGAAATCCAATTGTCAGTTAGGAATTTACATTTCACTTAGAGGAAGAATGTAAACATGTCCTTATAATAAGGAGATATTTTTACCACATACATGAAAGAAAGACTTCTCTTTGATTCTACCAGGAGAGGACAGACACAGTCAAAGCCTTACTTGGTGAGGTAAACTGTGACAAAGCACATTTTCTTTGACAGTTATAAGAAATCTAATTATTACCCAGAAGTACCTTGAAGCTACAAGTGAAAGAGAATGAGTAGAATATCAGTTGCAGGGCAATGGTTGTCTAGTGTTAACAAACAAAAATGGGGAAGTGTTTGAGCTGCAAATCTGACCTGGTCCTAAGGCCTACATCAGAGCCCGGCCTGGAGACAGATGGTGCCATACAATTTCCTGAAACTCTCCTGGGCACAACTTGTTCCACAGAGGGCAGAGCCTTTCTTTCCTCTACACTCCCTGTCCCAACAAAAGCAACAAATTTATAATCACCTTCGCCTTCACACAGGAAGAACAAGTTCTTTGGCTCTCTGCCCACACTCTAGTTAAATACCATACGTTGTGAGATACGCTTCAGTACAATAGTTTCTAATGCCATATTAAGATAGCCTGGAATACAGACAAAACTTCTTCTAAAAATAAATAAATTAAGAAGGTAGAATTTGAGTTTAAATTGCTGCACCTCAGAGATGTTTGTTATTTCTACTCTGTTAAATACAAAAACTAAAAAAAAAAACATTAAAAATTTTAAAGAAATTACGAAATCGATTTGATTTTTATAATTTTGAGTGGTTGCTTTAAATAAGCCTTTCTCTTTCTTATACATAAATTACCTTGAGCAGAGCTCTTTATGAGATAAGGTGCCATTTACTGAAATCCTGTCTTGGTGTTCTGCTCTGTTAGTGAATACCTTCCAATAAGGTTAGGCCAATTACAGGTTACAAGTGCTGGTTAAAATTTTTCTTCCTGCCAACACAAAGGTCAAATGTCTCAGAAACCTTTGTTTGGGTGGATTGAGTTTTCTTCTTGCTTCAAATGAGACTTCATACCAATATTTCTTCGGATGCTCTCAATTCTTGGAGAAGGTTTTTGAAGCTCATGACATTCATCCTGACAACTTCTGCTGAGCAAGTGGTGGATTCTTTGCAAGGATTTTTGTAGGAGATGGCAACTCCTCTAACCAGTGACACCATGGATAGTAACACCGGGATTTCCCAGCAGAAATTATTGATTTTCCTTTAGTTTACAAAATTAACTTAGAAGAAGCAGTAGCTAGGAGAGGTTTATCTTTTAGCTTATTACAGAGCAGAGAGATTAATTCCTATTAAAAGATTCCATGCAGTCTTACGCTTCATTCCATGATTCTGTTGCTTTTGACATCTCGGTGGCTGATTCTTTCTGACTAAAATATTCTATAGTGTTCCAATAATATTTTTACATGGTGATTTTATGCATCGATACCAAAGACCTGCTAATTTAAGATCTGTGGAGGTGGCAATAACCTTATGATCATAACTTGAGCCTGACATTAATCATAATCTGCTATGTGGCTGCAGGGTATCAGAATTCCCTTTAAATCATAGAGGATCTGTGGCTTTCATAGCCTTCCTTAAGATAGCTGCATTGATATTATACTTTTATTTATCAAATTCTCTGATTTCATTAAAGCAGATATCCCAAGCCACAGACTTCATGGTTATCATTGTTTTAACATTCATTCATCTATGTTCTTCTCTTTTTTACTTTCCTCCTTCCACATGGTTTAGTTTTACTTTGTTCTTCTTTTCTATATTCTTAAAAAGAAACTTATTTATTCATTTCTAATTTGTGCATTTAATGCTATAAATGTCCTGTTCAACACTACTTGTGACGTGTCCAATAAGTTTTGATATATTTTCCTTTATATTCAGTTCAATGTACTTAAAATTTTTATTAATTTTTTGTTATGGCATTGGTTAATACAATTATATAGGTTTCAAGTGTACTATCCTATAATAGATCACATTGTGTTGTGTGTTTACTACGTAAAGTAAAATACACTTCTATCACCAAATATTTGACCTTCTTTACCCTTTATACCCCACTATCTCCCTTTCAGATTGGTAACCACCATATTGTTTTCTGTATCTATGAGTTTTTGTTTGTCTGCTTATCCTACTTGTTTGTTGCTTTCAGTTTTATGTCCCATCTGTGAAATCATATGGTTTTAGACTTTTCCATCTGATCTATTTTGCTTAGCATGCTATTCTCAAGATTCATTTATGTTGTTTCAAATGATAGTATTTCATCTTTCCTGATGGCTGTATATGACGTCTGTATGCAATCATCTATCAAAGGGCACTTTGGTTGTTTCCATGTCTTGGCAAAATGGTGCTGCAAAAATTGAAAAGCCACATCTTTTATATGAAAGGTGTTCTATTTCCCCCACTATTAGGGAAATGCAATGCACTTTTGATATTTTCACAGAGTCTTCATATTTTAAAATGTGGGTTATTTAGTAGTGTGCTGCATAATTACAAATGTTTATTAAGTTATTCTATTAAGCTATAGCTACTGTGCTCTAGAAGAGACTGTATACCTAACTATGGGATATCAAATAATTATGCATGTTTGATAAGGCTAGCAGGAATTGACCTGTTGCTATATTATAGTCCCAATAAAGATTTTAAAAAATAGTGGTAATTTTTTTTTCTAGTGGTTAGATCAGTAAGTACTCTTTTAAAAAATTATTTCTTTATTGATTTCAGAGAGGAAGGGAGAGGGAGAGAGAGATAGAAACATCAATGATCAACTGACTCCTACACGCTTCCTACTAGAGATGGAGCCCGTAACCTAGACATGTGTCCTTGGCCAGAATCAAACCCAGGACCCTTCAGCCTGCAGGCTAATGCTCTATCCACTGAGTCAAACTGGCTAGGGCTGTGAGCAATACTCTTCAATATTTACTTCATGTGGCGCAAGAAACTACCATTGAGACATAGATTCCCTCCCCCCCCCCAACCTGGGAACAGGATAAGTGTAAGGTATGAAACATTAAAGAAGATTTGAAGAACTGAGAATTTGACCTCAGAATCCTATAATATGAGTAGAATGGAAGTTGTGAGGAATAATATTCTATCTAATAAAAAGGGAATATGCTAATTGGCCATCACTCTGTCACAAAGATGGCTGCAACCACAGCTGAAGCCAATTTCCCATAAGGAGCCTTAACGAGCAATCTGTAGGGACCTGAGGCCATGCCCCCTGCCCAGGAGGGCTTGATGGGGGACCACAAGGTGCACTTCCCATACTGGTGCTGGGTTAGGGGACCTCAGGCTGCACCACCTGCCCAGGCACCAGGCCAGGGGACCTCAGGCCACACCTCCCGTTCCAGCATGGGGCCAGGGGACCTGAGGGGATGTCAGAGAACTGGTTTCAGCCTGATCCCACAGGCCAGGTTGAGTGACTCCCAATGGTGCATGAATTCATGCACTGGGCCTACAGTGTTTAAAATGTAAACATAGGGCAGATTGCCAGATAGCATGGAAACATTTATAGCAAGTATGAATTTTAACTTTCCTCTTGGGAAATGGCAGTGGTAAGTGAGCATGTTTAACAGGTAAGGATAGGACCGCTTACACAGGACCATTTATACCAGGAATGAATCTGTACTTTTCTACTGGGAACCTTGAGAGGTCTTAATCAGTGGGCTATAACATAGAATTCATTTTAGAAAAATCACAGTGACAGTAATGTGAAGCATGGAAATAGCTTTGGGAAGAGGTGGCAACACTAGAGGTGAGAAATCATTTGAACACTGCTATTACAATCAAGCCAAGAGATGACAGGAGCTTGAATTACGGTTTTGCAATGGAGAGATGAGGAAAGGAACCGCTATAAGAGGTGTGAGGTAGATAGCATGGATGGAAGCATAGCATTATTTGGATGCAAAAGAGAATTGCAATATGATGATGATCATCATCATAAAAGTTATGGAGAGCTTAATTAGGTATTCCCTTTGCATGAATTAATATATTTAGGTTTAAGCTTAGTTTGGAGAGTAGATAGATGGCAGTTCCTCCATAATAATTTAGCATAGATGGGAAAAAAACAAGTTTGTACAACAATAGTACACCCTACTTCTCTTGCTTAATAGCTAAGTTAGACAGCTCCTCTGAAACTCATTTTTTAAAAAAAATTAATTAGGGATGTTAATTCATACCTTGCAAAATCACTATGATATTTAAAGGAGATAAACCACAGCATACTCCATGACACATAGTAAACATTCAAAAGGTATTTTTTCTTTCTCTTCTTTCTACCCTTTAATTTAAAAAAATACATCCACAACAGAAAGTGCTTTTTTTTTGGGAAAAAGACAATACTTGCATCATAATATTAAAATGCTAGGTCATGCTAATATCATACCATGGTTGTCAAATTTTGATTCTTTTTTTTGCATAGTATGTTATTTTATACACACACACACACACACACACACACACACACGCACCCCCCCCCATATATATGTTTAAAGTATTACATATATCAAATTTAGATTTAGATTCTTGGTGATAATTCCAGCCATCACTACAGGATATTTTCAATTTATTTTTTATGCTAAATTTCTATTGCAACAATGAGTTAGAAACTTAATATTGTGTATTTTGAATTCAAAGGCATAGCAAAGCTACTGCAATACTACATCCCAGTAGCCACAGGACACATTTATTGAGCTTATCTTAGAGATTTTCCCCCTGTCAAAGCACAGTTTTGGATTAATCTAAACTACTAGGTAGCCCTAATATCTTTGTGATTTCTTTTAAATAAATATTCCTTTCTATCCCCTCCCCACCTTCCTCCTCTCCCTGCTTTCCTCCTTCTCTCCCTTTCTTCTTTCTCTCTTTTTCATTTTTTATTCCTTTGACTTAACATCTTATTAGCCAGGCCAGTCACTATTGTACCCACTAAACCTTTCATTTAAATTTGCCAGTCAGGCTATTATGAAAACATGGGATGCTATAAAACATCCTCACTGGGTGCATAGCACAGCTTAATTGTGCAGAGCATGAATTCAATCTCCCTTAAAGTACTTTTGCCCTGTCTGTGATCGCTCGATATTATCGCCAAGTAAATTATGTCTGTGTTTCTAGCACATGAAAATGTTAAGAATGTAGTGCATCCATTTTGTATTGCTGAAATGCTCATGACCTTGATGAAGGACAAACTGATACTTTTTACAAATAATACTCTTCCTTTCCCTGCAAGTCTCTGGAGGGAGGAGAACATGTCCTATGGAGTCTCTGGGGGTTATCCACTCACCACGGAAATCTTCACCATCCTCTTTCAGCTCTTCATAGATGGCCAGAATCTCCTAAAATACCAAATATTCACGGATAATACAATATCCATTTTGGAGCCTATGCTATTATTTTGACCACGAAGTGACCAATTGTCACAGTGTATCATCACTGACTAAATCACACACATTAACAGTGTGTTCTGAAAACAAGCAGATCACAGAAATTTCCTGAAGGCACACTGCCTTGGCCACTGCTCATGCCCTCGGACAGACATTGCAGAGGGAATGTGGAGATTTCCAGGGCAAAGCACAGCTCATACATTGTCAGCTATTAGAAAATAAAATAAAAACTTTCTCTCAATTATTCCTCGAGACTCTAACCAGCAATGTTTTTCTTGATACTGACTGGAAAGTGTCAAGTCTAAAGTATTGTATCTATCTTGAAAAATACAGGTATCTTGTCTATATGATTAATACATGTGCCCAGCTAAGATATTTATAGACTTAGAAGTTACAATCCTAGTAAACAATTTCAATCTCTTCTGAGCAACCTAACCTCATGATGTCACCTATTTTGAGCACAGGATTAGCTTCATGCTACGTTCTTCCCAAATGGAAAGTAATCATGTTTTTACATCAAGTAATTGCTACACTTTATTTTGGTAAGGAAAACAAAACTGTCTATACACTTTAGCTTCTATTACTATTGAATCAAACTAAATATCTCATCAAACATTTTGTTTTAACCAAGACTCTCTGACTTATTAATAACACTTTTGCTCTGGTCTCTTAATCCTTTTTTTGGATTTTCAATGATAGAATGAAAGAGAAAGGGAACTAAAGTGGTCTTTCTGCTAATATTAAAAAAATTGTCTTGTGCAGATACAGCTTAAGCAGCTAATTACCATTAGTGTTAAATGCAGGTTTTAATCGAGGAGAATTTAGCCACAATAACAAGATGCATTTTGTGCTCCCAAAAAAGGAAAATTTGTTTTTGGAAGTGACATATTATGGATCATCATCATCTTCTATTCTGTGCTGGCATCCCCCCCCCCCTCTCCCGCCTCTTAAGTCTACAGCAATAATCCTGCTACAATGTGTCAGCATGAAACTTCAGGGCCAGGGCTCACCAGGTATAGTCAAGTTAGATTGAGTGAAAACACAGTGTTGAAGTAAATAAAATAATCAGGCAGCTTTTCCGTAGGTGAACAATGGGTAAAAACAATTTTAGGGGTGCAGGGTAGAATCACTGTACATTTAGCAATACTGCCATCTTATAAAACATTCACTTCTTCCAACTTAGTCTAGGATATAAATAACTGCTAATAAATCTACCCAGGATATAAATTAATTTTCTTGGTTTTGCAGATGAGTTCCTAGTTTTGTTAAGAAGTCAATTACATTTTTTATTGTGTGTGCTTAACATAATATATCTTTCATAGTGTAGCTCTGTAATAATTATGTTTTAATTACATTTCATTCAGGTTTATAAAAGTATAATTAAAATATATACTAGGATGCAGAGTCTCAATTTTTAACACTTCACTATCATATTCAGATATAAAGGAAACTGAATCAGTGGCAGAATTTTATTTCATATATGTCCTGTGGTATGTTTTATACAATTATAATATCTAAAAATAGGGTACAAGAACACTTAGGGTAGGATGTTGGAGACCAATTAAAATAGTCATACCTATTGGCAAAATACAACTCAAGGTTTTACATTATAGATGCTAAAAATTGGCTAGAATTCTGTTCTATTGAGAGTATATTATTTCTTTTAATGGTGTATTGTTTGCAAGTTATATCACTATATCACCAATACTTTTATATGTACTTTTTCAGTAGTCCAGAAAAACATTTAAAATTAGCCAAAACTGGTTTGGCTCAGTGGATAGAGCGTCAGCCTTCGGACTGTTGAGTCCCAGGTTCGATTCCGGTCAAGGGCATGTACGTTGGTTGCGGGCACATCCCCAGTAGGGGGTGTGCAAGACACAGCTGATTGATGTTTCTCTCTCATCGATATTTCTGAATTTCTATTTCTCTCTCTTCCTCTCTGTGAAAAATCAATAAAAAATATTTTTAAAAATTAAACTAAATTAAAAAATTATTTAAGTTTTCCATTACCATTTACCCCCTCTATTCTCTCCTTCACCCCTACCCCCCTTTCCCCCACAATCATCACACTGTTGTCTATATCTATGAGTTATTTCTCTTTTCTTCTTTTTGCTCAATCCCCACCCACGCCTCATTCCCCACTCATAGCCTCCCTCACTTCCCTGGAGCTGCCTGCCTGCTAAGTGAGGAGGACTGTGTCTCTGTTTTGTTTGGTAGTTCAGTTTGTTCATTATATTCCACATATGACTGAAATCATATGGTACTTGTCTCAGAAAGACATTTTTAATTCAAAAGAAGTTATCATACAAAATCTATTTTAGAAGTGAGCTGTAAAATTTACAGGAGAATATGAGCAAGTCTAAATCAAGCATCCATATATGGATGAGCCAGAAAAAGCATATTATTGCTTTTTAGGTATGCAGGAGAGTGACATATGAGGCTGTTTAACAAAATCCTCCTTCTTGCCACCTTAATGGTGCATAGAATATCACATAGTAGGTCAGAGGGAAAAGCAGATTTAATTTACTCACTTGTTCAGAGAAAACATTTCTTTGATTTTGGAATTATGTCAAAGTACCTGCATTAAGGCAGAACTCTGAAATCCATCTCTCCTTCAACAGGGCTTTTCTCTTGGGTTCTATATGAAGGCTGTTTTCTGAAATCCCAATTGGTTTTTGCAAGATTCTAAAACGCTTTTAATGTCTATAGACTCAGGGTGCTGCTGCTCCTAAGCAAATAAAGGGAAGGCTGTACGGTCTAAAGTGGATTCTTTGCAACTTGCTGGTGTTCTGTGTGAATAAGATAATGTCATTGACTAGGAAGCAAAAGAACATTCTGAGCATTATCTTCAATGGTTTGTGAAAGGATTCCACTGGTTCTGGTATGAGGAATTTGTGCTAGACATGTAATGACACACAACATAAGTGTAGAAAGAGATCTGCAAACAGACTAAGTGGCAAGTGTATGAGCCAATATATGCAATACACTAACCCCGAGACAGAGTTTTGTCCAGGTTGTTAATCATCATAGCTCAGAATCCACTCACTTTCTTAAACATATGAGAGAGCTTCGACAAAAATGCTTCAAAGCTTTTGCAGTAATTAAATAAAATTATGGTTATGAAAGTGACTTATAAGTTGTAAAGTTATCTACACATTTATTTATTATTAAGCCATATAACACTGATAAGGATGTAATTCTCAATAGCTTACAACCTTGACTGTTTACATCACCTAGAGAGTTATAAAAAATGTTGATACTTATGGTCCCTCCCTAAAGATTCTGGTAAGATTCTTCTGGAATGTAGCTAGATATCAGATCTCTAGGTAATCCTAATATGTGCTTGATGCCTTCATTTACTCTTTTACTCTTAATTCTTACCTGGGTATATGTTTATTGATTTGAGAGAGAGAAGAAAAGAGAGAAACATTTATGTAAGAGAGAAACATCGATTGTTGCCTGCTATAGGCACTTTAATGGGGAGGATTGTGCTGGGACCTCGAATCAAACCCACAACCATTTGGTGTACAGGATGACACTCCAGCAAACAGATCCACCTGGCTGGGGCTTCACTGACTTTTTGCACAGTGTTATGGTAGCTTCTTTTCCCTCTCTGGGGAAATAGGTTGGCTTTTCATTAAACTTGAAGTCAAATTTGACATTCATACAAAATAAAACCACAAGATTCTCATTATAACTATGCAATATCTGCCGAGTTATTTGCCTATGTCATTTATAATCTCTGCAATGACTATAAATAATTATTATTACCATTTTAAGAATGAGAAACCTAAAAATCAGAGAAGTTAAGAAAAATATCTAAGTTCACATTGATAGCAAACACAAAACCAGCACGTGAACTAAAGTATATTTGTCTTCATACATAGCCATGGCATTTTGACTATATCCTACTACATTTGTGATTTTAAGACAAACTATATCTGAGGATTACGTTTCCTGGATACAATAAAAAATCAAATGTTTAAAAAGGCAAGACTTCATTGTTATGTATACTAGTACAATGTGACTTACTATAATAGTTTTGGAATGGCCTTTGAGAAATTTGTAAAAAGTTATTCATAGTTGTTTTATAATAACAAGAACCATATGCTTATCTTCTGATTATTCATCCACTCCCAGCACTACATAGGACTTACCTCATTTATCTAACACAAGAATATTATAAGATAGGTGCTTTTGTTACTCCTATGTTTCCAAAACTGATATTTAAGAAAAAAAATAGTTGGAGGATTTAATCAACTACCTGAAATGCAGACATTTAATGGCAGAACTTGATTCAAACCCATCAGCCTGCAGTTTGCCTCTACCCTCTTTTAAGCAAGTAATTTTGTATTTACGCACATGTCTTAAGGAAATAGTCAGAATATGAGAATAAACTTACTTCAATATTCTTTCTTAGTAGTAATAAACTAGGAGAAAACCTCTCAAAATATTCACCAATAGTGGAATGGCCAACCAAATGATGGTAACCTAACTAGGTCCAATAAAATATTGCAGACATACTGAAAGCAATGTTTACAACAACCATAAATATGGACTAACAGCTATAAGGTTACTTCTACATAGGATGCAGAACTACATAGGATGCAGAAAACTGTAAAAACTCTCTTCTTCACTTGCAACAAGGAAATCCAGATAATATGTAGAATTGTATCTCTTTTTTTCTAAGCCCGTCAGAGTGTTGAGGTTAGAGTCAGGTTACTACTGATCCCAAGAATGGGCAAGCCTTTCCAAGTAGAGATAGACATGCAATGTGTCTCACCATTGGCAGAGCAGGGTAGGAATAGGTAGCTACTATACAAATGGGTAAGAAAAAATTAACTAACATTTTAGAGTAAATTTGTAAAGGTCAAGTGTGTGCCAACTTCTCAGATTGGATTTTCTGGCACCTCCAAATAAGAGTTCATACTCACCTGAAAGTACTTTTTAATTGCATCTACCAAAAACTCATTTAGTGCAATGAGTCACACTAGTAAAAACTCACTAATTTGTGTGTGTGTGTGTGTGTGTGTGTGTGTGTGTGTGTTTTGTTATAGGGAGGTATGGAGACAAGAGAGTCAATTCAAATGATTATTAAGCACACATTTTAGCTATCATTTAATATTATCATCTGTTAAAATATTATGCAAATTATATCATTCCATGATTTTGGTGCTTGTTCCTAATTTATATTTTATCAACTTCAGGTAGCAGTATTAGAGATACCTGCCTTAACCAAGAAAGAATACTGACCCTTTTTAAAGTCTATTTTTTTAGAACAGTCTTAGGTTCACAGTGGAATTGAGAGGAAAACAGAAATTCCCTATATACCTTCAGTTCCCTTCACATGCATAGACATCCCCATTATCAACATCACTTATCAGAATGGTATGTTTTATCAAGGGTAAACCTATATTAATGCATCATAATTTTTCAAATCCCTAGTTTACATGTGGCTCATTCTTGGTGTTGTACATTTAATAGGTTTGAACAAATGTATAATGACAATGTATAAATACATCCCATAGTGTATTTCTGCTTCCCTAAAAATCCTTTTTGCTGCACCTATTCTCCCCTCTAGCTCACCGCCTCTGACAACCACTGATTTTTTTTACTGTTCATAATTTTGCCTTTTCCAGAATATCCTAGTGGGAATCATACATTATATAGCCTTTTAGATTGTCTTTTTTTCACTTAGTAATGTGCATTTAAGTTTCCTCCATGATATTTCATTTAGTATTTAAAAAATGGCTCATTTTTTAAAATACTAAATAACATTCCATTGTCTGAATATACCATTATTTACCCATTCACCTGCTGAAGGACATGTTGGTTGCTTCCAAGTTTGGGGGATTATGAATAAAGGGGCTATCAACCTCTGGGCACATGTTTTTGTGTAGGCATATGTTTTCAACTCCTTTGGGTAAAAAACAAGTAGCACAATTGCTGGATCTGTTTAATTTTGTAAGAAACTGGCGTGCTCTCTTCCAAAGTGTCTGTACCATTTTGCATTCCCACCAGCAATGAATGAGTTTTCCCGTTGTTCCACACCCGCATCAGCATTTAGTGTTGTCAGTGTTCTGGATTTGGGCCCAAATCCTAAAAGGTGTGTGGTGGTATCTCACTGTTGTTTTACACTGCATTTCCTTGATTATACAGGAAGTGGAACATCTTTTTATGTACCTACTTGCCAACTGTATATCTTCTTTGGGGAATATTGACTTCTGTTTAAACTACTTTTATTCACATCTACCTGGGAACGGATTAGATACTATAAATATCTATAAGTATGTATATACTATTTTCTCTCATTCCATTTTTCTCAGTTCACAGGAAAAGACAGACAGTGTAATGAAATGATTATTTACTATTTTAATTGCAACATGCATGTTGTGATCTGGCTTCATAAACAGTTAATTATCCATTGATTTAATTCTGGAACTCCTTAGTATAGTTTCAAAAGAAGGCTGTATCATTTATCAAACATGTCATTTCTCTGCTGGTGAGTAAAATTATTTCACACAACATATGGCAGTAAGACATTCCTTTTAGGAAGGCTAAGATAATTTTTCCCATCTTATTACATTTACGTGATAAAAAGAAGG
The DNA here is from genome assembly GCA_027563665.1 of Antrozous pallidus. Lineage (NCBI taxonomy): Eukaryota > Metazoa > Chordata > Mammalia > Chiroptera > Vespertilionidae > Antrozous > Antrozous pallidus. The sequence continues at coordinate 56,358,865 of CM050521.1, read as the reverse complement.
AATTGTGTAGATATACGAATAGATCACCCAAAAGGGAAATCAAACACACACACACACACACACACACACACACACACACACACACACGATGTTATACCAGCATGTATTTTCTTGAGCTAAAGCATCCTTAACGAAGATTTTGTATAATATTATTTCTGCCATCTGTAGACAATATTGAGAGATGGTGGGATGTTGCAAGATCAGATGACAGTAAGTTCTGGTTCGTCACACTCAATGCATTTGTGAGACAGGTTTGAATTAATCTTGAATAGCTTGACTGGTATGAAATCAATCTTCAGAATAAAACTGAATTGACTGTGTCTGTGTTTTTGCAAAAGTATTTTCAGAATGAAATTTGACATTTTCCCTTCTCCAGGGGTGGCAGTTTACTGCTGGTTATCATAGCTGTTTAGTGGAACTTAGGCTTTCAAATAGAGAAACTAATTACTATATAATTTCAAGACGTTTTCATTTTCTAGTCCATTTCCTTTCTCTCTCCACATCATACCATATATATATGTACCTACTTGCCAACTGTATATCTTCTTTGGGGAATATTGACTTCTGTTTAAACTATTTTTATTCACATCTACCTGGGAAGGGATTAGATACTATAAATATCTATAAGTATGTATATACTATGTTCTCTCATTCCATTTATATATATATATTTGGAGAATAGAGTTGCATTCAATTATAATGAAGAGAAATACATTCTGGCAATAAGGTAGTTTCATAAGAGACAAAATTAAGTAATACAGAAGAAGTATGTTATCAGTTTCCTTGGAACCTAGGCTAGGATCAAGCTCAGGGAAATACATGAATGACATGGGAGTTTGCCCTTCTGGGTTCCCATATGACTTGTAACTAGCCGAAATGGACTACATTCTCAATTTCTTTGAGCTGACAATTTAAATTCTAATTATGGCTATTCATCTTTGAAGAAACAGAAGGCACCCAGCTTGGGCCCGGCATGATATTGGACCTAAGTCACAGTTTCTGCCTGTAATTATGTCCCTGAAGTCAGATGGTTTAAACTGGGAATAGAGCCATGTTTTTAGTTTAAGTGTAGGTTTATATTTTTAGAATAAAAAAGGGTTTAATTTTTAGAAAATATATGCATTAAGTATTTAAAGCTATACAAAGCAATGGATAATATTTTTGTATCTCCAGTCATATGCAAAATTTTCCTTTTAAAAATCCTCATATGAAGATATGTTTATTGATTTTGGGAGGGAGAGAGAGAGAGAGAGAGAGAGAGAGAGAGAGAGAGAGAGAGAGAGAGGGATTGGTTGCCTCTTATACTTTTCCCAACTGGGGACTGAACCTGCAACCTAGGTATATGCCCTGACCAGGAACTGAACTCATGATCTTTATCTGTACAGGATTATGCTCTAAACAACTGAGCCATACCGGTCAGTGCTGCAAGGTCCTTTTGAATGTACTTGAGATTGTTCTGGAATAGCTGGACATCCCAGGGAAGTCAGCCCAAATCAGTGTTGCCCCTTTCAAAAAAGGTCTTTGGAGCCTGAAGTTTTCTCATTCTGTGTCTTCACACACATCTGTGGTGTGGGTGGAATGCAACTCATGCTTCAAGGAAGAACCTGATAACCCAACTGCTGGGAGTAGACAGGAGACACCTTCCCACTGCCAGCTCCTTCAGGGGCGGTCACAATTGCAGAGAGCCATCTTACCCAAAGTCCTGGAGTGACCCGTGTGCAATGAGTAAACAACAGGAGTTTGTAAAGTTTGGTCATCTCAGGCCAGCTTAGGACTATTCTAATTCCAACTGCCATAGTTGACGCTGTTTTGGGGACTACAGAGTTGCTTCACTTTTCCCATCATACAATTCTGCTTCTCTTCTTCCCTTCCAAAGTTGTTAGTTGATGCTTAACTGCTTCCCAAATCTGTTTCCTAAGGAAACCTGCCTGTGACAATATCTCATCATCTTTTTATTTACCTGTAGGGCTGGGACATACTTTCAAAAGCAAACTGTTACAATTCCTGGAAAGGAAATCAACCTGAGCATACCTTTCTAAATATTTATCCCATGGCCTAAAGATGATTTATGATCTCCAGTAGAATATAAACATAAGAAATAATATGCATCATAGCTATATTCTAGACATAAATGACAAGTACAAATTGTTAGCTTAATATAAAGTAACTACAGGCCTGGTAAATGAAATTCATGCATGGGGCTGTGTGTCCTTCAGCCCAGCCTGCACCCTCTCCAATCTGGGACCCCTTAAGGGATGTCCAACTGCCCTACAAGGATCAGGCTTAAACGGACAGTCAGAGATCCCCTCATAATCCAGGACTTCTGGCTCCCAACTGCTCACCTATCTGCCTTCCTGATGTCCCTAACTGCTTCTGCCTGCCAGCCTGATTACCCACTAACCACTCCCCTGCCAGCCTGATTGATGCCTAACGGCTCTCCTGCCAACCTGTTTGCTCTAACTGCCTGGTCCTTTCCAACTGCCTCCCATGCTGGCCATCTTGTGGTGGCCATCTTGTGTCCACATGGGGGCAGCCATTTTGTGTGTTAGAGTGATGGTCAATCTGCATACTACTCTTTTATTAGATAATATTCTAGAATTCTATATAATAAGAGGCTAATATGCAAACAGACCAAATGGTGGAACAACCAACCAAACAACCTAACAACTGGTCGCTATGATGTGCATTGACCACCAGGGGACATGTGGGGAACATGGCGGGCATCAGCCACGGCAGGATTGGTGGAACAGGTGAGCAGGGATGCCAGACCAAGACAGGATATTGATTGCTGACATTGGGGCGAGCTTCTGGTTGTTACCGAAAATTCTTTGCTCCTGCATGCCATGGTCCAACCCAGTGCTCACACCCACTGCCAGCACCAGAGCCGCTGCTCACACCTGATGCTGGTGCCTGGAGCCAAACCCAATTGCTCGGTGCCATCAACAGGTACAAGTGTCAGCTGCTGACCCTGATCGCCCCTCAGGGCTTCTCCACCTCCCACTGCTCCTGAGGGGCGATTGGGGCAGGAGCAACCACTTGCACCCACTGCTGGCACCAGCCCCAGTCACTCTATGGGTAGGAGCAGGGCTGGCACCATCAGCATGTGGGAACAGTGGCAGCAGGAGCTGGGCTGCCAGTAGCAGGGGACCAGGGGCTATGATGGGAGGGGCTGGATGGGGGTGTGAAGGATAGGCCGAGACCCATCCCTCTGCCCATCGCATTCTTGGGGTATACAATTCCTTTCAAGGTGCACGAATTTGTGCACTGGGCCCCTATTATTAGCATAAAACTTGCTTCCCTTTCAACCCTGTTTCAAAGATAGCCTGGATATTGCATCTGCTTTGTAAGATGATCTTAAGAAGGCATGCTGGCAGTGTGCTAAATAACATTATGAGAAATTCTGATAAAAGGCTCAAGGACAACTTTTCCTTTGACTCTGAACAATGGTTTATATTGAATAATAGTTGAATAAAGTATAAATCTTAAATGTTTTACAATGTAACTAAAATGTGTTAGTTCTTTTGCTGATGTATGCTTTGTAAACACCTTCCAGAAATGTGTTTCCCAAGATTAAATACCACTGTTACTCCCTCTTCTTTCTAATAAGAAATAAAACAGCAGGGGTTGCAAAATTCTGTATTTCTTAGTCTTATCTAGTTCAGTCTGATGGAATTTTTGAAAAATTTCATTAGAGCAATAATTTTTATTGTCACTTCCGTCAAATATTTAATAGCATTTCCATCCAAAAGTGCATATGCCAATGGTTTGTAAATGTAGGTCAATACAGGTAGAGAAACATGCCTACTACAAGACTCTCCTGTTTTCTTCGGATGCTCACAACTGATTATGAACTATTCAATGCTAAGTACAGTAAATAAGCTGTGATTATGTGTTATGTATGATTCACTATACATCTTCATTTTGAAACATTAAGCAACAACACAATATGCTTTCTCAAAGGGCTTGCTATTTTGCATTCCAAGCTAGCAACAGTGAATGTAAAAGGTAATACAATGGAAATGAAAATGGGAAATGTTACAGGTCTAATAAATGATAGTCTGGCATTATTTCATTGCTGCTTGCACAGACCATCTTTAGAACTCTTGAGACCAGGAAAGGGGTGGGTGCCTGCCACCCCAGGAGCAGAGGCTGCCATCAAACACAGCCTCACACTCCCATTTTCTTGTTTTTGCATTTTCCTTTTCTTCCCCTTTGGTTCTCTTTCTCTTTCTGTCATTTCCTTCCACTGCCTCATCCTCCCTCTTTCTTAAACACAAAATTGCTTGTGTGAGTAGGAGGTTTGGGGGCAATCATTATGTCTCTATTTTCCATACTGACTTGAAGTCCTGGGTCATTGTGGATAGTGATTTTACAGCTATATGTTTATTCTAAAGCATTGATCATCTTGCCGCATCAAAAAGTTCCCATGTGGAAATAGCACTCAGAAATAAGTTTCATTCGGAGGAACTTCCTCTTTGTGTTTTACTGCTTGTTCTTGGCCCACTTGTTAGCAAATGGGCAAGAATGGATCTCCTTTTTGCTTAGTCTCCTCTTTAGAAAATAAGGGTTGAAAACTTTGGCTTTTACTGTTGATATATATTACAGACATAATTGTGAAGTGATTTTCACTTTTATCCCAAACTCGAAGTTCTTCTGCCCATGAAGTCATCAGCTATAAATCATTTCTTATTTTTCAGATTCACTAATAAGCTGATAAATAAGATGGAAGGATACTAGCTTATCAATATAGTTGTCTGAACAAAGCAGATTTTTAAAAATAAAACACATTTTTATTGAATTCAGAGGAAGGGAGAGGGGAGAGAGAGAGAGAGAAACATCAATGATGAGAGGGAATCATTGATTGACTGCCACCTGCATGCCCTTTCCTGAGGATCAAGCTCATAACCCAGGTATGTGCCCTTGACTAGAATCGAACTTGGGACCCTTTGGTCCACAGGCTGATACTCTATCCATTGAACCAAACCAGCCAGGGCCAAGGCTGCTTTTTGAATTTTGTTTCTACTTTATGAAAAAAAACAAAAACAAACTTTGTACAATGTATCATCTTTAATAGTGTACAATGCATGTAGCTCTGTTTTCTCAATCATCTATAATAATAAAAGCATAATGTGCAAATTAGACCAGATGTCCTTCTGGACAAAGCTGCAGTGTTTGGGGGCTGAGGCAAAGCTGCCTGCTGTGGTGGCAGGGGCCAAGACCCTTGTACAAATGTTGTGCCTCGGGCCTCCAGTCTATAATAATAATAGACAAATATATAAATTGACCATGCCTTCACGACACCCAGAGCCAATCAGGAGTGAGCATGCAAATTAACCTGACAAAGACAGCAGGCCTGTGTGCCACTTCAGGCTTATAGACACACTATCCCTCAGCCCAACCTGCACCCTATCCAATCTGAGAGACCTCAGGGGAGCCCTCTCTAATCTGGGAGTTTCTGTCAGTCTTTGCAATCAGATGAGTGAATTGTCTGAGACCCCAACCCAGTTTGGTTTAGTGATCACAGAAGAGGAAAATGAAAGTGAAAATTAGACATGGTAATTTGTAAGATCTGCTCTGCTCAATGCATGTCCAAATTTCCCTCAAAATGTATGTTACCTGATGCCTAATTCTGGTCACCCCTTTATTTTGAATTACATGTGATTTCTCAGTCTCTTCTCTTGCATTTGATTTAGCCTGTATAATTCTGTTACTAATTTATTTTAAAATATTTCAGTCCCTTTCCAGTGGCTCTCAACCTTTCTAATGCTGTGACCCTTTAATACAGTTCCTCATGTTGTGGTGACCCCCAAACATAAAATTATTTTCGTTGTTACTTCATAACTATAATTTTGCTACTGTTAATGAATAGTAATGTAAATATCTGTGTTTTCTGATGGTCTTAGGCAACCCTGCTAGCAGTTCTCAACCCTAGAACCACTGATCTAGGAGATCCTACAATGCATCTGCCACCAGAACTATGATTCTCAGCATTCCTGGTGCTCCCTGTGCTCTTGGTTTCTGCTTCTGGTTCAGGGGCTGGAAAAACCAAAATGACTGTGAACTCCAGACACCCCCAGATTGGGCTGACTGGACCGGACACTCCAGTGGCATTCCCGTGACACCAGCTGCTCAGTGCCAGCGTGCTGGCCCCAGGCTCGAAGCAAGCAGGGTCCCGAGGATGTCCACCACATCACCCCAGCTAAGTGGAGGGTGGGTGGGCAATCCATCCCCACTACTGGGCCACTCAGTGCTTAGGGGTGAGGCATCCCACCCCACCTTCAACACCTTCAAGCCCATCAGCACCTGCATATGTAGGTCCTGAGTGGACCAGGAGCAGGAATGCCCACTGTGTAGCCATGGGGACACTGCGGGTGTCCCACCCCATTCCCAGCAGCTTGCCGCCTGCGCACGTATATGTTGCCCACAGGCCTGCCATCTTTGCTGGGTTAATTTTTATACTCCTGATTGTCTGTGGGCATCATGGAGGTACAATCAATTTATATATTCTATTAATAGTACAGATAAGAATATATACTTTTAAGTCTTAATAACATAAACACCTAATGACTTAATGTTTTATTTTATTCTTTGACAGAATACTTAAGGTAATGAAGTCATGGTATCCTGAAGTGAAATTTTTCTTTTAATACTTTTAACTAACCGATGTTTCCACCTTGTCATAGATGGCATTCCTTCTATGCTACATCAAATAAAGGCATCTTTATTTGTTCTGACAGATCTTTAGTAAAGGAGTAGGAGTGTATTTATAAGAGGTCACAACATGTCAACAGTGAAGAATCTAGTTTCCCTGGTTGTTAATCTAAGGATGATTAAATAGTACAAAACTCATTAGCAGCATGTCCATACTTTAAATAATAAGGTATTATCAAAAACCCTTTTTAAAGTATATAAATAAGATAGGTTATAATATAGCCACAATTAAACCCTACAACATCAGTGCCTTAACAAACAGGCTTATTTCTTGCTCACCTTATATTTAATGTGGATTGAGGCACATTGGGGGCTGAGGCAAAGCTGCCTGCTGTGGTAGCAGGAACCATGACCCTTGTACAAATTTTGTGCCTCACAAATGGTATTTCACAAAGCCAAGCCTCTCCCATCTGTAACTATGAAATCTGGAACACAGGGTAACAAAAGTCACAGCAACACAGGCAGAGAGAGATGGAAGGTGCCATGGGATGTTTTAGATGGCCAGACTTGGAAGTGGTTTACATTACTTCCTTCCACATACCTTGCTTATAACAAAGTATTGTGGACTCAACTAATTCTATTTGGTGAGCACTCTCTAAAACAGTTTATTTTTTTGGCTGTAATGAATCATCATAAATTGTGACTTAAACAATATAAATTTATTGCCTTACAATTCCAGATATCAAAATTTTGGGTTTCAATCGTCTACATAAAAGGTTAATAGGACTGAGTTCCTTTTAGATATTCTAGAGAAGGAGCTATGTTCTTCCCTTTCCCGCTTTACAAAGGCTACCCCAATTCCTCATTCTACCATCTTTCTCTTCTATCTCACTCTTCTAGTCTTAAGGTCTATGTGATTACCTCAAGGCCTCCCAAACAACCTGGGCTAATCTTCTTATTTTACAATCAGTTGATAACTCTAACTTTATATGCATCTTAATTTCCTTTGCCAAGTGACCATAATGTATTCACAAGTCCAGTACATTATGATGTGGAATCTTGGGTGAAGGGTGGGGCAGGAGAGCTTTATTTTGCCTACCAAATACGTTATCATTTTACCTTAAACTTATATGGTCTAAATATTCTGATTAAATGGTAGAGACTTATATTGGATTTTGAAAAAAAAGCAAGACCCAAGATAAGCTGTCTTAATAAATCCACTGAAATATAAAAATATTGAAAGGTTAAAGGTAAAACAACAGAAAATTATATACCATGCATAAGTAGATAACTATGTTAGTATCAAATAAAGCATACTTCAAATTAAACTATTTCAAAGGATAAAGGGACATTTCATAATAAAAATTTCAAATATGTATAAAACTAATAGCCGAGTTTCCAAGTACATTAAAATCTGATAGAACTAAAAGGAGAAATTGCCAAATTTATAGGTTTTTTATTTATTGAAGAATTCAGGGCTCCTTTTAGAGTAACTGATAGAAAAGAAAAGTAGACAAAATCTCAAAGAGTATGGAAGATTAAAATGCCAGTATCAATCAAATTGTTCATATTGAGATTTATAGAAAACTCTAGGTATAAAGCAGAATTCACATTTTTTCCAAGTATACATGGAGCTTTTACAAAGATAGATTATGTTCTGTGCCATAAAACAAGTCTCAAAAAATTGAAATCCTACAAAGTATGTCCTACTACTACAATAGAATTCAATTATAAATAAAAAAACAGAACGATATCTAGAAAATTTCAAGTGTTTGGCAAGGTCACAACATAATTCACCAGGGAAAGTATTTGTTAACCCTAAGTAAATGAAAATACATGTCTACAAAAGGATGTGTTGTCAAGTATTTGTAGCATTCATACCAGCTTTATTTATTATAGCAAAACCTGAAAATGAACAATGTCCATCAACTGGCAAATGTATAACCAATACAATGGAAACATTGCTCAGTAATAAGAATAAATTAAATATATTCTCATGTAGTAACAGGAATGAATCTCACAATCACTATGTTGAACCAAAGTAGCCAAATGCAGGAGAGTACATAATGTGTGATTTTACCTATATAAAATTCTATAAAAGACACACCTAATATATTATACTAGAGGCCCGGTGCACAAAATTTGTGCATGGAATTGGTGGGGTTGTCCCTCAGTCCAGCCTGTACCCTCTCCAATCTGGGACCCCTTGAGGGATGTTCAACTGCCTGTTTAGGCCCAATCCTTCTCACAATCCAGGGCTGCTGGTTCCCAACTGCCCACCTGCCTGCCTCCCTGATTGTCATTAACTGCTTCTGCCTGCCAGCCTGATCACCCACTAACCACTCCCCTGCCAGCCTAATTGATGTCTAACTGCACCCCTGCTAGCTTTTTTGCCCCTAACTTCCTCCCCTGCTGGCCATCTTGTGGTGGCCAACATGTGTCCACATGGGGGCAGAATCTTTGACCACATGGGGGCAGCATCTTGTGTGTTGGGGTGATGGTCAATCTGCATATTACTCTTTTATTAGATAGGATAGAGGCCTAGTGCATGGGTGGGAGCCAGCTGGTTTGCCCTGAAGGGTATCTCCGATCAGGGTTGGGGTTCCCTTGGGGCATGGGACAGCCTGGGCTAGGGGCCTGTGGTAGTTTGCAGGCCAGCCACACCCTCCAGTGACCCAAGCAGAGGCCCTGGGATCTGGGATTAATTTATGTTCTACAAGTAAAACTTTGTAGCCTGGAGTAGAGCCAAGCCTTCTGCTCACTCTGTGGTGGCAGCCATTTCTGTTGGGACATTTACATTATATAATTGAAACATTGTAGCCTGGACTATAGGCCTAGGCCAGCCAGAGCTGCAGAAGCTTGGCTTCCTCCATCGCCCGGGCAACCCTAGCCTCTGCTCTCTCCAGCTCTGTGGCTGCTGCCATTTCTGTTGGGATATAGCTTGTATAACTGAACCTTTGTAGCATTGAGTGGAAATCTAGGCCAGCAAGGGCAGGAGGAAAGCTTGGCTTCCTCCATTGCCAGGGAAACCCAAGCTTCCCTCCTGCTCTCAGTGGCCACAGCCATCTTGGTTGGGGTTTATTTACTCCTGATTGGCTTGTGGCTGTGGCATGATTGGAGAGCAGTCAATTTGCATATTACTCTTTTATTAGATAGGATCAGAGAGCAGATTGGATCCTCACTGGGACTGGGGTTGAGAAAGGTTAATGGGACTGAAGCGTAAGATAACTTTATTTTTTTATTTTTTATTTTTTTTTAAGATAACTTTTTGTGGTCAGGGAAATGTCATGTATCTTGATTGTGGTGATGGCTACCTGGGTATGTAAATTTGTCAAAACTTACTTAAAATGAGTGCATTGCATTACATGTAAACTGTACCTCAATAAAGTTGATTTAAGGAAAGATTTGGAAAATGAAGCTAGAGCTTCTCTAAGTGACACTAAGGATAAACTAAACATTAAATTTGGCCTTATAAAATTTGCATATAGACTTTTAGAATATATTGATGTAGAAAGAGGTATGTGTAACCGAAATAAATCTAAAGTTGCAACAAAATGAAGAAAAAAAATTCAATTTTAAAAATCCTTAAGCTAGAGGTTCCACATCTCACAGTAGGCTCAGATAATCAGTATGCAGTCACAGAGCATATTTTAATATTTCTATTACTAACCAATACAACTGGGAAGGTAATTAGGCTAGTAAAATCATCCAGTAAATTCCAAAGCAATTGCCAGAGGGTGGTAAGGAAGAAGATAGGGACAAAAGAAGGGAGAAACAGGGAGGGGGTCAGAGAGAGAGAGAGAAGGAGAGAGAGACAGAGAGAGAATGGGGATATGGGTGAGAGCAGGTTGGAAACTATTAACTTTGGTTGTTATTTTGTTATAAATTCCACCATCAACTAGATGTTATTCTATTTTCCCTGTTTTCTGGTAAGAATATTGTTTTCAAATGCTCGGTTTACTTTTCAACTTCTCCCAGAAGACCAAGAGGCACTATTTCCCTTGAAAATTTCTCTCAACTGGCACTTTAAAATTTGTTTGTAAGTGCGTGGGGTTTTGTTTTGTTTTTGACCTGCTACTGAGTCTACAGACATCTGCCTAATGGACTGGGAGTTCCAGCAAATTCTAGCTTAACCCACCCATGGCAAATTGAAAGCCATTCTTGTCCCCCTGAAATGATTGCTTACGTTCATGAGGGCCCTTATGATGATGTTTGCTCAGAGAAGAAAATAATTACTTCTTTTAGAGGGAGACTTGATTGTATGTGAAAACAGCAGGAACATTATAGGGGAGCTTTAGACTCTATGGAGCCACTACAGAAACAGAGTTTATGGGGGATGATAACTTAAAATTACTCAGCAGTAAGGTAGCAGCTGAGCCCCCCATTCTCTCATTCAGGTCTATTTTTAAATTGCTTTAAGCTTTCTATTCTTTTAAAAAGTTATAATTTCCTTGTTATTTCAATGAGGCTGTAGTACCTTTTAGAGTCAAATATTGGATTTATGTCATGATTTCCTTTACTTGGGAACCTGTGAAGTTGTTTTACCCTCTCATTAGTCGTTCTCACAGAGCTAGTGACACTCTATGTGAAGACTGCACTCCAGTAATTAAGGTGCAAGGATTTCAAAGCTATTTATAATTTAACACACACACACACAACCATATTATATCACCAGCACCAGCACAAAAGAAATACTAAAAGCCTTGGGTTTGAAAATCTAAATGGATTTGCTTATTCAATATTGTGGTTTGTATTTATGAAGACATTTTAAGCAGGTTTTTTCTTGTTGTAAATGTTTTCTGAGTTTCTTAGGAGAAAATAACACATTTTTAAGTACTTTCCAAACATTCAGAGATTCTTGTTGATTTATGAAGTAAACAAACTGAGAAAGGAATATTTTTTTTTCTGTTGAAATTATATCTAATTTTGTAAAGATGTCTAAAAAAAACCCCATTCAACAAAAAATATACATTCTTGCATGGCCAAACATAACAATGCCTATATTTTTAGTGTTCTCAGCATTCCTACAATGTTTTATACAAGGTGGAGAGGGCCACAAGATGGACTGCATGCACATATGTGCATGTGTACACACACACACACACACACACACACACACACACACACACACCCCTTCTGACTGATGCTTAAGATCCCTTACTTTTACAATAGGCTTATTGTAATATCTTTATCCTATTCCTTATAAGATCCAAAAAACACATTCCCTAATTAGAAATAAGAGCTTAAATATCAATATACCAGGAGTGGTAATATATAAACACTAGCAGTAATTTCAAGAGATCAACCAAAGGACTTATATGCATGCATATAAACATAACCAATGGATACAGACACTAGGCGGGTGAGGACATGTGCTAGGGGATGGGGAAGGCCGGGGGGAGGTCAATGTAGGAAAAAGGAGACATATGTACTACTATTTGTAATACTTTAAACAATAGAACAAAAAAGAATTTGAGTGGAGAAGACCTAAAATTTCTGAGAATAGTTGGGAGGGGAAATAGCCCTAACAGAGAGTTCTAAAGAACCTGAAAATTAATTTTAATTATTGATGAGTTTGGTCAAAGACACATACTTGCCCAATCATGAGTAAAAGTCATAGAGGTTACTCAATATCTCTTGAAAGTGTTGGAAAAAGTGCTTGAATATCATGTTGATTAAATATTCTGGAGAGCAGCCATCTTTATCTTCTCTCCTCCTCTTCTTTCTGATATTCTTTTTAAAATTTTATTACAAGTAGAAAAATTATTTTACATAGATATATAAGGTTAGAAATAGAGTAGATCTCTGTCTATCCATTTCTCAAAGTAAGTTATAATGGTTATTTTTAAAGAAATATATACTTAGAATGTTATAATAATAATAATAGTTATTATTTACTGTACATATACAGTTTTAAAGTGTTTATATTGATGAATAAAATTAAATATTTCAACAAACCTGTCAGTAAGTATTAGTATATCCAGTTTTGGGTAAAAAATATGAAGAACTTTGGGTTTATGAAGAAATTTGAAAACGTTTCACTTAAGAGACTATTCTTATCTGGTTGTAACAAGTGGTGTGTGTAACTCAGTTTTATACTTTAAAGTAGAAAAAAATTGTACTCTTGATAAAATATATTATTACTATGGTTCTCTCTAATTATCATCAGTTATAAAAAAAAGCTTTACACGAAGAAAAGAAAAAAGAAGACAAGTATGATTTTTTATTTTTTTTTTATTATTATTTTTTAAATATATTTTATTGATTTTTTACAGAGCAGAAGGGAGAGGGATAGAAAGTCAGAAACATCGATGAGAGAGAGACATCGATCAGCTGCCTCTTGCACGCCCCCCACTGGGGATGTGCCTGCAGCCAAGGTACATGCCCTTGCTGGAATCGAACCTGGGACCCCGCAGTCCGCAGTCCGACGCTCCATCCACTGAGCCAAACCGGTCTCGGCACAAGTATTATTTTTTAAAGTAGTAGCTATAATTATCTTATTTAGGAATATTACCTTTTTCATTTTTTATGTCTGAGGATCTTTGAAATGGTGCTGGCTCTGGAGTCACTTTTGAGTTCTGCTTAAGAGACTTGAATATGCTGAACTTTTGGGTGAAAGGGCATAAATCTCAAAGAAATTAAAGACCTGGTTAATACCTGTCAGCAGGAACCAGAGAACCAAATGTGAGATTGGATTCTAACTAAAGGTTATGAACCAGGAATGCAAAGCTGGAGACAATGTCATTACACAATGGAGGCAAAGTGGAGTAGGGCTGTGTCCTAGGAGATTCACTGGTGCATCTTTTGATGCTTCTATGCCCATTGGTAATTATCAATGGAAATGTTAAGCAGCCACAACTCAACGAAGGTAAGTTAACAGCTCACACCTATTACAAATGAATGCTGTGTCACCACCTAGAATAAGAAGTGCAGGGAGAGGATAAGGAATAACTAGAAGTTAGGCAAAGAAGGATAATAAGAAACATCAATTCTGTACCACCTGCAATAGCTTGAATGTGGCTTTGTTTTCCAGACCTCTTTAAGTCTTTTTAGGAGAGTGAACTGACTATCTCATAAAGGATTAGATTTACACCTCTCTTCTCAGGTTAGGAATGAATACAGTGTTCTCCTCTGAGACCTAAAGATCTTTAAAAGCAATTAGAAAATATGAGTTTCTGCCTTCTGAATCTACTTGACCTCCCCTTACCTCCAGATTTTGGCATTTTACTTCACTTCTAAGTGAATGGTCTTAGTGATGACATGCCATGACCTCAATCATAAAGCCTAAGTCATTGCCATTGCCAGCATTGCCATCATAAGGGTAGTAGACCAAGTCTTCTCCTCCTCCCACAATACCCACATATACAAAAGCTTGGAGATATCCACTGAACCAGCCTGAGCTGGACTGGACCTCTGAAAGCCCTCGTTTCCTCCCCAGCTGCCCTGAGAGCCCAGGCGACACAACCTAGAAGTATAGTATAGAAGTAATTTATGAGGTGGGTGTGGACCAATAGTAAACCATGAAAATAAATCAGTAGGTAATGTATTAGCCTTTCCTCCACACTTCAACTCCCAACAGACTGATCCAAGCACATTACTTACGTCTTCTTTTTAAACAACTCACATAGTAGAGCTATTGACTATGCTGCTCTTAAAGCTGTGGCTTACATGATAACAAAACATCTGTATTTGCTCTCTTTCCATTATAGTCTAGCTTCCTTTTATTATTAACTTTTAATTCCAGGGATTGCCTCTTACCCCCCTTCATTAAAGTACCAGAGTATAAATTTTGACCTCAGGTTCTGTTTTCTAGGGAACTCAGGCCAATGCATTCTTCTTTCAGCCTTGTGAGACTCTCAATAAAAATAGGTGGTATAGCAAGAAAAATGCAAATGCACTCATCTTACCATTTTATTTCTCAAAAGTCAGTAGTTCTTGATTTTTTATAAATCAGTACATTTTAAGTTTTATATTATTAATGTATTTTCATTGTTTCCCAATTAGTTGTTTATCTTGAGTTAGCTATCTCTATATGGATAGACATATAGAAGTATCCTATCTAAATATACATGGCTATATACATACATATCTAGGCATTTCTCTTAATTTTTTATCGTTTTTATAATTTTTTTGTATTGGAGTAAAAGTGAGCTATTAATTCATGTTAATGTAATTTTAAAATGGTTATTTTTCAGATTAAGATGAACTGGATGAGTATTGCTACATAATTTCCTTGAATTTAGTGGTTGTAAACTTTGGATATTTCACCCAACTTTTTAAAGCTGCTTATTCAAACTATGTCATCTCTGTCTGGCATGCTCAAGTTCATTTTTCCCTGGCCATGAAGCCGAGGAAGCTCCTAACATTTTATCCTAATTTAAAATCTATGCAACATACACTGTGACTTGCACATATTGACATCTTTTAAAATGCAGAGGGCAGGGTGACACACCCTGAGAAAAGTAGGCAGTGGAATAATTTCAATAATTGGCTTTCCACCTATTCAAACTGTGCTCTTCCCACAAGCAGGGCAATTCAAAGGAAATTTGTTAACTATCCATTTTGCCAAGTGGACAAGTTCAGATGATTACCTGAATGCATTTAGAAAACACCTTTAAAAGGTGTTTTGTGCTAACTGAATCAACAAAGGCAAATAACGCTGCCCTGGCTGTTCTTTCTTTATCTGAGTCTGTTGTTGATTTCTTCCCCAGCAAGAGAACTCTACCACTAGGGCGCCAACACTCAAAATGATAGTTATTTCTCCACTTTGGGGCAATAATCCATTAGGACAAAGTACTTTGTCTACTCTTGGGCCATTTGTAGTTCTACAAAGAAATTTTAATTGATAAAAAAGTGACATTGTTTTCATTAAATTCTAAATGCCAGTAAGTTTTCAAATGCCAGAATTATAACTCTACTTTCTCACAGCAGGACTTTAGGCAATTGCTATTGCTGCCTCAGTCTTTTTTTTTTTCTTTTTCGTTTAATATATTTTTATTGATTTCAGAGAGATAAGGAGAGAGAGAGATAGAAATATAAATGATGAAAGAGAATCCGTGATCAGTTGCCTTCTGTATGCCCCACACTGGGGATCCAAGCCTGCAACAACTGGCATGTACCCTGACCTGCAATTGAACCATAGCCTCCTGATTCATAAGTTGATGTTCAACCACTGAGCTATGCTAGCAGGGCTGTTCGTTTAGTCTTGACAAAACTGATTTCATTTCTTGACCAGCCAGTGTTGCTCAGTGGGTGAGTATCAAGCTATGAATCAGGAGGTCACGGTTTGATTCCTGGATTGCAGTCTTGATCCCTAATGTGGGACTTGCAAGAGGCAGCTGAACTATGATTCTCTCCATTGATGTTTCCATCCCTTTCTGAAATCAATAAAAAATATGTTTTTAAATAAAATAAAATAAATCCAGCCTTCTCAAATCTACTTAGACTCTTTAAAATACTAATTTTATTTATTTCATTTATTAAATGGGTGTGGGGAGTGGCATCAAGCTGACCAACTGCACTGTTTGTTGGTCATTCAGAATTCACAGTGGTTGCCATTCCTGCTGCTCATTCAATAAACTAATGTGGAGGATTGCTCCACTTTTTAAATCCGTACTTACAGGTTAGCTCAAAATGAAATACTAAATATGCTTTTCCCTAGAATGTCAGTCAACGTGGGTGGAAACGTATTTAACTAACTATATAAACCCAGAAACTAAATATTATTCCTCAGAATTTGATCAAGCTGGATCAACTACCTGTGTTCTCTTACCAAATTTAAACCCTGAGAACACTTGTCAATTGAGCAGCGGTCCTTAGTATCTAGGCACAAATTGATAGTGAGGCTGATGGATAAAAAAACAGGAGCCACAGTACTTACAGAGAGATCTTAAGCTAGAGCTATGAAATTATAAAATCCTACAATGCTGTGACAAAGCTGATGAAAAATGTGCAGGTTTGAAAGCTCACAGACATTGCATATTTTAGCAGCATCGTCCTTACATTCTCCAGAGAGAAACTCTTCTCTGAACTTGACATTTTTGAAATAATTTCTTTAACTGAGACCAATTAAACCTCTAGTATGATCTTTAATGCCCAGAATATCTCCTGAAATATCTGGGTACTGTTAGGGATTTAGTATCCCAGGGAGCTTATATCTGCTTATTGAAAATAAAATATATAATACTTATTTTTAAAGTTAAATGGAAGTAATTTGAAATAATACATCATACAGAAATATTAAAAATCTCTTCTTTCTACTAAAGACCACATACTTCACTTAAGCCTTTTTCTATATAATAAAGACAGAATATACAAATTGACCATCACTTCACAACAAAGATGGTAGCACTCACAGCCAATAAGGAGGGACTATGCAAATTGATGTGACAAAGTTGGTGGCGGCCAGGCCAGGATGCTTGCATCATTGCCATGGTGACAACACAGATATTCCGCCCTACCTCAGCCACTCTGGGCCTTTGGGCAGAGCATGCATGCAGGCAGGGAGTTTCCAGGGCAGGGTGGGAAGCCTGCTATGAGCTGTAGGTAGGGAGTGGAGGGGAGGGAGCTACAGGACAGTGGCAGGGCTCCAAGGAAGGCGGAAGGCAGTGGCCAGAACGAAGGCCCGGGTCCCAGGTGTTGGAGGGAAGCTAGTGCTGACAGCCAGGGGAAGGAAGGCCTATTCTTGCATGAATCTTTGTTCATTGGACCTATAGTAGTATGATAATCTTAATGCTTTATACTTTTACTTAGAAACAGAAAGAGCTAATATATGATAACATGTTAATATTGAACATCTCCTTTATTCTTTTTTTTTTTAATTCTCACCTGAGAATATGTTTTTATTTGATGTTTAGAGAGAGATAGAGAGAGATAGAGATAGATTAGTTGTCTCCTGTATGTGTCCTGACAAGGGATGGAACAAAAAAGCTAGGTATGTGTCCTGACTGGAAGTTGAACCATCGACTCTTTAGTGTATGGGATGATGCACTGAACAACAGCCATCTGACCAGGGCTCCCTTATTCTTTATGCCTGAAAAGTAGGTGGAGGAATACATTATCATCTAACAAAGTATATTAAAGTTTTTGAAAAAGATACAAAGATATCTAAATTTGATTGTATATAGGATTATGAAAAGAAAAGTTCATGCTGAATTTTAAAAAGAATATAAAAAACAAAATAATACAAATTATTATATCACCTATGCCGACTAAGAGCATTTGCTCAAATCCACATATCAGTTAAGGAAAAGAGGCAGAATTTTTTTTAGAGATATCTTTGTGTGTTTTTTTAAAAATATGTTTTTATTTATTTTAGAGAGAAGAAGAGAGAGGGAGAGAGGATTGGAAACAGTAAAGATGAGAGAGAATCATTGATTGGCTGCCTCCTGCACATCCTGTACTGGGCATCTAGCCTACAACCTGGGCATGTGCCCTGACTGGGAATCAAACTATAATATCCTGGTTCCTGGGTTGATGCTCAACTCCTGAGCACCACTGGCAAGAGGCAGAATTTGAACCTACACATGTAATAATGCCAATATATTGTAAAGCCTGCATTGTAACACAAACTCCCTATTTGCACTTTATTAATTTAATACAGCACACATTTCCCATGCAAGTGGGAAATTCATATACTGGTATGCATGCCCCTAAGCCCACTACCTAGTTCTATGTCGTGTTTAGAGAGAGACCTTGGATTATTTGCAACCCAAGTCCTTCTGGTTCATTAACAAAGTCTATATCTTTCCCCAGGTCTTCTTGTGTTAGTAAAATTTTCCATTTGTTGTGAAAAATCTACTGATCACACTATTTTGCCCAATGTCCCTTTTATTTATAGTCCCTCGCATTTTCCCTATAGTGCTGTACTAATATACATATTTACTGTTGTTTTCATGTGTAATTAAATTATATGTTTTTCTGATTATGACTTCTGCTCTACATTTATTTTTGTAGATCCCTTAGGTTCCTAATGGTTTTATTTTTTTTTTTTGAGTTCTAGTTGGGTCCAGGTCTGGATGGCCAATATACTGGATTCAAATATGTATTTCCTAGTTTGTTTTGCAGTGCTGTGTGTCCTTGATGCTAACTTCTGTGCTTTTCCCTCACTGGTATTCTCTAAACATTTACAATGCCCACTATACCAATTATATTAAAAGCCAGTATCTTGAGTTTATTCCCATCCTGTATTCTGGTAAGAAAAGTGTGCAGATTGGGTTCTAGCAGCTTTAATATCTCCAGGTGCTTTGGAGAGATAGGGAACACTAGGTGATGGGAAGTTCAACACACGCTCAAAACCTATGGATTGTATCAACCACACGAAGCTCTCAAGGTATATTATGATATGGAAACTTTCAGGAAGTTTTCTTTTTAATCAGCTCTTTAGTTTTTACTGTTGTTAGGGTAAAATGTTATCTAAGTGCCTTTGAATTTTTGTACTTCTCTTGCAGCTCTTGTGCTGTGAAACAAGCTAGATAACAAATCAAAAAAGATTAAAAAATAAAATAACATGTATAATTGTGAAAGTTATGGAAAGCACCTTAGCTTGTTCCTTAGAGATGCTGCCTAATTTAGTTTAATATTTATAACGACTTCATGTGATATGTTTAATGCCCCTAATTTTGCAGATAAGGAAACTGAAGTGCTATTCACATGGGTAATAAATGGCAGAGCAAAATTTAAGTCCGAGATGGAATAACATGAAAGTCCATGATTTTCACTAAAACCCCTTGTTTCAGATAGGTGAGTGGACCTTTGTAAACATCCAATGAATTTATATTCTGATTCAGTCTTCTGAGTGTGCATTGCTTGTTTATGTGGATCTTCTTGAACTTTTCCTGCTAATTGCAGAAGATATTAACATGAGATCTGTAGCAAAAGAAGTTCCAAAACTTACACTAAATTGTCCACAAACATAAACTATCTTTAGGGTTACCTGTTATAACTATAACATTTATGCAAAATTTGCCATTCTACTATATAATGTATCTTTTTATTTTAATGTAAAAACTATTTAAAATCCTATTAACTCATAAAAAACACAAAAACGAACCTGCCACATTGATTAATGGGCATTATATTAGACTTATTCTAAGGTTTTTGTAAAATGGGCTGAATGAAGGTTCAAATAACATTCTTCCATATTTTATGCATACATAATACACATTTCAGTCCTTTATATAGTCTACAAAGCCTTACACCTGCTGGCCCCTGGCTATCTCTCACCTCATTTCTTTTATATTTCTTGAGGCAGTTTAGCCACACTGCTTCCTTTCTGTGATTTGAATATTCTACACAAGCTTTCAACACAGTACCTTTGCTTTTATGGTCTCTGCCTGATCTCCATATGGTTGACTTCCTTCCTTCAGTTCCATTTTACTTAGGTTTAAATGCCATCTTCTCTGGGAGTTCTGACCTTACTACCATGCTTTCTAAAATAGTATCCTCTCTATTATTAAAAAAATAAACAAACAAAAAACCGCAAACAAACAAAAAACCTGCAGCATTCTATATTTGATGCTGATCAATGTAGTAGTTTATCTGCGTCCCCTCTTAGAATGCCAACCCCGTGAGGTCATGGGGCCTTTTTCATTGTTCAGTTATCTGAATCATGGTTGTGAATTGCAAAAGAACTGAACCCATACTTATCCTAAAAATAATAAATATTAAAAGCTAGTAGGTTGTTCATGGGCTCTGCAGAGGTCAGGATTCTCAGGCTCGGAGCCAAAGCCAACAGGGGCACTGCCAAAGCCTCCCTGTGGGAATGTTCCAAAAACCCCTCTGCTCACCACTGCACCCAGTCAGATTCCACAGATCACATGATGGTCACACGCTACCCCTGGAAGCCCAACTCCTCAGCTATGGGCTTGACTCAAAGTAAAACATCTGGAAAAGTATCCCCCTTGGTATTTTGCTATTTTTTTATTTTATTATTATTTTTTTAAGGATTATGGTCTTGAGTAAGTACATCTGATTACCTTACACAGTTGGGCCTTAGATCAAGGGTGGAGCTAGGAAAGTACATTTCAGACTTGTAGCCAGAAAAGTATGTTTTTTAACAGAAAATCTCCCAGGTATAAGCAAGGTGTTCAAATATGCTACTTGGCAATAACCAAAAACAAAAACAAAACAATCGCAAGCCAAATGACCATGTCATGCCTGCATGCCTAGCATCTAGAACAGTGTTGGACACACTGGAACCATTCCACAACAGTTGCTAAGTGAATAAATGAACATGTCATGTCCTTCTTCCAGGCCGTATTTTTCTGCTTTGATGTTGCAATATTTTGAAAGCTGAATTTACACAAATGTGTGGTTGTAAATAGTTACTCCCCCCCCCCCCCCCCCAGTGTTCTGAAGATGTCAGAGTACTGCTAAAAATTTAGAAAAGTGGTTTATTCAGGGTTTCTGTTGGTGAACATAATCTCAGGGGCCAATTCTTGATGAGTTCAAATGAACTGTATCATATGATGCCTGCAGTGGTCCTGCCTTGGCCAGGCAGGCTCTTTTATAACCTCAGATCAGAGGTCTTCTCAGCACAAAAAAATGGCTAGTGATTTCTGTAATTTATTTTATATTGATATTCTAAGCAGGTGATATTCAAAATGTTTAGATATTAGAATGTTTATGAGTGCATAAACCATAATCCTATATAATTAAGGGATAATACACAAATTGATCCTAATAGTGGAACAACTGGTTGCTATGATGCGCATTGACCACCAGGGGGCAGATGCTTAATGCAGGAGCTGCCCCCTGGTGGTCAGTCCACTCCCATAGGGAGAGCTCCATTCAGCCACAAGCCTGGCTGATGACTGTGGTAGGAGCCTCTCCTACATCTTCCATAGCACTAAGGATGCCCAACTGTGACTGAGGCCCACTCCCTGTTAGTTGGATATCCCTCGAGGGCTCTCAGGCTGCCAGAGAGTGCAGGCCGAGCTGAAGGACTCTCCCCTATCCCCTAGTGTATGAATTTTCGTGCACCGGACCTCTAGGATTACATAACATTCTCAGTTGTTTAGGGCAGTGCCCTATAATCAAACTAATTACTACTAGTATTTCTGCAATGAAACATATGATAACATTCAGACTAAATAAGATAAAAACTATATAAGGCTTCACATTAGTTCACATTAGATTTTGTGCCCAAATAAGTTATATAACTGTTTTGGTTTTCAGAAGATCTTGGATTTTGGAATTGAGGGTAAGAACTTACAGATCTATAAATTCAAGTATCAATGAATGAAAATACTTTTCATGTTTGCTGTTGTTATGATCAGCATTCTTCATTCAACTGTTCAATTTATTTTTAGTGTACTGATCTTGACATGGAGGCTAAATACATTCACTATTTTGTTTTTGATTAAGAATATTCATCCTGCAATTCTTTTGGTTGATCTCTCCCCCTTATCCCCACCAATGGACATAGACACCAGTGGGGTGAGGGCATGAGTGGAGGGGTGGGGGGTAAGGGAGGGATAAGGACACATATGTAATACCTTAATCAATAAAGAAAAAATATATATACTTGTTAACCCTTAGAATGTACAACACCAAGAATGAATCCTAATGTTAACTATGGAGTTTGGATGATGATGGCGTGTCAATGTAGTTCATCAACTGTAACAAATGCACCCTCTGGTCCAGGATGTCAACAGTTGGGAGACTGCATGTGTGGGGTGGGGGTGTATGGGAACTCTCTAGTTTCAGCTGAATTTTACGGTGAACCTAAAACTGCTTTAAGAAATAAAGTATATAAAATAAATAAATAAATAAATAAATAAATAAATAAATAAATATAAAAGAATATTCATCCTATAAAAAGTCAATAAATTTATATTTATTTCCCTATACTTGCTTTTCTTCCCATAAATATAAAACTCATGTCTTACTAAAGTTGCTAACTATATTCCACAAACTTCAAATTGACTAGTTCAGCTTTATTTCATCAGTCCCTATGTCTCATTGATATCATTAACACTTGCTTTTTTTCATATCCACTTAGAATCTCACATTGCTTTACTCTATTATTTGAAGAGTATATTTGAACTTATTGCTCTTTAATATTTACTAAATTTCTCAGCTGACACTTTAAAAATTGTTTTAAAATATCATTGCCCAAATAAAATAAAGTTTAAAATGCAGGAATAAACAATAAACCAAATAACACTGTCAATGTTCTGAAAATCTCTTTACTAGGATATTATTTGATAAGAATTGCATGCCACATCATAATTATTAATGCTAATTTTCTAACCTGTAAATGTGGACAAACATTATTAATTGACAGTGATTAGAAATATCCCTGGATCCTCAGTATCCAAGGCATCTTTTATTTACAGCAAATTTTGTCAAAATGTATTCACAATGTTTCCTGCTATTATCTGTTCTCTATAAAGTATAGTACTGTTTGAATAGGAAAAATAATTTGATTACAACAATAGTGTTATCACCTAATATTCTTAAACTATCAACAGAGCAACAGATTTTTAAATCTTTTCAACAATTATGTATAATTTCTACCTGTCATATTAAGCAAATTTGGATCAGGCTTTCAAGACAATATTGACTGTGTGGTCAACTATTCTATGACAAAGGAGGCAAGATTATACAGTCTCTTCAATAAATGGTAGTGGGAAAACTGAACAGATACATACCTAGAAAAATATACTCTACTTAAAGCTTCTGCTCAATCTTATCTAATTTTTATTTCTTTTTCTTCTAATGACTCTTCATATTTTTGTTTTGTTTTCCTAGCTGAAAAGATATAGACCCTATTATCCAGAGAATCTCCTCTTATTGCTGCATTTTGAATGATATAAACTTTGTCTTAAATGGATTATTTAATAAATTTTCTAAGTAGTTGTAAATTTTGAAATAATGAAGCTTACGCAAGGTATTTTTCCCTTTAACATTTAGTTTTGCTTTCTATATTTCTTCTCCATAATAAAAAATAAAAAGTAATCATTCACTGAGCCTGTACAATGAGCCAGATGAGTTCATATAATCCTGTCAACAACTCAGTGCAATTGAATGTTGTCTCCGTTCTACATATAAGAAAATCATGAGCTGGAAATGCATGAGGAAAAAAATCTCAGCAGTGTAGAGGTTGAGAGTGAGGTATATAGATTGCCTCAGTAAGGTCTTTCCCAAGTAGGTGGCATTTGAGTAAAGACATGAAGGGAGTTTTGGGGGAAGACGGAGCAAATAGACAAAGTGGTGGGTCTGTTCTAAAAGAAAACTCATCAGAGTCGCTGGAGCTAAGTGAAGGGGGAGAAGTAGATTAGATTTGATAGGGTATCATTGGGGTAGATTAAGCAGGACTTATAAAACATCAGAAAGACTCTGGCTGAACCAGTGAAAAAGAGTATGAATGAACAGAGGAGTTGTTTAATCTGACACGTTTTACAATCACACATCAGCTGGCTGCTATTTTGAGCAGTACTCTTCAAGAGAATCATGGCAGAAGGAGGGAAATTAGTTGGGAGATGCCTGGCATGAATGAATTAGGCATGGCAGTGCGAAGTGACCAAGTACTGAAGGTCTGGATCTAATGTGAAAGGGAAAGAGGAGTTAAGAGGAACTCCAAGGTCTTTAGCTTGTACAACTGGAAGATAATACAATAAAAATTGGCTACATAATAACAACCACACATTTTCCTTTAACACTTTCTTCCATATTATCTACTAGACTGGTGAGAGACCATTTTCCTAGTTTATGCAGCAATATAGAGATAAGTAGGTTATTTTAATATTCACTTTAGTGACACTGGCAATTAGATTTTATTTATTTATTTATATATTTTTTACAGTACAAATTGATTTATTTAAAACAGTTACAAAAAAGCACAACAAAATAGAGATTATCCTTAGAATTATTAATGCTTTGTTAAAGATCAGGTAGGATTAGAGGGTAAGAAATGGTATGGGTGGGGGGAGCACCTGACTAGTTCTAAGATACAAGTAGTATCTTAGATACAATGCGGTTGATTACATATTAATTCAGCCATTACATACTGGGAATGGTACTTGGGGGTCATAATTATCTACAGGGAAATCCTACACCAATCAAATCCATCCAGACCTCCCCAGTGCCGACCTTCTCTATTCCTTGGGACTCTAAAGCCAATTGAATGACATTCCTATCCTTTCTCCACCCCATTCCATATTCATATATTCTTCCCTCCCCTAAGGTGCTGTGCAAGCTGAGAGCAGTTTGCTCTCTGAAGCTGGGACATATAATTTTGGCTACAGGGATCCTGTATTTGACTAGGAAGGTTGTAGGGGACAGCCTTACTTTTAATACTTCAAGTTTGCCATGAGAAGTCGGTTTCTCCCCCAACACAAGATTTTCTCAAATGTTGAGTATTAAATGAGGGATGAACTCTGCCTTCAGTAATACCAGCAATGCACTAAGCACTCACAGCTCACAACTACGTGCAAACTTGCTATCCAGGGAGTGGGTGTAAAACCACTGTGTCATCAGCCCACGCTCGTGCTCTCTCTCTCTCTGATGAACCTCAGTCCCCACGACAGAAATAAATGTTTGCAAATTTGACAATAAGTAAAGGCACATGGGCTGCTGCCACACACTGCAGGCAGGAACCCAATTTGAGGCCACCTTCACTGCTGAGCATTTGCAGTTAGAATGGCTTTGGGACCACACAGACTTTTGAGTTTGCAATCTAAAGAGGGAGAATCTAGGCTTAAGAGAACCATTAAAGAAACTTTAGTGTGAAAAGTGCATTTATTACTACTGTTCCTGCTGGGGAGGTTCAGCAGGGCAAACCACACCACCTCTCTTCCTTCCGCTCCAGGCACTGTGCATAGTCTGCAGATAAGGAGAGAGTGCAGTCAATGCTAGCATCTCGAGGGCCAGTGTTATCTTAGGCCCAGACCAGGCTTCTGGTCCAAAGAATGATCCTAGAGTTGAAAGAGCAACTGACAGCTGCAAAGACCCAGGTGCTTATTTTATTATTGCATAATGTGGAAGGCCTTCCCTTCTCCAGGAAAGCTTGCAGGGTGAAGGCTTCCCAGCAAAGGGCTAATAGGTTCCTGGTCGACACCCAACTTAGCAGTTCAGCTCTTCAACTGTAGTGTACACTTTTTGCCATCTGGAAAGTACTGTAGCTTCAGTGTGGTTTAGTAAACTTAGCCCTAAGAGGCCAAGAAGCCTCCCTAAAACTTGGCCTCTGCTCTGTTTACTTTGCTTTTAAGACTGTGACCTAATCCCCCATGTCCAATTAATCAGGTTATCTTTACTCCAATGCACCCAGGCCCTTTCCCAGTGAATCCATGTCCATCCTTATCTCCAGTGTGATCACTCAACTCTTCAATATGCCTGCCTGCTGCAAGTTTCCATCATACCACCAACCTGTGCATCTTCTATGAGTAAAAATTAAACTAAACCCCACTGAGCGGGGCTATTTCAAACTTGAAACCCTTTACCAACCCCAGACCAAATGAACTGGTGCCAGATGAACCTCCCTGGGATGCTGGCACAGGTCCTAACCTGGTTTTCCAACATTCATTTTTAAAAATAGGATTCAAGATACCACAAAGGAGAGAAATTAATACACAGAAAACATCCCTTAGTAGGACCTGCTTGTTTCTTGCTCAAGACACTCAGATATTTGGAGCCAAAGGGCTCCTGATAAGCACTAAAACCACGTCCCTTGGATTCACCAGCCCGCCAGCAGCAAGCCATACTATTATTCCTAGTCACCGAAACTTTGCTTTATAAAGTAACACTTGCACAGGTGAGAATGAAAAGGATGCCTGGATTTCAGGTATATGGCCAGAGACATGGAAAGACAGCTATAAGGGCAGCAGGCAGGACAATGAGCAGACAGCAGCAATGGCAAAGCAGCACAGACCAAAGCCCTTGGCATAATGATTAACTGGGACCAAGAGTATAGCAGTCAGTCCAGGTCCGCTGGGGGTTCTCCGCTTAGATACGAGTGCTCAGCTCTGAACTCTCAGGCTCTGCTTCCCCACACCATGTACACTAATCTTGATAGGAATGATGATCCAATACCCATCCTTTATCTGGTTCCCCTACTTTCAAAGTGGTATTTCTACTTTGTGCCAAAGTTAGCAGTGCTCCTTTCTATCCCTAAGCTCTGGGAATGTCCTACCCCTGACAAGGGACTGGCTCTGGCCTTCTTCAGTTGCCTATTTCCCCCCAAGCCGATAGCTTCCCACTGAAATGCTCACTCTCTCAAAACCACTTAGTTATGAAATCCCTGTAAGAGTGGACACGCTCTAAGTTACTCTGACTCCTCATCCCTGGAAGACTGAACCAGAGGGAAAAGGCAAAGGGAATGCCACAGCTCTGACCAAGAATTACAATACAGAGCTTCTTTTTTTGGGAGACCATATTTTACAAAAGACTCCTCTGCAGCTGAGCAAAATCAAGTATTAATGTATGTTACATGTTCACGGCACAGTATCAGGGGAGCTGCTGGTATTGCCTTCCCAGCAAGAGACAGAAGAGGAACAGCAGCAGAAAGGGCAGTGCCCAATTTGTCAAGGTGCACAAGATTTTCTTCCCAGGATTAAGTGGAAGTTACCAGGCTGAGTACAGGAGGGTTATTTGATTTAAACTACTTGGCAGGTATCTAGTTAGATATAGATTTGTTCCCATAAGAAGGAAGCTCAGTTGGTGTCCCTGATGGACATTTCTTGAGTGTCTATCATGTGCACACCACTGTATTCAGTTGAGGAGCCTTCTGGCAATTAGATTTTAAAGTTTCTCTACATATATGAAAACCATGTGGAATTGTAGATACTCACTGCTAAATTTGTTGATAAACCTTTCCTAACCTTGAGGTTTTATATCCAGCAGAATTGAGGAGAAAAAAAGAGAAATGTCTTGTTAGGCTTTGCTTTGAGATCTCCCTTTAGAAGTAATTTCTCTTATTGAAAGAGGAGAACCAATCTTAGAACTGCTAGTTTTAGCTGCTACAGACAACAATGACTTACTTCACTTGTCTCAAAAAAGTCAAGAGACTGCAGACATAGCCCAGCATAGCAACCAAGAAATTTAAGAGAAAAAATTGCATGTTCTCTCAAAAATTCCACTCCCCATTCCCAGTTGTGCTATCTTATTTATGCAAAATGTTAAGATCAATCAGTTTTGTCTCAACGAACGTACTTGAGGGAAGAAAAGGATTAGAATCAAGAAAAAATGAAATAAAGTGGTTGAATTTTTAGAAGTTAAGTATTTTACTTTTTCTACTGTGAGCTCTTCTTTTCTGATCCATGTACTAGCAAACTGCGTTGTAGTGTGGTGCCATAATATATCCTACATGATAAAAGAATAATATGCAAATTGACCATACCTCTACTATACCTACAAGCCATGCTCACAAGCCATGCCCATCAGCCAATGAGGAGTAAATATGCAAATAAACCCCAACCAAGATAGCTGCAGCCACTGAGAGCAGGAGGGAGGCTTGGATTTCCCTGGCAATGGAGGAAGCCAGGTTTCCACCTGTCCTTGCCGGCCAAGCCCTCTACTCAATGCTACAAAGTTTCAATTATAGAAGATACATAAATCCCAACAGAAATGGTGGCAGCCATGGAGCTGGAGAGAGCAGAGGCTAGGGTTGCCCCTAGCGATGGAGGAAGCCAAGCTTCTGCAGCATTGGCCAGCCTAGGCCTCCACTCCAGGCTACAAAGTTTCAGTTAAATCCCAGATACCAGGGCCTCCGCTTGGGTTGCTGGGGGCATGGCCTGCCTGAAAACACCACAGGCCCCTCATCCAGGCTGCCCCATGTCTAAGAGAACCCCTACCCTGACCTGGGACACCCTTCAGGGCAAAGCAGCCAGCACCATCCATGCACCAGAACTCTATCCTATTAATAAAAGAGTAAAATGCAGATTGACCATCACTCCAACACCAAGATGGCTTTCCCCATGTGGTCAAAGATCCTGGCCCATGTGGATACAAGATGGTCACCACCTGAAAGCAGCAGCGGAGGGCTGTTGGGAGAAACCATTCCTGCAAGAAAGGGCAGTCGGGGAAGATCAAGCCTGCAGAAGAGGGTAGTTAGGGGTGACCAGGCTGGCAGAGGAGGGAAGTTAGGGGTGACTGGGCCTGTAGGGAAGGGCAGTTGCAGGGGACACAGGCCTGCAGGGAAGAGCAGTTGGGAAGAACCAGGCCTGCAGGGAAGAGCAGTTAGGGGTGACCAGGCCTGCAGGGGAGGGCTGTTGGGGGGTGGGGCAAACGAGGCCTGCAAGGGAGGGCAGTTGGGGGTGACCAGGACAGCAGAGCAGGGAAGTTGGGGGCAAACAGGCTGGCAGGGGAGCAGTTAGACAGAAATCAGGGTACTGGTTAGGGGTGATCAGGGTGGCAGGCAGAAGCAGTTAGGGGCAATCAGGAAGGGAGGCAGGTGAGCAGTTGGGAGCCAGCAGTCCTAGATTGTGAGAGTGACATCCCTCGAGGGGTCTTAGATTGGAGAGGGTGCAGGCTGGACTTAGGAACCCTTTCCTCCATCCCCCCTCCCATGCTGAAATTTCATGCACCGGGCCTCTAGTTTTTTAAATAAAACCTTTGGAACAAATGTGAAACCAGTATTTAGGTGTGGGATAATACTGTGGATATAGCAGGTTGGTATCTTGACACCTACATTTTACTAAGTCATCACTGCTGATTAGTGCTGTTATGTGGTTTATTTAAAAATTTTAGCTTCTTAGCCCTGACTGGTTTGGCTCAGTGGATACAGCATCAGCCTGCAGACCCAAGGGTCCCAGGTTTGACTCCAGCCAAGGGCATGTACCTTGGTTGTGGGTACATCTCCAGTGGGGAGTGTGCAAGAGACAGCTGATCAATGTTTCTCTCTCATTGAACTCCCTATCCCTTTCCTCTCCTTTCTGTAAAAAAATCAATAAAATATATATTTTTAAAAAGTTTTTAGCTTTTCACAGCTTCTATACTCATTTTTATAAATCAGTTTTTTCAGTCCTGCCCCATATTTTCAACCACAGATTAAGACTCTTTATTTTCATTGTGTTTGCTATATTGTGCATGTGAGTGTGCATGTATGTGTGGATATTTATGAGACAGAAAGTCTGTCATTTATTATGTTTCATGTGTAACCACCCATGCAACTTTTTTTTTCTATTTACAAAACAATTTCTTACTGACTAAAAATCTCTCTTTCTTGTGTATTTTTTTATAATCTTCACCAAAGGATATTTTTTCCATTGATTTTTAGAGAGAGTAGAAGGGAGAGACACATCCATTGGTTGCATCTTTCATGCACCTCAACCATGGCCAAGGAACCTGCAACTGAGGTACATGCGTTTGATGGGAAACAAATCCAGGACCTTTAGTCTGTGGGCCAACACTCTATCCACTAAGTCGAACCAGATAAAAAAGTGATATTATATTTTTTATCACTGTTCCATGAGTAAAATAATATAAATCTCATTTCTCCATGGTGCAGACAAAGGACAAATGAAACTGTGATAATACAAGTCCGCAAGTGAATCATCTGAGGTGTGGGGTGAAAGTGAGTTGTGAACTGGAAAGGAGAATGAGAACCCTCTCTGAAATAATGGAAGTGTTCTACATCTTGTTTGGGGTGGTGGCCACATGGGTGTACAAGATTGTAAAAGTAATTGAGAAGAACAGCTAATACTTGCTCACTTTAATCTTGGTAAATTATACTCCTTTAAAAAGAAAAATTTAATTATTTTCCCTGTTTATCCATCTGCCTTATCAACTCCTGTCTATTTAGCTAACACAATCACTTCTTCAGGTGTCCCTGTTGTCTTAAACACATTTCTGACGTAGGCTCTTCCAGACATACACTTAATATAGGGAAAAATACATGAAATGATAAGTAGGTAATTTAAAAATAATTGTCAGTGAATTAATATTTAGATATCACATGACCAACATTATACTTTAAAAGTCACATTTATTATTTAAAATTCTTTACATACAAAGAATACCCAGATAGTATTGAGATTCTGAAAAATGACATTAAAAAGTAGATTATCATAGAATGATTGAAGAGGTAGGGAAATGTTCCCTAGAATATAAATAAGGAAAACTTGAATTTTCATTTCAGTTTTGATAATGGACAATTATAGCTTGTGTGAGATTTTTGGTTGTTCTGTTTTGTTTTGTATTTAATCTACAATTTCAGACACTTGGACACGTTTGCTGTGATTTCCTCAATAAATAATATTCTGCACTTTTATAACCTGAGAAATACTGTAGCTGGCCCACATGCACAAGCAAGATTGATGTTAGGAGTTCTTTGGGTGGATAGCCTGTGTCCTAGGAGGCTTCCTGACAAGCACCTGAAATGGTCTTTTTAAAAAATTAAATTTATTGAGGTAACATTGATTAATATGATCATAAAGGTTTGAGAGTCCACATAGTGGTATATTTTGGAATAAATCTTTGAGTGCCTTTAAAATATAAATATCTCTGAGAACATCATTAGTGTATATTAGTATCTCAGCTTGCTTCAGAAAGATTTTCATAGTAGGAGGGTCTGGAGATCCTAAAATCTCTGGACACATATGGATTATATAAAATAGAAGAAGATGAGTGCTAATCAGAAAGGCAGGGAAAATTTTTTTTTTCTTGTTGGATACATGCTAGGGTCTTCAGGAAATTTTGGCAGTGCTGATCCTTAGCCAGACTCGGCTCTTGTTTCTGTTGGGATGCTGCCCTTGCCTGCAATGACCCATTGTTCTTGCTGTGAAATTCTCTAGTGGGGAAGCCCTGTGTCAGGGTCTTAAGAGTGGGAGCACTAAGTCATTCAAGGAAAAAGATGCGAGTCTGTGGCTCACTGAAATTTACTACTGCACACTGGGCTATATGTCTGTATCAATTTCATCTTTTAAAAAGACACAGCAGATCTCTTATTTTTAGAATCCCTACTATCCATTAGGTGATTGTGTAATTCCTTTTGTTCAGGCAAAATCTCATATGCGTTATCTGCTCCAACCCCATATAATCGTTGATTCTCTCATTATTCTCTGAAATAGACTCCAGTCACACTGTGATACATTAGTGATATGATATTCTGATCCTGAAGAACTTCCCCAGTGCAGATTTCTGCTATCTTATGCAGAGCACATCACACCCGCAGCTATTTAACTTGCTCAGCCCGACTAATGGTAGGATGCTAATGGAAGGAAAATGTTAACCTTCTCATTCTCTTTGAATTCTGGCTAGAGAGTTGATGTACACTGACTGCAGAGAGGTAATCAAGTGAAAATAGAACAACAAAGGCAATATAAATTTTGGAAATATCCTATTGAGTTATTTTTTATTTACTTTGAATTCATAAAATATAATTTAGGAGAAGCAAATATATTTTTGAAATTGCTTTTTTGGGAAGTTTTAGGGACTAGTTTTGTGTAGATGAACTGTTTGGGAAATATCTTTCTGTAAGATAAAGAGACTATGGAGAGGCCAGAAATGTTACTAAAATTGAAATTTTAGTTTAATGAATATTAAACTTCAAAAGTACCTCTGCTATCACTTTGTTTTCTCTCTCAGTTCTGGAATTTCTTTTATGACATTCTACTGGAATATCTTATGTGACAAGAAACTCACTATCTTGCAAGGCAACTGATTATAATTTTAGACATTATTTAGATATTACAAATATACTAGAACCATGTTGTGTTGTATTAAAATAAAGTTGCTTTCTACTCATTTTGTTGTCGTTGTTGGTCCCAGTCTTGCCTGTTGTAATTTTAGACAGGGTCGGTTTAATACTAGTACAAGATCCTGGTGATTTTTCTCCCTCTTTCTGAATAAATATCTCTATTTCTTTCACTGGTGCACAACCTCACATTTTCTACATGGACCTCTGGACAACACATTTGGCCAACAACCCTTCAAAAATAAAACCTCTAGAAAGTATTCCAATGTGATAAAAAATAAAGACTCTAGAGAGTATTCCAATGTGGTTGTTTTAAGTAAATTTATATTAAAAGAAATTTATTAAATAATTATAGGATTATCTTAGAACATTTTCCTGTTTTCTTCTTTAGTCCCCATTTCAAACTACCATATGTTTTTCCTGGATTTACATTCCTACTGCCTATGAAAGGTTACAGGGATGGTCTATCTGTTTTTTACAAGCAAATGATGCTCACACCCACACAGTGTTAGTTACGATATCCCAGCTGCACTTAGTGCTCCAGACCCTACCTATCTCCGGAAAGACAAAGTGCTCAACCCAGAGACAACTCATATTTAAACTGGAGACTGGCTTTCACTCTTTGTTAAAACTATGTCAAAGGGCTCACTTGCTGATTGCGTGCTGTAATTAAAAGGTTAACCAGTGTGGGTATCAAGCAGCTAGAGTTATGGTTTGAGAGTACTGTGGCACTTACACCACCTCCTCAACTCTTGCTCACTTCAGAGAATACTGTTACCATTCTCCTTGCCACCCAAGTCTGGAGGATTAATGGTGTCTCACTATTACCTAATTTGGTTCCCTTAATCTTTCCCACATCTCTGTATGTAGTTCCTTCAGCCTCCTCTTTCAATGTAATTACTTTCCCAGAGGTCCTGACTGATAACCTCTCTAAGCCACAGTATTCTCATCTGTAAAATGAGGATAATAATAGTATTTTAGAGGACTGCCCTGAGGGTTGGTGAAACCATACCAGCAGTAGCATAGAGCTTGGAAATTG
Organism: Antrozous pallidus; assembly: GCA_027563665.1. NCBI lineage: Eukaryota > Metazoa > Chordata > Mammalia > Chiroptera > Vespertilionidae > Antrozous > Antrozous pallidus. Next base: position 56,325,539 of record CM050521.1, on the reverse strand, counting down.
TGCAACAAATGTGAGACATTTCTATTATTATTGTTAAGAATAGTCTTCATAGGACATGGTGCAGTAATTTAGCTATGAGAAATATTGTTGGATAATCTGCATAGTCTTTTCTGTACAACTTGTGATCCTTGCCCAATAAATAAACTCAATTCTCATTCTCAAAACTAAATATAGTACTTAGTGATGCCTGCTAATTTCATCAATGTCTTGCAATAATTCTAGAAGAAAAATTAAGAATATTTGAGAAAAATAGCAATTTTTGTGTCTTTGAAAAAATCAGTATGAATGTTCAGTCAGTTTCGTAGTCAAGTTTCATGGAAAAGTGGGTGTGCATTATTGGTTATAGTAATGATTCTACTAAATGGTATATTCATTTACAGTCTTTTCTAAATTCCAGTTAATTTTTGGTCTACTTTTCCTAAGGGGTGACTTAGTTAGACTCCTGGTTTTCACAGATGTGATGATATCCTGTGTGGCCCACATAATATTACTGACCCATAGAAAGACAGACCCACAATTTTTTCTGAAAAGTTCATTGTTTTTCATTAATTTACATATAATTATGTTCCCTTCCTCAATGCTTTCTGTGAAATCTTTGTTATATGCTATTTTTGTTAACCAGGCATTGCTTTCCTATTATTTATCCTCTTTGTCTTTGTTGCCTGCAGCTATCCACTATTTCACTGCTGGCTGCATTCCTCTCTCTGTTGTTGGGACAATGTGTTCTGCTCCCTTTGGCAGTAAGAGCCATTTGAGGTCAGTATTCTGACTGACTGCAGATGGCCCACTCTCCAGCACTAAACACTCCTGATGTAGCATCACTAAGTATTCCCTAAGCAAGAATAGTTGAGAGACATTTGTACTCAGCCATCCTGCCCCCTATTGTGTGCTATGATGGCTACTGACTGCATGTGCACTGTGCTGCCACACATATGTGTTGTTGTCACAATACAAGCCTTCATAACACAAAAGACCCAAGAAAAGTAGAATCTTTATTGGTCTTTGAAATACCACTTGCTGTGTTTTCTTTCATTTAGTACTCATGGTCATGTAGAAAGACTTGTGACTACTGTAATTTCCTAAAGCATCTTTCATTAGACCTCTAGAGTATAAAACAGCTGTAAAATTCACTCTTAGAATAGTCCTCAGACTAACCAATATGAAGTGGTAGAACATGTGCTAGATCTCATTCTTCCTAGTTTCCATTCTAGTGTATTTTAAGTGGCACGATGTCAGGAAGAGTTCTTGAGAACTGATATTCCTGTTCTCCAGGCTACATGTACACATATACCCACCTCACATTTTTGTGTAAAGACAGATGACTTGTGAAAGCAGTAATGAATGGGTACTAATTAGAATTTTGAGGTAAATGGCATGCAATAGATCTAGATGCTGTGCCTAGAAAGTTGTACTGTGGCATATTCCGTGATTCAGTAAAGCATAAATGGTATTATTCTATTATAAGAGGGGGTATGGCTTGGAAATTAATTGTAATAAAGCATTGTTTGATTTTGGAAGTGATGGATTTGATTAAGTGGCAAGATCTATGCTTATTAAATTTAATTGTCTGGAACTATAAAATTCAATTTAGTTCGACAGACATTTACAAAGAAATTAATATATTTCTGGCACTGTGTTGACACTAAACTTTTTTGAAAAAAAAATTTCATTATAAAAGTAACACAATAATTTTGTATTTCCAGAGAGTGAACTATGGATGAAAGGAGCCACATGCTGACCTGGCTGGCTCAGGGGAGCCCTGTGTGGCAGTTTTGCAAACTCAGAGACCTAAAATAACCGCAAAAGATGGTTTAAAATTAAATATTTAACTACAAACAGGTTATAGTGGGTAGTCATGTCCTGGGCCTCTATTTTCCCTGACAGAGTTCAACTTAGATCTGTAAGTGAGCCATTTGCCTCTTCTGCCTCTAAGATAACATATCTATGAGATTGTCTGGGAAACTTGTAGCTTCCTTTTTTTATTCTGGAGCACCTTGGGGCACAGCCAGATGTGGTGGGTGCCAGGATGGATGCCACAGATTCCTTCATTATCATGTTAATTGTTCCTGCATTCACCAAGTATGTGTCCATCATTTTACTTTTTATCCAATCCCAGGTGGGATTGCTTATCCCTCCTCCTAAAACTATCACTAATGAATTTCAAGTAACCCACCTATGTCACTCCATTGATTCTGATGTATAAATACAGTTATAACCCGCCATTCTACGAGCATTATCTCAATTCATTGAGGTCCTGCTTTCTGGCATATGACGACAGTTTTGGCTCAAAATAAACTCACTAAAATTCTTTACAAGTTTCAGTGGTTTTTTCATGAACAGAACTCACGTTTGAATCTCTCTCACCAACATGTAACCTGAAAAAATGACAGAAAATACATGAAAATTAAACTCAGTGAAACACATGCAAACTCCTGGAGAAAAAGAGGATGGATTCACAGTAGACGGAAGCTAAAGTGCATGCCTGACAAGTGATATTGCAGGGGTGAGCCCAGCGCTTGACATAGGCCAGACCATCCCAACAAGTGGCACAATCCCACAGGGGAACCCTGAGAGGTCAACCATTCTAAGTGGTCACCTCCCTGTCTGTAGTCACAGAGAAAATAGCTACAGCTGCCAAAATATACACACACTCACATATACATATAATACTAACAACAATGAAAATGATAGATGAATTAAGGAAAGCTATTTATGTGGTACCACTGTCAAGATGGCAGAATAGAGGGTATCTCTCTTGCAGCCCTCCTCAGCAACATAATTTGGCAGCTAAGTGTGGACAAAAGAGCCTTTGTGGGAATTTTGGAATTTGAAATTCTAACTATGAAACCCCAGTGGAGTCCAAGACTATGAAGACCTTTGAGAAGGCAGGCCCATGCCCAGGAAGAGGGCTCACTGACGGTGGTCCTGGTTACGGACTCCAAAGGAGCCCTGACCCTGATGGATTCAGCTATAGCCTGTTTGACTTTGGTCCTGACAGCGGCACTATCTGTAAGGGGCCTGAAGAGAGTCAGGACTGCCTGTGCCCTTAGTGACAAGACCATTGACCTCCGTGTTGACCATTGGCAGGAAAGTGTCCTATGACCGGCTCTAGCTCCTCTCAGCCATGGTCCAGGAGCAGTGCTGCCCTCTGAGGAGATATGCACACCCATACCCATCTAATTTCTTCTGAGTGTCTATCTTGAAATTGCCCTTTTGCTGCTGGGGTCTAGCAGTGGTCGTGCCTGTCCAGGAACTGAATGGGAGACACACCCACTGCCCATACCCTGGGAGGCAGGCTTCCTGACAGCGGGTAAACAGCAGACCCTGTAATGGCCCTGTGGGCAGCTAGAGCTCCTCTCTGCCATGGTCTGGATGCAGTAATGCCATCCCAGGACAGGATGGAAGACACACTCCTTTGGACTCCTGAAGGTCCGAACTTAAATTCCTACATTTTGCCCACCCAGGAACCTGGAAAAAGGCATGCTCATCTGTACCCCTGAAGGCAAATCCTCAGTCCTTGGTCCCAACTGTGAACCCTTTGGCAGCCTGTGACTCTTTTCCTGCTGCTCTTCGTAGAGGTCTCGGGCCAGTCTTGCCCACCATGAGCCCACTTAGTGACCTAGTAGGAGGCCATCCAGAGACCAAGCTGGAACCACACCCCTCTGCACACCTGATGTAATAAGTTCACAGTCTGTGGACTGAACATTAGACACTGAAGCAGAGTCTTGATGCGGCATGAAACCTGATCCAATCCATTCAGGATGAAGCAGGTTCCTTGTCCATCAGAGACCCTGGTAAGAGGGTCACCAGCTGTGGTCCATACAGGACAGAAAGAAGGTAATGATATAATAATATCACTAAGATGATATCAAAATTGTAAATATACATGCAACCAACATTAGAGCACTTCAATATTTAAAGCAAATATAAGCAGAACTGAGAATTATTTTTAAAATGAGAGGATAATCCTGAAAGAATAAGTATGAATTTGGAAGTAACTAGAAGAATCTAATTATATTTCCCTTTATAGTTGCATTATTGCACATATATGACATGGAAGAAATTGTTCTGCTACTTGCCTAGGTTCTGTTTGTTTGATGTTTTCACAGCCTGTAATAAGTATTTAATCCAAGCCCTTATTATTTTTTTTCAGGATCATTTTGTCAAAAAGTGAAAGTTCAAGGCAGGCTATACTGTGGGCATCAAGCAAGTAGCAATCAATTCTGAAGTCAAAGAATTGAATGTATATATGTTTACAAACTGGTGGACCACATATCGATTAATTATATTTCCTTATTTAGACGTTATGTAAAAATGACTTTTATAGCCATTAAAAGATTGGAGGAAAGCTTCATAGAGAAATTACAAACTCTCTGAGTACATGAGATATTAAAAGCAACATAATTTGGTGATAATTACTAGTGTAATCCTTGGAATAACTCTATAAAAAAAGACATTATTATATAGAAAAATATGATGCTCTGAGGTCATTAATATGCACTTAAATTTTTCTTTTTTTGTTTGTTTGTTTTTCATTGGTAAAAGTTAAGGCCTTACCAATTTATTTAAAGGTTCAAATGTCATTTTGAAAGTGCTTTAAAATGCATTCAGAAAGTGATATTAATGAAAATAGTTATCATCTAATGTAATTACAGTAGCCACACTATATAGTTTGCTTTCATTTATGAACAAATATAAACCATCTATGGACAGTGAGCCAAAGATATACCAATGACAGGCTCATCTGCCCCGACACCGAACATGGTTCCACTTCCACTCTCTAAGGAAAACCAACGCACTGATGTTAGCCTCAATCAAGCTGAACAGAAAAGTAAATCTGCTTTAGGGAATACAAAATTCTTCAAGTCAAATCTCTATGACACTGGATTGCCCCTGTGCTTAGGATTAATTTTTATGTCATTCTAGCAATGGAAAGGGAAAGTTAACTGACATCTTAACCATAGACAGTAAATTTTAATTCTCAAGGGTTTTTCTCAAAGTTATTCTTTGAAACTGGCAGTTTTGTTAATTTACACTCAAATGTGAAACTGTATTAAATACTTAAGTATTAAGTATCCATTGCTACAGAAACATTGAGTAAGTCTGTATGAAAATGAATAAGAAAGTGGACCAGTAATATGAAATAGCAGCTGTAGCAGTTTCCTAAACGTGTCCCTGTCCTTGCTGCTCTAGTTTATATTTATGGAAATGGAAATATTAATCTATTGGGGATCACATTCCAATAAAAATGTTAAAATCTAAGAATATTAACTGTATAGTCATGCACCACTTAATGATGGGAATCCATGCTGAGAAATGTGTCATAAGAAAATTTTGTCATTGTGTGAACATCATAGAGTAGACTCACAAAACTCTTGATTGTATAGCCTCCTACTGTAATTATATGTACTGTACTTTTATGTGACTGGAAGTGCAGTAGGTTGCTTACACCAGCATCACCATAAATGTAATTTGTTGCACTGTAATTTGATGACGGCTAAGACATTACTAGGGCCTAGAAAATTTTCAGCTCTATTGTAATCTTTTTTTTTAATGTATCACTTATAATACAGTTCTGTAAAACTGGAAGAACTGTCAGGGAAAAGGGAGGGTATTACATTTTATTGACTGATTATTAAGGAAGTTAAGAGAAATAAAACACAATAAAATGTTTAAAAATAACATTTTTCAGGTACAAATTTTGTAAATATAAAGTGGATTCACCAATTACTTCTAATTCTAAATAAATACCTAGTTAATAAACCTCAGCCAGCACTGGCACAACACTTCAAGGATATAAAATTGGATTCATTCGTGTGTACAGTAGTGTTGAAAGAATGTGCCCATTAAAAAATTCTTAGACATATACACTTTCTAAACTATGCTATAAAAAAGATTTATTTATGTAGATTAATCTCCTTTAATACCACACTAAGAAAAATCATCCATGACAAAATAAGTCATAGATGAAAAAATATTTTTCAAGATATTGGGACACATGAATTATCTCAAAATATACAAAATCCTCTGCAAACCAGTAGTGTATCCAAAACATCTACCAAACTTATTAGGTACTAAACAAAACTGTAGCATAGGAAATCTTTTCTACATTCTTCTGAAACTTTAATATTAAAAATGACAATATAGTGCAGGCCACACTTCAAAGTTGTCAATCAGTAGTTATTGCTATATCCAACATATGTCTATGTCTGCTTTATAGCATGATTAAATGTTCCATTTGCATGAACAATTTGTTTTCCTCAAATTTTTGCAGCCAGCGGTGAGCTAACTTGATCCACATTCCTAGGTGTGACATAAAGTCCAAGTTTTTAAACCTGAATATGGAAAATGCTGAAAGCCTCATTCCAGCTTTTGCTTCCCTTGTGTGAAGGTGGTACTCAAAGCAGTTCAAAAATATTAACTTAATTACCCTCCATAAACTCAGATGCTAATTAATATTCATACTTGTTCACTTTTTCACAAATTATATTCAAGGCAATGAGTTTTTTGATGATGTCATAATAGTCTGGGACTTGAATTTTAGAAATGAGTTTGAAAAAAAGCCAGCTATCATCATGCCATACCAATTCTACAAGTTGTTCAAAAGCAGACAATTCATAAACTCCTCCCTGTCTGCCTGCACTTCCTTGGTTCAGTGTCATAGAAGATGATTCTGAGATAGGCTTTTCCTGCCTCTTCTCTTGGATTCACTACCTTGGAGAGAAAGTTTTAAAGCAACATTTAGAGATCTTGACTGCTCACTTGACTTTGTGGCAATGACTCTAACGATAGATAAGTTGGGACTTGTGGTACATTAGTGCTTTTCCTGCCTCTACATTTTCTACAAAGACTAAGTAGTTCCACACATATATCTATTTGCAATGGGTCATGACTCTGGCAAGTAGAATGACAAGCAATTCTTAAATATTTAGAAGCAAATTTTATCTTTCTTATGCTTCTACCAGTAGTTTTAGAAGAAATAGCTGTTTTTGGTATATTCTGTTCACTCCTTGAAGTATATTTTCTAGGATCTTGTTGGACATCAAAAAGAAGAGTTAAGTTTACTTCTTATTTTAATTGGCAATCTAATTTGTTATCTTCCTTGTTTTGGTGGACTGAATTATTTTTCTTCTTGAAAATCATCTTCATCTTTTTCTATATCATACTCTCTTTCCTCATTTTTTTACCCTCTTCATCATCTACATCAACTTCATCATCCTCACATTCCATAATGTCTTCCATCTTTCTATCACTTTCCAAAGATTGTCTCTGTATAGAGGAAAGTCTTCTAGAACATTTTTTTTTGGCCAATACTATGGACAAAACCAATCTCCTTCAGGCACTGTCTTGAGCTTTGGTTGAACACAGTAGGTATAATGACCCAGATTACAGCCTTCACAAAGTACCATGTTTTCTGCATCACCCTTTTTTTGGACATCTTATAATGAACATGAAGTATAGATTTAGACCATGTTGACTATGATCCAAGGTATATAGGTGAATAAAGACTTGGAATAGAATAGCAGAAGAAAGAGGACTCTCCTCAATGTTCTAGAACTGTTTTATCAGAATTCCCACTGGCATCAAGTGGAGCTTTGAGAAAATTGCTCTGCACTATTTGAAAGAGTGTCATTGCCAGTTGACAAACTCTTTTTGCTCACTGATTGCAATGTATTTGTATTTGTTGAGACAGTACTTGAAATTTGTTTTCATGACCAAAAGAATGTCTTTTAATATGGCCTTTGCTTGCTCATCAATTGTTATATCTTCTAATTTCATTCACAGTTTTAATTATACATTTCCTTGTTTTCTTTACTTCATAGCTCATATCATCCATTTTCTAATGCTGAACTTATATGTGTCGATCTGCAACATTTATCACTCCTAATGTTCCTTGGTAGATTCTGCGTTCAGTACATTAAAAAAAAATCTCTCAGTCTCAATTCAAGATGCCTCTCTGCAGACATCTGAGGTGGATCATATGCATTAGAAGCTCTTCCCTGAGTATATAGGGGTTTGTTATCAATTTGAGATTTACCTGAAAAATGAAATTTATCTTCAGAAAAATGGCCTAGCTGTGCATATATTCTGTTCTTTTTTTGTAACAAATTTTTGTGTTTTTTTTAAGGCACTTTCTCTATGACCTCTAGAATTAAGAGCTTTGATAAGCTGGTCTAGCTATTCACAAGAATTGTAAAAGCACCACTGATTTGCCTTAGGAACTGGTTTTGGTAGCTGCAGAGAATCATCATATGAACCTTTGTCAATGTTAGAGGAAGATTCAGACACCAAAGATTTTCCAGTTTTAGTGGATGCTTAAGCATTTTGAGAATGTGTATTATTCTGATGAAGGACTAGGCCAGTGGTCGGCAAGCTCATTAATCATCAGAGCCAAATATCAACAGTACAGCAATTGAAATTTCTTTTGAGAACCAAATTATTTAAACTTAAACTTCTAACACCACTTCTTCAAAATAGACTTGTCCAGGCCATGGTATTTTGTGGAAGAGCCACACTCAAGGGGCCAAAGAGCCACATGTGGCTCTCGAGCTACAGTTTGCTAACCACTGGTCTAGGAAAACACATGTCTTCAGTGAGACCAGAATAATCTGCTTCAATAAACAACCTAGGAACAGAAGGAAAAATCCAATATTACCTATGTATGTGGTTATGGCCCAAGTTTGGAAAGATATTGATGCATGCTATGGCACTTTCGGGTATTCTAAAAGTTCTTTCTCTTTTTATTAGTGTTCCTGTTTAAAACTTCTTCCTCATTAGCAGTGAGAGGCTCTCTTGTCAAATAGTTGATCTCTTCTTGCATTATAAACACTTTTAATCCATTTCCCCCTTTCCCCATTCTGCTTCTTTTATGTGATCCTGGGTCATCTCATCTTCAATGGCCATATCTTGATCTAGTTCCTTTTGCTCTATTTCTTTGCTCTTAGTGCTAGAATCAAAATCTTCCCTTTCTTCCTTCCCAATAGATAGAGCTTCAGCTGAAGTTCTTTGCTCATCTTCCTTCAGTTTTACTTGTTTCTGTTTCATATTTTTTTGTTTTGTTCTTGCTCTTATATGAATTCTAGCAGCTGCTTTTCTCTTCTCCTTTTAGTTACTCTGCTTTTAACTCCTGGAATTCCTGCTTTGCCTGTCATAATATGTCAACATAATCTTCAATAAAATCCCTAGTAGGAACTAGGGACTGAAGTTTCCCACAGGGAGCATAAAGCATCTTCATTTGTTCTCTTGGTGTCAAATCATACACTGAAGTACTTGACAGTTTCTTCGCTAGACTGGGATTGCTTTAAGGAAGCTCCACACAGGCATCGTCTGTAGCACCAAATCCGCCTTGGTTTTGATATCTTTATTTGCATTTGCTGATGTTACATCAGCAACCTGAAGCTTGGATGTGCAGTCTGAGGATTTCAGAATGAGTGCAGCTACCAAGATCCACGCTTTTCACACTGCAGCCCTAGTGCAGCTGCCAATGATGCAACTGTAGATAGTACAGGTTTGGTGGGGTTGGCATCTTTATCCAGAGACTCTAGTCAACCATTGGTATCGACATAAATGATATTCTCTTTGGCCACTGCCTCTTCTTCTTCAGCTGCTGCCTGGAAGATAGCAGCTAGGAAGAAAGAAAGCGATACACATAGTTGGCCTTCATTGCCATTTCCTACAAGATCTTCCTCTAATACTTCTGGGTCACTCCCTCAGGAAATTCATCTTGAAGATCAAAAAGTTTCCCAAATGCATTCAGGAACTCCAAAATCATCAGAGCATCACCAAAGATTTTAGGAGGCAGTCTAGTTTTCACTGAGGTTGGTTCTGAAAATTCCTTAATTAAGACCATCACATTCCATATCTTCCCTGGGTTTATTCCACTATTCTCAGTGTTCCATATATTTTCACTTTCTTCACACAACTTCTCTCTTTCCTTCTCTTTGGGTCACATCCCCAACTCTCAGAACTCCTGGGAAGTGTTTGATCTACTTTGGGCTCAGAAGTCCATTCCAATCTTATGAGACCACTAATCTATACATAGTCCATTGTCTTACATGTCATTATGTGGCACATAACTGCAGCACCTTTTTTGGTTATTTCTTTTATTTAATCTCAGATAGGATTCATAAAATATTGACCATTTCAAGATATTGAAATATGCATGTAGAAAACAGAAATCTGGTATTCAATGGGATACATGAACCTATGTAAAAATCTCCTCTGAATACAATAAAATGTCCTGGTCAGAAAGACGCTAACCACAGAGATGTTAAAAGCAACAGAATCTTATGTAAGTAAGTATTGTAGTGCATGACAATCTATAAATAAAAATCCATCTGTCAGCTAGCTACTACTTCTAAATTAATTTTGCAAACTAAAAGAAAACCATCAAGTTTTGCTGGGAAATCCCTGTGTTACTATCCAATGTGCCACTAGTTAGAAGAGTTGCTATCTCCTGCAAACATCCTCATAACTAATCCATCACTTGCTCAGCTGTGGCATGAAAAGGTTGTCAGGATGAATGTCAGGAGCTTCAAAAGCCTTCTCCAAGAATTGGGAGCATCCCAAGAAATATCGGTACAAAGTCTCATTTGGAAAAAGAAGAAAATTCAACCCATCCAAACAAAAGTTTCTCAGAAATTTAACCATTGTGTTGGCATGAAGAAAAATTTTAACCAGCACTTGTAACCTGTAATTGGCCTAACCTCACTGGAAGGTATTCACTAACAGAGCAAAACACCAAGTCAGGATTTCAGTAAACGTCACATTATCTCATAAAGAGCTCTGTTCAAGAAAATTGATAAGAAAGAGAAAGATTTACTTAGAGCAACCACTCAAGATTATAAAAATCAAATCAATCTCATAGTTTCTTTAAATTTTATTGATGTTTCTTTAACTTTCGTATTTTATAACAAAAACATCTCCAAGGTACATCATTTTTAACTTCCCTTTCAACTCAAATTTTATCTTAATTTATTTTTTAAAAGAAAAGTGCCCATCAGTAGATGAAATAATAAAAAAAAAGCTGTGGCATATTATGTAGCAGTTAAAAAAGAGGAAGGTCTCTTATCCTTTGAGAGAGCACAGAGGGACTTGCAGAATATTATGCTAAGTGAAATAAGCCAGTCAGAGATATACAAGTATCACATGATCTCACTCATATGTGGAATATAAAGAACAAAATAAACTGATGAACAAAATAGACCCAGAGAAATAGAAGCATAGAATATACCTTTGAATATCACAGGGAAGAGAGAGGTAGAGGGGATAGTGAGGGAGAGATTAGCCAAAGGACTTATAGGTATACCAGAGGCCCAGTGCATAAAATTCATGCATTCAGAGAGGGGATTGAGGTCTCTCAGTCCAGCCTGTGCCCTCTCACAGTCCAGGAGTCTTTTGGAGAAGCAGGAGAAACTCCTGCCACCACCTCTGCACTTGCCAGCCGTGAGCCCAGCTCAGGACTTCTGGATGAGTGGTATTCCCCCTGTGGGACTGCACTGACCACCAGGGGATAGTTCCTGTGTTGAGCATCTGCCCCCTGATAGTCAGTGTGCATCATAGAGATTGGTCATTCCAACTTTCATTAGATTTGCATGTTAGCCTTTTAATTACACTGAGTGGCCAGATTATTATGATATCTGAATGCATAATAATCTGGCCACTCAGTATATGTAGAGGCCTGGTGCATGAATTCGTGCACAGGTGGGGTCCAGCCAGCCTGGCCAGGGGGAGGGTACATGGGAGGTTGTCCAGCCTCCCTGCTAGTCGAACTCCTGGTCGAGGGGACAATTTATATATTAGCCTTTTATTATATAGGATATACACAGAGTAGCCAGATTATTATGTGTTCAGAGATCATAATAATTTGGCCACTCAGTGTATATAGGATATGTATAACCCATGGACACAGACAATAATGTGCTGAAGGCCTGGGACCAGGGGAAGGAACAGTGGTATGGGCTAGAAGTGGTCAATGGGGAAAACAAGGGGACATGTGTGATACATTCAACAATAAATCTAATCCTATCTAATAATAGAGTAACATGCAAATGTGACTGTAACTTGGCTCCTGATTGGCTATGCTACCAGCCAATCGGGAGCAGGAGGCATGGCCAGCAGAATGAAAGGTGAGGCCAGCGAGGCCTGTGGGGCATGGCCGAGGTGCAGTGTATGCTCCCCAGCCCCAAGCCCCACGGAGGGGCGGGACAAGGTGGGTACCTCAGGCCGGGAGGTGAAGGTGGCAGCAGCAGCCCAGCATGCTTGTGCTCCACAGAAGGGTGGGACGGCTGTGGAGGCCCACCTGGGGCTGCGGGGCATGCTGTCTACGAGGTGTGCTGTCAGAGAGGTGCCCGCCTGCTGGGTAGGTGCAGGACCTCCCAGTTCTAGCTGCATTTCTCTGCTCCTTCAGTCTCCATGACCTCATGCCGTTGTCAGTGGCAGTGTGTGTGAGTCCAGTAAGGTCACCCTTTCCCCAAGCATCATGCACACTCCACGGCTCCCTGCCTCCCTCCTCAGGCCAGGATCGGAGGCAGGAGCCTTCCAACCAGGTGCTCTGGCTTCTGGAGATGCTGAGGAAGGCGAGTATCTGCAGCATCTCCAGTTTCTCAGCTCACGCCCTCTCCCCAGGAGGCTGGGGAGAACATATATGGCAAAGTTCTTTAAGCCACAGCAGTCAGAGTAGTGGGACTTGGCCAGGCAGGCACATAGAGGAGCTGGGGCCCTTTCAGGGTTAGGCAGCATGCCCTGTGGTCCTAGGTGCCTGTGGGTGCCTATGGGTGCAGCCAGCCTGAGTGAAGCTGGCCCAGGTCCTGGGTGCCTATAGCTGGCCAGAGGCAGGGAAGCCTGGGTCCAAGTGTGGGGCAAGGCAGAGGCAGCTAGGAGCAATTAGGCCAGCAGGGGAGCACTTAGGGGCGATCAGGCAGGTAGGCAGAGGTGGTTAGGGGTCACACATCCCTGAAGAGGTCCCTGATTGGAGCGGGTACAGGCTGGGCTGAGGAAACCCCCCTCTGTGCACAAGTTTCGTGCACCAGGCCACTAATTTTTAAAATAAGACTATAAGAATAAATTGATTTTTTCTTTAAAACTTATTACAGCCCTAACTGGCTTGGTTCAGTGAGTAGAGCATTGGCCTGCAGACTCAAGAGTCCCAGGTTCGATTCCAGTCAAGGGCATGTACCTTGGTTGTGGGTACATTACCAGGAGGGAGTGTGCAGGAGGCAGCTGATTGATGTTTCTCTCTCAGTGATATTTCTAACTCTCTATATATCTCCCTTCCTCTCTGTAAAAAATTAATATATTAAAAAATGAACTTATTATAATCTAATATAAAGAAGTCATTATGAGATCAAGAGATGCAAACAATATCTGGCTCTCAAATATTCAAAAAGATTATTTTGCCTTTAACTACTTTATTTCAGACATTTGCCAGTAGTTGTGGTGTTTGCACTAACTCATCCATACTTTATCCAATGTCCTATTTGGGCCATGACATATACTTGCAAATAATTTTCAATCATCAACCCATTAAGTGCTCAGTAATGATATCATTGATCTGTTGTGGTTGCTAACAGGGTTGAGAGTAAGACATGGCATCATGTAATAGTTGTGTTTGTTTGTTGTTGTTGTTGTTTTCCCCTGTGTGAAGTTAATTGAAATATGTATAAATCCCATTTTCAACTTGGCCTCAAAAACGCACTTTATATTACCTCCACAGGAAACTCATTTTAGGCTTTTTAAACATACTTGTGTGATTTTGATGAGGTTATCATTACCATAATCATTATTATCCCCCATTAAGTTTCTGGAATACAAGGACATAATATCTCAAGACATAAAGCTTTTAAATATCATTCACTATTTTTGTACTGTAATAATCACAGCAAATTCTGAATTCCATGACTCTTTATGTTGTGTGGGTTAAAATGCTTCTTAGGTACTTTGGTTAAAAGTTGTCTTCATTTTTATAGAGATGTGTTGATAGCCATAAGCAACCAAATAAGACTTTCTAAACACACACACACAACTAATAGCTGATTTGGCAATATATATATATATATATATATATATATATATATATATATATATATCTGTAATGAATGGTATTTAACAGGTCTTAAAGAATAGATTTTGTCCTTAAAACATGTATCTAATCTAAACTGTTACTATATTGTACAAGAAAATATATCATATAGCAATAGTAGCCACATCATTCAGGGGAAATAATCTAAGATCCTTACTGAACTCTCTGCATCAGGATCCTCTCTTTGCCAATTAGTTCTGCATGTTGCAGAATGTAATTTCTCTGAGGCACAATTCTAGACATGTGCCCTCTCATTGCTGAAGAAATTTCAATAGCCTCTTTAGACGAGAGACTGATTTAGTCAGAATGCTGAAAACTTCTGGCATTCAAGTCCTTTACTCTTGTCTGTTTGGTTGCCATAAGTTAGTCTTGGTTGGCAGAACAGTAGAACAGTGAAGAGGAGTTACTGGAAAGAGTGTATATGCTGTGGTATAAATAAGTGGCAAACATGAAGAAACATGAAATATTGTTCAGTGCTATAAAGGCTATAATATAGGATAATGCTATATATTGACATAAGACAGTGGTTGGCAAACTCATTAGTCAACAGAGCCAAATATCAACAGCACAACAATTAAAATTTCTTTAGCGAGGCAAAGTTTTTAAACTGAAACTTCTTCTAACATCACTTTTTCAAAATAGACTTCCCCAGGTCGTGGTATTTTGTGGAAGAGCACACTCAAGGGGCCAAAGAACCACATGTGGCTCGCAAGCTGCAGTTTGCCTACCACTGACATATGAGGTGCTTCCATTATGTAGTCAATGAAGGATCTCTAAGAAGATAACACCTTGATATAGGATGGCCTCTCTATGATTAGGGGAAAGAGGAAGACTTGTTTGCCCAGACATATCTTTTCAGACACCAATTCTTCCTTCACTGAAAACCCAAACCCTAAACTGAACTGTGCTTCTCACCTTTTAATGTGTATGCTGTGTGTTTGTTCCCCTCAGTTTACTTGTGAACATTTTTTCTTGTAGTACAATGATCCCAATTTATGCACTTAAGAAAACCTGTTTTCAGAATGTAATACAACCTGGAGTCAACAAGACTTACAAAAAAGTGCCTCTAAGGTGTATTCAGATTTAATTTTGTGCCTGAATATCAGATTAGTGAGCTTGGATGAAACACACACACACACACACACACATACACACACACACACACACACACACAGCAATAGAGAAGTAACAAAGATATTGACTCTTCCAGGTTCTTCCAATGCTAAAGTTGTGCCCAGTCCACTAGAAGGAGCCCAGTAAGCAGAGCATAAGCCAATCACGTATTCAAGAAGCAATGGATGGAGCAAAACATATCAGTGGGCATGCCAGAAGAAAACAGTGTTCTCATTGCCATGATTTTACAGAGACAATAAAATTGCATTTAAGAGAATGTTGTATAGTAAGATTCTTTTTAAAAATATATTTTATAGATTTTTTACAGAGATGAATGCACAGGGATAGAGAGTTAGAAACATCAATGAGAAACATCAGCTGCCTTCTGCACACTTCATACTGGGGATGTGCCTGCAACCAAGGTACATGCCCTTGACTGGAATTGAACCTGGGACCCTTGAGTCCTTAGACTGATGCCCTATACACTGAGCCAAACCAATTAGGGTTGTATTAAGATTCTTAATATTCTTATGCTGGTCATAATGTGTTGCTTCTTGCATGTTTTAGTTTATATAACCTGCTTTTACAAATCTATCTTAGAAATATTATATAAAATAAAAAAGTTGTAAATTTTCCGAGATTTGGTTCAGGGTATTAATTAAAGAAAGTTTACTCAAAGTGTCATCCACGGTTCACAATAAGGCAGTTAAGGATTACAAAAGCTGGAGTGTTTTCTTTTTCTCTAAGATAATTTACATGCCATTTTCTAGTATGATGGCTCATTCATTCATTCATTTATTCATTTGATAAACACTGAAGGCTCACTATGTGCAAAAATCAAATGTATTTTTTTGGAGATCCAAAGGTGAGCAAAACAGATGGTGGATTGCTATCTTGAATTTTAAGTCACAAGGCTTTAACTTTAAGAATACAAATTTATGTTACTTGTTCACACACTCATTTGGCAAGAACTTAATACATACTTTAAGGATGCCTGAATAATAGAAAATAAAGAACTAGGATGAATGTATGCCTGGACCCAAGTGCTATGGAGAAATCCTACTGTGGGAAAGGCTGGGCCATTTCTAGGAAAATACAATCTGGGTCAAGAACAAAGCTCTCCTAAACTTCACTGCTTAGGAAGGTCATAGGCAGGAGAGAGAGTTAACCCCAAACCTAGATTCTTAGATGCTTTATTGATATGCTTGTTGAGGGTACATTTTGACTTCCAGAGGGAATTTGTTTATGAAGAATGTTTTCTTCATCAAAGAAAGAAGCATTTGAGAAATTTGTTTCATTAGCAGTAAAATGAGTTCCAACAAAGCTATGAAGCCTTGTGCTTACTTTTAGGTTTATTGCCCTGAGGAGTTCATGTAGTTCCACTGAAATTTTAAGTTGAATATCCCCAACCCCCAAATTATACAGCATTTAAACTAAAAAGCTAAGACTTATTATGACTGAACAGTTTATGGTATTACCATTTGTTAAACAACTAAGCTGTTTCACATGGCCTGTACATCTTAGTATTAAATTCTATTAATTACTTGTATGTCAACTTGCAAATGCAGAGAATGTTTCTCTACAAAGGCTATTTTCCTAGACTTTTCTTCCTGAAGGTAATGCATGTGGTAAGGGACAAGGTGAACTTTGTTATTAAAAGCAAGGAGTGGAGGGAAGGGGGCAGGGCTGAGGAAGACTGATTGCAGCAACAAGAGCAGCTGTGGCTGCAAGCCTGACCCTGAAGAAGAGAAGGATGTCCCTGGGCATCAGCATGCCTGGGGCTGATCAGGGTTGCAGGACCTGTCCCTTTCTTAGGGTCTTGGGGAGCCATGATTATATGGGGTTGCTGAATGCTTCTAAGAGAATGGTTGGCCCCATAGCTGCTCTTGCTTCTCTACATGTAAAGGTAAAGTGTAAGCTTTTATATTCTGCCTTATAAGCCATGTAATCCTGTGGTAAGCAGTTGTGGTTTTGTTGATAGGATTTTTCTTTTACATCATTGGTATTCCTAGCTAGAATCATGTAGTTTACACATGGATCTCACATACTGCCTCATTTACTATACCTGAATCTCAACAGGTAATCCAATGCTAACTATTAATAGAGGGGTTTGCTTTTATTTCAGAATTTTCTACAAAATGATTCAATTCTTATATAATTTATACCGAGTTGTCTGCTTTGGATCTGATGGGAGATTCCAGATACCCTACCACTGATTCATTTGTTATAAATAATAATGAGGTCATATCATATACATATCAACCCAGAGAAAAAAGGATATTTATTTTCTCCATTTTGAAAATAAGAAGCTAAGATTCAAGACTGTTAGATGCTCACAGTATTATAACTAGAGATTGTAAAGGACTCACACGAAGTCTCCCTGTTTGCTCATGCTAAATACCTTCTTCCTAAGATGGCAAGAGCCTCATCAGATCCCCAATTACACCATAGCAAGCAGCACATTTCTTCCTGTTGTGAACAAAAGGGAGCCATGTAGGCCTACACCACTCTCATGAGCGATGTAGGCTCACACTAGGCTCTTTCTCTGGTGCAGGAGACACAGAACCAGCCAGCACATCAACCCCAGGGCAGTACCCGGTAAATGCTGACACTCTGGACCAGAAATTCTACATCAAGTTGTCTCTGAGAAGCAGTTTTAATGTAGGCTTGGCAGTCTCTTTTAAAAAAAATTAAAAGTCAAATATTAATGGAACACCTCTGTGTCCAAGGACATGCTAGGTGCTCTCGATAAGAGGGAGGAACTGGAGGAACCAACAGTTTAGGAAATGAGACCAACATGTTAATTATGGAATCAGTTCCTAGCGTGGCATGACAGAGAGATAGTCAGAGACAGATAGATAGCAAGAGTGACAGACGAACAACCACTTATGAGAGTAATAAGCAGTTAAACTTCATGCCATTATTGACAAATTTACTACTGTGAATATTGCTGCTGTGCCTAAATGTTGTTGAATTCCAAAAGTCTGTGCATTCTCTCTCTCCTAAAGACTTGATTTTTTCTTTCTATTTGGAAGTAAACCAATATGGCACAAATTTCAGATTCCCAAGAGACCCGCTATAACCAAGCTTTGATTTCAGAGCTGACTTTTCTCTGATAAAATTAGATTATCTAAAACATAAATTCAGCATTAACTGAGTTCAAACAGGGAAAGTTCACAGTAACCTCCTGATTGATGTTAAAGAAATGCCAATGGTTGAGAAGTTGGAAATGCAACATCAGAGCCTGGTGGGACTTGCCAGGTTTTATTTTAAACAACAAGTAATGAAGGGCAGTTCTCCAACCAGACCTGTCTTGCAAGCTACCAGTGCCATGGGGTGGGGACAAAGGTGCAATGGCCCCCTGCAGCACACCGCCTCACCCCCTTCATCAACAGACCTCAATTTGCTCTCAGCTCCACACCTCCCAGCTCCTCGATGAGCTTTGAGTCATAAAGGAACATTGGTGCCTGGGCTCTGAGCAGGGATGTAGCACTTCTTTTTTTTTTTTAAATATATTTTTATTGATTTTTTTACAGAGTGGAAGGGAGAGGGATAGAAAGTCAGAAACATCGATGAGAGAGAGACATCGATCAGCTGCCTCTTGCACTCCCCCTACTGGGGATGTGCCTGCAGCCAAGGTACATGCCCTTGCCGGAATCGAACCCAGGACCCTTCATTCCGAAGTCCGACGCTCTATCCATTGAGCCAAACCGGTCTTGGCAGGGATGCAGCACTTCTACAAACACCAGGAAAAGGCACTGCAAGCCAAGAGTTTAACAAAAGTCGTCTACTGACTTAAGCCTAGAGATTTGCTGCATCTCACCCCAAGATGGAAGTATGCAAAGCAAATTGATGGAAATGTCATATATTAGAAATGTCCTGATTTTCATTGTTGTTCTTTAACTTTATAATATAGCATGCACATGGGAGTCAAGACTATTTCCCTAAAGCATTAAGGTCTAAAGTGGGACACTGTTAGCTTTGGTTCATATGATATGTTTTTCTTACTTTAAAATTTCAGAGCAAAAACTCTTGTCTGTCTATCTATTTTGATGTAAAGTACATGCCCATTTCATTATGAAGAAGGGTATACGAGGAACTTCAGGCTGTCATGGCATCTGATCAATGATATAAAGAGATTCTCATCTTTCTCTCTGGAGTTTCATGTGTATTGAAATCTATAAAGTTAAACAGGAGAAGCCAGACTAAACAGTACATAGATAGAAGGCCAATGAGGCCTCTGAGATAAATGTAATCATAAGGAAAGAAGAGTCTGAATTTGTCTTTAACACTCTCTACATTAAAGTATTGGGACAAAAGTAATTTGGTTTATATGTGGAAAGTACCGACTGATAACGTCCTAGGCATTATGGAAAACATCTCTGAGTGAGTGTGTGTGTGTGTGTGTGTGTGTGTGTGTGTGTGTGTGTGTGTGTGTGTTGCGTCTCATCCACATATTGAGACAATCTGGATGACAAAGAACTGTAATACTGGAGCTGTAGGAGTTCACTGATTAATCTCGGCACCTGGGTCCCTCACAGCATCCTGGGAGAATCAGCAGAGACTCATATCAGCACTACAGAGGCAGCAAAGTGGCCCTGGGACTACAGTGATGCTATGTTACCTGTGGGACATTGCTTCATGTTGTAATGGTTTAATCAATAACTCTAAGATCCCAATTTAGGTATGATGGCCCTGGTAATAACCAAGACCGGTTGACCATGAGGTCACTGTTCTTTTCCTTCTCCGTAGGAATTAGACCTGCATCTTGGTCTGACTCCCTCCTGATTTTTCCTCACAGGCATTTTCTCCAATAAGGATCCTGCACAGCTCATCCCAATCTGGCATCTGCTTCTCTGAGAACACTAATTTACATAGGTGGGAAGTTGGGAAATAAAGTAATAAGATTAAGTGACACATGCTGATGTCAATAATTTGCATGGCAAGTTATCCAGGATATGTCAGGATGCTATTCTATGTCTTAACTCCAAAGTGATGTCTGGTTTAAAGAAACATGTGCATTTAGGGCCTGGTCCATCAGGGCAGTCGAGGCAAGCAGGAGTTCCATTCCTATCTTACAAGCCAACCGATTAGCTAAAAGACAGGCAGAAATGAGCAGCTGAGTCCAACTAAAGGGGAGTGAGGCTCATGGCCTTTTTCCTTTATGCCAAAATCAAGCTGAGGGTTTTTTCCTCCATTCTTATTACCTGGGTAAAATATTTTACTTTTAAATGGGAGGCAAGAAATCATACCAATAACCAATAATAACTAAGGCCTGATATGTGCCAGGCACTTTTACTCCATGCAATATACTACAACCTCATGCGGAGAGATTCAGCAGAGAGGTTCAGAAATCCCCCAAGTTGCCACAGCTAGGAAAAGACAGAGCTGAATGCCAACCTAGGCAATATGAATCCAAAGTTCTTGTTCGTGACATTCCATTGCATGCTTCTCTGAAATAACACTTTATAAGATAGACATTTTGGGGGCAAAACAATTAAAATTTTTAACTAGAGCATATTAATTTACTTTAGTCACATTGCACAGAAAACATCCAAGACAATTCATTGTTGCCTGAAGCCTCCTGGAGGACCTGCAGTCTCACTTGTTCTGAGAAATTGTGCAGACATTTTCCTGAGGACAAATACCCAGCTGGCACAGGTCACTCAGCTGGGAAGTCAGCCATCACTTACCTTCAATGTATCCATTTTAACTTGCTCATGTGCTATTTATTAGTGTATTATGCTAACTTGCATGATTCTGAATAGAATTTTTTTCCTGACATGTGGACCAAAGTCCTTTTTTTGCTTTGCTTTTTTAAAATAATGTTGAGATGAACCAGAGTAAAGAATAAACTAAGCAAAATGTTTGTTAAAAGTGCTGGGTTGAAAAACAAACACAACACAATATTCTCTGAACTGATCTGAATTTGTACAGTTCAAATTCTTTTTTTAAAACTCAGTTTTCTCCCTGGTTCTTAACTTCATTTCCATCTGTATTTCTGTTTGTAAACAGCCTGTTATGAACTAAAATACAATTTTCCATATATATATATATATATATATATATATATGGCTACATAATCCTAAATGAAAAAGCAAAATAGAAGCATAAGGGTTGGAAGAAATAGTTTGAGATTGTCTATAACTGAACAAGACACTTAAAATGTATGCTTTTCCATTGAGGAAAATATCAGTATGAAATTTCATTGACTTAAGTTGCATCAAAATAATTTAATTAAATTTTCATTATCTGTATAGCTACTGCATGCACAACTAGAACTTCACTAATTATTGAAACCAAATATATGTGAAGTCATAGCTTATGGAGGAAGAATTGCCAAAGAAAATACTATCTGTCCATTTAGCTGGAAAAATTGAAAATAAAAATGATTATGCTTAATAAAAAAAGAAAGAAATTTCATTGACTTAAATTCCTACCTGATTTTTTAATGTTCCTGCCCTTCTCTTAATTTTTGTTTTATAGATTATTCTAAGCACTGCTTCAAGTACACTCTGAAAAAACAGTGGCAATGTCTACATTTCAACATCTCAGAATTAAATCACCTTCCTAAAAACCACCCATTGAAAATGTGTCTCCCTTCTCATCTGTCCCTTCCTGGTCTTCATCTTTAAACCATATTTGTAGGCTTGGTTCCTAGGCCTAAGATATCTAAAATGACCCTGGCCAATGTTGCTCAGTGGATTGGACATCGCCGTGTGCACTGAAAGGTTGCCAGTTTGATTCCCAGTCAGGGGACATACCAGGGTTTCAGATTTGATCTTAGATAGGGGGCATGCAGGAGACAGCTAACTGGTGTTTCTCTCTCTCCCTCTCTCTATAAAACTCAATAAAAATCTTCAAAAACGTATCTAAAATTATGAGCCCGAGTAACAGTCTGCTTAAAATATGCTGACCTCAGGACAAGTCACATGCTGCTAGGGGTTTAGAGTAGCTGAGACCTCCTAAGAGCTCATTTTATTGATTCTTTCCTTCCTCAAAGCAAGCGATGAAGTTTTTTTTTGAATGGAAATTCAGCCTGTCTATATCTGCTCACTTGCCAGGCATTTATAAAGTAAAAAAAAAAAAAAAAAAAAAAAGAACTGCTATAACCATAAGCAAAGTTTGTAAATATTAAATATGTAATTTCATAGGTCAACTGGATATCACTAAGTTCCTGCAAGCACTAGTAAGAACTTTAATAATGCCTGTGGTTATCTATAGGCATTCAAAGTAAAGCTGCATGATTATGAATTATGCAGGGAAATACTGTACTGCTCAATGAGCTGGAAGACGCAAAATGGGCAATTCAGTAATGGGTGCACTGTTTAAGAAAAACTACTCTGCAATGAAGTGGTGCTAGGTCTTTCCATTTTTTCAAGGTATTATTTTGAAAATAAAAGAAAATGTCAGGAGAAAAGATGTTGGGAGTCATAACTGCCTTGCTATCAAATAGAGGCCTGGGATCCCATCACTCTACCAGAGCAGATTTTCATTCTCAGACCCCGGGTTCTGCAACTGTGTATTTCCTTTCCCATGATGCTAGCAAACCCCAAACTCTTCATTCCCTTCCTTTTTGCCACAGGATTTAGACCAAGAGAAGAAGAAAGAGCAGCACATTTTTGGGTTTAAGATAAAAAGCAGAAAAGCGAAGAAAACAAGGTAGGTGGTATCTTAAACATTTTGTTTTTAATTCACTCAGGGGAAGAAATGAATATTTAAAATTGTCAGAATCAGAACTATTTTATTCCCCTTTAAGAAATAAGGCACCCAGCACATCTGATGCAACTTATAAAGAACCCCAGCTGGCTCCAGACACAGCTGTGAGAGAATAGATGTGTCCATTTGCATTTGCTCAATTCACTTTATGACCTGTGTACTTATGTTTCTTTCCACTTCTACCAATGAAAATACACTTCCAATGAGCTAAACCAGTAGGAATGTGTCCAATAAACTATCCTTTCAAAGTTACAAATGGCTGATAACACTTATCACTGATGAGGTCTTTTGCATTCTGAAAGGAATTTAAGGCAGAAATGCCCATGGTGAATTTCTACCATGAATACCAAAAGCTTAAAATATATATGGTGGAATTTTAGGCTGAAGAAGCCAGACAGTAGTTGTTTTTTGTTTGTTTGTTTGTTTGTTTGTTTTTTAGTTGCAGTAGGCAAAAAGGATATTTTATCAAAGAAAGGGACTGCAATAGTTATTGACTACTTTCTGCAAGAATTTAATAGAAATACTAAGAATATGAAAAAAATATAGTGAAATACTAAACTGGTAGAATTGAATTTTCTCCTCCGCTTTTGCAGCTTTATTTCCCAGCCCTCCTTGTAATTAGATGTCTTCCCATGACTAAGATCTGGTCAATGGAATGTGAGCTGGAATTACTTCTTGGCTTAAGCCATACAAACATTTCATATTTTCTTTCCATTCCCCTCCCACACTCTGTCGAACATAATTGAAAATGACACCCAAGGAAGCTTTGGGAGCCATTACTTGAAGACTAAATAGCCTCTATCAGCTTGATTTCCTGTACACTACAAGACAACATCCAGGGATGTATTTATTCATCCAGGACTCCTTTTTAAATTAACTTTAATAAAGTTAATTAAAAATGACCTTTAATTGAGTTTACATCATTGTAATTTCTGGGATTTATTTGTAACGACAGCCAAGAATAGAGTCAATTAACTCAATTATAAGGGAATCTAGTGGTACACTTTCTATTCCTCTTTTTTTACCAACAAAAAAATCGACCCCAATTTTAAAAAATATATATTTTATTGATTTTTTACAGAGAGAAAGGGAGCAGGATAGAAAGTCAGAAACATTGATGAGAGAGAAACATCAATCAGCTGCCTCTTGCACACCCCCTACTGGGGATGTGCCCGCAGCCAAGGTACATGCCCTTGACCAGAATTGAACCCGACCACCGACGCTCTATCCACTGAGCAAAACCCGTTTTGGCTCGACCCAAATTTTTAAGTGACTAACTCTAACAGTTTCTTCTGGAAAAGGAGGTTCCAGACTTAGGCTAGACTACCTGGGGAAGACTATATTACATTGTGTTAAATGGCACAAACATTTAAAAGGTCTTTTATTATTTACTAAATATATTTGTTGGACAATGTGAAAAAAAATGGTATAGAAACATCTTATAGAATGATTCTAAGTGTTAAATAAAATTATACTAAGTAACAAGTACTAGTGTTTATTGTGCAATTCTATTTATCAGTTACGAAGAATCTAAACATTTAATAATAATTTTAGTAGCACTTACTGCATACCATTTACTATTCTAAACATGTCACATATACTGCACCTTTTAGTTCTCATAATAACTCCTCGAGATAAATTGAAATGACTCTTGACACTACCCATAGTTGTGACAGACATCACAGATTAAAGGTATAGTCTTCCACAACATTGCTCTCATTTCAGATACCAGCTGCAAGTTCAGAGACCCACAGGCCATTCTCACTTTTGATCAACTGGCTACAAGTGAGACTCCTACTACTTGGTTTTCTAGATTGACTCACAGAACTCAGGAAAGCACTACACTTAGGACTGTAGTTTTATTACGTACAAAAATGTGCAAAATCAGAACCATCCAAAAGAATAATAAGGTCAGAAAGGTTCCATTATTCTTTTGTGGATTCAGGATACAGACTACCACCAATAAAGGAAGCTCAACTTGGACTGGGTGTTCATAGTTTATACTGGGCTTCATTACATAAGCATGAGTGATTAAATTACTGGCCATGTGACTTAATCTTCCATCTACTTTTTCCTTCAGCTCAAAGTCCCAACCCTTTCAACACATGGATAGCCTCTATCCTGAGTCATTAGCTTAAACTATAGGACCTTGTAAAGTTACCTCATTAGGATAAAGTAGCAGGGCCCACCATGAATAGCAAAGACACTCCTATGACTCAAGAAATTCCAATAATTTAGAGGCTACTTTCCAGGTGCCCAGCTCAAAGGCCATTTGAATTTTTTTATTTCAAGGGTTTAGGGGCTACTTGCCAACTAAAATCCTTACTATACAAATATATATATATAATCATTATCTAAATTTTTTAAATGAAGAAACAGAGGCTCAGAGTGGTTAACAGACACCCCAGATCACACAATTGCACACAGGTACAAGAGCCAAGTTTTGAAATTTGGCAATTTAGTTCCAAAGTTCATCCTTCAAATTATTATATCTAATACTCTTGTCACTATCTATTGATTCAAATCTGGATAGCAAAGAATTATAGTAAAGAGCTATAATTAAAAATATTTTAATTGATTTTTAGAGAGAGGAAGAAAGAGGAACAAAGGAGAGATAGAAACATGGATGAGAAACATCAATCAGCTGCCTCCTGCACATCCCCTACTGAGGATAAAGCCCAAAACCCAGGCATGTGCCTTGACTGGGAATGGAATCAGTCAAGTGCCTGATTTGACACTCATCATTGAGCCACATCAGCCAGGCCAAGAACTATATTTTTAATTTAATACCAGGTTGCCTTAGCAATGCCATTGTATTTCTGAGACATACATTATTTATAAGATGCAATCATGGTACTAGAGTCATTCATACAAAAAATTTTACTTAGTGTCTACAGGGTTAAGCTCTAAAACCTCTCCTAACTCTAAGAATCTGATTCTTCACTACATGAAAAGGGTATTTTACCATTAGGGTTAGCTCTGTAATGGCTTGTGGACACATTATTTTTATCCTAATTTTTCCTTCTTAGAAGGAAATATGGGAGGTATAATAATAACAAGAGACAGATCCTAAAGAATATTTGAATGGTTTATAAAGTTGTTGAAAAGGAAACCACACACTCCAAAAGATATCACTTGTGCTAAAAGCTCATCAGACCAAACATAGATTTAAGATCTGATTTAATTACAGTTTCAACTTGTCCCTGAAGTATAATCTTAATCAACTTAAATTTTCTAGGCAGCAACGAGATAATCTGTCTCACGGACTCTATCCATCCCCAGAAAGATGTCCAGGACTAGAAATTAACATTTTTCTTTGACTAATAATTCCCCTGCTACACCCACCCTTCTTATAAAAACATTCCATTCTGTAAAACCCCTGGGAGTGCCCTTTTCGTTACTCCATGGAATGGGGCAGATTCCAATTCATGAATTGTTTAATAAAGCCAATTAGGTCTTCAAATTTACTCCATTGAATTTTTTAAATACAGTATTGACATGCAAGTCCAGGAATAAGAACATGAAATCTGATAACTACAGCATTCATGAATAGCTCATTAGCAGTCTATCAGTAGTTCAATAAAAAAGAGATATAAATTCTCACAAATATTCTCATCTTATGAAAATTTCAAAGTGCTAAGTATAACTATGTAGTTATGTGTTTTTTAATAGGAACTATAGCAAGGAGAACTTTAAAAAGTTATAAGGAGGGGAGTGACATCACCAAGATGCCAACATGGGTCATTCCTTACTTCATTCCCTCTCACAAAAATGAAAACAAAATTAACAACTCTTCATGGACAAGACACCCCTGAGGGAATTTTAGAACACGGGGTTGAGGCAGAAGCCCAGGCATCAACCATAGAAACACAGACTGCATTCAAGGGCAAAAGGAGCAGCACACACTCTGAGTCTACAGTTCCTTCAGCAGGAAAAGAGAACCTCAGGTGGACATCAGCTTCCCCAGGATGGTGGGTCACTTCTAGGAAGCCCCAATTCTAGTCTTGCCCTATGGGGACTGCACAGCCATCAGGTGTACTTCACTCCTGGGAATCCGACTGTGACAGAGAAGATGAAAGAAGGTTGCAACAACAAGCCCTTGAATCTTGACAGACCAAGTTCCATCCTGCAGTGTCCAAATAGTTGCCCCAATCAATGTTTTTGCTCACCTGCAGAATCAAGACAGTGGCATGGTTCAACCAGGGAAGGCAGCAGGTGAAGGTTGGTGAGTTTAGGGTCCTGGAATGAAGAGCTTCCCCAGCCTTGGAGCTTGGTCTGCCTCTCTGCTCTGGTAAGGTTGCTGAGTCATAGCCACACCCATCACTGCATTCAATTAAGTATGGGCTCCTATTGACCAGGAAGCCTGACAGGGAACACCTGGGAGGCTGCTTGGACCTGGCTGCACTGCTTCTCCAGTGCAAGGGAGCTAAATCTTAAGCCCTGCAACTGAGAATAGCTCAGTTCCTGCCAAACAGAAAAGGTGATTGAAAACAAAAGGAAGCCTGCTTGGAGCTGGCCTTCCCATCCCAATGCCACCAAAGAATTGTTGGAATCTAATCAGCAATACCACATTTATAATCCTATCTAATAAGGAGGGAATATGCTAATTGACCATCACTCTATCACAAAAAGATGGCTGCACCCACAACTGAGGCCAAGTTCCCATAAGGAGCCTTAAGGAGCAATCAGCAGGGACCTGAGGCTATACCCTCCCCTGACCCTCTGGGGCTTGTCAGGGGACCTCAGGCCACACTCTCCAGCCTAGTGCCAGGCCAGGGGACCTTAGGCCATGCCCCCCTGCCTGGCGGGACTTGACAGAGGACCTCAAGGTGCATTTCACATCCTCATGCTGGGCTGGGGGACCTCAGGCTGCTCCCCCTGCCGCAGCCCTAGGCTGAGGGACCTGAGGCTGTGCCCCCCACCAAGTGGGGCTTGACAGAGGACTTCAGGCCATGCCCCCTGTCTCAGCACTGGGCCAGGGGACCTGAGACTGTGCCTCCCACCCAGCAGGGCTTGACAGGGGACCTCAAGGTACACCCCCAGTGCTGGGTTGTGGGAATCTCCGGCTGAGGCCCTGCCTAGCAGAGCTTGACAGGGGACCTGAGGCTATGCCCCCCTCCCAGTGCTGGGCCGGGGGACCTGAGGCTGCACTCCCTGCCTGGTAGGGCTTGATAGAAGACCTCAGGCCATGCCTCCCACCCGGTGGGGCTTGACAGGGGATCTCAGGCCATGTCCCCCACCTAGTGGGACTTAATGGGAAACCTCAAGTGGGCTTCTTGTCCTGCTGCTGGGCTAGGAGACCTCAGGTTGCTCCCCTTGCACCAGTGCCAGGCCAGAGGACTTTAGGCCACATACCCACCAGGTAGGGCTTGACAGGGGACTTCAGACCATCCTACCCACCTCAAGACATGCCCCTTGCCCAGCCTGGGCTGGGAACCTGAGGCCACACCCCTCATCCTGGCACCAGGCCAGGAGACCTGAGGCTATGCCCCCTGCCTGACAGGGCTTGACAAGAGTGGGACTGGCCAGGTCTAGGTCTAGCTTAAGGGAGGGGGACAGCCAGATCTGGGTCTCACATGATTTTGAGGTGCATGTGGGTGGTCGGAGACTTTGCTCTGGGTCCTGTGGTGAGCCCCAGACTCTGATAGGAGGAAGGTTTTCATATACATTTTACTAATTTTCTTTCATCTCTGACATTTCTATTATAAAGAAAGGGCAAATAGCAATATTAAATTATTTCCTCTAATTAGTCTCATTTTAATATGCACAAATTTTGTGCACTGGGTCACTAGAAATTAATAATTGGCAGAGGAAAAGTTCAATGAATTATAGTTCATTACTGTCAAGGTTTTTAATGTATTTTGATCCTTATAAAACTCAATGGAATGCAATTTGGCAATGTATTAAAAATTAATATGTGTGTACTTTAATCCCTATTTCCAAAAACTAAACTTGTATCAGCAATGATAAGAGAAAATCTACATCTATAAAAATGTTCAGTGAAGCATCATTTATTTTAGTAAAAAGCTGAGGGACAGTTTAAATAACAATAAAATGGGAAATGGTTGTCTAAATTATGGTATAGTCACTCCATGTAATTTTCTGTGTAATTTAAAATTCTATTTAAGAAACAATGTTGCATAAAAGAAAGAGTTATAATAGTAAGTTAAAAAAAAGTAGGGTGAAAATCAGAAGCATAGCACTGTAATGTCTATCATTCTTGTGAGTCAAGATGAAACAACTGGATTATGTCTCTTTCATCTAACCTGCTAGTCAACTATGGTTAACTTTCCTGCTGTATATTTGCACATCTTGACTCAGAGAACAAGAAAAACAGTGGCAACTATTAGATTAGCTCACAACTCTGAAAATATTTAAAGGCATTCCTCTCTAAAGTCTTCATTAATGACAGATTCCTTAATTTGGCACCCGAATAAACATTATCATTGGCACTGCATCATACATCAAGATCAAAGTAGTCAACATAATTTGTAGTCCCACTTTTACTCTTTGAAAATGTTGTCCATTGTCATAGCCCTTTAGAAATCCTCATGAAAAAACTACCCATACAATCTCAGCAGGCAAAACCATCTCTCACTGGTCAGGACTCAGGAGGCATTCGCTTCTTCCAATTTGACACAATGATTGCGCAAACTCAACCTTCACCAGACTGGCATGTGGGGAAAAAATTGATGAGGGCAGAATATCCAAGAAACAGAAGGAGAAGAGGCCAGGATGGCCAGGTGTAACACTTCAAGAACATGCCAGAAGTCAGCCTGAAGCAATGGAACTTCTCGATAAGCAGTGACAGAATCAGCTCCATGCTGCCTTCACTGGGACCACTCAATTTGAAGCAAAGAAACTAAGGCTGGCGCTGCTATTTAAACTATGACATACAAGTAGAAACACTGGATCTGGACTCAAAGACAATTCGCTTGTGTAACCATGTTACCAAAAAGTCTCATGTACCACCCAGACTTTATTGATAATAAATTTATTTCTCATTGGCAAAGACAACTAATCAGAAATCAGGAAGAGACTTTTCCCAGGTAGATTATGTTTTCATATAGGGTGCCTTTGCTATTTAATTCTATTCATAGGTTTAGGGTAAAAAGAAATCCAGTTAATACACAAGTTAGTGAAAAAAAATAAAACAATTGGGATAACAAACAATAACAATTAAAAGAGCCGAGTCAAGGACTGCTAGACTATATTATGCAAGACAATGGCTGCGTGTAAAAGACATGTGAAATAATCATACCTTGCTTAATACAGCAACCAGCTAAACTGAAAGGCAACACATTCTGGAGTGCCTGTCCTCTTAATGAAATGAGAATTCTCTCTGGAGAGTTTGCTAAAAGCTAGAAATTTGCTTCATAAAAAACTGCTTTCCTAAAACAGAGATCTCAAAGACAATTTCACTTGTTATTCTCAGAAATTAGATTTTTTCCCTTTCTGGACATGTATTAGTAGCCAACAAAAGCAATGGACATCTATCCATAGCACAATCATCATGTCTATATAAATATTTATGTCCGTTTATAAGGCATTATTATCTATCCATCACATTTTAAATTATTCAATAGCAACAGATATAATCACAATATCCTAGTCTCAAAGTTAAGATATGCTTAACAAGGATAACACGAGAGTATATTTCACAAAGATTCTCTGCAGGACATTCAAAAGAGATGGGTTTTACTCACCTCACCTTTTTTCTTTGAAGGAAGCAAACAGACAAACATAATTAATCAGGCAGATAGTTTCTATCATGTCTTTTTATGCAATAGAACAAACATTGCTTGGGAAACAAAACAGAGAGCTGGGTACAAATACAGGATCTTTCATGTTGCAGATTGCCATTAACTTCATTTGCACTTACTATTATTTATCCTAATACAAACTTCATTTATTTTTTTTCTCTTCCTCCTTCTCTAAAATGTAAGCTTCCTAAGAGCTTTTTTACTGTTTTTGAGCTTAATATATATTAATTGAATGGCTGAAGAGATCACTCTCCAGGGAATTCCCAGCTTGTTCTACACTTTAGAGACCAGCGGAAGTGTTTCAAGTAGAGCAGAAAGATGCAACCCAAAGATATTGGTTATTTGGCCTCTATGCAACAGGTTCAAACACAGTCCCTGAATTTATAGAGGTCACATGATAAGTACTTTTACAAAGCAATGTAAAATTTAAAATATCTATAAACACTTTCTGTGTATATATAAATTTTACACCTTCAAGGAAATACATCCTGGATAATTTAAGAATTAAAATAAATAACCAACACCTCAAGTTCAACAGATATTTTATTAATTAATCCAGAAGGATTTCCCCCCACATCTACTTGTTGGTTAAAAATATGTTTTAATTTCCAAATTGTAATTTATTTAATAAATTGCATCTAATGTTGCACAAATAACATTGCCTCAAATCATTCAACAATTCAAACATCTTATTGGACTCATGCATTTTTTATTTACTCAACAAATGTTTATAGAGTGCTTTTGATGTTTCCAGTGTGATTTGAAGATTTTTTTTAAAAAAACATACTGAACAAGAGAGAAAAAAATTCTGTTCCCATAAAATTTTTCTCTCAAGTAGTTTATTCATTTATTTATTCTTAAATATTTAGATATTTTTTAAATATATTTTATTGATTTTTTTACAGAAAGGAAGGGAGAAGGATAGAGTTAGAAACATGGATTAGCTGCCTCCTGCACTCCCCCTACTGGGGACATTCCCACAACCAAGGTACAAGCCTTTGACTGGAATCAAACCTGGACCCTTGGGTCCATAGGCTGATGCTCTGTCCACTGAGCCAAACCAGTTAGGGCTCAAATAGTTTATTTTTAGGAAGAAAAATTTTAAATATATATAAACACAGATATATGAATAATTGTATAATAAAATAGATCTTTAATTGTAAGAAACAACTCAAGGTTAATGTATCAATTGTAATGTAGATGTTCTTTTAGATTGGGTGGTTAAGAAAGGTCTCTCTGAGGAGGAGACATTTGTAAAAATCCCTGAGTGAAGGAGGGAAAGAATCATGAGAGTACCTCAGGAAAGAGCATTCGCTCAAAGAAAACAGCAAATGCAAAGGCTCTGCATGGGAAATGAATGGTTTACTCTACCAGAGTGATAAAGAGACAATGGAAGAGGAAGTGGTAGAGATAGTCAGAGATGGGATGAAATTGGATTTTAAAGGCTGTTGTGAGAACATCGGATTGCATTCTAAAAACAATATGAAATTATTTAAGAGATTTATGTTTTTAGACTAGCACCCTGTCTCCTTTCTGTGGATTAGGCTCTAGAAACCGGAGATGCAGGGAGACCAGGTAGGAGGTTATTGCTGTATTACAGGTGAGAGAAGATGATGGAATGTACCAAGAGGTTAGTTTTGGAATATTGTGAAGGTAGAATTGGCAGGACATGCTGATAATTTGGTAATAGGGATGTGGGATATGAGAGAGAATGAAACCCAAAAGGACATTCAGGAGTTTAATGTGAGGAATGGGTCTGATGGAGCTCTTTAGTGAGATGTGGAGCACTGGAGAAGGAAGGTTTATGGAATCAAACTGAAAGCTCTTTTTGGAACACTAATTTCCTAATGACTAGTAGACATTCAATGAAGGTTATGAGTGAGCTATTGAACAAATACATGCATGGGCTGAAGGAAATCATAGCTGAAGGTATAAAGATGAGAGTCATCAGTGCATAAAAGATTCTTAAAGGCCTGGTACTGAATAAGATGGACAGTGCATATAGGTTGGGGCAAAAGTAGGTTTGCAGTTGCTCCCATGGAAAATAATACCTTATCAATAATAATATAAGAATAAATTCTGTGTTTCCTGTATTCACAACTATAAATCTACTTTTGCCACACCCTGTATAAGAGAGACAAGATGATGTCTAAGTACTTGACATTTAACAGTTGGGAGCATAAGGAAGCTCTGGGGGAAAATAAGCTGCAAAGAAGAAACCAGTTCAGACTTAAGGAAAATCAAAGTACATAGTGTCCTAGAGTCAAAAGAAGAAAATAAAGTGAAGAGTGACAGTTAAGTGAAATCTTAAGTCATATTCCCATATTATTGGTCATTTCTGAATAAAGAGATTTCCTGCTGAGTTGAGTCCTTCTGGGAACAATAAGCAATGAAACTATTTTCAGAATTTTACATTAAAAATATTATAAACTCGGGGCCTGGTGCATGAAATTCATGCACTGAGGGTGTGGGGTCCCTCAGCCCAACCTGCCCTTTCTCACATACCTGGAGCCTTCAGAGGATGTCCTACTGACAGCTTAAGCTCACTCCCAACAGGGAACAAGCCTAAGCTGCAGTCTGGCCTCCTTTTGCTGGAGGTGACTAGGCTAATCAGGAGAAGGCATCAGTCCCATCACCCCACTGCTGCAGCCACTACCAGTCACCACAGCCACCAAAGTGTTTTCATCAACATGGACTCCAGTCCCTTCACCATGAAAAAATGACAACTTTCTTTAGACATTTTCAAGATGTGTCTTTCATAGGATATGACATTTCTTTTTTAAAAATATATATTTTATTGATTTTTTTACAGAGAGGAAAGAAGAGCGATAGAGAGTTAAAAAAATTGATCAGAGACAAAAAACATCCATTCAGCTGCCTCTTTCATACTCCCTACTGGGGATGTGCCCTTGACCAGAATTGAACCTGGGACCTATGAGTCGCAGGCCAATGCTCTAATCCACCAAGCCAACCCAATTAGGGTGGATAGAACATTTGTTTCTTCTTTCTTTTTTTTATTTTTTTAATTCTCACCTGAGGATATGTTTCCATTGACTTTTAGAGAATGTGGACGAGAAAGGGAAGGGCAGAGAGAAACATCAAAGTGAGAGGAATACTTTGGTTGGTTGCCTCCTCCATGAGCTCTGACCTGGACCCTGTCCAGGGAGGATCCTGCAACCTAGGTACATGCCCTTGATCAGAACTGAACCCAGACCCTGCAGTAGGCAGGTGAGGCATTATCCACTGAGCCAAATTGGCTAGGGCAGTATATGACATTTCTTAGCCAGGGCAGTGGACTCTCAGCTCCTGCTGAACGAAGCTCTGCCCCTGCCCAAGGCCCAAAGCCTTGGCCAGAAGCTTTCTGCCTGGGCAGTGGACCCCGAGCTCCCATTGATTGTGGCTCCACCTCTGCTCAAGGCCTGCCCAGGCCGAAAGCCTCGGCCAGAGGCTTTCAGCCTGGTC
Organism: Antrozous pallidus; assembly: GCA_027563665.1. Taxonomy (NCBI): domain Eukaryota; kingdom Metazoa; phylum Chordata; class Mammalia; order Chiroptera; family Vespertilionidae; genus Antrozous; species Antrozous pallidus. The sequence goes on along the minus strand of CM050521.1, from coordinate 56,291,402 downwards.
AGTGGACCCTCAGCACCTGCCAATCCTCGGCTCCTCCCCTAACCAGGCTGAAAGCCTCTGGCCAATAGCTGGCTCTGATTGCAGGCTTGTCCCTGTCCAGGAGCCCCATGGCTCATGCCCTTTTCAGGCTGCTCAGGGCCTACGTCTTGGACCCAGCCCCAGGGTGCCTATGTATGCAAATTAACTGACATCTTTGTTGGGTTAATGTGTATACTCACTCTGATTGGCTATGGGCATAGCAGAGGTATGGTCAATTTACATGTTTGTCTATTATTAGGTAAGATGGGAAGGCTGTCATCATGTGTATAGTATATGATCAGTTATAGAATACATTTCTAATTTGCAGAGCTTTGGTAGATAGAGTATTGTTACAAAGTATTAGATCACATTTTAGAGAGCAAACAATAGAAACAGAAAGACTTTACAGAATGGATGCATAATAGATTTCAATAAAGAATACATCTATGGAACTTTTAAATTCATATTTATTTTCAGTTTGAGGAAACAACTTTATTTTATAACACTAAAATTTTAAGAAATAGTTTAAGAAATACCAGCCTTTAAATATATACTATAAATATATACAGTAATAAATAAACTGTTAAATGCATTTTAAATTCAGCAGTGTAAAATACAGAATATTTTCATACCATATTTCTCTTTTCTTATATTTTGGTATGCTTTGTGTTAGAAATACATGACCAACACTCTAAATACCATTAAGCTTTTTGTTGAAAAAAAATATTATTGCACTGAACTATAGTCCAAATAATTTATTGAATAACCTAAAAAATCTGCTTTGCATATATAATAGTGCAATTTACTTAGCCACAGTATAATAAAAATATTTTGTACAGAGAATACAAAATAAAATTATGGAATTATGCATCATATTGCCAGACTATCACTCGTTTACTTAGAAAGCAAATAATTCAAATAGAATTGAATAAAATAGGAATTTATTTTAAACAGTTACATAAGCAATTTACATTACTAACTATTTTATCATCTCTCACAATTAAAATAAAATAACTGACAATTTAGCATGTTGGGAAAGAAATTTCTTCTTGAAGTTGATCGTTTCATTATGTGAATCTTTTTGGAAAAGCACTATTTGAACAAAGATCATGGTCTACAACTGAAAACTAAAGAGTATATTAATTAAGAACACACACTCAAGTACACACATGTACACACACACATTTTGTATATTTTCAATAAGCCTGATTTATGATTCTGCCATGATGCTCTGACTCTTCATTCTTAAGGAAAGTGGTGGGGTACAAAATGAGGCAGTGACTTTAGTAGGAAGTGGAAGCAAGAGAGTTGGGAATTCTCTGATACAAAGCTGCAAATAATATTAATTTGAAAAGAACCTTTGACTTATCAAACATTGGCTTATTCTAAACCTAATCCATTGGGCCACTGCTTCCATTTTTAATATAGCTTTATCCAAAGCAATACAACAATAACCTTCAAATGTCCACCGAATGGAAGAGGTGGATAATACTTTTGCAGGAATGAAATAACAATCTTTGATAATCCTTTGGCCCAGGTTGATTGACAGCAGAACTGCTATTTTAGTAGGAACTTCCCATGTTATTGGGAAGCAGTTCCAGTCTGAGACAGGCAGGGCAGTGAAACTGCTTGCCTAACGACTGGTCACTCACTTGCTTTTTAATAATGTTTCTATTTTGAAAGAGAGTCCATTTCTCTTCAGGAGTTTAGCAGTATAAAGAATCAAAATTAAATCTTTCTCGGGGCTCTGCTGGGCCAGAGACAAGCATTAAATCACCTTAGCCCCCTAAGTATGTTAACTATGGACTAATACATAAATGTCACATGTATACAGATGTGTGAGATTCAGGTTCATTTCATTGTGCTTCTGGCACACTGGATCTGTTATTTACATATTTTTCTTCAGAATATTCACCTTTTTTTTCTGAAAACACATGGAGAAATTTCTAGGGAAGATTGAGAAGTGTGTTACAGGTATGAGATGATCCCCAATGTCATGTCACTAATAAGGAGGCAGTGAACGCTCCCTGCAGCCTAGGGAAGGCATCTGGACATTTCATTCATAGACATCCAGAAAATTGGCATACCAATTGCTGCCCCAAAGGGTAGAGGAGCCCTAATTGGTGTGACTCAGTGGATAGAGTATCTGCCTGCAGATTCAAGGACCAGCCAAGGGCATGTACCTTGGTTGTGAGCACATCCGCAGTCGGAGGTGTGCAGGAGGCAGATGATTGATGTTTCTCTCTCATTGATGTTTCTAATTTTCTATCCCTCTCCCTTCCTCTCTGTAAAAAAATAAATAAATCTATCTATCTATCTATCTATCTATCTATCTATCTATCTATCTATCTATCATCTATCTATCTATCTATCTATCTATATATATATATTAAACAAATAAAAAATAAAGGGTGGAGGATTTTCATATCTCCAATTATTGTTCCAAATGTTTGAACTACATGATATTTCAGAATCAGCTTGAAAGCATTACAATAAACTTTAGAAGCTGCATTGCTACCATCACTGGAAACTTTGTAAGTGAGCAACAATTTATGCACAAAGGAGATAAGTCAGGAGTAATTTTACTGATGAGATATTCATTTAATGGAAAGCTTTATATAATTAATTTCTTTGAATATATTTATATTTAGAGATAACAGGGAGATTTCCAATAATCCTGGCAGAAATGGAAGGAAAGGAGTCACTGTGAAATCTATTTTCTGTAAGTGAAATAGCAATTGCAAGTGATTATTCTATGTAATGTCTGCCAAAGAAAAAACTCTGGGAACTAAAACCTTTCCAAATTTCTCCTCGCATATTAGTCATTTCCTGTATTTAACAGCATATGTAAAGGTAAACTCAAATGTGGCAGGAAATAATTAAGAGGCTCATTTTTGCAAATTTCCAGCTTTTCATACAAAACATTTATATTGGTTAAACATACCCTGAATCCAGCGAGACCATCTGATGGTGGACTAGTTCTGAATCTCTAAGAAAACTATATAGATACATATGTGTCTCTATGTGTGTGCATGTGCATAAAGAGTTCATAGTCTTTCTTAAAATATTTTCAGTTTTTAATGAAGAATTCATAGTTTAAGACAGATACAGAACCTTGCCTCAATGAGCCAAGTTTGAAAGAATAATCCCATAAAGGGATTTACTCCATAAATATTAGTCAATACTCATTAAAAAACTTTAATGCTGAAAACCAACTGTCTAATATTTGTATACGTGGAAGAAAACAATGCTGAAAATATAATTTATCAAAATGACAAATTTAAAAAAATACATCTATTTTAGAACTCAATATATAACTAAAATTTCTTCTATTTCATTTTCTTCCAAAGTATGGTTCACTTAAGTAATATAAAAATAAAAAAATAAAAAATTTGAGCCTATACTTACTATTTTGGGGGAAGTAAGAAGATGGCTCAAAATGTTCAACAGAGCAGTAAAAGTATTTTGAGTGTTATCAGAAGAAAATGTTAATACAAAACCAAGCCCTGTGAATCAACCATTTGAAATTTGGAAATCATGAGGATAACTGGATATGCCATTGATCACAAGCAACCTTCTAGAAAAATGATTCTGAAAATCCACATTTTTGTTCACCCAAATGTGCAAAGTTCTTACATATTTCAGTGATGAAAATTTTACAACTCAAATGATCAAATTATTCATATTGATTCAAAACATTTTTCTGTGATATTTACCTTATCATTTACCCCTAAAGAGAGTAAATATTACCTTACACAGTACACAACTCCATGCTACTATTCTGATATTTAAACTTAGAAAGTTATTCCTATCTTTTTTCTTCCTCAGTTAGTACTTTTTTTTTGATGGGGGAGCGGGGATACACATATTTGTGTGTGTGTGTGTGTGTGTATGTGTATGTGTGTTTTCAACCTGGCATTTCACAGAGTCAAAAATTTATTTCTTCAGTCAAATTGTATTAATTTACAGAACTCATGTTATTCATTAGTATAAAAACAAAATTTATCTGGTCTCTTAATTAGTCAGGCCTGCCACTTATGAACCCATTTCAGTTTGTCAATAACTCTCTTACATTTTGTACCAGAACAATACATAGTTTTCCAAAAGAGTTCTAATTTTTCCAAGTTCTAAAAAAAAATCCTTAAAGAATGAAACTGCACTGCTATCTTAACACCATCCAAAAAAATTAACTCAACATGGATTAAAGACTTGAATGTGAGGCCTAAAACCATAATATTTCTAGAAGAAAACATGGGCAATGTATTCCTTGACATGGATACTGACAATGATTTTTAAAATTTAATAACAAAAATAAAGGCAATGAAAGCAAAAATAAACACGTGATCCTATCTAATAAGAGATTAATATGCAAATTGACCGTACATTCACTACACCCACAAACCATGCCCACTAGCCAATCAGGAGCTAGGGTAGAGCCAACCAGCGAGCACTCAGCCCAGACTGGGTGGTTGGGGCCGAGGAAGCCAGCATATGCTGGTCAGGGCAAAGGCCCAAGCCTGGGGGTGGGGCTGAGGCAGACAGGGCCATGGGAGGCTGGGCTGAGGTGGCCAGAGCTGTGGGGGGCGAGGCCTAGCGGCCAGGGCCATGGGGTCTGGGCCAAAGCAGACAGGTCTGTGAAGGTGGGGCCAAGATGGCAAGGGCCACAGGGGGCAGGGCCGAGGTGGCCAGCATACAGTGGCCAGGGAGAAGGCCTCAGCTGGTGTTGGGCAAAGTCTCGCACTAGCCAGGTGTGAGGCAAAGGCCCAGTCTCGGGGGGCTGGGCTTGGGGGGTGCCAGCCATTGGCCTCATTGCAGGGCGATGGTTGGGTGCCCAAGGCCTAAAGCCTCAGCCAGAGGCTTTAGGCCTTGGGCAGGCTGGGGGTGAGTGGTCATTAGGACATCCCCTGAGTGCTCCCAGTATGTATCAGGGGCAGATTGGGCTGAAGGATCACCCACCTCAGTGCATGAATTTCATGCCCTGGGCCCCTAGTATTATAATAAACTATAAAGCTTCTGCATGGCAAAGAAAACCACCAGCAAAATGAAAAGAAATATTTGGGAGAATAATATTTGAAAATAATATATCTGATAAGAAGTTAATATCCAAAATATATGAATAATTCAGGCAACTAAAAAGCAAAAATCAACCAACTAAACAAAACACATGTGCATACACACGATCTGATTTAAAAATGGACACAGAGAGAATCTGGATAGGGATTTTTCTAAAGAAGGCATACATATGGCCAACAGGTATATGAAAAACTGCTCTACATCACTCTTCATCAGGGAAATACAAATCAAAACCACAATGAGATAGCACCTTATACCTGTTATAATGGCTATGACCAAAATGGCAAAAGATAAATTTTGGTGAGAATGTGGAGAAGGAAAAACTTGTTCACTTTGGTAGGAATGTAAATTGTTGCAGCCACTATGGGAATCAGTAAGGAGGTTCCTCAAAAAATTAGAAAGAGAACTACCGTATGATCTAACAATTAAACTCTAGGTATTTATCCAAAGAAAGTGAAAACACTAATTTGCAAATACACCTGCATCACCACGTTTATTGCAGCATTTTTTATAATAGCCAAGACATAGGAACACCCTAAATGTTTATCAGTAGATGAATGGATAAAGCAAATGTGTGTGTGTATTAAATATTTATTACATATAACATAAATAAACATAGAGTTTCACTTTTCTTCATTCCACTATCACTGAGCAACTCACTGAATGCTCTTGTCTGAAACATTTCATTCTACTAACCACCATCCTTATCCTTACCTTGACTCCCCTAGAGATTACTCACAATAGCTGAATGATTTTGAAAAAACAAAGATGAATCATGTTGATCCTCTGCCAAAATTATCCAATAGCTTCTCATCTCACAATAAAAACCAAACAATGGCTCCAAAATTACTTATCTCCCATAATTCATCCTCTGAAACCTATTTCCAAGCAGCAGTGTCCTGCTATTTCTGGAGCATGGCAGCACACTCAACAGGTTGTTGAAACCTAATCTTTTCTTAGCCTAGAATATTCACTCTTTCATTTACTTCAGGTCTTTGCCAAAATATCACTTTCACAGTGAAGCTTCCCCTGAGGACCTGATTTAAAATTAAACTTTACTCACTTTTCTCCCTTGATCTCCTTTATTTGCCTTTCCTACTTCCTTCCCTCAACAGCATTTATCTTCTGATATACTAGTATTATATATTTCACTTGTCTGTTCTGCTTTTTGTCTTTCAGACTCAACTAGAATTAAATGATCTGTGGTCTTTTTTGTTGATTTTGATTATTATTATATTTCCAGCAATTGGATTACTGCCTAACTCATGGTCCTAAATAATTATTTGTTGAAGGGATGAGAAAGAAAATAAAGTAGAAAAATGAGTAGTAAAATAATTTTTGTACTATTTGTTTTTAGTATACCTGTTATAGTTACTAGTGATTGTCTCTTCCTTTTTAGTAAACCATTCTGCTTAAAATTCTATCTATAAACCAGTAATATCCATATTCAATATTCTTCTCATTATAAAAATAGAAATAACATTTTCTAGCTCCTTCCACTCTCAAGGACATTTGGTGTCATGAAGCCCACTTGTGAAAATTCTAAATGTGAATATTCAAATTCATTTGAAGTGGCCAGGAAATAATTTTCCTGTATTGTCCAAATTTCTTATACATGTTGTTTTTATGATTTCCACACTAAAGAACTTTATTTACTAGGAAAATAATAATGAAATCAAATTTGTGTTTTTTTATTAGATTATTTGCCCCTAGCAGTAAGCAATAATGAGAAGCAAAAGGTCAACTTCTTTTGATTTTTCTAATAAATGGAGTATTAAAAAGACATTAAGCTAATAATATCTGTTGATATATGACTGTTATGTTACTATTTATGGATGTATGGCACAACAATTATTATGAATATTTCCCTTTTCAATTTATATTGGATTGTTTAAAGGACTATACTTTTCCACCTCATTGAAATATTTTAAAATTATAGGTTTCCTCTTGTGATGCCATAACTTTTACAATTTCCCACCCTGGAGTATAAGTTATATTTTATTTTTATATGCAAATTCTGCTTTCCAATAGTTTCAGATAGTATATCCAGTGAACATTTTCATCACCCTTAATACAAGATAGTCATTTCAGTGCCATCAATTCATATCCATCTATCTTTGTTAGTCAAAATTAAGCATCAATTTAGAGTTTCTCTGGTTTAACCTTCTGAGAGAATAAATTTTCACAGAGACAATTATAAAATTAATAGGATTTTTAGTGGGTTCTCTGTAATTACTCTGTCTTGGCTCTATGTCAACTTTGCAGTCTGCTTTAGGAAACAGTCATCCATATTACCTTTTTATGTGCTGGAACATTTGTCATTAATTTTTATAAGAAATATTTAATTTATTTACTTCCTTTTAATTCATTCAATATTTATCAATGTTCTTTTATAATCACTTTTTTTTGGATGTCAATGGAAGAATAGAGTTGTTGCTATTTGATGCTTTTCCTCCATTTCTATTCCCTCTAAATAAGTTAGATTTTTTCCTGCCATATCCAAGTGGAAATTCCCACCCCATAGGTAATATCTGGGAATATCTAAGAAACCACAAGTTTTTATGTTAAAATGTTCTCTCTCTCTCTCTTTCCTATCTCTCCCTTTCCTTCTCTCTCCTCCCTCCATCCTCCTTCTGTTTTACTCTTGCCATCTTTCACCAGCATCAGAGATGTTTTCTCCTACTATTTTCCAAGTATTAGGAAATTAACCATTCATTTTCCTTATCTTATCCATGATACAGGAGGTACAATGGGGGTAAAGACAGTCTTTTCAATGAAACTAGACAAATTTCTTATACCATATACAAGAATAATGGGTTAAAGACTTAAATATAAGACTCTAAACCACAAAACTCCTAGAATAAAAAGATGGAGGTAAATTCTTTGACATAGCTCTGAGTGATATTTTTTCAATGTATCTCTCAGACAAAGGAAACAAACAAAATGAACAAAGGGGAATACATCAAAATAAAAAGGTTTTGCTCAGTAAAAGAAATCAACAACAAAACAAAAAGACAACCAGCTGAACAGAAGAAGATATTTGCCAATGATACATCTAATAGGAGGTTAATATCCAAAATATATAAAGAATTTATACAACTTAATTCCAAAATAACAAATAATCTAATTTAAAAATGGGCAGAGGACCTGAACAGACATTTATCCAAAGAGGACATATAGATGACCAACAAACATATGAACAGGTGCTCAGTATCACTAATTATAAGAAAAATACAAATTAAAATCACAATATAATATTGCCTTACATCTACAACCCACAAGTATTGCCAAGGATAAGGAGAAAAGAAAACATTTATGCAGTGTCAGCAGGATTGTAAATTATTGCAGGTACAATGGAAAACAGTATGGAGGTTCTTCAAATAATTCAAAACAGGACTATCATATGACCGAAAAATTCCATTTGGGGGTATTTGTTTAAAGAATCCCAAAACACTAATTTAAAAGGACATAATGCAATTCTATTTTATTGCATCATTGTTTACAATAGCCAAGATATAGAGGAAACCTAAGTATCCATTGATAAGCAAATAGATAAAGAAGAGGTGTACATATAGACAATGAAATACTACTTAATCATAAAAAGACTGGAATCCTACCATTTGCAACAACAGGGATGAACCTAACGGGTATAACTACGCTAGGTAAAATAAGTCAGAGAAAGACAAAACAAACAAATAATACTACTTATATGTGCAATCTAAAAAACAATAAATAAAACAGAAACAAACTCATCGATACAAACAAGTTGATGGTTGCCAGATGTGAGGGAGCTGGGTGAAATAGAAGAAGGAATTAAGAGGTACAAATTGCCAGTTACAAAAATAGTCATGGGATGAAAAGTAAAGTATATAGAAAATATAATCAATACTATTGTAATACTGCATGGTATCAGATAGTTACTAGACATATTAGGGTGAGCACTTCATAAGGTACAAATTTCAATCAGTATGTTGTACACCTGAAGCTAATATAATTTTCTATGTCAATGCCAATTGAAAAATAAATATTAAAAATAAATAAAATGTTCAGAAAAAAATACAATTGTGAAGTTTAAATGAGATAATGTAGATGAAGTAATTAGCCTGACTCTCTTGACACATAATAGGTCTTCCGTAAGTAGAGCTCTCCTGCCCATGAGGCCAAGGTTGAATAAGATGCCCCTTTTATCTTCGAGTGGTGGAAGAGTTGGCAGCATAATACACAAAACTGATGACCTCCATTTATTTTCAGTTTGATTTTTTCTGAAACCTGTGCTTATGACGAATGTATAGTCAGAAAAGTTTTTCTCTCATTTTAAGAATATAAAATAATAAACCAATCTGGTGGGCCACTCAGAAGCATAAACGTAAGAAATGAAAAGTATGTAAGCCAGAAACATTTTGAATGAATATTTAAAATCACTTACAAATAACATGAATGATGGTTTTACTCATTATCATTCCCTGTTTTATAAATATCTAGGGCAATTGAATAAAACACACCAAATTCTTTTAAACATTTTTTTTTCAGTAAATAGCATGTTAAAATTCTGACATTTCCAAACCCTTACTTCTCCAATTATACATATATTGGCTGAACACAGTAACATTTCTGAGAAGAATAAAGAAAATATAACATTTACTCCCTTTAATATTTAAAAGATTGGCCAATATATTCAAATGTTATTCTGAGTATATTTTATTTCACATTACCAAATACTAATGATAGTTGTTATATGTGTTTTCATATAAAAATTAAACATTCTAAATTTTAGATATTGGAGATTCTTACAATTACAAAATTATATTGACATAAATGTGTATAAAATAAAGACAGCATAATTTTTCACAGAAACTCAATATTATATATGTAATCTGTATAAAGATGGATTTTCATTGAAGAGTAGTTTTTACTCTCAATTAATCAGGTAATTCCTTGCCTTTTTTAATTTCTTTTGAAAACATAGATTATATTGATTGAAAGAATTATATGGATAAAAAGTGTTAAGAGTTAGCCATAAATTCCTTATTTTTAATAATTAGTTCATTTTACTGGCCTTTTATTATTATCTGATGAATAAAACCAAATGCCCATTCATTCATTCACACACTCAACCAACACCTGGATCAAATGGTATTATGTCCCATTTGATTTTCTTTGTAATATTAATAACTTGCCTGAATGTTTTCTGTTATTTTATAATCCTGTGTGAGAATTAATTCAAAGGGATCTTAAACACTTCCCCTCTGTATTTTCATAAAATTGTTTTAAATATGTCCTATTATTTTTACAAGTTAAAGGAAATTCTAAAAATGCTACTATTTAATTATTGGTAATTCAGTTCATATTTATATATTGGTCACATTTTAAATTGGCAGCAATATTTAAATCTGATAATAATCAGTTAAAACACTAAATGTATCATTTTGTAGGTAGTGGCAATTTTTTTTATTTATCCCCAAGAGAGGCTTTCATACTTATTAGTTCAAGTGCGCTGACACATTTAAGGCCTCTTTTACTCCATTATACTGTTGCATCTGTCTGGAGCAAGAATGATGGCAAAGATCTTGACCTTGAAACACTGGAGGAATTAAAGGATTCAGGTGGATAATAGAACCTGTGGCTGGGTTTAAGTGAGGGCTAAACAACGTGGGGATGAATGCTGCCGGGGGCAGAGGTGGAAGTGCTATGTGAGATGGGTGGAAGGGGGCAGCAGTGACTAAATGTAGGGGACGACCTGCCATGAAAGTGGGGTGTGCAGGGATGAGGGCTGGAGTCAGCGGAGGAAATGTAAATGGAGTAAAATGTGGCTGCGAAAGAGGGTGCAGGTGAGCTATAGGGAGGTGATTGCTCTGGGAGTGTATAGAAGCTGAAACAGCAAAATGCTGCAAGAAGGTATGGTGAATGGTGGTGAAAGAAGCATGCTGGTGAACTGGGACTGTCTGCACAGCTGAGGCCGCAGGCAACACCCGGAGATGCTTCGCTAGGAGCTGTTTCTGCATATGCTGCTGGGCTTGTAGCTGAAGGAGCTTATATTTATCTATTTCTTCTGGAGAAAATGTTACTGGCTGTTGAATTAAAGGGGGAGAGAGAGATTTATGACACAGTTCTAATTCTTCTGCTAATCTGTCATGCTTCTGCATAGCTCTGTCGTAGCAAGGGTTCATATCCCCCTCTGCTTGATTGGTGTGCATGCTTACATTCTGCAAGTTTAGGTCTATTTGGTCCTCTTTGGTCTCTGTTGGATCAGTAACACCAGCATATCTATTAGATGGAAGAGCACCAGGGAAATCATTTGGTACTGGATCACAGCTTGGAATAAAAGGCTGGACTTCACTCGCCAAAGGTTTTGATTGTTCTTTTGTTGTTGGCTTCTTTTTTGTGTTCGGTGACTGAGACTCTGCTACTATGTGAATTATACCTTTGGAAAGATGGTTATCACAATCAGTGTCTACACAAACAGTCAGGTTATTTGTCTGTGAACTGCTGATTTTGCCTGTCTCAACAGTCCTTTCCATTGCACCGCCTCTGTCATTTGTTCGTTTACTCGGGGTTCGTCTTTTTTCAGACAAAGGCATTGCTGGTCTGTGACCACCTGGTGGTGGAAATTGAATTGTGCATTGGATTTGTGAATGAGGCTCAGGTTCCTTTTTACAACTGTTTGCAGAGACCTCAACGTTAGCTGATTGCTCCTGACACTTCTTGGCTTGAACTCGTTCTAGAAGGCTTCTGGCTGTCACAGAGCTCTTCTCTCCTCCTGTAAGGTTTAACTCTGAGGTTTCTGAGACAGGGCTGGAACCGTTCCTTCGAAGACAGCTGGTTTTCCCAGAGTTCCGCTGCATGGGTTTCACGTTTCCCAGATCACAAATGAGAGGGCTGTGCAAAGACTGCTGACTTTTTTCCCTTTTATCTAGGGGATCAAGTCTCTCTCTGGAGTAAGAGCCCAACCGGCTGTGCTGAGGTCCCTGGCACTCAGATGGCCTTCCACTCTCCCCAGCACAGAAAACCTGGGAGATGGCATCACCATGGGTGACTCTCCTGGATGGGGGCCCTGAAAATTGTGGTTGACTTTTGAGCAGTTTATATCTTTCCCTACAGTGACCATACCTGTGCTTTGGGTACTTTTCATATTTAAAGGATTCCCACAACTTGCAGTTCTTATCTCGCTGTGTTTCAGACTGCAGGCAGCCACTCCTGGCTCTCTCCCCGGACAAACAGGGGCAGCTGTGCTGTCGGCATGTCTCTCTGTGCCGTTTGACCGAGCTGCGTTCTCCTTTACAAAAGGAGAGCAATTGACCTCTGCCATGACCTCTGGACAGGCGACATGAACAAGTACTTCTCGGGCTGGACGTGCTGTCGGGGGATGTTTCCGAAGGGCTGGGGCATCTCTCTAGAGACACCTTTGGGGGCCTTCTCTTGTAATTTTGGGTTCTACATTCAGGCACGTTGTTGGGCACACTGATGTGGTTACTATTCAAAATCACACCGAACTCCTGCCCAGGGTCACTGTGACCTCTTCCTGTGCAAGTACTAGTCTTCCAGGTGAACTGATTTGCATCTTCAAAATCTGAAGGAGGATCACAGGGAATCCGTTTATGTTTTTTAGTCCTCGGAATGTAAGGAGTAAAAGCCAGGCCCTCGTGTGCATCGTTTAGAACTACCCTTTGGCAGCTTCGCCAATGGGCCCCGAAAGGTTCCTTAAGTTCATGATCACTATGATTATTGTTTCCTACACAATTCTTCGGAGAGATATCAAGGTAAGCAGGCACTTCAGGGTTTTTCATTTCTAAATCGCTAGCACTCGAATTGTGTTCACTCATGTTTGGCTCAGAATCACTGGATCCCCCATGGAATGTTCTCTGGACATTTTCCCAATCTGGATTAGTTGTCAGCATCTTTGGTTTCAGAGGTTGACTGTTATCGTCTTGGATCAATCTGTGTCGTTCTTTGATTAAACCTGAGACTCGGCTCTCTGTTTTAGTATTCACTTCTGAGGGCCCCTTTATCAATTCTGTTTGTAAGTCCTCTGGCTCATGGCCATCCTTCATGTTCCGAGAAATCTTAAAATCAAAATATAATGGATTGCAGCCATAAGAGATACAGGGCTCTGTTTTTGTGAAGAGCAGCAGTTCTGTGGGCCATTGGAGAGTGGTGTGGCCATCCTTGCTTTGTACATGCAGGTAAGGCAACGGTTTGGACTTGACATCATGGGAACGTGCTTCTCCGAGAAGCCCCTGTGGGTTGTTGCTCACGCTTTCTGTTTCATCTATGGAGGTCTGCCTCTTCTTTCTGGAGGTGGAATTCAGACGCATTGAATTCTTGTGCTCACTTGGCTCAAACGATGAAAACTCATCCAGACATTCAAACATCCTGGCATTGCTGTGCTTGTAGATGTTCTGTGGGCTGGAGGAGGCATTTGCTTGGCATGCATGATTAATGCCGTTTTTTGAAAGGTTTGTCAATGCTTTTCTAGTTTCCTTTTCTCTACTGGAGGGGGAAAAATTCACAGCTGAAGGACGAATGTTAGATTTAGAGAATGAAGCGGGAATGCCAGTCGACTCTTCTGCTGTTTTGGTAGAGTCGTTTTTGTCTTGCAGGAGTTGAGAGCTGTTGTGTGAAACAACATCCAGATGGCTGGAGGAGCCCCTTCTAGCTTCCTCCCCAGCGAGGTGTGCACTCGCACTTGCAAACCTGCAGCACTTACCCTGCTCCACAGCCCGCTTTTCTTTATAGGTGGGTGGCTTGTGACAATCGTGGGTTTCTTCCATGTTCTCACTAAAGACCGATGCTGAAGACTCTAATTTTACGTGTACTTTTTTGGAAAAAGAAAAGGATACTCCCGTCCGGTGACTTGCATTACTGAGATCTGACGATGTCTGTGGCACCAGCTTCCCAAACAAATAAAGTCTGTCTGTCTGTAACTGGTGACGGTTGGGCACCGCAGGCCGCTGTTTCTCGGAAATGCTCCTGGGGAGGTTCTTTCCCTTAAGGAGAGGGGCGCTCTTCAGACATGACACTTTCCTGCCACTCTTGACTGGGAAAATGCCTTGCTGCAGTTGCTTTTCTATGGCTACCCTGGGGGCTTTGTATGCTGGTCCATTTCCAGAAACACTGTAAATACAATAAATATTAACAGGATTAGGATACTGGATTTGAAATCTTATCCACATGTGAACATTTCATAGTGTTTCTATGATAGGTTATGCTGCCATTTATGAGCTCTGACTGCTGTAGTACAAACCATTTCACTGCACTTATAACTCAGTATATCTATGCTTCAAAGTGGCTGTTTCTGAAGTGCATAATGTAAGTGTATTATTTTTGAAACTGGCAAAACAACAACAACAACAACAACAACAAAAAAACCAGTAGCATGTGAATATCTTATGCCAAAGCCACACAAGAAAATAAAGTATTGCATTTATGTTACAACCTATGTCCTCCAGAATGCATCAAATTTTGGAAGATAGATTTAATAGTCTTTCACAAAGTTTTCCAATCAGTCCTTTCATATTAAATAAGAGATTAACTAGAGTTGTCATTTCCAAAATGTATCTTTAATTTGTTTTTTTTTTCTAAGTTCTAGCATTTTGTAACTTTGTTTCCTCAGTTTTAAAATTCCATCACATTTGTTTCCTTTTGAAATGGGTGGTTAGTTCTTTTTTTATGACTTGTCACTCTTTTGAGTAATTATAATCCTAGCTAATAAAAGAGTGATATGCAAATTGACCATACCTCTGATCCAGCCACGCCCACAGTCATGCCAATCATCCAATCAGGAGCAAATTATGCAAATAAACCCCAACAAAGATGGCTGCAGCCACTGAGAGCAGGAGGGATGCTTGGGTTTCCCCAGCAATGGAGGAAGCCAAGCTTTCTGCCGGCCCTTGCTGGCCTAGGCCTCCACTCAATGCTACAAAGTTTCAATTGTAGAAGATATATCCCAACAGAAATGGCAGCAGCCATAGAGGCTAGGGTTGCCAGTGTGATGGAAGAAGCCAAGCTTCTGCAGCTCTAGTGCCTAGGCCTCCACTCTAGGCTACAAAGTTTCAATTATAGAATTTAAATGAATGCAAATAGAAATAGCTGTCTCCACAGAGCAAACAGAAGGCTTGGCTCTGCTCCAAGCTACAAAGTTTCAATTATAGAACATAAATTAATTCGAGACCCAGTGCCTCCGCTTGAGTTGCTGGCGGGGGGGCATGCCTGGCTTGCAAACCACAACAGGCCCCTCACCCAGGCCACCCCACACCCCAAGGGAACCCCCACACTCATCCGGGACACCCTTAAGGGCAAACAAGCTGGCCCCCACCCATGCACCAGGCCTCTATCCTATCTAATAAAAGAATTATATGCAGATTGACCATCATTCTAACACACAAGAGGGCTGCCCTCATGTGGTCAAAGATCCTGCCCCCATGTGGACACAAGATGGCCACCATAAGATGGCCAGCAGGGGTAGGTCATTGGGAAGGATCAGGCCTGCAAGGGAGGGCAGTTGGGGGCAATGAAAACTGTAGGTGAGGGCAGTTAGGGGTGACCAGGCTGGCAGAGGAGGAAAGTTGAGGCAAACAGGCCGGTAGGGGATAGTTAGATATCAATTAGGCTGGCAGGGGGTGATCATGCTGGCAGGCAGAAGCAATTAGGACCAATCTGGGAGGCAGGCAGGTGAGCAGTTTGGAGCCTTCTCAGCTCTGCCCTCAATGCACATCATAGCAACCAGTCATTCTGCTGTTCAGTCGATTTGAATATTAGCCTTTTATTATTTAGGACACATGCTATATTTTTGTCCTATTTATTACATACAATAAATCACAAGTCTAAAACATTTTACCAGACCATAGCTACAGATTGATTTTTTTTGTTTGTTTTTTTGCTAGTATTTTTAGGCACTTTCAATTAATTTAATTCAGTACAGTCACTTCTTATATTTCTCTGATTATTTCATCTTCTCTGTTATTATTTCTTATTCTAGAATTATATGTTAAATTTATTGGCTCTCCTAAATAAATGTTTTAGATCTTATTATTTATCTTAGTATTCTAGTGTCTGAAGTTTTTTTTCTAGTTCAGAAAGAATTTCTTGTGTCTTTTTTGTTTGTTTTTTAAAGAGGATATGCTGCATTTCATTCATTCATTCATTCATTTTTGTTAATCCTCACCCAAGGATATTTTCCCATTGATTTTTTATTTTTATTTTTTTAGAGAGAGTAGAAAGGAGGGGGAGAAACAGTGAGAGAGAGAGAGAGAAACATCAATGTGAGAGAGACTTATGGATTGTTTGCCTCCTGCACATGCCCCAACTAGTGCTTGGGATCTAGTCTGCAACAGAGAAATGTTCCCTTGACCAGAATTAAACCTGGGACCCTTCAGTCTGTAGGCCAATACTCCATACATTGAGTAAACCAGCCAGGGAAGAATTTTTTTTAATTCCCATTTTATTGATTATTTTACAAGTTCAATCTGTTGTTTAGCATGTCGATATGAATTTTAATTTCCAAACAAAAATTTTAGCGATCATCTGGTCTTTAATAATTTCAGACTATCTTCTAAATTTTGAAATTTTACAAAACTGTATTCTTTTCCTTATTGTAATAAAGAATTCTTTTGTAATAAAGAATTTCCTTTTGTTCATCACATTAATCTCCTGTTTTGAATACTTTTTAAAAAAGTGTTCTTTAGAGAAGGTATTTACCCACCTTTTTCATAAGGAATGAGGAGGAACATTGTAAAATACTAGAGGCCTGGTGCATGAATTTGTGCACAGGTTGTGTCCCCAGGGCTGGGCTGATCCGGGCCTGCTGGCTGGGGGGAGGGAGGGTGTGGGATGAAGGGAGCTGGCTCTCAGCACCTGTGGGCAAGGGGCCACATCCACTGCCACCCACCCCCAGTTCTTCATCCCAGCCCAGGGCCCAAAGGCCTTGGTGGGGTTGGTAGAGGAGGCCACAATCACCAGGCGGGGTGTGGAAGGAATAGATGCTGGAAGCTGCTGCTGCCTGCTGGCTGAGGGAGGTTGGCTGTGGGAGCACACTGACCACTAAGGGCAGCTCTTGCATTGAGCATCTTCCCCCTGCTGGTCAGTGCACATCATAGCGACTGGTTGACCAGTTGTTCAGGTTGTTCAGTAGTAATGGTCGCTTAAGCTTTTATATATATATATATATATATATATGGTCATTAAATATTTCTTTCAAACATAAAGGAAAATAGGAAGCATAGAGATTTATTGGTATTTTAAAGTGCCTGCAGTCTGGGGATAAAAGAATGAGGTGCAAAAACATCTGCAGCACTGAATTTTGCCTAAGACCAAAGCAATCTTTTTCCATATTTGATGCCATACTTTGGATTAAGTAGGAGCTATATTTCTGCATTAGATTAACTTCTCCAGGAACTTCAGTCACTCTGATATTATCTGCACTAAACTTAGCAGAAATTATTACAAAAGCCTGGTGTATAAATATTATCATTCTACCTCTCCTGATTCCATTATGATGCAGATATTTTACTATTTTTATATTCTATATATTTTTCTTAATAATATTTTTGCTTATTATGCTGGTACTGTTTGGTGTATTTTCTTGCTTCAAGTTATGCTAGTCTAAATGTTCTTTTTTTATTGTGGTTTTATTTCACCATTTATCTTTCTAATGTGCAAGCTTCTTCCTTTTATATTGTTTTAAATATTTTTAAAGCTCTTTGTATTATATTTGGATTTTGTTGTCCTAAATTTTGTGTTCATTTTATCATCCAATGTACATTTACCATTATCTTTTTTTACAAGTTTTAACATTTTATCTTTTGTACCTCTTATTTTGTGCTTTAAACTTTTGATCTTATTGCTTTGTAAGCTTTAATTTCTTTTGTCTTAAATCCAATCTATTTTTATTCTTTTGGAAAATTCTAATTTTCTATCTTTGTGATGTTTTAAAATCTATTATTTTAATAGAAGTTTATGGCCTTATAATATGATTAAAAGTTTAATTTTATAGTTATATCTATATGTATGATTTCACTCCCTCCTCTACATAAAACTTTCTTCAATTTTTGATTTTTACCTAATTATTTTTGTTTATAATAAAAATAAAAACAATAGAGGTAGCCCTTTAATTTTTATTAATGGACTAGAGGCCTGATATTCGAAGATTCATGCAAGAATGGGCCTTCCTTCACCTGGCTGCTGGCAGTGCCTTCTCTCTGGCCAGAAATGCCTTTCCATTCCAGCCCAGAGCCATCTTTCCACCTTCCCATGCTTCCCAGAGGCCTAGAGCAGCTGGGGTAGGGTGCCTTTGTATGCAAATTAACCTTCCATCTTTGTTGGGTTCATTTTGCATAACCACTCCTGATTGGCTGGTGGACATCACAAAGGTACAGTCAATTAATATGTTATTCTTTTACTAGGTAGATGCCCATTTAAATAGTTCTCCAAAAATTTTAATTTGTGGCAACTCAACATATACATAATTTCATTCTCTATTATGCAAAAAGTATACTTTCCAAATAGGAAAAAAATATATCAAATAAATATGATTTCTTTACATGATATAACTTCTTAATGTTCTACATTATTTATATAAGGAACTTCATAGTCTCAGAATCAGTGGCCCTATAATTTTTTTAAATGTTTTTATTTATTTATTTTTAAGAGAGAGAAAAATGTCAATCAGTTGCTTCCTGTATGCACAGGATAAACCTAAAAACTGGGCATGTGCCCTGACCATGAAGTGAATTGGCAACCTTTCTGTGCATGGAACAACACTCAACTGGCCACAATAGTCACACTGGCCAGTTTTTAAAATTTGGGGAAAATATCCATATTAAGTTATACTATACTTAAACTTATACATATAGAAGGTTACAAACACATTGAATCTTTCTGCATAAAATAATTGATTTTGTTGAGAAACCATGTTGGATTGAACTACCAAAGAAATAGTCAAAGTTGACTGTCTTTTATAAGATCATTAACAGTTTCTGCCATCATTTTAAAAATCATTTTGAGACAAATATTCTTACTACTTCAAAACACACCTTTCTTTTCCAAAGGTTGTGAAAGAACCTTTTTTTTTTAATCTGTATCATCCTACACAGAAGCGCACATTATGAATAAATGAGGGTTATGTTTCGTTATAACAAAAACGTTATAAAAGAGAGGGGTAAATACAGATGACCTCCCCCGCCATTTTATTTCTTACTTTTGTTTATCAATTCAGCTTCCAAAATGAAAATATTTAATTTTTCTATTAAGTGACTTCCTTTAGGTCATGAGGCCACTTAGCAGAGAGAAAAAATATCTGGAGGTCTGGGTAGAAAAATGGAAGAAAGAATGAAAGAAAGAAAGAAAGAAAGAAAGAAAGAAAGAAAGAAAGAAAGAAAGAAAGAAAGAAGAGAGAGAAAGAAAAGAAAGAGTCAAAGTTGATTGTCTTTTATAAGATCATTAACAGTTTCTGCCATCAGAAACTGTTAATGATCTTATAACAGGAGGGAGGGAGGGAGGGAGGAAGGGAGGAAGGGAGGAAAGGAAGGAAGGGAAGAAAGGAAGGAAGGGAGAAAACTAAATACTTTTCCTAGTCCCAAGTTCTGTATCTGGAAAGCTGAAAACCTACTGTTTGACTATATGAACAGGTGGGGACCTAGACCTGCCTACTCTATAGAGGTTATGATTAGGTTTGCTTATGTTCAGTTAATAAGATTTCCAGAGGGATGCTAACCCCAATAGGGTGGGTTTTTATTTTTATTTTTTTAATTCAGAAGACAAAGGGTAGCTCTGCAATCTTAGAACTCTTAAACAAAAGCATTGTCACCATCACCATCATTATTAAGGCTCCTCTGACTCTTTATCTACTTTTCCCGAAAGAAAATATGGAATGGATGAGTAGAAATGTAGAAGTATGACAACTTTCGTAATAAAAGAAAGAATAAAAATTATGTTTATTGAAGCTACTTGGATTTCTATTGTGTGCTTTTAAATGACATACCTAAAAGGTGTCTCTCTGTAGTTAGCCGTGTCCTTTTTTATAATCTGATTTATTGCCCCTCATAATCAATCACCCAGAAAGTAACATCTAACCTAGATTGTTTTTACTCGCAAGCTATCATAATAACCATTAGATGTTCCCTTCTAAGTTCTGTTTTGACAATGACTGTCTAATATTTTATTTAAAATGGGTTTAAATAACATATTTTAAGATCCTTCTTGAATTTTAGAGGTCAAAGCTAGGTACCAAATGTGTGCCCTGGTTCTGTGAACTCATAGCGTGCATTTTGTATTAACCTCAACTCTGGATACATACTTTTGCAACCTTTACTTTTCCTTCATAGCAAATTTCTCACTTATTTTTAACATGACTATGTTTTTATATCTTAATAACGTAAATTAACCTCAGATAATTCATGTATGTAAGCTGAGTACTGTGTTTTTACTTATAATTAATCCTAAAAATAAACATTTTTATAATCAAATTTGAGGCCTAATATTTTATGGTATTGCAGGGTGTCCCAAAATGTAAACACACACTTTAAATAATTATAAAGATAGTGTTTACTAAAATACATTTCATTTTAAAAATTGAACTACCAGCTGTTAGTGTATACATTGTTTGGGAGACACCCTGTATAATGGAGATATTCACTCTCAAGTTGATTGTATATTGGTTTTCTGTTTTTTTTAATTGCATTTATTGGGATGACATCGGTTAAAAAATTATGTAGGTTTAAAGTATACAATTCTATAATACATTTCATTGTCTCCTTCCATCACCATTTATATTCCATTTTCTCTCGTCTGCCTCCCTTTCCCTCAGGTATCACCATACTACTGTTTGTGTGTGTTTTTTGTTTTGTTTTGTTCTTTTTTTTTTCTTAATCCCTTCACTTTTTTTACCCAGACCCCCATACCTCCTTCCCTGACATCAGTCAGTTTTCTGTATCTATGATTATGTTTCTCTTTTGTTCATTTGTTTACTTTGTTCATTAGATTCCATATATAAGTGAAATAATATGGTATTTGTCTTTCCTTTTCCAGTTTATTTCACTTAGCATGTATATTGCTTTTCACTTGCACAAAAGAGGCTTACATTCTGGAACAAAGCTATGAATTTCACAATTCCTGAGGTTGCTGACAACTACATTAATTAGCTACATTAGTGTTCTCCATTATGATTCATATGAATATAAATTAAAATCTGCAAATTTTATAGTGTTTCAAGTAACAATCTTGTTACTTTGAAACATTCAGCAATTCCAAGCTTATGTAAAACTTCTATTTTTCAACTGTGAGAATGTGTTAGTATCCTTGTTATAATTATCAATTTAAATGGTTAATTTAACTGCATTAATTATCTTACTTATCCAGATAATGATAGCATCATTTATTATTCGCAATTCATGTATTTATAGGGAAATGTACAGAAGATTTATTTTCTCATCAAAATGATGCATTGTTATTTATAAGTTTAAAAATTTTTATTACAAAACTTAATTACTGAAAAGCCATATAGGTCCATTTAAGTCAAGTGGATATAATAGATGCTAGTATTTTAGAAACATTCTTGGATCATTTCATTAGAGAACACAGTAAATTAATAATATTAGTAAGGAAAAATAATCAGATGCCAAAGTAATAAATTTATAAATGTTTAACTCTTAAGCACATTTGCCCTCAGGCATATCTATTGATTAATTATAATTTGTTTATGTTGTTACAGTGAACCAAGTAAATTTATCATTGAAATTTCCCCAGAGGTGGAAGAGAATTTTGGACAATCTGAGGTACCTCTAATTCTTACCATTCAGACTGTTGCCTTAACTCAGCTAGCTGATGAAGTCGTTTAAGTGCTTTTTCTTGTTTCTTCTCATCTTTCCATGACTTGGAAGCTACATTTCGAGCAAATTCCCGTTGCTTTAATTCTTTCAGTCTCTGTGGACACAAGAGAAAAACAGGAAGGATGCTATAAATAAGTAATATATTCTCTTCCTCCCACAACGCTCCTTATTAAATGTTACCCCATGTGCAGAGGTGATTTTCTGGATGGGGAGAGTAACAGCACCTTCTCTCTTGGTGCTGTTCTCTGCTCCGAGATAAACGCAGTTGTCAACTGTGTTATTTATCAAAGCTTGTCACAATCATTATGGAAGTGTGCTACAAACCAGTACCCAGTCCTTGCTAGGACCATTTTACCTACATAACTGCAATAATGTGTATGCCTGTGAAAAACAGAAATGGGAAAAATGTGCACTATATGAATGGGTATAAAGGGAGAGATTATGGAACATACTGTCTTCTACCCACTGCTCCCAGCCCTCTCACTTGTAAAAGGTACTAGTAGTCATAAAAATTAATGCTATTATCCCTGGCCAGGGGGCTTAGTTTGTTAGAGTATCATCCGATGCACCAAAAGGTGGGGGGTTTGATTCCTGATCAAGGCACATTCCTAGGGATTTGGTTTGATCTTTATCAGATTGTATACAGGAGGCAACAGGTTGATGGTTTTCTCTCACATTGATGTTTCTCTCTCTCCCTTCCTCTCTCACTAAAAAATCAATAAAAACATTTCTTTGAGTGAAAATATAAAAAAGAAGAATATTTTTAAAAATTGATGCTATTAAATACACTGGATGAAATTAGTTTGTTTTAGTGAAGAGAATGTTACTGGAAGATTTAGTTCAAAGCCCTGAAGCCAATTCTCAACTCATTTTTTCCCTGATGGAGATAGTTAAGATTGATTCAATGCAAATTCTTCTATATTGTATCCAGGAGAACAAAAAAGAAGACTGGGGATTTAAGTTCAGGATAGAGGGTAGTCCTTGCTTGATTTAAATCAACCTACCACTTCTCCTAATTAATCTTTTCTCTAAAAACAATCAGCTTACATTCAAATTGTATCGGACTCATTACCTGTTCGGATTTCTACCTCAGAATCTGCCACTAAGCACATCTAATGATATTGAACAAATTGAGAAACAGTCACAATCAAATGAGTATCTTGAAAGTTTGGGGCTTGCTCCTAAGTCGAGAGTATATAGTATATGAAGATTAGCCTCTCTGACTCCATACAAAGTGACTTTAAACTGCCTGAAATCTGTATCCATTTATTTTGTTTCCATTTCCCAAATCAGCTATAAGACGTTTCCCAGGAATAGCAAAAAGCACAGAGCTATCATGAGGTAATAACTCTCTGGTAGACTACTTCCCACCCACAGAGCAAGGGCCAAGACCTTTAATGGTCATTAGCGTCGCTCTTGAAAGAGAACATGCTCATGGGAGACGGTGGCCAGATAAACTGCTTCCGGGCTAAGTATCTGAAGAAGGAAGCAGGCCAGTCTTCCAAAGAGAGAATTCTGAGCACAAAAGACAAGAGTTTCACAGAATGAGAGACAGCTACAGGGAGAACAGTGGAGTTAATCCGAATTCAATTTTTGGCAAAAATTTCAGAACCTTCTAAAAAATAGAAAATGTCAAGAATACAATGATGGTCCTTATATTATCAGGAAAAAAGATCAACAGTTCTCTGGAGTTGATAAAACAGAGAGGCCAAGCCATAAAGGATAACCTTGTTCAGAAGGCAGAGAGGGGCTTATAAAATCCCCATTTCTACTTAGCTTCCTACTCACACTTCTGTAGCCTCTAAGTGTATAATAATCTAGTTCTTGGCATGCAAGTTTATTTTATCAGTGATGACCTTTTGGGGACATTTTCTACACAGTTTATAAGCTCATATAAAGTGCAATTCAACCGTATCAAAGAGAGATGTCTATTTTGGTAAAAGGAGATTTTTAAAAAAAAACTGTCAGTTACTACTGAATATAAAATACTTACATTGTATTATTTAAAAATATTTGTTATTAATAGCATAGGAGAGGAAATTAATTCATTTAATTACAACACTGACTCATTAGAATCTTGTTTGAAACTCCCAGATATACCTGTTTCTTTCATTAGCCTCCTGGAATTCAGGACTGTACTTCATCTCTGAGTTATAGAAATGTTTGAGATTTATCCAACAACAAATACTGTTAATTCCTGCTATGTAATGAAGATATAGCAACCTAAAAATCAATGTATTCCCTTCAAGGGAGACAGAGTAGTGAAACAGATACTTACATAAGATAGCACTGACTTTTTATTTTTTTATTTTTATTTCAGAGGAAGGGAGAGGGAGAGAGAGAAACATCAATGATGAGAGAGAATCATTGATCAGCTGCTTCCTGAATGCACCCTATGGGCATTGAGCCCACAGTCTGGGCATATGCCCTTGAGTGGAATCAAACCCAGGACCCTTGAGTCCACAGGCTGATGTTCTATCCACTGAGCCGAACTGGCTAGGGCAGCACTGATTTTATTAATAGCCATGAACAATAGATATTTTGAAGTATAAAGGAAAAGTTAAGATAGATTAGGGCAGTAGTTGGCAAACTGCAGCTTTTTGGTTCCTTGAGTGTGGCTCTTCCACAAAATACCATGACCAGGGTGAGTCTATTTTGAAGAAGTGGTGTTAGAAGTTTAAGTTTAAAAAATTGGCTAAAGAAATTTCAATCGTTGTATGGTTGATATTTGTTTCTGTTAACTGATGAGTTTGCTGACCACTGGATTAGGGAGTGGGGGTGAAGATTTGTTGTGTTGAGGAAATCAGCAAAGTTAAAATACTTATAAGAATTACACAGAGGTAAAGGGGGAGGATGGGAGATATCTGTAATACTATTAACAATTTAAAAAATGTATTGTTGAAAAAAAAAAAAAGAGGTACACAGAAACCTGGAAGAAGACATTTTGCTAAAAGACATCTAGCCATAGATTTAGCTTAGGCAATGCTGAGTGTTCAAGACTGCAAAGAGAAAAAATAAAATAAAATAAAAAAACAAGCAAACAGAGACCTACATATAGATCTCCTTAAGTTTTAAGTATACTAATTAGCAGTGCATGTGCATAAGGAAACTACTCCAGGCCAAGAGAAAACCAGATGAAAGAATTAAGAGCAAGAGTGACTAGCATTCATATATGGTAGGGATAGTGCCAATTTTCACCAATAAAAATGAAAATAAAACTCATGGAACATGGAGTATAGACTTTAGGGAGTGTCTGTTTCAGTAAAGAATAATAAAACATAGATTAAGCACTACTTTCGATTTGCCTAACAAATCATAAAAGCAAGAAATAAATCTGAATCTAAGTAGTCTACCTGTGTTTCAGAACAAAATCCAATAATATTTGTAGAAATAGAGTCAGCAAAAATAAGAAAACATTAATAACATCTAATATCCAATTAGATTAACAAGCATGCAAAGCATCAAAAAAAAAAACAGCACAAAATAAGAAAAATAATCAACCAACCTAGACCAATGCATAATTTATGCAGATGCTAGAATAGGCAGAAAAGAGAAAACAATCACAACTGTCTCCCATGTGTTCAAACAGTAGACAAAAGATGGTGACTTTTGAACAATCATGTAACTAAAGTACTTGAAGAAATGGGAGGGGATTTTGCAACAAAATCTCAACAAACTCCAAGGACAGAACACTACATCCAAAGCTTATTTATAGTCACATTTTTTAATATCAGGAAAAAAGTGAAAAATTTAAAAACATTCAAAAAGAAATGACATATTTCTATAGAGAAAAATAAAGAGTAAGATGTAAGAATAATTTCCACTAGTACACATGAGAATACAAAAAGCAACATCTTTAATTAAAAAAAATATATATATATATATATTAAAGACCTGTCAAAAATTTTATACCCAGTGAAAATATCTTTTAAAAATGTGAAACAAATATGTAATACATGAAAAGCTGAAAGAATTCAACACCCATATGGTAAGAAACATTAAAGAATAGTATTGAGCCCTGACTGGTTTGGCTTGGTGGAGAGAGTGTCGGCCTGTAGACTGAAAGGTCCCAGGTTTGATTCTGGTCAAGGGCATGTACTTTGGTTGTGGGCACATCTCAGTAGGAGGTGTGCAGGAGGCAGATGATCAATATTTCTCTCTCATTGATGTTTCTAACTCTCTATCCCTCTCCTTTCCTCTCTGTAATATATATGTGTATATATATATATATATATATATATAGATAGAGATAGAGAGAGAGAGAGAGAGAGAGAGAGAGAGAGAACAATGAAAAATTCTATATATATATATAGAATAGTATTGGGCAAAAAAAAAAAAAACCCAAATAGACATATCTAACATATCTATATACTTGTATATAAAAGCCTAAGCCACTAAATGACTGAACAACCAGTTGACAAGGTCGACCAGTGACATGCACTGACCACCAAGGGGCAGACATTCAATACAGGAACTTGCCCCTGGTAGTCAGTGTGCTCCCACAGCAGGAGCGCCACAAAGCTGACCGACCTGTCCTGGTGGCCTACCAACCTGGTGCCAGCCACTCACTCCCTCAGTAGTCCTGCAGGTCCAATCTCCAGAGAATGTGCCAGCACAATGGACTAGAGCTGCCAACACAATCCTGACAGCACCACTGGCCTCCTGGAAGTTAGCCTCCAGCCCTGCAGCTGCTTCCCCTCTCTTTATACTCAGCAAGGAATATATAACATAAAAGCAGTTGCCAGGTGGCTACTGACAATCGATGCAAATGTCAGTGGGACAGATCTGAACCCCTGGCTGGTAAGGGCATCCCACTGCCCACTCAGTGGGCTGATCACATCCTGGCAGCCCCCCCACACCCCTCGGGACAGGTGCCAGATGCAGGGCTCGTGGCTGGTGAGCACCACTGCAGCAGTGCGAGCCTCCCAATCGAGACTGATTGGGCACGAGCCTGCAGCAGGAGCCGTAGGGCCAGGATGAGTGAGAGCAGCAGGCAGCATTGGACTGTGGGTTTTGTCCTGATCCCCACAAGCCATGCCAAGGGATCCCACCTGTGCACTAATTTGTACACTGGGCCTCTAGTATGCCTACAATAACCATTACTAGTATAATAATAAAACAAAGTGTTTAGCCAATAGAACAGCAAAACAGATAAAAGGAAATTATTAAGTTTACTCAATCCAAAAGGAAGCAGAAAAAAGTAAAAAGGAAAGTAAAATATATGGGACAATTAAAAAGTGTATAGAAAGATAGGAGCTAAAGCCCTAACCAGTTTGGATCAGTGGATGGAGAGTCAGCCTGTGGACTGAAGGGTCCCAAGTTTGATTCTGGGATTCTGGTTAAGGGTATGTACCTTGATTTTGGGCACATCCCCAGTAGGGTCTGTGCAGGAGGCAGCTGATAGATGTGTCTCATTCATCAATATTTCTAACTCTCTATCCCTCTCCCTTCCTCTCTGTAAAAAAATCAATAGCTGGGAACTAAAATCTAAACATATCAGTAATAAAATTAAATGTAAGTGGTCTAAATACTAGGATTAAAAGATAGTGTCAGCTTGAAATAAAAAAGCAAGTACCACCTATATGTTGATTACAAAACAAAGTTTAAAATAAAGACAAGACTGATGAAAAGAAAAAGATAAAAGATCACAAACACTGTACTTCCTGAAAAGGTTATACCAGGTGATCATGCCTATTATATAAAGATCCTTCCAAAGTTGATTTGTCCAATGAAAAGAGGATTTTTTGACTCAGGACAGATAAGGATAACCTCTAAGAGTCCAAAGGTCAAATTTTGACATTATATTTTAACTTGGGTTTTCTCAATTTTCTTATTTTCTTCTCCTGACCTAATATAATACATATATTTAAGGAATGGCATGTTCTATTATTATCGATAATCTTGCTCAGTTTAAACAAAACAAAAAATAAACCAGTTACAATAAGGAAAAGTTCTTGGAGGGTATATAGTAAATCAGTTCTTATTGTGAACAATGCAAAACAAATATATTTCAAAAAATTGCTTCTTCATACAAAGAATATAGGGAGCTCAATAACCAGTTGCCTGTCAGGCACTCAGGGTGAACAGGTCAGAGCAGAGGAGTGACCGAACATAACTGGGAGAGAGAGGAAGAAGACAGAGAAAGCGGGACCTAACAACAGGGGGAATAAAACAAAGGTTTCCAGAAGTGTTTGCAAGAAAGACAACACAGTGTAGGTTTTAAGAGACGGATTGTAAACACATGCAGACATGAATTTGCATCTGGTCTCTGTCACTTACTGAAAAAGGTACTCAATCTTCTCTATCTTTAGTTTGCACATTTGTACTTTTGCATACTGTCGGTATTTACCTTGTAGAGTTCTTGGAATTATTTGAGCTGGGAAAGGTAAAACACTGAACACCGCACCTGACATACAGCAATTACTCAGTGAGTATGAACTGTTATAGTTTAGAGGTAAGGAACAGTCAGATTTTATGAAACTTTGGGAAGCAGGATGAATAGGAGCTTTCTCTATTTTTTAATCCTCATCAGAGGACTTCCCCCCACTCCCCAATTGATTTTTTAGAGAGAATGGAAGGGGGTTGGTAGAGGTGGGAGAGAGACAGAGACAGAGAGAGATACTGAATGAGAGAGACATGTCGATTGGGTATGCCCTGACCAGGCCAGGTATCAAACCTGCAACCCAGGTATCTGCCCTTGATTAAGAATCAAATCCATAACCCTTTGGTGCCCAGGCCAATGTTCTACCATTGAGCTACCCAGACTAGAGCTAGGAACTCTTTTTAACTGGCAATGGGGAGCCATTAAGATCATGTGATTGATATTCTTATTGAAACTAGAGGGTTTGAGTGGTTTTCATCTGGACAGTTTCCAAAGCTGGTAGGTGTAGTCTTTGCTAAAGGAGAAGAAAAAGGAAGCATGTTGGATACCTTCATTCACCTTGTCTGGAATAACTTATGCTGTTTAATTGAACCATTTATAATTTCTGTAAGTTTAAGAACATATGTCACTACTGAAGAAAAGCATAAGTGGGGTTAAAGTATGATCTGTTATTAGACTTTTCTTTGATGAATCTTATTTGAAGTTTGTCCTTGGGTAAGAGGAAGGAGAAAGGAGAGTAAAAGAGTAGACCTCTAGTGTCTCCTTCAGAGAAATAGGGAGATCTAGGTCATGTCTTTGTACTTTTGAAGGCATTTAAAAGAAAAATGGCAGAACAGATGGTCTCCTGATCCTGAAGAGAGGCTACTGTGGTCTTTGCCAAGATCAAAAGCAATGCAATAAAGATCTGATGCCGGGGTCAAGATAAAAAAAAAAGCAGTCCTCACATATCTTTTCCAGCTTTCACAATGAATTTTATCCTTTCTCAGCAATAAGTGAAAGAGGCTTATGGAGATAAATGTGCTAAAATAGACTGATGGAATATTTGGAATTTAATTTTCTTACCAGGTTCATTTTAAAAGCACAAACTAAGTAATTTGTATTTCCCTACCTGCCAACAAGAATGCTGTCACTTGCAGTGCAAGAGGAATTCAGCTGTGAATAAATAAATGAGGAGGCAAATTGAGCAGGTCAGCAAGGCTCTGTGTGTTCAGAATAACAGTGCTCATATTATTGCTTACCAGTCAGAACATGCATGTGAACATCTGCCCACTCCAGTAATTACTCTCCATTAAGGTCACTGAAGTAGAACACACATGTGAAGTGAATTCACTCAAGCCTTGCTACTTTTCCTCTCAAACAGAATAACTCCTCCCATCTTGCACTTTCATCCATACAGCCCAGAGTATATTTTGGAGGCATTAATGTTGTTCATAGCAGAGCAAAACCCCAATGCACCAGGTCAAAATGATTAACCTCATTTTAAAAATGAAGAAATGAACAAATAAGAGGTTACATGATTGGATCTACACCAAAGGAAAGAGAAAGAAAAGATCCTTAAGATGAAAATAAAACGTCTAATATCTATAAGAATAAAGCAAAGTGAGAAAAATGTATGTAAAAGTCTAGACATTTATTGGCTTCAGTTTATGAAATTGAAAGTCTATCCCAGTGGTCAGCAAACTCATTAGTCAACAGAGCCAAATATCAACAGTACAATGATTGAAATTTCTTTTGAGAGCCAAATTTTTTAAACATAAACTGCTTCTAACACCACTTCTTTAAAATAGACTCACCCAGGCCGTGGTATTTTGTTTGAAGAGCCAAACTCAAGGGGCCAAAGATCCTCATGTGGTTTGTGAGCCGCAGTTTGCAGACCATGGTCTATCTAATTTGGTATATTGTTCATTGTTTGGAAATGTCTTTATAAAAATGATTTAGAGCTTAAGTCTGTAGTACCTTAGAAAGCCATATTACATCAGGTAAGAAAATAGCTGATACTATATCAAAATCAGTATCTCCAGTGATTACTGATGTGAAATGATTGACAGCATTACAATGTAAGTCCTTAGTGATGAGTCATTGGGAATCACTGTACAGACTGAGTAAGCAAAAGTCAAAGGGCTTCTCATCACTACCCATCTCCATGTTCACGTGTGATAAGAACACATCTGCCACATCAGAACAATGGTAATTCCCATGAAGTGTCTGTAGAGAGCATGTTTAGGCCTGGAGAAGTCCAGCATTTCTAGAATGACTAATGAAAATTTATTAATTAAAGATTATGAATTGAGTAAATATTTGATAGACTAATAGTTGGTTACTAAGGCATCAGAAAAAGCAATTTCATCTAATCTAAACCACAAAGAATAACTTTAATGTGAGAAGCACAAGGAGGATTCTAGGCCAGAAAACCCAGGCACTTTTCCTCATGAAACAGGAGTTCAAAATTATCACAACTTTCTTAGAGAAAAAGTGGAGAGTATTAGAATGTGTAATATGCATTCTTTATAGTCTGCAGCACTTAAACTAATTACTAAAATTATATGGCATACCAGAACATATATTGTACTGTTTTTGCCAAACTGGTTTAAAAAACAGGTATAATTTTGATTCATTCTCAAAGAATGACTAGTGTTGGTTTGGCTGTTGTCATTGTTTAATTTGAAAACCTAAGGGAAAGAGGTCAGTGGCCCTGACTAAATAGTCAGGCATTGCATGTTTTAAAAATTCTTGGGCACACCAGGTGGAAATCACTGGTCCAGTATGTACATCACTTATAGTTTATCTTTAAAAAGTGTTATTCATACAAAAATGCTCAAATACATTTCACAAATCTTCAACTTTTAGATATACTTCCAAAGGTAGAGTTAGAATGAGTATCAAAAGAGATACTCATTTCTATCTCCAGTGCTCCCTCCAGACACATGTGGACAAGACCAAGCTCTTAAGGAATCTTTTAGTAATTCATTTTTAAAGGTCAGAAGAATTACTCACAGTGCTTATGGGAAAGTTTTAGGAAATAAGTGTTTTTGCACAAAGCCTGGGGAATCTAAAACATTTACCTCAAGAGAATTCAGTGGAGGCCCCTGCTCTCACAGAAGACTGTGTGGTTGCTGTCAGGATGCTGTTGTCACTTGCAGCATTCCACTCTGTAGCATTCGTTCCCCGCTGTGTGGCTGTGTGACTCCTTCATGGTCACCTCCTCCTCATTCAGTTCATAAAGAAAACAACCTAATGTGCCCAGACCCATCCATCCAGCTATTTTTTTAAAGAGCAATTTCTTATATTTCTCCATTTTGTACAACCTAACATTATACTGATTTTTAAAAGCTCTTTCAATGTCTACTTCCTCCTCCCCATTTTTTTTCATGCCTTACTTTAGGGTCAGCAATCCTTCTACAGGTTGTGTGGAAATAGAACTGTCTTTGAGAAAAATTACTACAACAGAAGCAGGATGAGAAATTAGAAATTAATGAAATTAGACTGGTGTAAAATTGAATTTTGGATCATATTACTCTTACACAACAAAGATGCTGTTTTAAAGCTAAAGGTGTCAGTTAGCAATGAGTTGAGCAATGTGTGTCAGAAACTTGGCTGCAGAGATAAATCAAATAGGTTTATTTTACTCTTAACCAATAATCTATATTCAAGCATACCACAGTTCTTTTACCTGCTCCAGAAGTCTACTGCCTAATCTTTTTTACCTTTCAATTTCTTTCAACTTAAACATGGGGGTTTATCCCCTTGGTTGCAATATACCTGAGAGATCTCAGTCTTAGGATTGCACTCCAAGTAGGAATAAAGAAGAGCTAAGGGCAAAAGGTGACTGTGTTGTTGTTTTTGTTTGTTTTTTTGTTTAGCCTTAAATAGGACAGCTTTTTGGAAGCTGCATCAAGTAATCTTTGTTCTCATACCATTTGCTAGAGGGATGTCACACACGGTTGACATGTGAGGGTGGAAGAGACATTGAGTAGGTAACCAGCAGCATCTGCCCTACTAATGTTGCTACATTTTGCCAAAAGGAATGGTTGTAGTTAGTGTTCAACCACATTTACTGCTTCTTACCTCTCTACAAGCTCTGTCATTGGCTGCAAAGCAGGATAAGGAGAAGTTTCTAGATCATTTTACTCTGCATTCTCATAAAGGCCCTATTTAAAAATGACTAATTTTTCAAAAAGATTTGGAATTGAGTTTCTCTTTAGGTACAAGGTTAGATGTTAGCAGACTGAAAGCTAAGACCCATGAGTCATATCTAGACCTCAGCCTGTTTTTATAAATACTAATGAAGTGTTATTGGAACACCATGACAAGATAAGAATTTCTGCCATGTTCTAAATTAAATTACATCAGGGCTGGAGAATAAGAGAAAGACACAGAAAGTTTAGCCTATTGATTCTGTGGCCCAGATCTGACAAAAGATAGCTTACATTTTCATATATCTGTTGGAATTTAGGATTAATTTCCAGGTGGCCACTTTCAAGATTATAAAAAAAAGAGAACAGCCAGGTGCCCCACAGCTAATCCACAGGGGTGAACATTTCCTTGCTGACTCTGCACCTTTCCTAGAGCTGGCTATGTACCAATCTGCAGCTGCCAATCCTATCTAATAAAAGAGTAATATGCAAATTGACCATACCTTCGCTACACCAAATAAGTCACTCCCACAAGCCATGCCCACAAGCCAATCAGGATCTATATGCAAATTAACACACAACCAAGATGGCTGCTGCCCATGGCAGGCTGGGCCAGGTGGGCTGGGGGCATGGCCAGGCAGCAATAGGCCCGGATCGTAGGGTGAATGCTTCCCTGGCTGCCC
This sequence comes from Antrozous pallidus, assembly GCA_027563665.1. Taxonomy (NCBI): domain Eukaryota; kingdom Metazoa; phylum Chordata; class Mammalia; order Chiroptera; family Vespertilionidae; genus Antrozous; species Antrozous pallidus. The sequence continues at coordinate 56,258,293 of CM050521.1, read as the reverse complement.
AAGGCCAGGGGCGAAAAGGCCTTCCCAAGAGAAGAGGCCTTTTCGCCCCTGGCCTCGGGCAAGCTGGGCACATGGCCAGGCAGCAATTGGCCTGATCGCAGGATGATGGCTGGCTGGGGTTCTCTGGCTGAGGTCCCCTGCCCAAGGATGGAAAGTCTTGGCCAGAGGCTTTGGGCCTTGGGCAGGCCGGGGGTGAGCCATCAGTAGGACATCCCTGAGGGGATGTGAGAGGGGGCAGGTTTGGCTGAGGGACCACCTACCCCCAGTGCACGAATTTCATGCATTGGGCCCCTACTCTGATATATAAAAGTGCTCCATCACTCCAGGAGCAAGGTCATGCTGTCTTTTTGACTTAGCCATGTAGCTGACAGTTCTGACTTCATGTCCAGGACCTGGTATTTCTTACTAATACTGGCCTAATAAATCCTTGCTTTGTTTGTTTGTTCACGTTTTAATTTACCTTTGTTGTTGAAAGTGTCACAGATGTCCCTCTTTGTACCCCATCGACCCCTTCTAGCCCACACTCAAGACACATCCTAAGCCTTCACCACACTGTTGTTTGTCTCCATGGGTTATGCATGCATGTATATAATTTCTTTGGTTAATCTCTTATCCCCCATCCCCTCTCCCACCCTCCGCCCACCACCTTCCCTCTGAGATTTGACAATGGTTCCATGCTTCTGTGTCTCTGGATCTAGTTTGTTTTGTTCTTTAGATGCCACATATGAGTGAGATCATGTGATATTTGTCTTTCTCTGCTTGGCTTGTTTCGCTTAGCATAATACTCTCCAGGTCCCTCCATGTCGTCTCAAAGGATAAGAGATCTTTCTTTTTTCACATAATATTCCCTGATGTAAATGTACCCTATAACTGGACCACCAACATACATCATACACAAGAATAAATCCTTGCTTTTAAAAAGACTTTCAGTTGTGAAAATTTTGTTGTTGTTTAACAACAGCCATGCCCATTAATTTACATCTCAGTTCTGCCTACTTTCATGCTATAATGGCAAAGTTAAGTCCTTGCAACGGAGACTATGTGACCTACAAAGTCAAAAGTATTTACTACCTGACGCTGTCCAGATTGTCTGCCAACCTCAGTGAATGAAATAGTGTTTCTTTAGTTCTGGATGGGGAGGGTGGTTAGTTCCATATTTATACCAGTACTTATGGGATTACTTCAAGTATTCCTATTAAGATGTTGACTTATTTTAGCTTTAGCATTCTCAACTTCCTGCAGGAAGTCTGACTGAATCAAGCCTGAATTTGATAAATCAAGCCTTGGATGTTCTCACTGAAAAGATCACACGGAGCTACTAAATGCACAGCCAACTTTGGAACTAAACAGATCGAATCATCACTTAAGTCAGGAGTGTCTGGGTGCTCTAATAATAAGAATCATTGTATTTTAATAACACTAAAAAGACTCACTGGTTTTAGATGTATATAGAAAATGAAACTGATAAGTAGTCTTTTAAAACACCTTAACCACCAGTAACACCAAGTAGGGCACAGAAAAAAATACCTTTAGTTATGCCTATACATTTTCTAAATCTGTTTGCATAATTCCTAGGGTATTTTATATCTCCAAACATGTGACATAAAGCTTTTAGGTTGACATGCAGAAACACTAAGAAAGTCTGGTTAGACTCAGTTTGACTTTAAAAATTAAAACAACTTCATTCATAAAGAATAAAATACAATCACTAAAGAGCCCCATTTCTTCAATTTCAAACTAATAAGGTCAGAATATTTTACAATGTAATGCCCAGTAGCTTTGAGTAAATAAGGAAACAACACATTCAGTATGTGAGGACACACTGATATAATCCCTGATATAATCCCTCCAGAGGGTAATTTGACAATAGCTATTATATTTCTATATGAGTCATCCCCTGGCTCAGCAATTCCACTTCTAGAAATGTATCCCTCAGATATAATTACTCATCTGAACAAAGGCTGTTTCTTGTAGTATTGATAGAAATAAGCTTTGGAGAAGAGGAGAACAAACACAAAACTCTAATTTTTGAAACCTTATTCTTAGCCACAACTGAAATTGCCTACAGTAGCTTCTTCTTCTTTTTATCTTTTGAATGATAACCAAGTTACCACCATGTGTATAAACTCTATTATTCCTTTATACATGTCTCTTTTGTACCCTAACTCCTGTAATGAGCTGAATTACAATTTAAAAAGTAAGAGTGTACTGCATTGCTTTTGCTGTTTTTGTTGCTTTTAGAAATACATTAGTATAGAGAATTCTTCAAATTTGGTGCCTAAAGAATCAGTGGCCTCACAATTTTACTTTCTCAAGACCAGTCACATGTCACCATTTTTAACACTTGTACAAAATAGAATAATGTAAAATAAATAGAGCATCACTTGAGATTAGGCTGTTTTAAGCAACTAAAAATTAAAATTCACAATTGTGAGTCAAAGTAAAATAAAAATAAAGACTGCAATAGTTGGGCAGAATAAAGCAGAGAGTGAGATACAGGCATTCTTGGCCTTGGTGAATATATTATTAGATTTTTTTCTATTGCCTTCACTATTAAGTATTTTACCTGCTTTCATGTTTAAATCTCTGAAAAATATCATGAAGATACAACTAAAATGGAATAATATAGTTACTTAATGTGATAATTAACTGACATTTGTAATTCCAGTAAAAACCATCTTCTTTGGTATCTGAATTGGTTGTTGATTAGAGATAAATTATGCCTGGAGATAATATCTATTTAGATAACTCAGTTATCAGCAGCTATTTAATGATGCTCGTTAATAATACCTTGTTTCATTTGGCCTATTTTTAATGAAGTACTCTAAATGCTAATACCAATGGTAATTGAAACTTTAGACACAAAATTATTATATCTATTAAAAGGCCATGCATTTTAGTCATCCTAAACAAAGGCATCTAACCATTAGTTGATTTATAAATTATTCCAATAAACATGGAGGTCACAAAAATGCACACATCTTTATTCAGGTGTAAATAAGTAAAAAGATTTCACCTTCAAATAAATACCAGTAAGCTAAAAAATGTCTACCCCTGAAAATTAATAGCAAAAATAAGAAAAATATGTGAATATATAAGTAATCTGCTAAAGATTCAAGTATCTCATCAAAGCCTTCATTTCCCTTAGGGAATACATAATATTTATGTGTATATTTTTTTATTTTCATGGTGGAAAACAGAAAATAATCCACAAGTCCAATTATAGAAAATTGGTTTAATAAATTATGATATAGATATTTGAGAAAACACACGCCACCAGATCTATGCTGAGAAAGAATACTTAATTACCTTGGAAATGTTCATTGTGACAGCTACACTGCTTATTCAAAATTATACCCTATCACCTCCTTCTTTGTTAAAATAGGTTTATTTTTTATTTTATGCATGTATTTTTTTAGGAATCATGTAGCAATTCCTTGAACATGATGAAAATTCGATCCTGATTTTGCCACCACCATAAATAAATTCCTACAATTTAGCCGAAAGAAAATCATAATAGACTCAGTTCTCAGTTTTCATGTTTAAATCACAATTGCCTAGTGGCCACTATGTTCTACCTTATAATTTTTAAGGTATTTAACAATTATATAATACTAGGGGCCCCATGCATGAAATTCATGTGCTGGGGGTGGGTGGTGGTCCTTCAGTCCAACCTGCCCCCTCTCACATACTGGAAGCTCTCAGGGGATGTCCTACTGATGGCTTAGAGAGGATTTTGGCCTTGGGCAGGGGATCCCCAGCACCCTGTGATCGCCAACTCAAAAGCCTTGGGTAGGGGAGCTCAGCCAGGGAACTCCTAGCCCCCTACAATCACAGGCTCTGCCCCTTCTCCTGCCCTGGCCTGACCAAAGCTTTTGGACTGGTCAGGGGACCTTTACCCTCTCAAATCACTGGCTCTTCCCCTACACCCTCAGCTCTGATGGTTTACCTCACAGTGACCTGGGTGCCAGGATGTTCCTGGGACACAGGCACTGGACACCTATGTATGCAAATTAACCACCATCTTTGTTGAATTAATTTGCATACTCACTCTGATTGGCTATGGGAGTAGCAGAGGTACAGTCAATTTAAATGTTTATCTATTATTAGGTAAGATTAGAGCAAATACATAAAGCAAGGATGATGTCAGAGTACTATGTACAAGGCTCAGTTAAAAGTACAGCTGCTTGAAGTATAGTAATTCTTTTAATCTTTAAGACAGATGTCTGATATAAATGCTCTTATTATCACTCCCATTTTACAGCCAGAGGATAACAAAAAGAAAAGTTATAGAATTTATTTGAAGTCCAAGCTGCCTACTCCCAAGCCCTAGCTCATAACAGCTATACTCGATTTTCTCTGGTAGGTTCTTTATGTACTTTGCAAACTCTTGTGACTCTCTCTTGAATCATGACATTGCCAAGCTCACAGGGCCAAGACTTTTTAAATTACATTTCAAAAGTTATGTTTTCGATTTCACATAAACTATAGTTTTAAAAACATACATCTATAAAAGCCCTGAAATGTTCATTTGGGATTTATCATCTGAAATTTATCATGTCTCTGTGCCAATAACTTAAAAACATCTGCCACCTGCTTGGTTAACAGTGAAACCTCTGGGATATAATTCAACTTCAGAAAAATTATTTACAAGAGTAAGAGTCTAACCAGGAAGTATATATCATTACTTTTTCCAAAGGCATGTGATTTAACTATGAGTAAAGCCAATTATGTGCCTTATTTTACATCAGTCCAATTTAATAATTTCCAGCACAGGTTTATGGCAATTTAAGACCTTAGAAAAAAAATCGTAAGGAGTTTTGTGAAATGCTACCAAAGTTCTCAAAAAAATTAATTGAATTCATTGAAAATAAGTCTGATCCATTATTCTGAGCAGTGTGATGATAAATTCAAGATAACTAAGAAGTGGAAGAAACAATTGAGAGTCATCCAGGTTGTCACTGCTCTTCTGTGAGGCACTGAGTTCGGTGTTGTTGTTTGAGAAAAGATGAAAAAGATGCTCATGCAACTAAGAGCATGCAAAGGGAAAGGTGATGTGCACTGTCTCCAACAAGGATGGTTTTGCTTATTAGTAACAGAAATCTACTAAAACAAGGGCTGCTCTCATGGAAGGGTACAGGGTATCTCAACTCAAAGACCGTGCAGGAAGTATAGCTGGGCCATACTTTGGGACTGACACCAAAAACTCAGAAAACTAGGAACTGATGACTTGACCAGGGAATTGCAGGATACCTCATCTCTTCTTCTCTGGGCACACAAATATCATTCTTATGCCTCTCCTAAGCATGCCCTTCTCTGTTTTGGAATGTATTTGACCTGAACATGGCCACTCCAGACTGGAGTTTTACTATGCCTCAAAGTGACAGATTCAGTAACCCTGATTTCTAATCATGGAGGGAAAGAATTTGTACCTGGCAAAACAAGGAACAAGGTTCTATCTACATCCCAATTACCTGTGACAGACTGGATGAGAGCTGTGGCTTACCTCTCATTTTGCAGAAGTTGCAGGTACAAACAATGTGACAAAAGGACATGAACAAGTTCTCTAAGAACTGGGAGTAAGGCAGAGGAAAAAAATGTTTAGCATAGGAAATTATTGAGCATTTGGTTACATACATGATCTTAATGGGGAGCAGAAGATGTTAAGAAGTATACAAGAGATTTAGACATTGTTATAACAATGAAAATGTAAGAGGTTATTTTTGGTCATATATATGTGTGTGTGTGTGTCTGAATACATAAATATGTATTGTGATGTAAATATGTCACCATACACACACACACACACACACACACACACACACACACACACACACATACATACTAGATGCCCGGTGCATGAAATTTGTGCAGTGTGTGTGTGTGTGTGTGTGTGTGTGTGTGTGTGTGTGTGTGTGTGTTTCCATCAGCCCAGCTTGCACCCTCTTCAATCTGGGACCCCTCCCAATCCCAGTGGGAAACAGGCAGTCAGACATCCCTCTCACAATCCAGGGTTGTTGGCTCCCAACTGCTCGCCTGCCTGCCTGTGTGATTGTCCCTAACTGCTTCTGTCTGCCAGCCTGATCACCCCTAACTGCTCCCCTGGTGGCCTGGTCATCCCCAAGTGCTCTCCCCTCCCGGCCTAGTTGCTCCCAACAGCCCTCCCCTGCAGGCCATCTTGTGGCAGCCAACTTTGACCACATGGGGACAGCCATCTTGTGTGTTGGAGTGATGGTCAATTAGGATATTATCTCTTTATTATGTAGAATATTATGTAGGATATATATATATATATATATATATATATATATATAAACTAAATGCAATAATAACATGATTTTTGAATTGATTGTTCAAACTGATGCCGTGCATTTTTCAGGCATAGATATGGCATTTAAAAAATATATTTTTTATTGATTTTTTACAGAGAGGAAGGGAGAGGGATAGAAAGTCAGAAACATCGATGAGAGAGAAACATTGGTCAGCTACCTCCTGCACACCCCCTACTGGGGATGTGCTCACAACCAAGGTACATGCCCTTGACCAGAATCGAACCTAGGACCTTTCAATCCAAAGGCCAATGTTCTATCCACTGAGCCAAACCGGTTTCAGCAGGTATGGCATTTAAAGTGAGCACTAATAAAGTTATTAATAGATATCTTTAATCTAGTGCTTCATTTATGCCAAACATGGTCATGAAATGTGTTAATGCATTACTTCATTTAATTTTTAGAGCAAAATTGTAAGGTATATCCTATTATTTTCCACATGTTAGGAAAAGTAATTGGGCCTTAGAGAAGGTAAGAACTTGCCAGTGATCACACATTGATAAAGTAACAGAGGAAAGATTCCAGCCCACGTTTCTTTAACTAGTTCTCTAAACCACATGCATTAATGCTATTACAAACCCTGATGACAGCAGGATTTTGTTAGAGAGATAAGATACTAATATATCTTGTGGAAGAGTGCAAGAATAAAGGTAAAATGGATATTAAAAACCTTCTAGAATATTCAAGAACACTGAGGGGTTATTTATAGCTGAAACATTGTATATATAAGAGGAGACACTCTAAGCCTAAAAGATAAACCTGGTCCTGATCATGGAGGGACATGCCAACCATGTTGAGCAGAAGAGAAAACTAATTAAAATAATTCTTGAGGAGAGTAAGCATGATGCTAGTGAATACAGTTTACAGGGTGGGCTGGCAGTGGGAAGAAATAAGTCCTACATTTCTGGCAAGCAGATAATTGCACTGTCCTGTCAAGATCACCTACTGCAGTCCATTTTATTTAGTTGATATATATAATAATCATCTTTAAGCCATTCATGAGTGAAGTTGAGTAGTCAAGAGATCAGCTAAACTCTAATAAGATGAAAAGTTGTCAAAATAAGTAAGTGGCAAGCTTAGGGTATCTATTACTGTTTCTTATCTGTCAAGAGTTTTCATTTCAGAAAAAAGAAATTGTAGGAAAATGCTAGTGTCTGAAATGTTCTGACTAAATGCAAAATGATTTTTCTCAATTCCCTAACCATTAGCAAGTCGAATCTGAATCTTCCTCTAAATTATAGCCTATATGAATAGCATTTTCCCCCTCAATGCTTCCATCTGAATCCAAGCCATCATCAGAACCTTCCTGGATATCACAGTAACTCTTTAGCTGATCTCTAACCTCCCAGTTGCACCTCCCTCACTTCCATCCTCTGTTCACAAAGGAAACAAAGCAGTCAGTTCAAAACATCTTTCAGATTAAGCCTCTTTCTTGATTAAAGCTTACCAATGGTTTAGAAATGATCTGAGACTAAAATTCAAAATCATTAGGACGATCTTTGACATTCCACACGATTTAGACCCTGTATCCCTTCAGCTTCATTTTCTATCATTCTCTCTACCCTGGTCCCCCATTCTATTGCTCTTCAGTTATGCTGACTTCTCTTCAATACATAAATACTCCTTAATTTTTCCTAACTCAGGAACCACGTTCTTGCTGGACCTAGAAATCTAGAATCATGCTGTCAGAGAGGCTTTCCCTACCCACTAATTAAAAAATAGTTTCAACCGCGTGCCCTAGTCACTAGTATGTCACAGAGGAAGAGTATTTCTTAAATGGTAAAGGATAAAAGGTATTGTAGAATGTTCCAGCTCAAGGAAAGAGCATGCACAAACATTCATACACAAGAGAAGGGAACCTATAAGGCTACAATATAGTTAGACATTGGAGTAGGGATGAAAAGCGGGGAAAGGTAAAAGATGAGATAGAAGTGAGCTGATTGATATCTTCATACTTTTAAAGTAAATCTAAGGATGTTAGGCTTTATTTTGAACTATACTTTCATGGATAAGATGAAATGTTTTAAGTTGAGGAATGATGTGGCCATAATTGCATTTCAGAAAGATGAAGGATTCTGGTATAGAAATAGGGAGGGAGCAAGAATGGAGGCATGGAAACTAACCAAGAGGAGGTGATGGTGTCCTGACCTTTCAATGAGAGGCACTGTGAGGAGGAGGTAGCACAGGAATACACTGAGGCAATAGAATTAACTAGAGAAATTATTCATCAAGTAGAGATTTATTTGCACTCTTGCCACTACTATTACAAAAACAAATCATTTATTTCAGTAAGATGTTTTCCTTTGGTTAAGCCCATTAGTGATTTAATTAAGAAGTAGTCCTATTCTTATAATGAGAGGGATATATTGTAAATACACTTATACTTTTTATTTTTAAGAGCTAAATGGGAAGAAGCAGTTAACCCATGGACCCTTCGGAAAATAAAGCACAGCATTATTTCAGTTGCTGAAAATTTTATAGCAGTGAGTCAGGTTAGAGGTGTTTAATAAATGATCATTAGATATTTCCAAAGTGAGCAAATTGCTGAAAGGTGCTCCAAATGGAGCAGTGGAGTTTGGTTATTGTTGTTTTGAAGTTTTTATTCATGTTTGGTTTTGAAGATTTAAATACATGATATCTCATTTCTTCCTAAAAAGCTTTTAGTTGTCATAATAGATGAAACTTAAAGTGTTATTAGAAACCAGAGCACTAGAAAGGAGGAGAAGCCAGTGTTCTCATTGTGAAAGTCAATAGATTCCAGGAGTAATGTCACCAAGATGGAGACATAAGAGATTACAGCTTTGACTTCCCTACAAAGAACAGTGATCAGATAACTATCCACAAACAAAAACAGCTCTTGGAGGGCTCTGGAGTCCACTTAAGAAACTTCAGGAACACAATAGAACAAAAAAGATTGAGAATAACCACACAAAAAAGGAAGAGAGACAGCTTCATCTTGCTAGCATTACCCTATTCCCCAAGTTCGCATTGCTTAGTGCCTAGAGAGAACTGAGAAAGAGTTCATCTCTCTATAAAGGAAAAGTGGGATGAGTTACCAGCTCTACCAGGATAGCATGAAGGTACTGTTTCAATTTCACTCCACCCAGATTGGCAAAGCTGAGATAGAGATAACTACGAACAATAAAGAAAACCAGAGCCTAACAATAGCAGCCACAGAGCAAGAATGACCATACTTCCAAGCGATCTTCCCTGCAGACAGATCCAGCAGTTTCTCTACTGAAGAAACCAATGGCCATCATACCAACACAGATACTACAGATTTCAACAGTTTTTGCCCCACAAGAATCTGCATTCACTGACACCGGCACCTGAAGCCCTTCTCTTCCCTTTTCTCCCTGCCTGTGAAGAAGCCCAGGAACCACCCTGGCAGTCAGCCCAGGCTTCTGTGACTACACAAGTGTAAGATGCCAGTCTAGAGGCCTAAGAAAGACCTCACCACTGTGCATGCAATCAAGGCTCGCCCCTCTAGCTGTGCACATGCATGCTGCCAGCCTGACTCTTGTCATTGGCTTCCACTGCTGTCTGCATGCCAGGGGTGAAGAGACTGTGTGGCACAGAAAAGCTCACCAACAACCAGGGTCCCAGAACTGCTTGTAGACCAGGAGAAAGCCTGTCTTGTCTGTCATTGGCCTGCGCCACTGTGCTAACATAAAGCTAGTCCCTCCAGTTGTGTACCTGGCATACCTCTAGCCTGGTCTCTGTCACAAGTTTACACTGCCATGTGCCTGTGGCCAAATTTCAGACATGATGCTGCGTACTGGCAGACAGGGATTCCACAGCCACCAGTATGCCTGCAGCTGGCTCTGTCCCTTTCTGACTTCCCTGACTCCTGCCACTACTTGTGTGTTTGAGATGATCACAACCACTACACAAACACCTGAAGCTGGTCCCTACAGTCAGCCATGTTCACGCCACTAGCTTTGGCCACAAGTGCTGCTTTCAATGAGCCTAACAGCCTGACCCGGAGGCACTACTGAGGACACAAATGCTCCTTGCAGACTCTGTGGATCCCTCATATAACTCACCAACGATCACATAGTTGTTGATGCTGTGGATCATAGTGATCTGAGCCAATCAGACACACCATCCCTCCTATGTTAGACCTAGTACCACCATATGCTCCCACACTTGGTTCACCTGCACCACTAGACCCAGAGTCGCACATGTTCCTGCATATCCCCACTTTCAGATGAGCTTTACCAAAGTTTGTTCATGAAGTGTGGTAGAGGTGACTATTTCTTCAGATGTGCAAACACTTACACAGGACCACTGAGATCACAAAGAGTCAGAGAAACATGACTCCACTAAAGGAATACAGTAAAATTCCAGGAACTGGTCCCAAAGAAATGGGAATATAGTAACTTCCTGACAAATAATTTAAAATAATTGTTATAAAGATGCTCAGAGAGATACAAGAGAACACAGATGAATAATTTAATGATATCTGAAAAACAACACAAAACAAAATGAGAAGTTCAACAGAAACATAGAAAGTATACAGAAGAACAAAACAGAAATTTGGTGCTAAAGAATACAAGGGCTAAATTGGGGAATTCAATAGACAGCTCAATAGCAGACTTGAAAAAGCAGGAGTAAGAATCAATGAGGTCAAAGATAAATCTTTTTAAATTATTCAGTCAGAAGAACAAAAAGAATAAAAGAAAAGAAATAAAAGAAGCCTATGGGTTTTATGGAACACCATTAAGAGAAAATGGAATTCATCATTGGAGTCCCAGAAGAAGAAGATAGGGAGATAGGGGTAGAAAGCTTATTTAAAAATTAATGGCTGAAAACTTTAAAAAGCCTGGGAGAGAGTTGATATCCAAGTTCATGAAGGAGATATCTCATCCTAAAATTTCAGTCCAAAAGATCTTCAAAGGCACATCCTAATAAATCTGCCTAAAAATAAAGAGAATTTTAAAAGCACCAAGAGAAAATAAAATTTTCTCATACAAGGAACATCTATAAGGCTATCAAAAGATTCCTTAGCAAAGAACTTTCAGGCAAGGAGAGAATGGGATAATATATACAAAGTACTGAATAAAGAAACTTCCAACCAAGAATATTCTACCAAGGAAAGTTATCCTTTAAATATAAAAGCAAACAAACAAAATTTCCCCAAACAAATAAAAGCAGAAAGGACTACACCTGTCCTACAAAAAATGCTGAAAAGAATTCTTAAACTGAAATGTTATAATAATAATTAGTAACATGAAGACATATGAAAATAAATTATACATTGGTAAAAGGCATGTAGAGTCAGATTCAGAATGCTCCACATGACCCAAAGAAATTTACAGATTCAATGCTAGCCCTATCAAAATTCTAGTGATATTTTCACAGAAATACACACAACCCTAAAATATGTATGGACAACAAAATCCCCCAAATAGCCAGAACAATCTTGAGAAGAACAAAGCTGGAGGCATTTCCCTGATTTTAAACTATATTACAGATCTACAGTAATCAAAACTGGCATAAAAACAGACACAGAACAGAATTAAGAACCAAAAGTAAAGTCACAAATATATGGTCACTAATGTTTGTCAGGAAGCCAAGAAAACTCAATGGTGAAAGAATAATCTCTTTGATAAACAGTGTTAGGAAAAGTAGATATTCACATGCAATGTAATAGAATTGTATTGCTAACTTACACAAAAATTAATTTGAATGGATTGAGTATACAAAATACAATAATACTTGTACAAAAAGTTTCAAAGCAACTTTATCATAACCATCCAACAAAAGAACAGCTTTCAAATAATTCAAAATGCCATCAACAGGAGAATAAACAAATTGTGACATTTACAGATAATGAAATTCTGCTCAGTAATGCAAAGTATGAAAAACTGATAACAGGAAGAACATAGATCCATTACAAAGTCATTGTGCTGGGCTCAAGAAGGCAAACAGAAAATAGCATATACTATATGTGTTCACTTGTAAGGAGAGCTAAGATGATGGAAATGTTCTATATTTTGATAGTAGTGCTGATTACAGAGCTATAGGTATTCGTCAAAACTCATTATATATGTGTACTTCAATGTATTGAAATTTTACATGAAAATGAAAATAAACTAAACATGTATGGGAAGGGTTAGAAGTATTCCAGTTTCGAGGAGACTACAGATACATAAGTTATGGTAATGTCTGGTCTGGATTGAATCCTGGACCCAGGAGACAATAGCTCAAAGGACATTATTGACATAATGAAGAAATTTTAATATGGAGATTAGAATTATTATTATCTCAGACTTAAATTTCCTGATTTTGTACCTCTTCTATGTGTATGTAAGGTGATATCCTTACCCTTAGCAAATGCACACTAAAGCATTTAGAGTTCAAGGGACATGGGGTCTCCAACTTACTCTCAAATGGTTACAAATAAATTACATCTATATCTCTACTGAGAGAAAATAATAAAGAAATAGAGATAAAATATAAATAACTAGTGAGTCTGGGATATATGGGAGCTTTTTGTATCATTCTTATAAATTTGAAGTTACATTAAAATAAAAAGTATGCCATACATACCTGCCCCCAAAAGTGACAAATTTGCAACTGAAATTTTAAACTTCTACAGCATACAGAGAAGATGGCAGAATTAATTTGGATCTAACCCCTTTCAGAAACTATTTTACAATTTGCCTTTTATTAATATAGCAGAATCTGAGACAAGCTTCTGTGCTTAATCTTATGGTTGAATTACCAGAACTGATGTATGACTGAATTGAACAATTTCTTTTGGGAGAAAAGTTTTTAAAGGTGATGACTGTAACTTAGTATAATGAATAGTAAGTGATTCTTACCTATTTAGAACCAAGGCCAGTTGCTCTGGGAACAACTTATAATCCCTAAAGAGAAAACATTTCATCAACAGAAACACATATATTTCTAATTTTATTACTCTAAGATTGCATGTGTCCAATTAATTGAACTTAGTAGGAGGCCATTAAAAATGAGTTAGGGAGAAGGGAATTAAAACACAGTCCTAGAATATTTGAAATTGTCACTTGGTCAACCAGAGCACTTATACCTACACTAATTAAGATGGTATTAAAAGATTTAGAGTTCATTAAAATATTAACGACTCAAGAGCTATGTTAAGAGTATTTTACTTGGCTCTTAGCCCAATTCTGTGCACTTAGCTATTGGCCAATGCAAAGTAATAAAAGCTAAAAGTAGTCATATTTGAGTCTTAATTGATTTATTAATAAAGTGCCAAGCAAATCAATGTGAAAATAGTTGAGACAGAACATCAAGCTCTGCAACCATATAATTTCAATCATATGGAGGATATAAACCTAAAATTCACAAACACAAAAAGCAGTGTGGTGGTTTCCAGAGAGAAGGGGATTGGGGGAGAAAGAGGTCCTAATACATGATGATGGGACAATATTTGACTTTGATTGTAGGCACATGGTGTGATATACAGTTTTATAACGTAGAAACCCACAACTGAAACCTATATGATCATGTTGACAAAAGTCACCCCAATACATTTAATAAAAGAAAAAGAAATACCCTCTGAAGACTAGAAATAAACATATGAGAACAAGAAATGTTTGAGTCCCAATTTCAATGTCCAACAGTTCCTTATGTACATGTCAGCAATGATATCTGGATGGTGGAAAAATGTTGGCAATGCAGGTCCGGCCCTCTCTGGTTTGCCCATGAAGTCTAAACAAGTATATTTCTCAAATGCATTAAAAGCTTTTACATCTTAAAAAATAATAAAGAAAAAAAGAAAAAGAAACCCATGCTCTCCTAGGTTAGGGCTAGAGACAGGAGTCTTGGGCAAGTAGCTCATTAGGGAGTAAGTTGTGTGGCTCTAGAAACTTAAAAAGAATTTTATGCAATCGAACAAAAACATAACTTAAGTATATGTTAAAATATATCTTCTTTTTTAGCTTTTGATTATTACCAAACATAAATCTTCATAAGACTGACAATTAGATGTAAAGTAAAAGGTCAGAAAAAATAACATAAATCAAGATAAACTGAGATGATGCCAATAGGTTCAGAGTTTTGTTTGTCTTATCTTGAATAGGTCCATTTTACAATATTAATAGATATAGTTAACAAGAGAGTTTAAAGTGTTCTGAAAAGCTAATTTTTATTATAAATAAGCAAAATACATATTTTCAAACCTTGAGATTGATTAAAGTTCACATACTGTTAATACAATCTGTATTTTCCATTCTGCCCCAAATTCAATGACATGTGAGTAAATAGAATTTTATAAAATATTAAATTATCAATCACAACTAAAAACAAAGAAAAAAGAGTACTCTTAAGGGACTGATTATTTTGACCATTTCAGGAAAATGAAAAAGCGAGAGGAACTATTCCACAGGAAATAGGAACACAAACCATTTGCAGAA